>OX578276.1:49054306-50254306 GCA_951217055.1 Gerris lacustris
GATTTTTTTTTTTTTTTTAAGATTTTTTTTTTTTTTTTTTTTAAGATTTTTTTTTTTTTTTTTTAAGATTTTTTTTTTTTTAAGATTTTTTAAGATTATTATTTTTAAGAATTATTTTTTTTTTTTTTTAAGATTTTTTTTTATTTTTTTTTTAAGATTTTTTTTTTTTTTTTTTTAAGATTTTTTTTTTTTTTTTAAGATTTTTTTTTTTTATAAGATTTTTTAAGATTATTATTTTTAAGAATTATTTTTTTTTTTTTTAAGATTATTATTTTTAAGATTTTTTTTTTTTTTTTTTTAAGATTTTTTTTTTTTCATTTATTATTTTTAAGATTTTTTTTTTTTTTTTTAAGATTTTTTTTTTTTCATTTATTATTTTTAAGAATTTTTTTTTTTTTTTTCATGTATTATTTTTTTTTTTTTTTTTATTTTTAAGATTTTTTAAGATTATTATTTTTAAGAATTTTTTTTTTTTTTTTTTAAGATTTTTTTTTTTTTTTTTCATGTATTATTTTTTTTTTTTTTTTTAATTTTAAGATTTTTTAAGATAATTATTTTTAAGATTTTTTTTTTAAGATTTTTAATTTTTTTTTAGATTTTTTTTTTTTTTTTTCATGTATTATTTTTTTTTTTTTTTTTATTTTTAAGATTTTTTAAGATTATTATTTTTAAGGTTTTTTTTTTTTTTTTTTAAGATTTTTTAAGATTATTATTTTTAAGATTTTTTTTTTAAGATTTTTAATTTTTTTTTTTTTTTTTTTTTTTTAGATTTTTTTTTTTTTTTTTAAGATTTTTTTTTTTTTTTTAAGATTTTTTAAGATTATTATTTTTAAGATTTTTTTTTTTTTTAAGATTTTTAATTTTTTTTTTTTTTTTAAGATTTTTTTTTTTTTTTTTTTTCATTTATTATTTTTAAGATTTTTTTTTTTTTTTTTTTCATTTATTATTTTTAAGATTTATTTTTTTTATTAATTTTTAAGATTTTTTTTTTTTTATTAATTTTTAATATTTTTTTTTTTATTAATTTTTAAGATTTTTTTTTTTAAGATTTATTTTTAATATTTTTTTTTTTTTATTTTAAAAATTAATAAATTTATTATTATCACAGAGATATATATTTATAAAATATGACCTATCCTAAAGGGGTAGTGCAGAGGGGGGGGTACATTTTGGGTTTGTTTTATTTTTTAGGGGGATAAAATGGCCGCTATTTTGGAACGCGTTTAAGTCCGCAATAGTTTTTCTGTTTTTGGGCAAAAAAAAAATATCTTACTATATTTCAAGTCTATTATTATTATATTATATTATACCAAATATAATATGGTCAAATTTAATACAAAAAATCAAGTCTATAGCTTCAGTAGGTCGGGAGATATACTCCAAGATCGGACGGACGCACTGCCAAAAGCCTAAGGGTTTCTGAAACGACCTACACATCGCTAATTTCATAGAAATGACCATTTTTGTCATACTATCACTTTATATTCTTATCGCTTTATTAGCTTGAAAATGGAAATAAAAATTATAAATAATTATTATTTATTCATAAATATTACAAAATTAATTATACAACCTCTAACCACTATTTAAACTTTATTTAATTAATTCGATTGCGTTCTTAACGCTAACCGACTTACCTTTTTGATAACAATGTGTCATGGTGCCTAAGAAGGCTGCCATGATACTTGCGGTAAGTTGGTTAGCTTATGAACGACTATTTTCAGAAGTCGGTTAGTTTTGATTCAGGTTATAATACAAATGATTTTATTTTCATAATATTATAATTTATATTGATTTGTGTTATTTAAAGTGTAAAAATCCTTCATAAAAAAATAGACTGCCAATTAGTGTGGCACATAGCTTTCTCGCGTCCTATCATGTACTTTATTGTTACATTAACATTAACGTTATAGTACTTTATTGTTTATTGTGTAAAAACTATAAAAAGTTTTTAGCGATCCTAATCAAATGATAGCGGTCTCGCAACAATTTTTGCGGTCGGTACATTTTTTTGGTTTTACTAAAAATCGTATTTGAGAAAAGTGTTTGTCTCATTGAATATATGTAGTTTGATTTTTTTCCCGACCTAAAATTCCAATTTTAAATTTGAAGTTCACGTTTAAGGGAGCGTTGCGCGTGAACGCTTGAACGAATAACGTTGTACAACGACCTCGTCCTGGGCATTGGTAAAATGAACGTGTCTACCAAATTTCATCAAAATCGGAAGACTCAAAATTTATTCTTGGTTGAAACGCCAAGAATGGTTCAAAATTTTGAGACCACTTAGAGCCAAATTGGACGATGGTGTACTCCAGCATTAACTAGGAGCACGACTTTTACTTCCGATTAATAACAATTTAAAAGGCGTCGCAAAGTTCTTTCTTGGCGTCTCAAAAATAGTGCAAAATTTTAAAACCACTTTGACCCAAATCGGACGATGGTGTACTCCAGCGGTAACTTAAAGCACAACTTTGACTTGTGATTAATCGCGATTTAAAAGGCGTCGCAAAATTCATTCTTGGCGTCTCAAAAATGTGCAAAAATTTTGATACCACTTTGATCCAAATCGGACGATTGTGTACTCCAGCGTTAACTATAGGTGCACGACTTTTACTTGCGATAAATCGCGATTTAGAAGGCGTCGCAAAATTCATTCTTTGCGTCTCAAAAATGTGCAAAAATAGTGCAAAATTATGAGACCACATTGATCCAAATCGGACGATGGTGTACTCCAGCGATAACTAGAAGCACAACTTTGACTTGCAATTATTCGCGATTTAGAAGGCGCCGCAAAATTCATTCTTTGCGTCTCAAAAATGTGCAAAAATAGTGCAACATTTTGAGACCACTTTGATCCAAATCGGACGATGGTGTACTCCAGCGATAACTTGAAGCACAACTTTGACTTGCGATTAATCGCGATTTAAAAGGCGTCGCAAAATTCATTCTTGGCGTCTCAAAAATGTGCAAAAATAGTGCAAAATTTTGAGACCACTTTGATCCAAATCGGACGATGGTGTACTCCAGCGTTAACTTGGAGCACAACTTTGACATGCGATTAATCGCGATTTAGAAGGCGTCGCAAAATTCATTCTTGGCGTCTCAAAAATGTGCAAAAATAGTGCAAAATTATGAGACCACTTTGAGCCAAATCGGACGATGGTGTACTCCAAGTTAACGGCCATAATTAGCCGCCCTCTTGGATTCCCAGTTAATCCGACCAAGTTGCTATTCTTATTTTTTCTATGTCCCAGCAGAATGCACATTTTGCATATTTTTAGATACAGTGGAAATATGGTTTTAGGGGAGGGGGGCAAAATTTGATGTTTTTTGACAAAAGGCGTAGAAAATTAAACGCCTTCCACAAGTGTTATATATTTTTGTAATCTACTCTTCAATACCTACCTTTCATTTGATACCCCACTCAAAATTTTAAAAAAATATTTTTTTTCACGTGACGTGAGTTATCCGCCATTTTGGATTTGAACAGCTGATAATTTTGAGTTCGCTATATTTTTCCTGTGTGCGCGTCAAAACGAGCCTTAATACTGGAAAGTTTCATGTTTTTATCTCTTTTGATTCAAAAGTTATTGGGAACCGTACAGAGTGACAGTGACAGACAGACACATGAACGATGAACGAAACCCTAAAAAGGTCCTAAAGTGTAGAAGAACACTTTCTTGACCACTTTCAGATTTATTTTATTCAACTTCCTGGAAATTAGATGTCTCCCGAGAAAAAGGCTTTTATAAATAGATTATATTTAAATGGACTACATTTTAGAATTTTTACATTTTAGAATTTTGAATCAAAATCATCGGGACCGCTTAGACAATTTTATTATTCACGTTTTTCAAATTTTTAGAGGCTAAATTTCATTTACCGTTTTTGCCTCAGGGTATGATTTTGTAAACGTGCATGCCAAAATTCAACGAAATCGGCCCTGTAGTCTGCAGAGACTACAGACGAGAGAATAATTTTTTAAAAAAACACACTTTTTGGACCACTTTCAGATTTATTTTTTCAATATTTTGGAAACTAGGTGTTTCCCGAGAAAAAGGCTAACATAGAAAGATTCGTATTTAAATGGACTACATTTTAGATTTTTTTAATCAAAATCGTCGAAACCGTTTTCGATTTTTTTTTTTTTTTTTTTTTTTCACTTTTTTAGGTACGAAAATTTATTTCCCGTTTTCACCTCGGGGTATGATTTTTCTGAACGTGCATGTAAAAATTCAACGAAATCAGTCCTGTAGTTTGCACAGACTACAGAAAATATTTTAAAAAACACTTCTTGGACTACTTTCATGTAGCCAAGAGTTTTGTTAAATTGGCTTTTATATAAATAAATAAATAAAAACTATTCATATAGAAAACAATTCAAATTAAGAGGAATAAGCCCATTAATGAAAAAGTAGTTTTATTTAATTTACAATAAATAAAAAAATCCATCTTGAATAAACAAATAAAAATTACAATAACTTCTAAATAAAAAAATAATGAATTATAATTTCCGAAAAAAAAATAAAAATATTATAATGAATGAAACGAAAAGATAAATTACACCTTTTTTAAATAAAGAATCTAACAAAACAGACAATTTTATATAAAGAACAATTATACAATATAAATGGTAATTGAAATGTCGTCTTTCTTTGTTTTTTTGGTACCTACTCACTGAAAAAAGTAAAAACAATAATTTAATTAAAATAGCTACTACAACATAAATAAACTATGATTATAAAATAAACAAAAACAATAACAGTTAATGATACCATTAATATCAATTTTTAAAAAGTAGGTAGGGGAGAGGGGGGTTGGTTGGGACAGTGGGATGAATTGGACACTGTTGTTTTTGGTTGAAATGAAGGTGAGATTAGCAACCTGGTGGACCAGTCAGTAGCCCTTCAATTGTTATTCAATCCCTCAAGTGGTCTCATGTGTTGTTGATTATCATTGATTTTTAAAAAAATAAATTTGATTTGGAGGAAAGCTGATGTAAAATTTGAGACCCACGTCGGAAGCTTTCCAGCCCCTCTACAATATTCTTCGGAGTTTCTACTATTTTTTCCTGGTAATGGATTTATTTATGATTACAAATCACTTTGGTTGCTTACTATGGAACAATGTGTTCCAATGTTGTTTGTGTTTTTTAAAAAAAAAAAATGGAGTCGAGGGATGATTTGGACAGTATGTCCCATTCATCCCTTACTGTCCCACTCATCCCCCATATCACACACACATCATACCTATGTCTTCTTTTGGTTGCCTCTTTCTTACTTATTTAGTATTCCTTCTATTTAAGTACTCAAATGAATTGTTTTCATGATTTCAGTTGCAAAATCAGGAGTTTTGGTGTGTGTCCATAGTCCATAGTATCCCACCCCTGTGTCCAATGTATCCCACCCATTGGGATACATTGGACAAAGTGAAGGTTTTGGAAAAACATAAAGAGTAGGGTGATAATGTTTTTTTAGTCGCTATAAGTCTGGAATATGTTTGTTAGGATCTCTATGTACGATAATCATACAAAAGCGAAAAAGTTCAAGCAAAACTGTGGCTCTCACGGCCTCTAAAAAAAAGTGTCCCAACCAACCCCGCTCTCCCCTATATATCTATCTACATGGTTAGTCATGATTATTTAGTTAACACATAAATGGGGAAAAACATTCCTTCAAGTGGGGTGTTTAATTAATTTGATAGTAACATAATTTTACCCACCCTGAATATCATATTTAATAATACAAATTCAAACTCCTTTATACAAAAATTAATAAAACAAAATATCAATTTACTTAGACAAATGTATTACATAAATTCAAAATTTAATTATTACACACAAAGGCTTCTCTGTGGAGCCACACAACGTTTTTTTTCTTATTATTTACATAAAAATAACTTGACTTTCATAAGATTGGTGGACATAAATCATTGATGAATATTTTGATTGACATAATTGATAAGACTGATAATATATGTCCCATTGATAATAAGAGTAAGAAGATGCAGAGTGTGAGCAATTTTTAAAAAAATTTTTAGCAATAGATTGTTAAAATTCTACAATCAAAATGAAAATTATAAAATAAATTACTAAAATTCTGCAATAGATGGTTAAAATTTTATAATCAACTATTGTTAAAATTGACTGTCAATAAATTAATCACAAAAGTAATACAATCAATGTACCTAGTATTGAAGTAGGTATTTAAAACTAGGTTTAAATTTCATTCATAATTTTTAGATATAAAATTATTGCAATTTTCCCTGGTAAAAGTAATAAAATAAATAATTTGAAGACCTGTGACTAAAAAACTCAATTACTATTTGTTAAATTATATCTGTATAAAATTAAATCCTGATCAATAATATATATTGCATCTAATAAATCATGGCATATTGAAATGGTACCATGGTTTTTTATTTGTAAAATTCTTGGTAATGAAAGAAAAGTAGAACTTTCTGTATTTAATTGAATCACTTGGACTGTAATTTGTAATTTCTACAAAATTAAATATTTAAGGAAGGTTTCAATAAATTAAATATACTTATTTCATAATAATAACCAAATAAATCAATAAGTATCACAGGAAATATTTTAAAAATCATAAAATATACTTTGGTATTTTTTTATGTTAAAATAAATAGAAGAACCTCACTATAATGGTCTAATAGGGGCTGAGGGTTGTGCGCTATTCTGAAAGTCTGTTATATAACAAATAATTATATTAAATAATAATACGAAAGGGTGAACATAGGAAATAAAATATAAGCCTTAAACATAGGTTTAATAAGCAATTTTTGATTAATACTAACAAAACGGATGGATGGGGTCTTGGGTCGGACGACAAATCATGGAATTTCATAGAAAAACTTGTTTGTTTTTTTGACTACTAAAAGTGAAATCCTCTATAGAAGGGTCCTTTATAGTAAGGTTCTGCTGTGCCTGTTATTTATTTCATACATAAATTATTTATACTAGGTATCGCGTGGCTCTATCATTGAAGCGAGCGTATAGTAATAAATATGTATTGAATATTGAAAAAAAAGATTATTGTGAATCATGATGAGTTGATAGATAATGGGTCTGGTAGTAGTGCAGCGGCTAGTAGTAAGGGAACCACCCCGCATTCTTACTATTCCACTAACCACACATCTCTATTTCAATATTTATAATTTGTATCTCTTTGCTACAAACAAACTACTGCATGTATCAAATTGAAATTTTGCATGCCTGTTTATTTTGCATGCCTGTTTTGTGCATCAGATGGTGTCTATGAAGTTTTATTAAAATCGTTACGTTAGAACGTAAGATATCGGTAAAAAGGTTGTTTTCTCTATTTTAAACGTTTAGGCCCGCTTTAATAGTTTTAGCGATCTTTATTAATTCATAGCGGTGTCGCTGTTGGTTTTACTAAAAAATGTTATTTGAAAAAAATGTTCGTCTCATCGAATAGATGATGATAGAATCTTTTCCCGTCCTGAAATTCCAATTTAATTTTTGAACCTCTTGTTTACGCGAGCGTTGCGCGCGAACTCTTGGACGGATCACGCTGTCCAACGAACTTAGCCTGAGTATTAGTAAGAGGATCATGTATACCAAATTTCAACTAAATCGGTCAACTTTTACTCAAGTTATCGTCACACGCGTGAACGTTACTGACAGACAGACAGACAGACAGACAGACAGACAGACAGACAGACAGACAGACAGACAGACACGGAGCATATTTCGTTGAATGTAGGAAGCTCGCTACGCTCGCTTCAATAAATATATATTAAATCAGATCTATGTATCTAAATACATATATTTATAAATACTAATACTAAATAAATCATTTTATATTATAAAATCTCAAAACATATTAAAAATAACTTAAGTTAAAAAGTTAAAATATCACATTGAAAATTAAAACAATATTTAAAATGTTATAATTACTAGAATCATGATTTCTAAATTTCAGTCTGAGTAAAAGGAACTAAAACTCCAGAATTCAAGTTCCATTTACTTGACCTGCACACCCAAATAAAATGGGATGTTTGTACCGCCTTCTTACAGATTCTATTTAAATAGGCTGCAGCAGTCTCTTCAGTTAAACCTAGGTCCCTTAAGAAATTATACAAAAGTTTAGTTGGTAAGCCTTTAATGCTTACCTCTAAAGCGTAGAAATCTACAGTATATTCATTTGCTTTTAGGCCTTCAATTATATGTGCGTATTTGTTAGTTTTCAACACGTGTTGAATGGCGACATTATTTTCCCAAGGTACAGACAGTTCGACAATTACAACTCTTTTTAAGTTTTTTGAGTACACTAAAATATCGGGACGGAGAGAAGTCGGAAAGAGATCTCGAGGAAATGTGTAATTTTCATATTTCTTATCTATTATTAGTTGCCAGTCACTAGATTTACTGAACAGTTTAGTCCCCTCGGTAACGTATTTTTGAGGACGGTTGGACATGGCTAAAGCTAAGCTGATAGCTTCCCTTATTATTTCAAGTACCGCATCGTGGCGATAGCTAAATCTTCCTTCTTTTAAAGAAGTCGGACAAGCAGAAAGGACATGTATTAATCCTGAAGGACTGTTTCCACACAGAGAACACTTTCCGTCTCCTATTTTTTTCCATGCCGATAGATTTCTTGGATCTGGTAAAGTGTCTCGCAATGCGTTCAAATAAAACTTATAAGTCGAACTTGACCAACCATAGAGTAAAGTTTCAAAATTGACAAATGAAAAACCGTCGATGAAATTCTGTAAAGCGGTAACTTCCGTCTCCTTGTTTTCTTCTTGAAGAAGTTGAATCCGGCGTTCAAATCGTTTTTTAAGCCTTTCCAAATTACTCTGAAGAAGTGCTAGAACTTCAGGGGGTATATGTGCAGATTTGGAAGGGCTGTGCAGCAGATCAGGCACATAAACGTTTTTAAAAGAATCTGAGACCAAAGCGACATCATCATCTGAATCACTGATTGTAATGACATTATCATTTAAATCTGTCATTCTGAAAAAAAAAAAAAAAAAAAAATTAGAAAGAGAAGGTTAAAAGCAAGATGTAGAATTATTTCTGTAACGTTATTAGGAAGTTACTCATAATGTGAGATATTAGCAAAGTGATCCTAGCAAGCCTCCCTTGAGAATAATCCCTACATAGATTATAAACCTCACATAGATTTAGAGATCCACATAATCATAGATAGCGTCTACCCTAGAAGGTTTAGATCAGACTCTGGCCCTAAACTACTATGCTTTTAAGAAAATGAAGAGTGATAACAGAAGCTCTTGAGTTTAACAATGTGTCAATAATGAAAAAAAAAATAATGATAAGAAAAACCGATAATAGGTGTATATGATGGTATTCAAATCAAGAAAAAACCAACAAAAAATACAAATTTTACTCAAGCTTTCTACTACTAGGGCCCACCAATGTGTAAAACCTATTTTAACCCTGCCTTACTAACACTGTCTAATAGTCCATTATTTCTAACACTACGCCTCTCAGACGTAAATTAAAATTAGACCAACTTATACACGTTTAAGATTTAAATGCTGATAAAATCGTGAACTTGAAACATTTCTTTGTCTAATAAAATGGTTAAAAGGTGCTCTTTAGGGAGAAAATAATAACCAAACTGACCCTTTAACCTGAAAAGAGCAGGTACAAAAAAAGCCAATAAAAGGCAACAAGCTCGATAAGGTTAGGCTCAATAGAGTCCCTGAGGCACAGTAGACTAAAAGAAGTGGTAAATTACTAATATATAAAAGCACAGCAAAGACCTGATTTTGACGTGATCTGAAGGTTAATAAGGCAGAGATAGCATACCTAGAAGGACTAATGGCTGGCACGCTTGCGCACCGAGAGCTATCAACTAAAGTCGGCATGTATGCCTCAGAGACGTAGTGTTAGAAGTGCAGGGTTAACCAACTATTCAATTAAAATTACCTAGTTTTGAAATGCTCATTGCATAAAACTTAAGTTTAACCTTCCAGCGGTTTGGCCTTTTGGAATTCTATTGGCAGTAATGCAGAGGTGATTTAATTTTTCAGGGGTTTTATAATCATAACTCTTCAATTATACTAAATGTTTTCAGGAATGATTTACCTTTCCATGGATTATAGAAAGAGCAATTCATAAAAATACCTTAGGACACTTGAAATACGTAATGGTTGACTCTGACATCCAACACGGTGAATGCTGGTGGTACTGAAAGGACATAATATGCTTGCATTATCTCATAGTTTATTGCTAATAACTTCCCATTGATCACTATACTTGAAAACTCATGAAGTGCGGTCCAAGCCTAGCATGCTTGACTGCCTGAAGATAAACAAACTATTAAATTAAAATTACCTAGTTTTGAAATGTTGATTGAGTAGGTATTGAAATTAACTAATACAAATAAAGTCTGGCTAACAAAGCCAGACTTTAGTTACTCCAAATTGTTATTATCATCTCTTGAATAGAATTCTCAGGAACCTGATGCTTCAACATTAATACTACCATCACCAGTAACTGACTAGTTAAGAAATAAGATTACCTACCTTGATTTACGACTTGTAAACTTTCTACTCCTTTGCTGAATGATAATTCAAATCACAGCGAATATAATCAATAAACACAAGCTAACATACAATATAAAAAACAATTCAAAAATTTTTTCATTTATTTAAATATACGCTAACGTGGCTTTGGTTAAACAGTCAACTGTAAATATTTTACAGAATTACAAATTAAGGATAATGCTTGAACAAACTTTAAGCAAAATTAAACAACATACAAATCTAGAAAGTAAACAAGAAAAAATCTCAAAACAGACGCTAAGGCTTTCAACGCAAAAATGTTTTATTTTTTTTATAAAGTGTTATATTTAAAAAAAAAATATGCTTAATTTATCCTATTGAGCATATTAATACTTTTTCAACTGGCAAAGTAAACAATCAACATTCTTGTTTTGACGTTTCGTTTTGATCCTAATGATTATACTGATAAAAATCAAACATGTTACAAAACCACTGATTTAAAGCTCAATCTATTGAGTGCATTGAAGATTCAACAGCGCACCACTTATTTATACAACACTGAGTTTAGGAACAGATCCGTATTTTATTTTTTATTTTTCGAGTGATTGTGATAAGATAACATGTAAGATGATAACAAACTTAATTGAAGTTTTGAAGATTTTTTTTCTCATTTTTAGGAAAGAAATTGCTCTTTCAGTATCTCCTTTAATCACTTATATTAATTATGGCTGATTGTTTCAGTGAGTTATTTTTTAAAATTATTATTTTTAATTTCTTCACACCTACTTTAATGATTCCAGTTGACTAAAAACTTTGTTGTACGTTGTAATTGGTTTTACTTTTTTCTCGAACTCCAAAGATACAGTTTTGTTCCATAGTCAGAGTAGCATTGACAAAGGCTTTTATGTAACTATTTCTTAATTGATATATATCTATTTGCTTGCCGGGTTAATTTGCTTAATCCTAGAGTACTAATAGTCCTCTCTTAACTTCTATTCTTAAACATTCGTTGTTACGGCTAGCATTGATTTTAATAAACTAATTTGAGAAATAATCGAGTTATTAATACTTATTTTATTGATCACTCTAGCAATGTATGTATATAATTATTACTAGTTTTAGAGTTACAAAGACCAGGCTAAGCCAGTGCTTGATGAGTGAGGCCAAATGAAAGAATTGTCTTGATACTTCCTACCTACTGAACTTAAGCAGGCTTAAAACTATTAAAAAATGTATGCAAAGTTTGATAAGAGAGCCAACTGCAAAGAGCTATCGAGGCCCTTTTACTATATAATAAATAAAAAGTAAATCTGCACTATTTGGTCCACCAATTACTAATTGTTCGATTTACTTGCAATTTTTTTTAAACTGTTCCTTTATATACATTAAAAGCGATTCCGGTTGTACCATCTCTGTAAATTCAATAGGGTTTTTTTTTTAAAAAAAAAATATGTAAAGTGTCACTTTCTTAGAGACACGAGGAAAGGTTATGCCGAAAAGTACAAATCTTAACCTAAACTGCAATAACCATAACCTTCCCTTGTTTTTCTTAGGAAGTGACACTTTACGTATTTTTTTTGGCTAAAGTGAAAGTGATAATTAAGCAAATTTTGTACTTCGATTTGGACCTCTACCTGGTCTATGTGCAGCAGCGTTATTTTTCTTCAGAAAATGAACCCTTGAAAATGAACCATTGAAAATACTTCGTGTAAACAGCACTGAACAATTCACTTTTACTTTTTTTTTTTTTTTTTAAAAAAAAACCTATTGAATTTACCGAGATGGTACAACTGGAATCATTTTTAATATGTAAAAAGGAACAGTTTAAAAAAAATGTAAGTAAATCGGACGATTAGAAATTGGTGGGCCAAATAGTGCAGATTTACAGGGGCAACACCCTGTGGGCGTATTGGGCCTGCTAACTTATATAATTATTTAAATGAACAAAAAAAAAAGAGTCTAAATAATGTAGTTAAGGAAGCAATTATAACTAACTATTATTTATTTTAGATGCAGAATGGATCAAGAATATCAGAGTGAATGAAGCTGCAGTGAAAGAACGTGTTAAATACATAAGGCAACAGTGCCATTTTGACGTAGTAAAACATGAAGCTGCTTGGCTGATAAAAGCTGTTACTCTTATTGATCTGACTACTTTAGCTGGTGATGATACATTTACAAATGTCAATAGACTCTGTTGCAAAGTAAGTTGTCCTTCGATGAGTCTGAAAACTTTAATTGTATTTCATATTCCCTCTCTATAAACATAGTCTTTTATTCTTTTAAAGTAAAATCTGCTGATTTTTTATAGGTACCTATGAACTGTTTACTTGTTCTATTTTATTTTTAATTTTGTGGCTTTAAGTTAAATGATACTACTGCTTGTAGGTAAAATTGCCCTCCTTTGTGCTTTTACTCTAATCTAATTTTTATTATTTTATGTTATAGGCTGCTTATCCTATTCCGAAAAAAATTCTAAACAAACTAATCCCTAGTGATGACACCACCGAAGATTTATCCTCTAATATCACCACAGCTGCCGTTTGTGTCTATCCATCTAGAGTTCCAGACGCTGTTAAACAACTGGATCTACTTAAGTGTGATATACCAGTTGCTTCAGGTATAGTAAATCTACGAGTATTTAGTGTTTCTAAGGAGTGTCTCGTGAGAGTAATTACCTGTGAATGATGGCTTTTTAGTAGTCCCTTCTGTGATCTACTTAAAATTAAACTTCAAGGTGTTACAATGAATATTAGTGCACTTGTAATTAACTCAAAACAATAAATATTTCCATATTCAAGGGACGTGGGATACCAAAGCAAGAGCAGGGTCACACTAGACGTTAGGGAGCACAAAAAAAAGTCGCCGAAGAAAGCCGAAGCAAAGGCAGTCGAGTACGATCGGGTCTAGCCCCGCCCAACACTAGTGTCTATACTGTGCAGTGCATTCAACCCTATCTTCTCTTTACGAGACGCAACTAAAATATTTTAGATTAAAATGCTATAAGAACCCCCTCCAAGAAGTCAATCTATTTTTTTTTACAAGAAAGTATAATGTAGAACTGATTAGGAGAGAGGTTCTTCTTTGGTGTGACACCACGTATTCTAAGAATTCCCAGCAGTTTAAAATATAAACATAACATATAACATTATTATTATTAGATATTAATAAAAACCCTTTTCTTTTAATATTCTTAATAAATATTATAATATTATAACATGATCCCCCGGTGGTCATATTAACCATTTCTTACTAATCGATTTAAATTAAAAAAATTATTATGTTAATATATTTACGTAGAATATTATAAAATCTAGAACATAATCTGAGTATTATTTTAATTAAAGAAGGTTGGTTTGATCTTTGCAACATAACTATTCATTTTAATGAAATATTTAAATAATAAATAATATGCTAAATATGTAAGATATTCAGTTTAATATTTATCATATTAATAAACATTATATTAATAATTGGCAGTATGAAATATGTATTAAGAATAATGTAATGCATAAAATGGAATATGCATTAAAATATCTAATAAAAGCGACCTAATTATTATCAATTTTGTAAAAGATTAATTATTTTATTTAAGATCTCTTTATTTTGGTTTATAATAATTAAAGAGGATTAGTAGTTCCACGTAATTAGAATTCTTTTAATCTATGATCTCGTTAAACATTATATGTATAAGTAAAGGGAAGAGTTAAGAAAGAGTGCGTGTTTAAAGTTCTAGAGGAGTAAGCGTAAGGGGGTTGAGGTAGGCTGTGGAGCGTACCCGATGATTCCCGAGTACTTCCGAGTGACTGTCTTCGGCGACTTTTTTTTGTGCTCCCTAACGTCTAGTGCAGGGTCACAGGGTCATTGGTATGACCCCACGTTTTGACATTCTGATTTAAATAGCTCACTAATGACTAATGACCACACTATATTCGCTTTAGCGGTGGTATGATGTGTGAAGTGGCTGGAACTCTCAGCCTGAGAAAAATAGACTTCAGCCCTGGGATTTGAACCACGGGCCTCCTTTATGTCTCCCGTTGTAAATAGTAATTATTTAAATTAAAATTTAAATGTTCCGTAGTATGAATACTACCAAAAACTTAAAAAGTGAATTTCTAATTGATTGTACTAGGTACAGGTACTAAGTGGGTACTTTATAATTACAAGCGTTATTTCTGGGTCTAGTTCTAATGTTGTTAATGTTGACTTCTAGAATTGTGGAAAAATTTGAAAGCTTAATTCGGGACTAGGTATCGTTATCGACCGGAAATTATTCTTCAGTATAGCTTAGTTGGCTAGAGCGTCTTTACTGGAAATGAAGGAGGCCCGTGGTTCGAATCCCGGTGCTGAAGTCTATTTTTCTCTGTCTGTCTCCTGTTGTAAATAGTAATTATAATGATTTATTACATATTGTAAAAATTAAATATTAAAGTGATGACTGAAGAATAAATTGCACTATTAACTTAACTGGGTTTATTTATTTTTATTTTTTTTTTTGGCAGCCTCCTCAAAGGCTATATATTAATAAAACTTTACGTTACTTTGTTGTAGAATATTATTATATTGAATCTAATAGCATACTGTTAAAAAGGTAAATGTTGTATTGATAGGTCTATATCAATACATGACAAAAGATAATTATTGAAGATTTCTCATAGGCAAGGGTACTGCAGAATGTGGATGACCACAATAATAAACATATATGTTTGAGAATGATTTGTCTTGGACTGATTGATTTTTTTCTTATTGAAATTAATTTATTTTGTTTGTTTTTAGTTGCAACTGGTTTTCCAAGTGGATTATATCCGCTTAATACTCGGTTACAGGAAATAGAATATTGTGTAGAACAAGGAGCCAAGGAGATAGATATTGTATTAGATCGTAGTCTGGTTATTGGTGGACATTGGGAAGCCGTATACAAAGAAGTTAAAGCTATGGTGAAAGCTTGCGGTGGTAAAGCTCATTTAAAAGCTATTTTAGCAACAGGAGAATGTGGATCTCTTACTAATGTTGCTAAGGCATCTCTTACATCTATTATGGCCGGAGCTGATTTTATTAAAACATCTACAGGTGTGTTCTTTTTCTAGCCCATGTCTAATTTTGGCTAATATATAGAAGGGCTTTTAAAATTAAATTATTTTCTTGGTCTTTAACACAAAATAAGTATTTTAATGCTCAAACTTGTGTTTTATTAAATGTTTATTCATAGTCCAGGAGATAGATAAAAGAGTCGTGACTAACATCAAGCTAGAATGTTGTATAGAAGTAAATCTTTTGGTGCCTTTTAAGAATATGTGGTTGGCTAAGTTCGTCTGTGGGACATAGCTTGACAATAGGCAATTGAAAAAAAAAACCAGTGGAGAGTGGCCATGTCCCGACATTTTTCTCCTGTACTATAATTTGTTGAAAATGAAAACCTTGTTAAAAATGGGTATTAAAAAAAAAATGGGTATTTTTGTGGTGTATATGGAAACAACTATATTAGCTTCCTTCCTGCCTTCCCCAGCTTCCTCCAATGTTATCAGATAGTTGATTTTAGCTAAGTGCCCAAGGTAAGGGAACCTACCCTACTCTATCCACTAAGCAGGCTAATTAACTTAGCCTGCTCTCAACTGCTATAAACTTGCTCACTTCTCTCCAAGTTATATTTAAAATGTAGGTGCCACTCTTCTTTCCTATTAGTATAAATTATGCCATAAAGCCTTATCTGAATAGATATATCTGAAATTTTGGCTGAAATATTTTTCTGCTTCAATTTTCATGGACACTTTTTAGACCCATACAAATTGGTGGGTCATACAAGCCGGAAAATTTCCCTCCTTTCCTGAGCAAGCAGGTCATTTGGGATAATCCCAGCCACAACCTGAACTGTCGGTTTTGATATGATGCGAAGGAGCACACAATTGGTAACACTCTTCTCTACTCGACAGAGCTCATTCACTTCTGATACTTTTTGACTTTTATTGGACTGACCCAGACTTATGCTCAGTATTATAAGATGTTAACCGTTGATATTAGCAGCTTTCTAAAACATGGCTTTGGGCCACCCACATTTGCCATCAACATGCTGAATGATGCTGTTGCTGTTTCCTCCTTGTCATAGGCCTTGCGGATATGCACCCATAAGATGAGTTTCGTGTGGAACATGATCCCCAGGTACTTGTTAGTATCACTTGTCTAGACTCCTTGACCATCATCAGAATAATAAAAAAAAAAATCCCCCACTTCTTTTCCTTGAAAGCATTACAATGTCAGCCTTCAAATTTCCAATTGGAGTCTGTAGTCAGATAAGTTTGCCTGTCTCTCATTTACACTTATTCATATAACCTTGTTCAGTCATATCTCCAAGGTATTAATAATAATAAATAATATATGTTGCAACAGCCTATGGCGGCCTGGGCCTGGAAGAGGGCTTATATGACTATATATTCTGTACAACATGGTGTGTCACTTCATCAGCCTTATATACCTTATAATTATCATTCTAAACCTGATAGACACCAATTCCCTTAAGAAGCTATCCATTTATTTATTGATACTGGGTAATGAGAAACTCAATTTAATTTAGATTATTATCTGTTTTTAGGAAAAGAGGCAGTTAATGCTACTCTGGAGTTTGGACTAGTTATGTGTAGAGTTATTCGTTTCTATTATTTAAAGACAGGAATAAAGGTAAGATAATAATTAAATTATATATATAAGGTTAATGCCTAGAGGTTTATTTATCTCATATGAGAATTAAGTTGACTCAGGCCTGCAGAAAACTTTTTATAGTCAAGGTTTTTATTAGCGTTGGGAACCAATCGATTGAAAAAAGTCGACTAAACGGTTGTTTTAAAATATTCATTCATTCGGTTGTGGATATCTAGTTTTCATTCGACTGATATCAGTCTATAGTTTGGAGTTGTATTAGTTGTAATTCAGACGTGTATATGTGGACGTGTGTATAACGAGATAACGAGTGTCATACGCCTTCTCACCCCTCCTCCGCTCTGAGCCCTTCACCGTCGTTCCTTTCCCCTACCTAAAACCAAAAAACATTCGAATAAAAAAGTCGACTGGATTCAGTCTCAGTCTATATTTTTTCATTCGAATGAAAACGATGTCGTAGCAGGCTGTAGTTTGGGACGAGATAACGAGTGTCAAGCGCCTTCTCACTCTCACCCCCCCCTCAGCTCTGAGGCCTTTACGGCCTCCACCGTGCTACTCCTATATAAAAAAAAACAAAAAAACATTCGATTGAAACATTCGACTTGCGGGTTCAGTCTCGGTCTATATCTTTATTCGTATATCCTATACCCGCTATGAGACTGTTTTCAGTCGATTGAATTCAATCGACTGTTTTTTCCCGAATCGACTTATTCATTCGGTTGTTTTTTCTAGTCGGTTGTCCCAACGCTAGTTTTTATGACTTCAATAAGGTAATTTTATTTTATTTTTAAATATTTTGGCCAAAAATTGTGTACTATTTGTATCTGCTGGCCCTGGGGTGGAAAATTGTAAAATCTAGAGTGCAGAGGTTTTTTCCCTCCTCAGTTTTGAACTTTTTAATGTAGCATGAGTGTAGGATTGTATCTTACTAAACTTAGTATATTAATGTAAATAATAACAAAATAAATAAAATCTGCAGTTTGTGGGTTGACTATCTTATTTCTGTCAAACAATCATTTTATTTTGTTATACTGTAATTATTTGCTAACAGTTCTGATTCTCTAATGTATTAAGTTACGTAGTAAATGAATGAAGGATATTTTGTTTTTAATTTAATGTGTTCAGTAATACCCCGGTCTTACATAATAGGTGGGCCCGCAAAGTTTACCGTAAGTCAAGTAATGTAATTAGATAAATTCTTAACTGGGTACTTATTACTAAGGAAAAGATGGACTATGTTTGTAATAACTTTTATTGGAAAACATTTATAAAAAAAAAAAAAAATAAAATAATAAAAATAAATAAAAAGAATAAGCATGAAATAGTTCAAATAGAACATAATAAGCCTGAAAATAAAGTCCAATTTAAGTTACTTCTGTACGAAAATGAAATCAATAATGGTGTCAATCTGTTTTTATTTCAACTTTGATTTGATGTAAACATAACGATGTATGAACACATAGCCTGATAGTTATATCAACATCAATTTTACCTTGTAATATATCACTCACTAAATATCAACATTTTTGTTATTTCACAACATCAAAGTTAGAGATTTACGTTTACAGGCTGCATATGCTTTGTCATCAAATTTTGATTCATAATCCCATTAAAAGGGAGGTTTCAAAGTTATAGAATCGACCCCCTGAACTTTTTTAACAGCAGTGTCGGGTGTTACTTAACTCTAATTTTTTTTTAAGTCGGGGTATTACTGTAGGCATATTGTTTTGTACCTGAGTTACCTCTTATGACTTTTTTACAGATTGGTTTGAAGCCTGCAGGAGGTTTAAAAGATACTACCCATGCTTTAGAGTGGTTGCTATTAGTCCAGACTGAATTAGGTGATGAATGGCTTCATCCCTCTCTTTTTAGAATAGGAGCTTCAAGCCTTCTTGATGGTATCGTCTCAAGACTTGACAAACTTGCTGAAATAGTTTAATTGTAAGGTTGTTGTATACGTTTATTTGGGACTTGCTATTTAAAAACGGTTTTTTGCCTGCTAACTATTAATGAAAACAAAAATGAGAATGAGAATTATGTGTTGTCTGCTATTTTTAACTATAATTGAAGCGAGCGTAGCGATCTTCCTACATTCA
The DNA here is from genome assembly GCA_951217055.1 of Gerris lacustris. Classification (NCBI taxonomy): domain Eukaryota; kingdom Metazoa; phylum Arthropoda; class Insecta; order Hemiptera; family Gerridae; genus Gerris; species Gerris lacustris. The sequence goes on from OX578276.1 coordinate 49,073,566, forward strand.
ACAAAATATGCTCCGTGTCTGTGTGTTCTGTGTATCTGTGTGTCTGAAACGTACGACGATAACTTGAGTAAAAATTGACCGATTTTAATGAAAGTTGGTACACATGTTCATTTTACCAATGCTCAGGACGAGGTCGTTGGACAACGTTGTCTGCCCAAGCGTTCGCGCGCAACGCTCGCGTAAACGTGCGCTTTAAAATTAAAATTGGGAATTTTGAACGGGAAAAAAATCTAACATTATCTATTTGATGAGACGAACATTTTTTTCAAATAACATTTTTCATTAAAACCAACAGCGACACCGCTATGAATTAATAAAGATGGCTAAAAGTATTAATAAAGCAGGGAGGGAGATGTGTGGTTAGAGGAATAGTAAGAATGCGGGGTGGTTCCCTTACTACTAGCCGCTGTACTACTATCATACCCTATATCTATCAACTCATCATGATTCATGATTATCTATTTTTTCAATATTCAATACATATTTATTTCCATACGCTCGCTTCAATGATAGAGCCACACGATGCCTAGTTATAAAAACTGGTTTTATTTATAATAAAACACATATCCATCTTGGGTGTCTGGTAGAGATGTAAAGTCTGAAATTTTGCTCCCCTTTCTGAAAGTATCTCTAATACTGATGAGTATCATGTTATAACGAATTGAATTAATATTCTTCAATTTACATGAAAATCCCATTATATAGTCCCAAATAATAGCAGTGAAATATCAAACATCATACGACAATTATTATCTTCTACTGTAAATTTATATTGCTATATTAGCAGCGTTCGTTAAACCCAAATCGTAAGAAGTGAATTAATATGTATCTACAGTTTGCACGTTATGAGTTGTGACTTTTGGCAGCACGGGAAAATCATAAAAATTGAGGTGGGGAGCCTATGAGAGGTCAGGATTTGTCACAACTCTTACTATAAAATAAGTGTTTTGTGTGAAATATTGACCAATTATAAGAAACCTAAAAAAGATGTTGAATTTGCTCAGATTTCTTAAAATTACACTATAATATAAACCATGCTATATCCCCCCTTCCCATATTAAGTTGTATTCTCTTTAATTGTACATTCTTTATTGTTTTTTTTTTTTTTTTTTTTAACTTTTTCCTTTCTTAAACTGATCGGATTTTTTTACTTCTGTAAAAAACATGTTTGTGGTGCTAACTTATGAAAATTATGTACAATATTGATTATTTTATGTAAAACTATGTATGTTTTTGTATGTTTTTAATAAATCATAGTTATTTATTTTATTATTTACAATAATATGAATGATTATATTGTTTACTCTTCTACATTAAGAACATTTAACCCCATGCTGGAGGTCTTTGTTGACTTGTTGGCCTGTTGTTGCTATTAGAAAACCATTTGTCAGGATTTGTTGAAGGTCCTGCACTTTCCCAATCTTCACAGTTCTGTAAATAAAAATATATATTAAGTTAATTTATTGCAGATTTAGATTGTTAACATTGTTAGTTCTTTGTATAATTACATTAAATAGATTTGTTTTAATACAAAACCGATTTGAAATAATCTTAATTGTAAATTTAGAATTTTTAACAAATAATTGAATAAATAATACACACACAGAAAATAAAACATAATGAATCTTAGCTTCTGCTCTATTTGTGTTGTCATTAAAACAGTATGACTTTAAAATAGAAGTTGATTTAACTCATTGTATAAACCAAAAATAATACAAACTCCCAAGAGCCTCTGATTGTTTGCTTAATGTGATAATGTGCTCCAAGCAAACCCTAGATCTCTTACTTAAAAATATACCCTCTTAGCTGTAAAACCTTTTGCCCCAGAAAGCTCTTATATCTCTAGTTACAGATAGCTCTAAAATTCTTTCACACAAGCTACAAGGCAGATATTATCATTTTTTTTTTTTTTTTTTAACTCATAGATATAGTACATAGGTATGTTGATATCCAACAACATTTGAGGGGAAACTAAATTTAAAACACAAATAATATCTCACACTAAAAGAGATCAGTAATCTGTAGTAAAAGTAGTGGTGAGGTGCATTTTTATCTGTTATACGCCCATCTACTGATTAAATCTATTTATATAACAATAAAATATGTCTTATAATACCATAAACATACCTGCTTCCCCTTTTCTTCTAGGCAGATCATCAAACTTTTAGACATATCACATTTCCCATCCGTATCATCTAAAAAATGGTAAATAAAGTTTCATTATACATACAAAACATTAAATATGTATTTCAGATGGAGTAGAATTACTTTCCATTTCATATGGAAAGTGATAGTTATGTTATGTGTTAAGTGTATGTTTAATGTCTCATTAAACCCTGATAAGTCAGTGTAATGTAACCAGTTAAAATGGACTGTTAAAAAAGAAACAAAAGTGTGGTGCCGCGGGTCACCCAATAGGAAATAAGTTCCTTATGCTTTTCATTAAATATAAATTATAAAATCACACTACTAAGTATACAATGCTAACAACTTATATATGGCGGAGTTAGAAAAGAGACAAAATTAAAGATATACTATGCTAACTACTTATACTCAGTGGAATTAAGGCTAAATTAAAAGAACAGATTTTTTTTTTTTTTTTTATTTAATTCATAATGATTTACAAATATATGGTCAATTTCGTTACCATTCGGTTTCCGGATTCCAGTGCTGTAATGTGCTGTAATAAGGAACTTCGTTCCAACAATCAGTTGAGGTGGCTAGTGGAAAAATAGCCTTACCCACAAAATAAAAACCGAGTTAAATAGATATTTTCATAGCTATTTCCCTACGTTTTCAAGCAAAAATAGTCTAACTCTAGTTACATTCATATTTTTTTATATATTAAAAAAATACATAATATGTTACAAATGGTCTTAAAACCAACCTTATTTATCGTGGTTAGAACATTCTAGGGTTTGGCTATTTTTCCACAAAGCTTCAGCTCCTCCAATTGTATGTATATTTTAGTTTAAATAAATTAACACTTTTTTTTAAATTACATTTTTTTTGTATAATATTGAGCATTAAAACACAGAAAAAATTAATTTTGAGATTTTAATTTATTTAAAAAAAATATATATTATATTATTATTAAGATTTTATTAAAAGAATAGATTAATTTTAAGGTGTCACAATCAAAAATAGTCTTTTTTTTAAAAAAAAATATCATTCCTCTTATGTCTTTGCAGAAGCAGGACCTAAAATACCCAAGTGAAATTTGATGTACATATACATATTTATTTATTAATATTTGGTTTATTTTGTCACTGCAATATTTAATATTGATAATGGTCCTTTTTATTACTATAATCATTATTGTTTTACCTGATTCCATATTATCAAAACACTCATTGATGGAGTCCTGAATGAATTCATTTAGTTCTCTTTCCTTGATGTTTTTTGTCATTACAGCTATCACTGCTGCTTTATCAGGTGTAGAATCTTCATCTAGCTGCATCAACAATATTTTTATTATTATTATTAATTTAATTTATGTACTACTAGGATAATTCAGCAGGACGTGATTACATGAAGGCCCATTTCTTCGTTAGGATCTAGGAGGAGTCAACATCCGAAACAGCCTTAGATCCGAATAGGTCCTTTTTTAAATGAATTGTTATTCATGTTTTTAGACCGATTCTCCCTAATACTTTAAGAATGCAATTTTTTTCCTAGAACTAAGCTTCTATTAAATGAAAATATTGCTTGAATGAATACTTTATTTCCTCTTACCATCTTTTTATGACGCAATATACAATGAATTACACACTGAAACAAAAAAAAAAATAATAATAATAATAATTTAATATCAGAATCCACCTTAATGAATATTAAAATCACAATAATTTTAAGAACATTTAAAAATTAAATTCACAAATTTTAATTAATTATACCTAATCATTCAATCAAAATGTGACTACTCTATGCAAGTTGACTTTAAACCTCATATTTTTTTTTTTTTTTTTTTTTTTTTTGCTGTCCCCTTTATATTTGGTCAATTTTTATTCGAGTATTCAGGGGTGATATTAATATAAACACTTTTTTATTACATTTTTTTTTTTTTAAAAAAAAGGTGATACTTCATCCCTTAATTGGGATATCTTCAAACCTTGTTATGAAGTCATGATGTTTCTTTTTTAGAAATCTTCTTTACCGATTAGTTGGTAAATTGTCTTATATTCCTCTTGGTACCAATTAGTTGGTAAAATTTCCTATATTCCTTAGACAGTCAGTTGATTGAGCTCTAAAGACTCACATCAGGCATTTTTCCCTAATCAAATGAGGCAATTTACCAACTAATTAGTACGAATGTGGTAGCGAGTGTTAATACCAAGTTATTAAATTAAAAAGTAGTTCTCAAAGCCCCGAAGTAGCGGTGGTCAAAAGCTAAATGTCACCCTTCCTTTTTATATTTCTAAACCATTTATAATAAATGATAAACACAATCTAAAAAATATTATAATGAAGAGAATTACTTACAGGTTTCACGTTGTTCAGTGGTGATGACTGTTGTTTCTTAAATCCTTTAGATGAATTCCTATTGTTTCCTGGTGAATAGTTTGCACTTGATCCTCGGTTATCATACAATCCATACCCTCCTCCCTTTCCGCCGTTACCTCCACTAGTATATGGATTACCGTATCCACCATTGTTACCGTAACCACCATTGGGTGATCCTCTATTGTTACCATTACCTCCATTAGATGAACCACTGTTATAACCATCAGGTCGACCACTAATGCCATAATTCTCTCTTGAATTTCCTCTGCTCCCGTATTCACCTTGTCTGTTACGTTGTCCATTTTGATTATTGTACCCTCTATCGTTCCAATTATTACCTGATGAGTACTGAGCATATCTCCTGTACCTCCCAGGTATATTGTTACCATGACCACCCATCGTATTGTAACCGCTGTTACCCCGCATGTTGTAATTGTTATCACCCATTCTTTCATTATTGTTGCCCCTGTTATCCCTATAACCAAACCCTCCATGTCCTTCCAAATCCTTTCTTTGCATCATTGAGTTCATCGGATATCGAGCTTCCTCACCGTAGTTTGTATCATATTCCCTGCTACTATAGCCTCCATTACTGTACTGCGGAGATCTTCTGAATCTTGTTCCTCCACCTCCATTAACATTCTTACTGTTACTTTTTCTTTTGTTGTTCTGCATTGTTTTACTTTGGTTTTTCTTCTCTGTCCCTGTGTTATTTTTAGGTTCCTCTCCATAATTATCATCATAGTCATCTTCTTCTTCTTCTTCTTCACTGTCTTTCCCAAACATTCCTATTTTAAAATATTAAATAATAATAAAATAATGTTAACTTATAGAAATAAGGTTAATATAATAATAACTATTTATTATTCTTCATTTTACAAAAAAAAAAAATGTTTCCGATTCTTAAAAATAAGTTTTAAAAGAATGTCATTTTTAGCCTTTTACACCAAAAATGACACAATACTAAATGCTATGAAATTTTTAAAAATTAATTTTTGGTAATAAAGCTTATTGTTTCCGCTAATTGCATTGCTTTTACCAGCCATTATTGTCCAATTCGTTTCCCCCATTTTTTAAACCTGTTAAAATAGTTGATTTTTTACATGAATTAAAGTAAGTATTTAGCAAAAGTTAAAGAGCGCCGACGGTTCAAATTAATATGGGACTACCTGCGAGTTACTTTCGATAAACTATAAAAGTTTCAGATAAAAAAGATAAGTACTTTTGAAGCTTTAGGTATAAATAAGAAGTATGTTTGTGCGCATGTGGAAGAGAAACAAATGGGCACAGAAGGTTAAAATTTATATGGGACTAATAATGGGCTAATTATGACCTACCATATAAATGTCATTAAAATGAGACGTAGTTTTTAAGATAATGCTGGTTCACAAAAATTGAGCGACAGACTGACGCATAACGTAAACCGAAGAAGATGTGTATGTATTAACATACCTCAAAAAGTTGGGGGGGGGGGGGGATTGCGTCATGGAGCTTAGGTGGGGTGGGCACCCCTGACTGAAGAAGAAATTAGCGGGGATAATTAGTTTTTCTTGTTTGTTTAAACAACTATGGAAAACTATGGAAAAAAGATCACGTACAAGTAAATTAAATAAAAATTTGTAATGTTACAGACAAAAAACATTTAAAATAAGTTTTTCTAAAATGAAATTCACACTATAATTTATTACAAAGTATCTAATTAATTTTATCCAAAAAAAAAAACTATAAATAAAAAATTAATATTGTTTTTTAAGTCATAAGCTCAATGAAATGCCCCTGTGTCACTAATAGAGAGGGGCGTATAGTACCCCCAAGAACTGAATTCGCTTGGTGGTGCTTTCCGGGGGTTGGCGATCGAAGCAAGTAGAGCAGTGCTTTAGCTATAAGTGTTTTAGATATAAATTATTGTAGTAACTTCACAACGTAATTTTTTTTTAATTTAAACTAAGATAGTAAAGTTAGGAAACTTTTAATTGCAGTATATATCGTTTTCTCCCAATTTTTACTTTCTCATATAAAGAGAAAGTATTGTGATGGCTCGAAAATTCTATTTTTAGATTTTGATGGATTTACACATTTTGAGTTCCACTGAGTCCAAAAAAGTGGATATTAAAAAATGGGGCCGATTTTGACGAAATTTGGCATACATGTTCAGAAAAAACATTCCCCGAGGCGAAATCGAGAAATGAATTTTAGCTCCAAATTTGGGTCGCAACCCCCCATAAACTCTGAAAGAACGTGAAAAAATAAAATGAGTTACCACAAAAAAAATGAATGTAGCACTTAGCACATGGTTTTTTAAATGTGTTTTTATTATTTATTAAATTTTAGTATGTTATATGTCAAATTAATAGTGGATGGTGATAGATTAATATTATGTCTAAATAAATTTTTTATATTTTTATAAAAAAAGTTTTACTTAAAATGTTTTATTTTGACTCCACCACTTAACACATATACACCACTTAACAGGCCTGATGATGTCTCTAATGAGACGAAATATAGCCATTTTTAAGAAATGAAGTAATTGTTTAATTCACCCCTCAAGACCCCATCACAAAAAATTATAGTGATAAAATATTTCAAAACATTTCAGACGATGAAGTTCCGACGATTTTGTTAAAAAATTCTAAAATGAAGTCCATTTAACATTTAAATACGAATCTAATGATATAAGCCGTTTTCCCGGGAAAAATCTAGTTCCTGAGAAAATAGCTTAAAACGTGGACGGAGAGAGCCCGGGTTCCATTCCCCGCCCAGGACTAGTTATTTTTATGATAAATTTTGATGAAATGTTCATTAATAATTAAATATACATACAAATACTAATAAATAGAAAACACGGGGCTAAGTAATAATGAACTCGTATATGAGAAAGTTTGTCTGAGTTGTCTCGGACCGAATTTTGTGGATTAGAAAAGCGGTTGATTTGACTGAATCAATTATTACTTTCATAATTACTTAGCCCAGTGTTTACCATTTATTAGTTTTCGTATGTACAAATAATTATTATTGAACATTTTATCAAAAAATAACTTCTCCTGGGCGGGGAATCGAACCAGGGCCCTCTCCGTCCGCGTTTTAAGCTTTTTTTTAAGAACTACATTTTTCCCGGGAAAACGGCGTATATTGTTAGATTCGTATTTAAATTGACTACATATTAGAATTTTTTAATAAAAATCGTCGGAACCGTTTTTGAGAAATACTTTTTTTCAGGGTTTTTGGGGGTAAAATTCATTTCTCGATTACGCCTCGGGGTATGATTTTTCTAAACATGTATGCCGAATTTCGTCAAAATCGGCCCAGTAGTTTAGGCTCCAGGCGTCTGCACAGACGACGGACGACAGATTGACATTTTTTAAAAACCACTTTTTTGGACTTAAGTTTCAAAACGAGTAAATCAATCAACATAGTATTTTTGCGCCATCACAATACTTTCTCATTATATGAGAAAGTAAAATGTGTGGGCATTTCGTTCACAGATCGAAAATATCATTCACGGTGTTTATAGTTGAATTGTGGATGTAGGGGGTGAACAAATATAATGAATGACGTCATAGAGGGCTAGAGAATCCTTGAAAGAGGACGCATAGAGGTTTCAGTGTATTAATGTCTCAGGAGGTTGCAGGAGCTCGCTGCCTCCACCCGAAATTCTTGGCTACCTCCTTGCTTTGTCTCACTTCCTTGATAAATCTAAAACTATCTCAACCCGACACCTGACCACTTTCCTTTCTTACCTTTTCCTGCACCTACATATACACTCACTCACTACCTCAATTCCTTCCTTATTAACGGAGAAAAGGTACACACAAAAACGGACATTTTGGTTTTTTGTGCATATATTATTTATTATTAGCAAATTACATCTCATTTTTTTTTTTTTTTTTTTTTAATTGCCTGTTTTTTTTATTGTACCCCGCGACAATGTTTAGAGGAGAGATAAAAAAAAAATGAGATGAAATTACTGCTTATTTAAAAAAATCATCAGTTTTCCATGGACCAGTGGCGTATCCAGGGGGGCACAGGGGCACGCCACCCCCCCCCCCCCCCCCCCCCCCCAGACTGGCCCAGACCCAATAGAGTAAAAAAAAAAAAAAAAAAAATACGGCGTATTTTTTTTTATCTTAATACATATTTTTACATTCACCTCATATTCAATATCACCTTAGACATGCATAAAAGCGCTGTTTTGAGAGGTCATATTTTCAAAATTTCCCCCCCCCCCCAATAATTAACTGCAGAAGATACCCATGACATACAGTAAGATATTGTACTGCAGTACAATATCTGTGTATATTTGGGTGCGGAGATTTTTTTTTGGAGGGGGTGGTAGCTGCTTTGTTGAATAAGTAATTTCCTTTTCTTGTTACCAATACGAATCCCCCCCCCCCCAATCTAAACTCTTAGAATGTGCCCCCTCCAGACCTAGCCGCTGGATACGCCACTGCCATAGGCCATCCGTTATATGGCTAAGCCGTTAAGGTATAAACTTTGGATGTAATCGGGTCATAATGAAAATAGCTTACCAGTATTAGGTTTTTTGTTATTATTAGAGTCTCTGTTATTATTATTCCAACTCTGTTTGTTTTTGCTTTTATCCTGGGGAGAAATTGATGATCTGAGACATATTCTCACCATATTCTCGAATTCTTCTACGCTCTTCGAGTCGTTCTCCAGTCGGCATTTTAGACCCTGAAGAAAAAAGTTTGTGTGGTAAAACAAAGTAACTCCATTGAACTATTTAATTAATTATGACGAGGGTTATTCAGTAACCTCAGTAAAGTTTATACTTAAAATTATCGGTCCAACAAACTGGAAAAAAACTTTCCCATAATATGCATGCTACTAAATTTGAATCCCAAAATTTCTATTTAATAATAAATTCATTATTTTAACATATTAATAAACTGTTCAAGAGGCTATTTACATTTCGGTTTCGATTTTAGCGAGCACAAATTTATTTTTATCAATGTCCCGAAAACAACTTAAATGGTTAAATTCTTATTTAAATGGACCACATTTTAGAATATCTTAATAAAAATTGTCGGAACTGATTTCGATTAATACATGTTATGGTGCAACGCCCCCGAATTGAGAGGAAAAAGTCAATATTGAATGTTTGCGCCATCACAATATTTCTTCTATCTATACATGTATATAAAATTCAAGTTTTGTCTGTACATTGGTCAGAATTGAATTTTTTTTGGATACTTTTTCATTTCATACATTCCGAAAACCGAATCCGGTCTTAACTTTTTTTCGTGTGTGTATGTGTGTCTGTCGCCACCAGTCCGACTTTATAGGTGGAAAACTGGCTAAACAAAATCGATTAATTTTTCAGATGTGAGCGCAAACATGTGGCGCATGTTGTAGGCTTGGTTTCATCGAAAAATATTGAGTAGAACATAAGTTATTAACAATATTACTAGTAGTTCTTGAACAGTAGACCTCGCGAAAATTAGAAATAAATTTAAACGTTACAGAGGGTATATTTAAATACGAATCTATAGGTATAACTCGATTTCCCGAGAAAAATCTAGTTTCTGTGAAAATAATTTTAAACGTGGACAGTGAGAAGGGGGGTTCGATTCCCGGCTGGGGCGAAGTTATTTTTATGGTATTTGTAAAATTTTAATTCGAAAATAAACCATAAAAATCGATTTCAATTATTTAGAAGATAAATAAGAACCCGAGGTGAAATCGAGAAATTAATTCAAGCAATTAATTTGGGCGCACTTCCCCTCAAAAACTCTGAAAAAACATCATTTCTCGAAAACTATTCCGACGATTTTTAATTAATTTTTTTTAATATGTAGTCAATTTAAATGCGAATTTAACGGTATAAGTCGTTTTCCCGGGAAAAATCTAGCTTCTGAGAAAATAATTTTAAACGCGGACAGTTAGAGGCCGGGTTTTATTCCCTGCAGGGAAGGTTATTTTTATGGTAATTCTAAACATTTTTAAAACAAATAAACCATATACATCGATTTTAATGTCTTAAAGGAACATTTATTCCAAATTTCAAGAAAAAAATAAAAACATTTTTTCTTTTTTTTGAAAAAAAAGTCTAATTAACATTTTTTTAAATTAATAACAATTTTTTTATAAAAAAAAACAATTAGATATATTTATTTTCCCAACTTGAAGTAACATTCATGCCAAATTTCAAGATCAACAAAAAATAAATTACAAAAAACCTTTTTTGTTTTATTTTTTTAAAAATTTAAAAATGAAATTCATATAAAACTCATACGTGTTTTTTATGACTTTAAAGAACATCTATGCCACATTTGAAGAAAATCTAATAAATCGTTTAGCCGTAAGCGCGTAACAAACATTTTCAGACGAAATGCAAATCGGTCTAGTACCTGGGGAAGACTGGGGAACAAAAAAGTTAAAACATAGACCTCGCTTCGCTCGGTCAATAAAAAATCGGTCCGAGACAACTCAGACAAACTTTCTCATATACGAGTTCATAATTATTTAGCTCAGTGTTTTCCATTTATTAGATTTCGTATGTAAATTTAATTATTATTGAGCATTTCATTAAAATGTATCATAAAAAATAACTTCTCCCGGGCGGGGAATCGAACCCGGGCTCTCTCGGTCCGCGTTTTAAGCTGTTTTCTCAGGAACTAGATTTTTCCCGGGAAAACGGCTTATATCGTTGGATTCGTATTTAAATGGACTATATTTTAGAATTTTTTAATCAAAATCGTCGGAACCGTTTTCGAGAAATAATTTTTTTTCACGTTTTTTCAGAGTTTTTGGGGTGTAGCGCCCCTAAATTTGGAGCTAAAATTCATTCCTCGATTTCGCCTCGGGGTATGATTTTTCTGAACATGTATGCCAAATTTCTTCAAAATCGGCCCAGTAGTTTAGGCTCCAGGCGTCTGCACAGACGACAGACGACAGACGACAGACAGACGACAGACAGACAGACATTTTTTAAAAACCACTTTTTTGGACTCAGGGGACCTCAAAACGTGTAAATCCATCAAAATCTCAAAATCGAATTTTCGCGCCATCACAATACTTTCTCTTTATATGAGAAAGTAAAAACAATCTATAAAAAAAAATAACCTAAAAACACTAGGTTGGTCCATCCGACATAACTAAAACCCACAGACTCGGTAATTAAAATGTTTGGGTACTTCTAGACCACCTAGAGACTCGCGGTTTTTTGCGTTTAGTCGGACATTGGCCCAAACCCACTGGAAAAATTCGAAAAGTTAAACAAATTTATAATCTGCCGCATTGAGAGAAAATAGTTGTAATTAAATTAATGCACCAATTGATGATTGTTCAATGACTTCCCAGTTTAATTGGTTTTGTCTACGTTTATTCTCTCATATATTACCTATATCTTTTTCTTAGCATTATTATTTATTAGTATAATACTTAGTTTTGATCAGCTATTTTTTTATATTATGCAGGTAAATAGACTCTTAACTACGATTTGAAGAGTAGGATTATATTCTTAGTAATGGAATAAATTACAAATATAGGCCTGATTCTATTTTAGAAGACTTTGGGAACATGTTTCATTTCATTGCATGTTAATAGGAAACATAGTCACTAATACCTAGCATGAGCCCCGCGCTCTTTTTAAATTTAAATTCAATATAAATTCCATCCTTTCCTATGCGCAAGTGTAGCTGGTTATAATTTTGGTTCATACGGAATATTCAATCACATTTAAGTTGCAATAAAACTTTTAGACGAAGTGTATACCAAAAATTTACCTCAGTTGAGCAATTATTGTGAATCATTGGTTGAATGAAAGTATGTAATATAAATATATAATTTATATTATCAGACGATGAAAAAGTACAAGTAAAGGTAAAAACTTACTTCAATTCCAGTGAGGATCACGACGAATGCAATGAACGTGCAATGAAAAGTAAATGTGCGTTCAGCCATATTCCTGCATATTCCAGAACACTCTGGCCTAATGCTGCATCTAACACGCCTTCATATAACAGTTTTCTCTTACAATAGAACGCACACACACCAGGTAATTAGACTGTAGGATTCAGTGACTTTGACAGGTCTTTTGTTAACCATTTGGACTTGACAGTGTGATAGCTCCATTTCCTGTGATCATTCATTAATTTCTCATACATGCTCCCATAACTATATTCAATTATCTTGACAATTAGGTTGACATGCCACTAATGAACAGGGTTGTTTCAGGATGATATGACGGCTTTGCTTTTTCAACTGTAGAATGTTTTTATGTTCTCCTTAGGCTTTAAAAACCTAACCATTTATATAAGCATCTGATTTTGTATAATATGTATAGATTATAGATCATTCATACTTACAAAAACAGTTTCAATAAATATATATATTACTTTATTTTTTAATTTAATAAGCGAATAAAATTAATTGCAATTTTCTTTATATGGCACATATAGTGACAGCATTGTGATAGCACAAATTGTTAAAAGTTTTAAAGTATTCACACTTTTTTACCTCTTGGGGAAGTTCACCGTGAGCAAGTAATCGTTTTCTGCACCCAAGGTAACAAGATTTACCCCGTGACCCAGGGCCGTATTTAGGCATAGGCGGCTGCCCAGGGGCCCGCATTACAAAAGTAGAAGACTTTATTTTTCGTTTTTCCAAATGTTTCCGTTAGCTTCAGTCAGTAGCGTAAACAGAAAATATAATTTATAATAAATTGCAATTTCTCCCCCTTTCAACACTCTAATTTCAATTTCTAACCTCATATTTGATAATATTAAAATCCTATGAGAAACACCTAAACAATTACATAGAGGCTGTAAGACTTTAAAAAAAACTCAGACCTCAATGTATTGGGTTTTAGATTACTTGTGGTAATTAATACAAAACAATTTACCTAAGTAAATAGTGTGCTAATTAGTGTGGAACTTAGCTTCCTCGCGTACTACTTCATATACTTTAATCATTTTATAACCTATTATTGTCAAATTTATTTAATTTTCCACAGTTTTTTAAATCTTTCAAAATTTGATACTATGTGATAAAGAACAAATATTATGTCTCCGATTTCAATAATTCCAAGACAGAATTCCGTTCCAGTTATCAGAGAAATTTTTTGGTCCTGTGTCTGTCTGCCCATCTGTCTCTCGCTGTACTCGTAATTGTTCGGTTTAAATGAAATTTGGATGGCAGATAATTATAGCATAATTAGCCCATTGTTAGTTGCTGGTCCCATATAAGTTCTAACCTTCTGCACCCATTTGTTGCTCTTCCACATGTGCACACACATGCATTTATTTACACCTATATCTTCAAAAGTACTCATCTGATTTTTATGAAATTTGGCTGATCGAAAGTAACTCACAGACCGCCCCAGATTAATTTTAACTGTCTAAATTTTAACTGTTTGCTAAATTGATTCTTTAAATCATGTAAAAATCAAACAAATTTTTACACATTTAAAACGAAGGGAAAATATTCTAGACACAACCCTGGTCAAAAGAAAAATTTACAAATGAAATTCACAATCCCTTATCCTATCTTTTTCCAATTTAGGCAAAGTCTAGTATGCATATGATAATTCAATTTAATTTAAGTCCGATTTGACTCGGGCTTCATTTAATATAATGTGCTTAACACCCAGGCTGAGCCGTCAATCGGGCCTAATATTTAATGCATCCCAATTAATTTTGATGCATTTATTTCAATCGACAAAATCCGGGTTCACCAGCAATCAGGCCATTCAGATTCATTGCACTCCTACTCCTAATCCTTATTCAATTCATTGCCCTTAATTCTATAGCCAAACATCCGGGCCTAGCTGTCAATCGGGCCAGTCTATTTAACGTATCCTAATTCAATTCAGGGCATTTAATTCCATCGGCTAAAGATTCCGGGCCCGGAAGGCAATTGGACAGATTTAGTTTAGGAATCCTAATTTAATTCAATGAATCTAATTTCATCTGCACAAATACGGGCCCAGCCTACAATCGGGCCAGTCTAGTGTTTAATAGTTTTAGTTTTATCGGCAAAACTCCGGGCCAAGCCGGCAATTGGGCCGACTCAATTTATGCTTTCTAATTTAATTCCATCGGAAATAATCCGGGCCTAGCCGGCAATCGGGCCGGTATAGTGTTTAATGAATTTAATTCCATCGGAAAAATCCGGGCCGTGCGCATTTGGAGTGATAAGTGTATACAGACCCTAATATAATAATTAATTAATTTCTTTTACTGGAAAATATTTACAGAAAATTTGAATGCATCTGTCATTACTATGTTTGTTTGGTTTTAAATGTATGGCGGGTCCAGGTTATGTAATCATTTCGGGGAAGGGGGAGTATAATATAATTATTAGGTATCTCAATTAAATGTTTCACTGTGAAATAGTTTTTTATTAACCTGCATATTTTATAATTTGACAATGTATTAGTGAATATGGTACATATTCATATAAATATGGTGTATAAGAAACATTGGCAAAGTAAGCATGTACACTACATGCAGTCACAATAGGAAAGCATAATGAAAACATCAAAATATGTTCAGTAGAATGTTTTACATTATATTAATTTATTGAATTAGTTTGCCGTATAAATACCTTCATGTTACCATATTTTATATTGTAGTATATACTATATATACGCATATTAGCGTTACATTAATAATTGAAATAATGCAACTTAAAAAAGTGTAAGACACAATCGTCAAAGGTCTAATTATAAATATTATAATAGTGTGTCATTGCCTAATACATAATGCATATACTCTCGAGTACATTATGTATACATTTGAGTTGAACACTTTTTCGAATTCCATTCATTGTTTAGCACACGTTTGTTATTTAATATTTCGTAAGCAATAAAGGTATAATAGAACATTATATACTTTTTTTATTAATATATATATGTCTTTTACTAATATTTTTACACATAAAAATAAATAAAGTTGAGATTTAATTTACATTTCATTTTCGCATTAAATAATTACATTTATTTCTCCAATTATTATAAAATGTCTATGTTCAAATAAATTATATTTTTAATCACAATATTCTATTTCTTAGTATAATACATATAATGCAAAATATTGCTTAGTATATTTGTAAAACATTTCACAAAATATTTGAAATATATATATATCGAATTCATAATTTTATATGTAAATTATTTATTATTATCATTAATATTATCAATTATTAATTTTTATATCACAAATTAACACATTTCAGTTAAACTTTTATAATTATTATTAAAAGCAATTTTCAAATTTTTTATTAAGTATTATAATTTGAACTTTAAACTATTTAATATATTTATGTTTATATAATATTTTATATGTATGTAAATATACCTAAATAAATAAAGGAGAAAAACTACATCCTTACAACCAATTAATTACTACAATTAATTATTTAAATGATGGTTTTTCATAATTTGTTTAAATTTTAAATAAATAAACATATTGTGCAAAATTAAGTGAGTTTGTACGAATAAATAAATATTTGGAACTACTTTAACGTAAAATTATTTCTTAGTTAAAATAGTACAAGATCTAAATTTGGAACTTTAGTTTCAGTATTTAATACAAATATTTTTAAAATAATGATGAGTCCAGCAAGCTACTTATTTTCAATTTTTCTTCCGAAAATTCTTTTTATTAGTCTTTTTTACAAGATTTTATTTAACTTGACTTGTTTGTGAGGTACAAAATATGTGAGCAATTTTTAATCCACTTTTCGACTCACATTTATTTAAAAAAAACAATGAAGACTGCACGTCGCACGGATGGATATTGCGCAACACGTGTACATGAAACTGTGGATCGTCCACCGAAAACACGTTAAAAAAAACGTACACATTCAACTCCCCCGGCGCGATCTCGCTCAGCTCTGCCCGCAGTATTAAAGTCCCCTTGTTAAGGATGACTTACTCGCTATAAGAGTCTGAGTAATAATACTTCTAGCATAATCTTCAGAAAATTTGATCTAAAAGTTTTTAAAGAGTTTACTCGAACTACTATTACATTTGTTTGTTATTAAATCCCTTAATAATTGTTAAAATTTTAGAGAAGATAAATTTGGAGTCCGTTTCATAAGTGTATAATGTGCTTTGCAGTGAAAGTTCTGTCGTATATCAAGTTTTTCACGTAGCTCTGAACCCATCTTTATCAGCTTCATAAGTGACAACTTGAAGTTTTCCATTCTTATCGTAGTAACCATATTGGCCTTTTATACTGCCGTCTTCGTCCTTCTCCTCGAACCGGAACATCCTTTCTTTCCTGATACAACAAAATTCAAAATTAATTAAGTATTGGACATTAACAAAGCTGACGACAAATTAGAATTTGACTGATTAAGTTTGAAGTTATTACTGAACTGGAATTGGTGACTTTACATCTGTGTTCACCAACGTGACATACAATGTCAACAGTGTGATGTGATAACACATGTATCACCTGACTGGGATTTGATTCATTACTAAATGTGTTGGTGTTTGGACTCGTGACTCGTGTGTTTCAGACAACTTGGAATTGTTTGTTTCAGATGCTATTAACTAATCGGCTATGCGAACCCTATGGGGATTAGGGTCAGGAGACTCAGTTATCTCCTAGAACCTATATCTTCAGTTAAAATAACAATAATAAAAGAAATACACATACCCGAGTCCCGTATCATAGCCGAACTTGTAAGTTTCTGGACCACGATGACCTTTGACCTGGTAGTTAACCCTTGTACTGTCCTGATCGTCTTCGAGTTCCAATCCTAATGGGGGGCTGGAAAAAGAGCTTATCTGAAAACAGTCAACCAACCCCAAAATATCTATATCTAGACATGCTTGCTGCTACTAACTACTACGTGCACAGGCAAAAGCCTAAAGGTACAAAAGGACTGAATTTGCAATTTTGTCTTCCTTAATTTCAAAGAAAACTACCAAGCAAAATAAAATCAAAAATGATTTTTTCTTCTTTTTAGTATTTTTAAAGCCTTAAAAAATAGCCTTACAAGATTGAAAAGTTTACTTGAGTCTTTCACAAATTAAAATTTTAATACGGGTTTATGCAATAGAAGTGTTGAGCATGTTTATTTCAAGTAATAAATAAAAATGGCACAGAATTACATTTTGTTCAGCGCGTAATTAAGATAAAAATACAAGCTTATAAATGCTTTATGTGTCAGTCGTACGTCTGTTGGCGAGGGAGATAAACTTTGTCCTTTGCATAACCCTACAAAAAGAAATCGCACGGTGTTGAAATTAAAGATGCCAATGGCAAGACTGATATGTCCGAGGTTGACTTAAAGAGATGTTGTCTTAAGTGAGATTTTGTCAATTAATTATTTGTTTGGTACCACACCAACGAATATTTTTTTCTTGTAATACAAAAAATCAAATTGATTTTAAAAAAAAAAAGGTATCGTAGGAAATCGACAAATTTACAAATTCTATCGCTATTTACAAAGGTCTTATGACAAGATTAGTGCTTTATATACATGAATAATTTTGTCTGGAAAAGGAAGATAATTAACAGCAATAAAGAAAGATAATGAATATTATTATTTGAAGTATATTGATGGACTAATCTAATAATACTAAAGGACGTATCTAAAAGTAAGTAAAATAAAAGCGCAATTTTTAAACATGCAGAGTTAATTTATCAGAGCTTTCTCTCAGAATAACTGAGCATCAGCTATCTTAAATTTATTAATATGATAAGCAGGTACCGATAATTAACAATTAATTTAAATTATGATAATGTTTTTCAAACATGATTAAGGAAATGAGGAATTAGGGGCAACAAATTTCAACTCTCAATGTTATCATTATTTCTAAGTTACTCACACTTAAACTCTGATAAATAAATATTTACCTCTTCGTTGTTAAGATGGGTTAATAATTATATTTTATCACAAATTGTTTGTCCTCTTCCAACATTAATACATATTTTTATTTGGACAGGATCCATAGTCTAAATTGCAGGTGCTCTTTCCATTATTATAAGTTATACCACCTGTTGTAGCACTATTCGAGTTATGATACCTGTTGTTCGTTCTGAGAAGGTCATTTAGGTTAGATTAGGATGTTACTGCGCATGCTCAATTATAAATTGTTATCCGATTTGCCTGAAATCAAACTCGGCACCTTTGGATTTCTATGGGAATATTGGAAATGGTACAGCAGGTGGTCTAGTGCCCCCGATGGTGGAAGAAAACCTGACACCACAAAATCGCGTGTTAATATTAATTAAGAATTTTAGACTTTGGACCATCTCCAAATAAAAAAATTTATAACATCTTTATTATTATATAATAAGACCTCAGATCTATGCTAGGAAGGCAAAAACAATCTTGTGAACAACGATTTATACTCGTAAAATCGTTAAAGCACCGTTACTGACTTTGTAACACAATAACCTAAATTAATGTACTTACTGTACTTGGGTAAAGTTATTTTATATTTTACTTCTCTGTTAACATGTTTTTAAATAATATCGTCTCGAATCACAGTGTAAACTGTTTTTAACACCAGTTGCTTATAAATGACTAGCTGAATACCCGTGCTTACGGGGGAGTGCTACGGGGTGTTTTATTTTCAATTTAATGGATTTATAAACTACCATCAAGAAACATTTAAATTATTTTACAAAGTAGAATATCTAGATTATATCCTTCCCCCTTATTTCTATACCCCCTCCCCTTTGATAAGATAATTTGGAAAAGAAAAATTTTTTAAAAACAAAATTTAAATTTTTAAAAAGGAAAAGCAGTGGTATTATCCTTCTGTCCCCCCCCCCCCTCCCCGAGTCATTTTACATCCCTTGGTTGAAATTGGAATTATCTTTTATTAATATACATGCTTACATCCAAAATAAGAGCTCTTTCTCAAGTATTAACTTCCTAACTTTAGGAGATCGGTCTGGGCTCAATTCCCTTCTCAATGTTCTGGGCTTATGTTCCCACTCTTCACTTGCGTTGACATTTCCTTTTTACCCCTCTCCTAAATGAAAATAATGACAAAAACGTACATTACAATGACTTTTTTCTTAAAGAGCCTTTCAACGATATGCATCATAAAGGGTACCTATCAATTACTTTGACATTTGTACCCCGTACTCATGTGTACCAACATTTTAACTTTATATCTCATGTAAGCAGTACACTCATAGACACTCTTCATTTATATAAGATAAAAGACACTCGTAGACACTCTTCATTTATATAAGATGTAGTTATACACATTTTTCCATTTTACCCCCTCCTAAATGAAAATATGACAAAACTGTACATAACAACAATTACTGTACTTTTAAAGAGCTTTTCAACGATATGCATCATTAAAAGTATTCATTACTTTGACATTTGTACCCCGTACCCCTGGGTACAAAAATAAAAATTTCGCAAAATCCTTTCTTAGTGGATGCCTAGGATATGAACCGAGTATATCCTCAAAATTTCAAGTCTCTCGGTTAAGCAGATTTTGCTGTGCGTTGATTCTATGTCAGTCAGTCAGTCAATCAGGACATTGCCACTTATATTATAGATTATTAAGTTATAAAACAATTTACTGTTACTCTACATAACTGGTCATCATTTATGTTAATTTACTTCCTTTTCCCAGTTGTTAGTGTTTAATTAAAAATAGTGATTAGCTCAGCCTAAAAAAAAGCAAATTATAAATTAAGTAAAACCTCATCAAATTGACTTATTAAAAGAAATAAATGACCGGATTAGTGAAAGTTTGCTTGTCAAATTCTATTAAATCTGGAATTGAATAAAAGTCAATGTGTCGAGATAAACAAGACTGAACTTTAGTATTTTGTTAACTAATTAAGGTAATAAATTAATTAATTATATAATGTAAGTTAAAAACAGTTCTTTTACCAAACGCAAAAAAACACCTTTGGTAGTATGCACAGAACTTGAACATAATTTTACAAGTTTTGTGCCTTGCGAAAAACTAGTTCGCGATTATAACCATTAAAATGTTAATATTTCATAATTAAGAGGTTTCACTGAATTTATAAATTAAGGAGCTCTATACCATCAATTTTGGACATAAATATCTGCTACTGGACAAACTATAAAAATTTAGGTTTTCCAGTGAAGACCAACGTTTACTACAGGGTCTATTAAGTTTTTAGGGGTTAACAATCATAATGTTTAACAACCAAGCATCCAGCTTTCAATTCAGTTTTAAATAAATCCTAAAGAGCAAAGTATAAGAATTTATTCTGAAAAAAAAACCACAATAGCTAATGTTTAATCAAAAATGGTTTCCACTACTGGATAACTCTCGGAGTTATCCAGTTTGTTGACACTGAAATATCACTATGATTAACACACCCTTGTAGATAGAAAAGTATAAGTTTTCAATATAGCTATCAAGAATATTTTTTTGAGGAAAAATTCAGCTGTTTTTTATCCATGTGAAAAGAGCTTTGAAATGACATGAAACACGCCATATAAGTATACACTTTTTTTAACACCCTCATTTTGGCAATATTTGTTTTCAAAATGCCGGAAAAAATTTAAAAAAATTAATAATAAGTTAGATATATCTAACTTATAGGCCACCATCTTTAAAATTTAAGTGTGAAACTTCCAACAATCTATACAGTTTTCACAAATGCTGAGATGCAACTGTGTGCTGAATTTCGTTCACATTAATGAAGTTTTACTCTAGTTATCATGAGACAAAAAAACAATCATTTAATAAATTCCGAATGAAGTACTCGAGCTCGTTCAATAAAATGAGAATTAAGTACGACTTGACCCATATATTGCAGATAAGTGATTTATTGTATTGACTAAAGTACAATTCCTTTTATTTTATCCTTTATGTTGACAAGAATTATAGAGAAAAACTGTTGGCATACTTATTTTTACAAAATACATCAGTATTAGGAAATGGGCAGGATATCTAAAAAGCTGAGCTGGCTGCTATTGGCTATTGGTTACTGTTTCAAGTATACTAATACTACAAGGAGTTGCAATTTTTAATTTTAAAAGTACATACTTGCTGTTCGTGGAAGGTTGTAAATTGGTTCTGGGGTTCCTGTAGAACATGTTCTATATAATGCTCGTAGAAGGGGTCCAGTTGGTAGTTAGGTGCTTTATGAGTGAAAGTGTCCAAGGAACTGGAAGGAGGACCCCATTGGATTTGCGACTCAAAGCTTAGATTGGGCTCTGTCGTCTTTCCACGGATCTTCCTTTTTACCGTGATCTTCTTGTCCGGTTTTCTGTGCCATTCTTTGCGAGGATAGAATTTCATACTTTCTTTACTCCCTTTTGTTTGCTCTCTTAGTGGAGTCGTATTGAAGTCAGACAAAGATGGTTTTCTGTTATAAACCGATGGAAATCTTGGTGGTCTTAAGTAGCCTGGAGGTCCGTTACTGTTAGTCAGTTCGGCTGGTATGACGACAGACAACGAAGGTACACTCTCCACGACCGTTTTAAGCTGAGTTCTCTGAGGTTTGACGATTGTCTGAGCTTCATTCAGCTTTTCCGAGTCAACTCGATGGTGGTGATGTGCTTTGATGCGTTCCTCAATAGACTTATCGTCCATCATCGACGGTATACTAGCGTTATTGGGGCCCACGGAAGGTTCTTGCACGAAATTTTGAGGCCTGTACTTCGGCCTCGGGGTAACAAGGACTGTGTGTGGTTCTGGAGCGGAGCCAGATTGCCTGGAAGGTCTCTCGTTCGTCTCAATTCTTACTTGATGTACGGATGCTGCAGGTGCTGTTTCGGTTGGACCTGTTGCTTCCTTAAGGACGTGTTGGTGAAGAGTGGAAAAGGGGAACAACTGACTACTGCTTATCCCAACCAGGCACATCGCCATGCAAACCTAAACAAATATAATGTATAATATAGAGTTAAAGAAACTAGATCGTAAAAAAAGAAAAATAAAATCAAGTCACAGGAATACCTAAGCTTTGCAATTTTTAAAAGCTATATCGACAGGACAAGTCTAAAGTAAACTCTAAGTGAACTTTAATGATGATATATTTTGATAAATAATAAATCCAAAAACTTTGTTTTTACTTTTGACCCTCGCTATCTTCAATCTAAACAAATTCAACGGTAAAAAGTTTATGCAATGCTAAAATAATCTATAGAGTAAAAACAAACACCTTGTACTAAGATTGTTAAATCCACTGCAACACTAGCTCTGAACTACAAGTAGTTAGATTGTTACAAAAGAAAAGAACCTAAAATTATTTGTTTGTATTGTAAACAACCTTTTTATTATTATGTCTTCATAATATAATAAAAACTTAAATGGTTTTAAGATTTAGTCATGTGCCATTATCGTGCCAAAAAGAGGTAGTCACTGGGCTACTCCCTTTTCACATGTTGAACAAGCCATTAAACGATATTAACTAAAACACTACTCTCCTCATAACAAGTATATAATTGTAGTAGTATTAAACAATAAATAATGAGAAAAAAAAATGCATGCGTGATTTGCTGCTTACTTCAAATATGAAGTAGCAGCAAAGATATTATTCACCATACTTAAGCTTCTAGGATGTCTAAACTGTTCTAGGATGTCTATAAGAGTTGCTGTTAAACAGATTTGGTTCTAGTTCGAGCTGAATCATATTTCCTTTCTCTATCATAGAAATCACTAAAGCGTGAATATGAAAGCTGGCCACCTCTGCTACATTCAATTGCACCTTTATGGATTAATCCAATTATTGTTTACTATCAAAAGATCTGCTGTATAACTTAACCATTATCAATCTTGGTAAATTAAACAAATCATACACGATTCACGTATAACAAAGCGGAATTATTGTTTGATTATATACGAAGCGGAAATGTCTTCCTTGTTTCTTATCTTGATTCTTGTATTAATCCTACTGACCTGTATTACATCAAAGTATAGTTTTTTTCATTCATTCTTAAAATATTACTTCTTTACAAATTGTCTGCATGTCTCAGAACTGGCAATTAACCATACATGGTTGTAAAAAAATTACAGGTTTAAACATAACCTGTATTAGTTCGATTTATAAACCGCGTAAAACCAGGGTTCTTATTAATGCATTTCAAGTAGTTATTTAATTTTTTTTTTTTTTTAATACCTTTATTAAATAAAAAATATTTATACATAAAGAACATTTAGAACATCAATTTATCTAATTCTATGAGTAGTGTTTTCAAATTTTACATTTTCATTTTAGCACAACAAAAGGTTATCTCTCCACTAGAGAACATGGAGTCCTGAGCTGTGGAGAGAGTATTGTACTGGAGCCTCGTTGTTTGGATTACATCTAAATCATATCATGATTGTTTGCAGTAGCGTAACTAAGGAATCCAGTGATTTATTTTGATCAATATCTAATTTTTAGTTAGGATGAAACTAGATTTTTACTGGGAAAACGACGCATAAATATGGTTAGATTTTAATTGTTAATTAATTTTGTTAAATTGTTTATTATTTTTGTTCTATTGGTGGAAATAAAAATTTCATTTAAATGGACTACATTTTAAAGTTTTTTTAGTAAAAATCGTCGGAACCGTTTTCGATAAATAATGTTTTTCAACTTTTTGTCAGTTTTTGGGAGGCACCTCTCATAAATTTAGCAGAGCAATTAATGAATTTCTTATTTCATTCTCGATTTTGCCTCAAGACATAATTTATCTGAACATGTATGCCAAATTTTAATGAAATCCGCCCAGTACTTAAGGTCTCCTTTTTTGGACTCAGAGGACATCAAATTCACACGCCAAGACAATACTTTTTCTTTACAGTATATAATATACTATTAGATATTAAGGGAAACCTGATGTCGTCTTGAGTCTTCCACGGAGCAGGAAAGCAGGAAAAGCGGAACTCCTTTGAAAGATGGCCGCTGTCGCAACTCCCACGCTGTCCAAAACCAAAACTGTCTCTCGAGGACCTCAGCGCGATCCTCCCCCGCCGCGCGCATGTCCGGTAATCCAGTGTCTTGACTACGACTTTCAACCAGCGTTTTCATTGGGAGAGGACAGACGCCATTAATCGTCGTACTTATTTAAATAAGTACGACCCGTATCCAAACAATAAACACATATATTTAATAATAAAATAGACCATCTAACACGGCCTTCCTGACGTAAGCTTCGCTCTCGAAGCTGGTGTCTCACATATAATAAGTAATAATAACAAACAATCCAACACGGCCATCCTGATGTAAGCTTCGCTCTCGAAGCTAGTGGCTCAGACAAAAGTAATGTTACGTCCAACCTGTAACATCGTACAACTGAAGTTTGTGATTAAGGTACGCATAAGCAAAAATGCAATTTTTTTTTTTTTTGTTAATGCAGTCTACACAACAGGCAGTTCCATACATTACAATTCTTCTTTTTTTTGTAAATGCAGTCTACACAACAGGCAGTTCCATACATTACAATTATTTTTTTTTTTTATAAATGCAGTCGACACAAAAGGTCTGTTCCATACATTTAAGACTTCTTTTTTTTTTATAAATGCAGTCGACACAAAAGGTCTGTTCCATACATTTAAACTTTTTTTTTTATAAATGCAGTCGACACAAAAGGTCTGTTCCATACATTTAAACTTTTTTTTTATAAATGCAGTCGACACAAAAGGTCTGTTCCATACATTTAGATTTCTCTTTTTTTTTTATAAATGCAGTCGACACAAAAGGTCTGTTCCATACATTTAAACTTTTTTTTTTTTTTTTATAAATGCAGTCGACACAAAAGGTCTGCTCCATACATTTAAACTTTTTTTTTTATAAATGCAGTCGACACAAAAGGTCTGTTCCATACATTTAAACTTTTTTATAAATGCAGTCGACACAAAAGGTCTGTTCCATACATTTAAACTTTTTTTTTTTTTTTTTTATAAATGCAGTCGACACAAAAGGTCTGCTCCATACATTTAAACTTTTTTATAAATGCAGTCGACACAAAAGGTCTGTTCCATACATTTAAACTTTTTTTTTTTTTTTTATAAATGCAGTCGACACAAAAGGTCTGCTCCATACATTTAAACTTTTTTTTTTTTTTTTTATAAATGCAGTCGACACAAAAGGTCTGCTCCATACATTTAAACTTTTTTATAAATGCAGTCGACACAAAAGGTCTGTTCCATACATTTAAACTTTTTTTTTTTTTTTTATAAATGCAGTCGACACAAAAGGTCTGCTCCATACATTTAAACTTTTTTTTTTTTTTTTTTATAAATGCAGTCGACACAAAAGGTCTGTTCCATACATTTAGATTTCTCTTTTTTTTTTATAAATGCAGTCGACACAAAAGGTCTGTTCCATACATTTAAACTTTTTTTTTTTTTTTTATAAATGCAGTCGACACAAAAGGTCTGCTCCATACATTTAAACTTTTTTTTTTATAAATGCAGTCGACACAAAAGGTCTGTTCCATACATTTAGATTTCTCTTTTTTTTATAAATGCAGTCGACACAAAAGGTCTGTTCCATACATTTAAACTTTTTTATAAATGCAGTCGACACAAAAGGTCTGCTCCATACATTTAAACTTTTTTATAAATGCAGTCGACACAAAAGGTCTGTTCCATACATTTAAACTTTTTTTTTTTTTTTTATAAATGCAGTCGACACAAAAGGTCTGCTCCATACATTTAAACTTTTTTTTTTTTTATAAATGCAGTCGACACAAAAGGTCTGCTCCATACATTTAATCTTTTTTTTTTTATAAATGCAGTCGACACAAAAGGTCTGCTCCATACATTTAAACTTTTTTTTTTTTATAAATGCAGTCGACACAAAAGGTCTGCTCCATACATTTAAACTTTTTTTTTTTATAAATGCAGTCGACACAAAAGGTCTGCTCCATACATTTAGATTTTTTTTTTTTTTTTTTTTTTTTTTTTTTATTTTATTTATTTATTTTTTTTTTTTTTTTATATAACTTAAGCATTAATTACTTTCCTTATTAGTTGTTTACATGTTCGTCAACATATTAACTTCAACCAATCTGAAAGCAGACAACTATCCATATCCTTGGAAACATTCTTATTGTAGTTTTCTTCGTCATGTCTTGTTATAGTACTTTTTTTTTTTTTTTCGTCGGGTTAGAACTAGCTGGGTTTTCTAGATACCGCTCGACCATTCTGACTTTACGGATGATTCGATTCACAGGAGGTTCATAATGGTTCTCATGTACCTTTCAACTTGACCGTTACTTTGGTTTAGATCAGGTGTAACAAAATGGTATTTGTATTTAGCTGCCCCAGACACTTTGGTAGGTTTGTCTTTAGTTTCGCCGGCCCGAACTGTTCTCAGGGGTGTCCAAAAGCAATATTTTGTGAAGCGGTCAACCACTACAAGCAAATATTTAAACTTAGAATCGGTGGTAGTTAAAGGGCCCAAACAATCGAGATATAGAATATATAAAGGTTCTCTAGGCTTCTCTGCAGATTCATTGAACCCATGTAGAGGTCCAGTACTTGTTTTCTTGACTGCGCATACTAAACAATGACGCATATATATATATTTTTTTTTTTTTCGTCGCTACTTTATTGTTTTACTTGTAGCCAAGTAATGTCTAAACGCATGTCTAACCCGTCGTACACTAATTGGATTTCTGCTGAGGAAGTCAGCGTGACGTAGGGAAGTCCTTTACGATAAATGATTTCGAAGTCTTAATCGAAGTCTTGAAGGTCCACCATCTTCCAACTCTTGGAGATATATCTCTTTTCAATTTAGTTTCCTTGATGTCGTTGCAATTTGTTGTCAATTTAAACTTAATATCAAGTAAGTAAACACGTACAGTTTGTAAGGCTCTAACTATTGCGAGTGTGTCTTGCTCGTAAGATGGATATTTCTCCTCGCATTGGGTGGTACTCTTACTAAAATACCATATAACCCTCTTTGTGCCGTTACCTTTTTGAATTAGAACTGTTCCGTAGCTTCTACTACTCGAATCAGTGTGTAGTTCAGTTGGGAGTTCTGGATTGAAAACTGTTAACAATGGTTCCGATGTAAGGCATGATATGACGAGGAAGTTCCTAAATCACCCCAGATAAACTGTGTGTGTGTTTTGTTTTTAGTAAGCTCGGTGATACAAATAGTCTAACTATCAAAAGAAGGTATACATTTGCGAAAATATCTGGCCAAGCCCATAAACTTTCTCACTTCTCTTACCGAAGAGGGAGTCGGTAGTTTCACTAGAGCATCAATCTTCCTTGGACTTGGCTGAATACCATTCACAGATATGATCCGCCCAAGATGTTCGATGCTTTTCTTGAGGAAACGGCACTTGAGCTGATTCAAAGAAAATCCGGCACCCTTGAGGGCGTCTAAAACAATTTTTTAGGTGAGATAACCCTTCTTCGATTGAGCTAGAAGGTATTAGAAGATCGTCCATATACACGAACACAAGTTTATCCTTTCGCTTGCCTAGAGCTTTGTGAACGGATCTTGGAAACACAGCAGGAGCGTCGGTCAACCCAAACAGGACTCTACGGTATTCATAATGCTCGTCGGGAGTCGCAAAGGCGGTTTTGGGTAATGTCGCATCGACTAATGCAATTTGATTAAATCCCAATACCCGATACCATATCCATTGATGTAAAAAGAAACGAGGCTTTGCTTAGTCTATCCAACTGGTCTTCGATAAGGGGTAGGGGATACCTATCTTTCACGGTTAAGCTATTTAGCTCCCTGTAGTCCAACGCACATTTTCCAGGTTCCTTCTTTTTTTTTTCCACCAGTAGGGTAGGACTTGCAAATGGACTCACTCTCTCTTATGATGACATTACTCATTAGGTCAGTCACAATGCCGACAACCTATAAGAAGCTCTATAAATGTTTTTTTTTTTTTTTTTTTCCCAGATTGATAGACATTTTGGTTCCCTCAACAAGAACCACATTACCGAACATATTCTTATATTGTGCTAATAAGTTAAGCTGTGTATTCCTATCTTCTCCAATCAAATCGGTGTCAACATCTGCGCCGCCTTGGCGAGGAGGGTCTGAAGATATACTAGCTACGGTCTGTGGTCTCCGTAACATTCTGGATCCGGAAAAAAATCTGTTATTGGAACTAACGAGGTTTCGTTAAGTACATCTTGGCCCAGATAAATGTTATAATTTAATGCGCAGGTGCAATATAAAAGAATGTTAGGTAAGTTGCGGACCTGGGTCCCAGTCACTTCAATATCGGTAGTAAAACATTTATGTGGCGTATCGGTCCGGGACTGAACCCCTTCAATAGTACTTCGCACAATTTGATTTTGTCTTCAAATAGTTTTCTATATTTATTGGACATAAGAAAACAATCAGCTCTAGTATCAATTAGCGCTTGAAACGCATTACCGCAGATTCGCACGACTGAACCCTTAAGCACTTGCCCCGAGATGCAAACGTTGACGTTCTTTCGTTTTTCTATGGCTGCCTTGGTAAAGCAGTTTGGCGCACTATGACCCCGTTTGCGCAAAACGAATAGGTTACCTCCCTAGAAGGTCCAGGGTTCGACTTTATCTGACTTGCCACGTATCTCTTACAACCAGAATGCATGTGGCCCAAAACACCGCATGAGTGGTACTAAATTTCAGCCAAAGGGCGTCTTCCAGGATTAACCAATGAACTTTTCTTATCATCAACAAATTTACTAGGTGAATGACGTTAATCTACTCGAGGGTGCGATCTCTTTATACCACGTTGCAAAAAGCGGGGTTCGTCGAATCTCTGACTTCTTTGAGGCACCGGACGGGGCGTTTTCTTAACGAGGTAAAATATGATATAAGCTCCCTAACATTAGTACAATTTCGATTTACCGCTGCTGACTTAACATCCAGTTCACAAATATCATGAACGATCAGCTCAACAAGATCTGCTTCTTTCCACGTTACCTGTAGGCACTTGAGCCTTGCTAATTTTTCGTGCACGTATCGTTCGTAAGAGTTGACTTGCGAGCTGTTGTAATTCGCGGCATCCTCGAACAGGTGTCCTAAGTTTCTTCGAAGGGGAAAAGCTTCCGCAGAAAGTCTTCTTTAAAGGTCATCCAGTTCTTAATGTCAGGGTCCTACTTCTCGAACCATTGTCTAGCATTGTCTCTTAAAAACCTGGTTATTCTTGATACTGCCTCTATATCCTTCCACGAGAACAGATTTTTTTTTTGATTTTTTCAATGTGACATATTCATTTATTGGAATCATGTAATTCCGGACGGAGCACTGGGATGTTGTAAGCATCACTATGATTCATATGCTGCAACAATACCATCTGCGCGTAAACTCCGTGATAGCCGACGTAAAATAAGTTTGATGGTAAGGGACGCTGGGGCGAGCACCAGAGTCGTTTCTTCCAGGGTCCACGTCGGAAACTATGAATTTTTCCATGTTATAGCCTCTTTATTTATTTATTTTTTTAATATCACCCGTTATGTCCAAATATGAGAGAAACTGCACTAAGAAATCACACTCCCAAAAAAGTGAAAGATAATAGAACTGTTCTGTAAAACCGTTCTCGAGAATCGTTCTCTAAAATTATTCTCTAGGATCGTTCTCTAAACTCGTTCCGTAGAACCGTTCTCTTGAATCGTTCAGTAGAACCGTTCTCTTGAATCGTTCCGTAGAACCGTTCTCTTGAATCGTTCCGTAGAACCGTTCTCTTGAATCGTTCCGTAGAACCGTTCCAAAGAACCTATAATCTCGGAAAAGAACCGACTCTCGAAAAGAACAATTCCGTCGTTCAAGCACAGAACGAAGGCATTTTATAGTTTCTCGAGGAGGTAGTAAAATAGATGAATTTAGAGCAAGAGTGACAGGGGCTCTGTGCAAGTGTTTGTACTACCACTAAATTAAATGCGTGAGTGTGGGGTAGCTTGCTGCTTGTAACAAAAACAACAAAAAAATCACGTATAAATAAGAATTATAGACAAAGAAAATTAAACCACTTATCTAGAACAGTTCTTTGGAGAGAAAATCCTCAGAAAATAGTTATGTATGACACTATACAACACAAGTAAAGATAATTATTTTAGATGAAACAATTGTGATTTTCTTCTAAAAAAAAAACACTGTTAAAATTACACTCTCGCACTTTTAATACAATTAGTTTTAAACTGGTTCTTTTTGAATAAACACAAACGAGTCAGGAAAGGGGGATTCTCTAACCACTTCTGATATTAGATATTAAGGGAAACCTGATGTCGTCTTGAGTCTTCCACGGAGCAGGAAAGCAGGAAAAGCGGAACTCCTTTGAAAGATGGCCGCTGTCGCAACTCCCACGCTGTCCAAAACCAAAACTGTCTCTCGAGGACCTCAGCGCGATCCTCCCCCGCCGCGCGCATGTCCGGTAATCCAGTGTCTTGACTACGACTTTCAACCAGCGTTTTCATTGGGAGAGGACAGACGCCATTAATCGTCGTACTTATTTAAATAAGTACGACCCGTATCCAAACAATAAACACATATATTTAATAATAAAATAGACCATCTAACACGGCCTTCCTGACGTAAGCTTCGCTCTCGAAGCTGGTGTCTCACATATAATAAGTAATAATAACAAACAATCCAACAATACAAAGTAAAATCAGGAGTTAAGGTTGTTATTAAATAATATTCGGTAAATATCATAAAATATTAGTAATTATATGGCATATATAGGCGTTCGCAAGAAATGTTGACGGATGGATAGACATGGACCAAAAATGTTTCCTGGTGTTTGAAAGCACTTCTGCCGAGGAAATAAATGTTGACTTTGTAGACATAAATAAATATCATTATGCTTCGTTACCTGTTACCTTTGGTGAGCTATAACCAATTTGTTGTTTGTTTAATAGTTTTCCCTTAACTAATGAGTTCATATACTTTAAAAGAAAACAAGAGAAGAAATAGAAAACGGAAATACATTTAAAAAATATACCATATATCGAATTAATAGAAACATTCAATGACTTAGAAATACGTCCAAATATGATTTACTTATCAATTGTTACTGGGATACGAAGCGTTCAGGATGGTAATAATTCAAGAGCCGTAATTAATTTAAAGAGCTAATTCACAGCCGTTAATAGTAGATTTAGCTTATTAAACCCTGATAAGTAATAATAATATTATTGCTCCTTACTTCCATCCGTTCACATAACATTAATAAAAAATAATTGTTTTAAAAATGGAACTATTAAACTGTTAAAATTGTTTTTAATGAATATAAACATAAATTATATTTTTAATAAATGATAGAATACAAGACTAAAACTAGAAGGTTAAGAGAAATACTTAGGTCACATAAGTTTTATCATTTTAATTTATCTTTTTTTTTAATTCAGCAACAAATATATGTATTCTATTTAAATGCAAAACATCCGTTACTCAATATAAAAATAAAAACTCAAAATCATAATATTTTACCATGTTACGTATTGAAATAATTAAGTGTAATTTTGTATATTTTACATTATTTATCAAAATTAAACTATTATATTAGTCCGCTGCAATTAGCATTATACCTCTTTACTTTTTCTCTGTCAACGCATTTTTCTGAATACTTCAATTTATCTGTAAGCAATACATACATATATTTTTAAATATTAAAGCTGGGTTATTTTGATATGCAACATTTTAATTAGAAGATATTGTTTCTTGAAGGAAAAAATATGTGAATTGAAAAATATTCAATTTACAGAATCATATTAAAAAATTATTTTAGAAAACTGGATATATTTTGTTCATTTTTTATATCAAAAAGCAAAAAGCTTGAGAACGTGCAAATTTAGGAACAGATGGCTCATTTTGTATACTTTTAAATGGTACTTTTTAATTCTAAAATATTCCTCTTTTTAGACGTGAAATGTGAAAGAAATTAAAAACCCTAGGCTTTAACCGCAGCAGGAATAGGGCTCGGCCTTGAGTCCTTTTTCTAATTAATTTGTTCGTGGACGCAACTATCAGTCAGTTGTGTCTCAGTCAAAATCTTTGTGTGTCTGTCCGCCAAAATCTTTGTCAATACAACAATTTTGATTGAAATTTATTGATATGTCAATTGGTGTCATAGCCCACCCCGGGCTGTAGTACTCCAGAAGTGTGTAAAGTTAGCCCAAGAAATTATTCGCACACTAATTTTTTGCTAGACTAATTGTTATTTTTGAGATTCAGGACAGATTTTTACCAACCAGGCCAATCCCGGCCAATCCGGTGGTTTCATGCTTAACAAATAATTATTATTCATTTTAGTTTTATTCAATCTTTTAAACAAACCTCCTCCATTCAAAGTAATCTCTTATATTTTAAAAATATTTTCGAAACGTTTCGTTGTTTTCATTTTTTTCCAATTTTACTCTTATTTATTTATTTCGTAATCTATTCGTAAAGTTTATTATTGTTCCGTTCGAGAAACATATTTTAATAACGTATGATCGTTCGTCATACTGTCTAGTATATACGGAAGAATTGAACTGTTCGTGCGTTCCGCTCTCTGATAAAGTATCCAAGCATAACAACGAACCTAGAAGCCATGCCTTTTGTCCATCTATAGCAGGAACTTACTGTATTGAATCCACGTAGAAAGTAAATAAAATATAATAATCTCTATCCTTATGCATTTCTTTTAATAAAAAATTAACGGCAATTGTAACAAAATGTTTTTACAAGGAAAGTGAACAATTATGTAAATTTCTTGATTGAAGATTGAGTTTTTACTAAATTAGCTAAAGCTATTATCTAATTTTATAAGTAATGGATCAATTAATTAATTAATTATTACAGATTTAATTAATCTATACCAAATATATTATAATCTCTCAATCAGTTTACTGGATCAATACTTTTGTTACTAGTATATTTTGCTTGTTACCGCAATATCGTGTTTAAGTATTTTTTTCTTTCGATAATAGAATATTCATTATCATTTTAACCGGTTATATGCTAAATTCATGTTCTTCCCTATTTATATGAATTTAAGTCCAATCGAATATATATTATACCTATCGAATAAAATTAGTATATTATTTATAAAATCAGGCTTAACTTACTCTATATTTATTATGGTTTTAAAATAAAAAAACATAAACAAAATTACCATTCTAAACTGTTATCATCACTAATCTGGTATAGTACCAATTAGAGTGGGAACTAATAAGTTTATTCATAGAATACTATTCCTTGATTTCATTTCAACTTATAGCGCGATATTTCCCTTTGACCAGAAATCACCGTTTCTTAGATCCTTTTCACCAGAAATCACCGTTTCTTAGATTCTTTTCACCAGAAATCACCGTTTCTTAGATCCTTTTCACCAGAAATCACCGTTTCTTTTACGTCCCGATTAACACATGCATATACTCAATGGATCTCTAATCCAAGGAAGTTTTTGTCTGCTCAACAACTCCTCTCCCATTGTCTCTGTATTGACCCAGTGCGCTAACCACGGTAGCCTGGTGTTTTTCCTCTTAAATTGCTCCTCTCATGTTGATCCTCCTAAAATCGTCTTTTACATCTTGCTCCTGTCAGTCTCTTCATTGGCTGGCCGCTACTTCTTCTCCTGCCTCCTTTCCTTGCTACCACTCTTCACTAACATTCTCAGTTCGTTGCCCAGTCATCTTAATCTTGCTGCTTTTATCTTTGCTATCGGACTTTCCATACAACTGTCCAAGCTCTTGCTTGATTTGTTTTCAATCTCACTCTATCAACACAACCTTCTGTTATTACAGGACTGGAGTATCGACCACTTTACACATCAGCTCGATTTGATCCTCATATGAAGTGTGTCTAACCCTCATGGGATTCGAATCATCACTAGCTATGTCGGAGTTTAGTAAATTCCGAGTACGCTAAGCACTCTGCTAAAGCCGATCTTCGATGATTTGACCTATTATCTCTTAAACTATACAATCCTTAAACCCTTGATTGTACTTATCCTTTGCAATAAATCATAAATCCTATGATTGATTTTACAGGTACTTGCCCTTTGAAAAATCAATCATGCATCTTAAATTTAAACAATTGTTAAATGAATTGATCTTTAGTAATTAATATAAACAAACATAAATTGATTTTGGAAAGGGGAATCAGATTAGTTTGAATAACTTCCAAAAGACAAAAGATTAAAGACGCAATTTTAAGTAACAGCTATTAAAATAGAAAACGATGGTGAGATATTTAAAGCCGGCTTTCGGTTTCTCGGGCATTCTTTCACTGGTAGTATTTTTAAAATTTTATTATCTTAGCTTCAAGATAAATTGAAACCCTTTAGAACGAATACCACATTTTTTTTGTACACAAGGTTTGAAATAAAAACGATTTTAGAAATTGTGTGAAGTTTGTGGGAGAACTAAAATTAATAATCCTTCATTAGTGGTCTAATTTATTAGCTACCTAAAATAAAATCTAGAAAACGATGGCGGAATATTTAAAGCATGCTTTCGGTTTCTCGCCATCTTACAGTGACGAAAACATGTTCAAGAATAAACCAACGAGAGACAAAAAAAACTCACATTGTTTATTTGTCTTACTATTAAGATCGAATCCATTTGAGCGTCTATCTAGTAAAAATTTAAAGTTGTTAATTATAATGGAATTGGAACCATTAATTATTTTGATGAATGGTAAGATACAATCTAAATTTAAAAAAATAAATAAACTTACTGTGTTAATATTTATGTTGTTTTCTATTAATGAAAAATTTAAAATCACATTTCTTACACATAATATACTTTTTAAAATAAATTACTAAATTTTACAAAAACGACGCCATAAAGTTACCAATATTATAAGATACCCTACTTTCAATAGATGCTCATTTCAAATCTAGTACAACTTTGAAAGAAATGTGATATGTACTTAAGTAATCATAAAATGCTATAATAGGCTACTTTCACACTCATTTATTTATTTTTTTAACAAAACTAATTTTTTTTTACTCCAATCAAAAAAACAAAACACAAACGATCCTTAACTATCGCTCTAAAAACTTTTCAACCGTATGAACAGGATAATTGGTGTAAATCTAATTATGGGACAAGTTTGACTGATATATCTCCCAGATTCAAAACGTAAATTCAGGTTGAAACTTTACCGTTTGTTTTTCAAAAATATAAGTAATAATAATGAAGAAAAGGTTGACACTAATGAGGAATGTGGGTAATGGTGCATAGCACCGCTACAAAAATCAGATAATTCCAAGAGTAAAAAACAAAATTAAGTTAACTTCTAGGAAAAAAGGTTGAGATGCATTAAATTACTGAGTTGAAACAGTAGGATACCGTGATGGTCTCGACTCAGCTGACAATGGAATTTCATAGACTTCTTTTTTAGGGAGAAATATTTTGTATTATTTTATTTTGAGTTTTTGATGATTTTATCCACTTTAAGGTCCCCATAATCCAAATAAGTGAGTTTTAACTATATATATTTTAATACATTCGTCTTTAGTCGTACATTAGTCGCAGTCACTATGTGCGTGAAGTGATTTGAAATCATTACAGGGAATATACTCAAAAGAGTTGCTCATGATAAAAGTTAGTTGCAAATCCCGAGCAACTCCCTTGACAATGATCCCTGTAATGGGTTCTAAATGTCGGGATTCACAAAATCGCTAATGCAGCTTCCTCCGTAAGATCTAGATTTATAAATCACGATGAAATTTGGTATAAATATCAAGTAGAGTTATACCTCGAGACATTTTTTATTTTTTATTTTTATTTTTAGAACAATGTTTAAATTTATTTAATAGAATACCATGATTCTATTACTGAAGAAATAAACACACATCTAAGGAATAATCAATTTATTGTCTCGTTCGGTCAAGACAATAGTGATTAGTCCTTCTTCAGTAATAATACCATAATATTTTCTAAATACTTCCAAATCTCAATCAAAACTACTAATGACTTAATTATAGAGCTTAAGACTATCGTTCCTTATGGCTTTATTGTTTATTAACGAATAAGCTACGGAATAGAATGGTCATTCCAAAATCTGTAAAATGTTATATTAACCGTTTCTTAATTAAAAGGAAAATAATTAACTAAAATGATATTAAAGTAATTGAAGTTTATTTTCAACACTTTTCTTTTTCTTAAAATAGTATTAGGTTAGGTCTTTCACCTAAACATAAAAAAATATCTTTTATCAACTGGTTTCAACTTTTTTTTTAGCCAAGTAAGATCTAGTAAATATCAGCTTAATCTAAGAAGTTATAAGAAACCATTCTTAGTTGAACCTAAGTAAACGATACGAGATCTGATAACTAACTTTTTTCCGTGGTAGGCTGTGAAATAGTATAACTTTAGAGAATAAAAAACATAGCTAAAATCCATTTTTTCATTACGTGGACTTAAAAAACCTTTTCATTACTCCTAAACTGTATTGAAAATGTTTTACGTCCTGCGGGTAATTATCAAAAGTGCCGTTTTTAGCTCTGCAATCCTTGCAGACGTGCTTCTTAGTACGATTAAAATCCACTACATTTTAATGCTTTTTATTTATCTTTTTTTATAGTGTAACCTCTTGAAGGTTTCTTTTTCTCAAAATCTTAAGTATGTACTAATACTTGTAATTATATTGATTATTATTTGATTTTTTTCATTGTCTGCTACCTCGTAAAAAATAGCATATGCTACACGACAGTGAAGTGTATTTTCTTAACCTCGGACAATATTTACTGTCTCGCTTCGCTCGACAGTAAATATTGCCGTAAATAAAAAACTCACTTCCCAGCCCAGTAATATAATATACTATTTTCAACCTGATAAGAAATAAGAAAACATTTTATTTTACCGTAAGTAAATTATGGGATATAATAGATTAATAGTGCAGGAGATAGAGTGCAAAAAAGTATCTGACTAACATTTAGATAGAATTTTGTGTATATTATGTTAATCTTTTGATGCCTTTTCTTAAGTCGACATAGGTCCAGTGGCGTAACTATGGGCCCGCGCGGGACCGCATTGCGGGGGGGCCCCCAGTGCTAGGGGGCCCCAAATCCAGAAATAACTAGAATTACTATCCTTGTACCAACGTCGAGGGGGGCCCCCAATCCTGAACGCAAGAGGTTTTTTTTTTTTTTGCTCATCGATTTTCTTTGGCGAGGGGCCCCCAAATTTTTTTTGCGGGGGGGCCCCTAATGGTCTAGCTACGCCACTGCATAGGTCGGCTAAGTTCCTCTGCGGAACATTGCTAGGCAATTAGCATTTTAATAAAAACTAGTAGGCCTTCTCCCAGCCATTTTGGTGGACAATGTAATTTTCATGATCCTGAGTACAAAACTAGTTAATAGACCAAAAATCAGGACCATGATAGTTTTTCACTTAATGGGTTGTGGTCACGATCATCATCTTGATTTTTGGTCTATGCTTACTAAAATTTTGTACTCAGGATCATGAAAATCACACTGGGCACCAAAATGGGTGGGACATGGCCGCTCTCCACCGATCTGTTTTTATCAAATTCCTATTGCCAAGCTAGATCCCGCAGACGAACTTAGCCGACCACATAAACCAGAAGATTAACTTAATCACAAAATTCTGGCTTGATGTTAGTCAGACTTGTTTGCACGCTATTTCCAAGAGGTCTATTAACTAACATAGCTTAATCTAACAAAACCTTCTTAATTTAATTTAAGTAGACTTAAGTTAGGAGATCTGATAACTAACTCATTTAAAAAAATAAAGTGATAAGTAATACTAAAGCCTTCTTAGTTTAATTTAAGTAAATATAAGATATGGTATAACTAACTTAAATTAAACTAAGAAGCGCTTAGAAATAGGAAACCCTTCATATTATCTAACATCTAACCTAACTTAACTAACCTAAGAAGGTAATGTGCTCTTAGATTACAGTTTTAAAACTATAAAAATATACATTCAAGTCCACAGAGAAAGAGAAATCGAAAACTAAACTTAAAATAAAACAACTTACGTGACTTGGCAATCTTCAAATACACGGTTTACTTTGCTTTCTCACTTAATCAAGGAAAATATATATAGCAACTAGTAAACTTTGGCTTTAGGAACGTGACACGAGAAAACACCTTTTACATGTATTTTTAAAATTAAATAAATTGATCTTATTGTAAAACAATCTTGTATAATTTTAATATACATGTATATATGTGTGTGTGTTTGAGTGTTTTATTATATAATATGTAGGAACTTATTAAACTTAAAAAGGAACATAAATTATACATCTAGACATAGGCTTTAGTTTAAATATGCATACCACATTACTGTTGCACAAATTCCATTCATTCTATTGACATGTATATAAAATTGTGTAAAAGAAAAATATAATTCGTATGAAGCAATAGCAATAACGAGTTAATATTAAAAAATAAAAGTAAATTATCTAATGTTAAAACAACAACAAAAAAAACTTAGACATTGTCACAAAACGTACGACTATAATATTTCATATATAGAAAGACATAAGACGTGTTAATGAATGCGGTTTTTCATAAGAGTTTGTAGGAAGATGTTTTCTTTTTTAGCATTAAGTCAAGAGATTCGTTTAAAGATCAAGTTATAGGTATAATGTGAGGCCAATAAGTCTGAGAGGTCAGGGACTAAGACTAAAGAAGGATAAGAATGAGATGGGCAAACTAATCCAGGTGTCCTGTGACAGATGTCAAGGTCTTTACTTCATTATAATGCATAGATCTACGTCTTTAAACACCGCAATCATCTTCAAAACACGTCCTTTCAAATTCCACCTTTACACAATTATAAATAGTTGTTAGTCGTTGTAGGTACTGAGCACTATTTATTTACCATATTTTAAATTATTTATATAGGTATATGAAATCAAAATTGTCATAGCGATTTCTCTGAAATCAATTAAGGAGAAATCTTGTGAATTTGAAGAAAGCTTGTCTGTGGATAACAATTATCTTTCAATTCGATGATTTACGCAAAAATGGCAGCTACTTAGTGCCATCTCTGAGTATTCCTCTTAACTCGAACCCTATCAGGCTTCCACTTTCAGCTCTAGGTTACCGTTTCCAGTCAACATTTTGTGCATCACGACTGTAAATTAAATGCGGGCCGGTCTCCGAATGAGGAACAGTTGTTTCTCAGATTCACTGCCAATTTTATGTAACCTGCACGACTGCACGAGTGTCTGCTACCTGATTCCTGCCTAGGTTTTCCAACCTTTTTGGTTGAAGGGCTGGATCTGGATGAATGGTAAACAACACAATTATGAAGATTAAACGTATTTAATCAAACCATATAGCCTAGTAATATCATATTTACGTGATGGGGTATGACTTAATTCTTATTAAAAATAATTTAGCTGAGTGCCTACAGAAGTTATGACAATTCAGTGTGATTTGAATTGCTTCGTGCTCAAAATGTCTTCCCTTTTACGCTCAAGCTTAGTGAAACCGTTCGTAAGGATCATTCGTAAGGCATCATTCGTAAGGATTTTAAATTTTAATCAGTGTGCATGAAATGTTTATTTTACATAGAAAAGGGGAGGGGGACCAACAATCAGACGCTAAGTGCTACAATGCATTTAGGCTAGATTGACTGTCCCAATGCGTTGGTTATTTTTTTAATTGTTGGTTTAATTTCTTCAATTACATTTGTGAGGTTGACAAAATAATTTCTTGAGCTTTCAATGAAAATTTTGTTAATAGTGTGAAGTGTGATGGTTTAAA
Source organism: Gerris lacustris (assembly GCA_951217055.1). Taxonomy (NCBI): domain Eukaryota; kingdom Metazoa; phylum Arthropoda; class Insecta; order Hemiptera; family Gerridae; genus Gerris; species Gerris lacustris. The sequence continues at coordinate 49,113,627 of OX578276.1, forward strand.
TATAATTTGATTATGGAGAACTTTGCTTTGTTTATGTTTATTTGTTTGCGGGACCTAGATTATATTTTACTGGTTGGAGTCGGAGGCCACTATAGGATAAAGAATCAGAGAGACCCGTGTCCACAGCAGACAACAGAAGTACCGTTGTCTGCAAGTTTTGGAAAAACATGGAGAATTTATTAGAGCTGATTGAAATGAAAACTGGGCTGTATCGTTACAATGACTTTTGCCACAGTTCAGTCATATAAATATAACGGATGTAACGATCAACACGATCACGTATGAGGGAATTAACAGAAAATATTTCTCATCATTTAAAGTTATCGGATTAAAATTTCTTATCTAAACAAATGTTCTAAAAAGGCGGGAAAATACCTTGATTGTTAAAACTAATAAGAGCTTGGAGGTTATTAAATAATATATTTAATTAAATAAAAAACTTATAATAAATAATATAAAAGATCAAGATAATAAAGGAGGAATAGGTAATACAGACAACAATCATCAAGACATTATTAAAGAAAATGGGGAAGTTTACTTTATCCCTCGCATTTTATGTGGTTAGCTTACAATTTAGCATACATATACTGTTTAGTTATATTTAATAGCAAAATAGATCAATGAATGAAGTTTACTTTCCCCAATACAATTCCTTTCATGACCTTATCCCATCATCAATAAACGATTGTGGATTAATGCTTTAATCCACAACCTTTTATTACCATTTATTCCAGGAAATCCTCCTCGAAGTATAAAGAACCAGTGGTCAAGTGACTTATTCGTTTGTTAATGCATTTACTTCTTAATAAATTTAATATTTAAAGCCAGTATCTGTGAGTACTGATAATGGATAGTTCCTAACTTCATGTCTATCAACTCATTGTAAAGACATACTGTTTTTGAAATTTTGCTTAAAACGTGTAATTTTGTAGTTGCGAGTTTCAAATAAATCTAAAAAAAAAAAAAAAACTCGTTACGGTTGGTTTATAACTTCGCATAAATTTAAAATTTAAAATATACTATTATTATTATTATTATACTTATTAACCAGGTTAGGAAGCGACAATGGCACAGGCCTGTGTACTATACGTAACGCAAAGTGCAAAGTGTTGGGAGGATTCAGAGTACAATGGCGAGTACAACCAAATCATAGATTTTTTAAATGGAAAAGACTGGGAATAATTGGTGACCTTTACAGAGCGAGCTTGGTACTATAGGAGATAATATATCCTGCTGCACGATATCTAGCAGTGCATGCGAAACTCGTAATTTATTTTGTGTTTAGTATATTAGGGCAATTCAAATATTAGGGGGGTTTTATGGAATGCGATAGATTGTCATTAATTTAAAACGGATAATTGTTATTTAATGTAGTGATTGTAGTTAATGTTGTGATTTTCTTTAATTTTAGCCTGATGCCATTATTACTCCCTTCTTATTAGTTTATTTATTTATTTATTTATTTATTTTTTCCTTTTTAAATCTATTTACTTTTTAAATCTATTTACTTATTAAGTTACGTGTTAAACATTTAACGGATTATTCATCTAGCAAAATATTATTTACTTACTTATATTTAATTATTTATCTAACCAACAGTTCTTTTTTAGGGTCCGTAGGCAAAACCAAGGACCCTTATATTTTCCTGCGTGTGTCTGTCCGTCCGTCCTCTCGCGTGCTCTCACGGCTACACCTTTCGTCCGATCACTTTGAAATTTGGCATGTATGTGTCTTGTACCTACCCACATATTTTAAAAATATAGCGACTAAGAAAAAATATTTTTCAAAAAAATTAGGATAAAAAAACGTAAGGGTTAACATTTTTTTATTACGTCGAGCTGATTACAAAAATATATAATTCTTTGGTTATAACTTTGATAGGGCGAGCGTAGGCGAGTTTGAAGCGGGTTTGAAACGTGCCCCCCCCCCCCCCCCCCTCCCCTCTATCTTGCTTATGTGAAGTGCAAAAAATCTGAAAAATTTCCTGAACATTCTTCGACCAAAAGTAAAGATATCACTTTTTTGAAATTTCGAAAAAAATATTATTTTATTTTTTATTGACAAAATACGTTGTTTTTTTTATAATTATGGTCTTTTCGATGTATTTATATGGTTGTAGTCCGGTTCAGTGGCAAAAAAATACTTTATCAAATTATCAGAGTGTTTTGAGAATATCAGACCCTTAGAATGGTTCAAAGTAAGCTTTTTAGCATTTTTAAAAAACACTGTTTATACACCTTTACAGTTAAACACTATATAGTGTGGCCTACGGACCCTCGCTGTGTGCTGACTAGCACATACTTGACCTGTTTATTTCATTTTGTTTCTAAACCGGGGGGAAATCTTAATCCCAGAGACATAGACCTAACCAACAGTTACAAAAATTTAATTGATAATTTCCAGTACACTATAAATGTTTTTGTTATACTCACTGCATTTTTGTTTCCATGTTTTTCATATACCTATTTTTTCTATATCTCTATAAAGTATTTTTCATTATTGTATTCCTATAGCTATAGTTGGTAATCTAAGTAAATCTTGTTCAGCTGATCCGCCTACCTGACTTATATTATTCATTTGTTAATAATTGATTGTTAATATATTAACTTATTATAAACTATTTGCATGTAACTTAAAACTTAATATTTATTTTTCTATATTTAATAGTTCATTAGTCAATAGGCCCATGCTAACCAACTCCAGCTGACGGAAAATTGGCCATCAGCTATGGCCAAAATCAAAACAATGTATGAACTATTTTACTTTAACTAATAAAGCATTTATTATTATTATTATTATAGTGTAGTTGATAGATCAACGAATGAAGTATTCAAAAAACTTGGCTAAAAGTATATATAGTTATGTAGTTCGAATGAAAATAGCCGGTAAGGTCCAATAGCTAAACCAAAATAAGTATTCATAATAACTAGAATGTCATCGACGATTTCTAGTAAAAAAAAATGAAGAAAAGAAGATGACAGGCTAGGGAAAAAAGAACTAAGTAACAACTGCTTTATGATGAGAGACGATTACACGGTACCTTGATTTCTTCCCATAATCTTGTTCCTTCTTCTGTCATATAATCCAGGGAAAGAAAAGAGGACATTAGACCTTACTATTATTGTGCGTTCTGGACAAAAGAAGAATCTCAGCGTTTCTTGTCCGTCACAGTATTTCTAGGTCTGTCTGTCTTTTTTGAAGGTGAGATTTTTGAGGTTTAATATTTTATCTAGGAGTACAATACCTGATGAAGGAACCGTGGATACCAAAGAATGCAGCAAGGACGTCAGAATAAAACTTTTAGAAGATCGTATTCGTTTTTCCTATACTATAGCCATATCCGATCCGTTCACAAGAAATAGCATATCGAAACTTTGAAAGCTGCAACTTCCATTCTTTCCTGCAGTTCAGTCGTTTTTTATCAACATAGAGAAATAAAACACAAGAAGTAAGGTACTTAGTATCGTGAGGTTATTGGCATCATCCTTGAATAATCTCTATAAGACGTGATCGCAATATACATTCACTAAAAGATAATACAGAATCCAGACTATTTCTTATTGAAAGTAGGTAAGTAGTACCTTGAATATGTTTGTATAGATGAAAAATAGACCAAAAGCATTTTCCATTACTTGCTTTGTCCTTGTTTATAAGAACAAAGATGAAGACCATCCAAATAATATAGAAAGTCTACCAATTAGTGCAGCACAGAGCTTCTTCATCCCCTCTCACTGGTCAATGGTTACATGAGTGTAAAATAAAGTATAATAAGATCGATTTCAAACTATGTGCTGCAATTAAATTCAAAAGAAACAGGTTGTGTGCAGCGCATAAATATGGAAATAGTAATTAGTATGTGACCTTCTGTAAACTAACTATGGCATACTAATCCATTTTTTTTTTTTATAAAAATCAGTGATTTTCAAAATGTGGGCTTTCGCAATATTGTTAACGGACAGACTAACAAACACGAGACCTTAAATGTTCTCTGATGTCAACTACGCATTTTCTGTTAAGGACATATAAACTCAGAAGCAAAAAAAAATAAAAATAAAAATAAAAGTGGGAGATGTATTTGCTCCCTGTAACATAGTTACAGGGATACATACGGTAGAACCTCGATTATCCGAACCTCTGTTATCCGTACCCTCTATTATCCGAACTCGCCACCGGTGAGGTGCAGGGCCGCTGAGAGGATTTCCGGGCCCCTGGGCAAGTTAGCAACTGGGCCCCTTTGAACATATAACTGCGCCCCCCCCCCCCCGGATTCTATTTATAATTTAATTACCAAAATATGAGTTTTCAGGATTTCTAAGGCCAATTTTGTCCTTAGAGGAATAGATGTTTGGTGGGGCTGAATTTTGATATTTAACTAAGATGGGCTAAAAGAACAAATAATTGAGTAGTTTAGTAGCTGGTAAGTATCATTAAAAAACCTTTTTTTACACTTTATAAAATACATAATATAAAATAAAACTGAATATAAATTGTTGGCTAAAATAGTGAGATTATAAGAGGAAACAAATCAAAATAACTAAGTAACTTGTTTTTTTACAAATGTTGCATTACTAGTAAAAAATATTAATATCAGTATGTCAATATGATTTGTCTGTCAGTTTCTCTCCTATAAATTAACATGACCATATTGAATAAGATAACAAATCTAAGTAACTAAATGAAACCCTAAAATTCAAACTTCCATACTCATGACACATTAGGAATGTTCTTCACAATCAGTGATAAACTTAGCATCTGGGCCCCCTTTGAAAAAATAAAGGGGGGAGGGGGGGTCCGGGGGTCCTCCCCCGGAAATTTGTTTAAAATTTAAGTGCAAAAAGATGAGTTTTTAGAATTTCTGAGGCCTAGTTTGTCCTAACATCAGGAAAAGATGTTTGGTGGGGACGAATTTCAAATACATATGTATGTACTGTTGGTTAAGTTTTATATTTGTGTCTGTTTAATGCGTGAATCAACTTTGCCTCCCAAACTTAGCTAGGGCATTGGGGGCCCTCGCCAAAAAAAATTCATAAGAAAAAACATTTGCGTTCAGAACTGAATGGGGTCCTCTTACAATGCTGTAGAAGTATAATTTCAAATTAGATTTTATTCAGTTCTAAAGGGGCCCCTACCGACATTGGTACAAAGATAGTAATTTCAATTTTTTTTTGGATTTGGGGGCCCCTTGGCATTGAGGTCCACCCGAAATTCGGTCCCATAGTTATGCCACTATTTACAATATCCATCTTGCCTTTTTTGGTTGTAAAAAACCAGGGCCGCCCCCCGGAGGCCCGGGCACCCTGGAGACCCGGGCCCCTGGGCATTTGCCCCCCTTGCTCCCCCCCCCCCCCCCCCCCCCCCTGTCGGCGGCCCTGAGTGAGGTGGTTAGAGGTACTCACCACCTTTTTGAGGAAACAGGCAAGAATACTTGATTCTTTCAAACCCACCTGAGAAAAATGTAATATAATGTAATTGTGATGCTAGGTGTACCCTGATAATAATTTGTATATAGAAAAGTGGATCCTCAACGGGTAAGAAGAAATAAAACACTAGTACATGTTTTAATGTGGCTGGCCATAGCCACATTAAAACAAGTACTAGTGTTTTATTTCTTCTTACCCGTTGAGGATCCACTTTTCTATATACGTAATATAATGTGTTGTTTTACATATGTATGTATAAAAAATTAATTTAAAAAATATATCTACCTTTAAAATAACTTTGTATACTTTATTGATTTTTTCCTTTTTTTAATGAACCTCGATTATCCGACCCACCGCTGGTCCCAATTAGTTCGGATAATCAAAAGATACACCGTCAGACATTTTTGAAAACAACATTTTTCTGATTTATGGATAATTCAAAAAAAAATCTATCAGGAATTTGATATACATAAGAAGATAAGTATAAGAATAAGTTGGATAAATAAATAACAATTATAGAATAATGCATTCATAGGAGAATGTTTCAAATAAAAGGGGAAAAAAAATAAAATTATTGGCTCTACAATAATATTACTTACGGTATATATTTTCCATTTTGAAAATAAATAAAGTAATTATATCATTTAAATGATGATTATAAGAAGGAAGTTATTAAGAACAAATATAGAAATATCATAAATATTAATTAAGTTTGAAATGTTATAGCTTTAAATTGCTAGAACTTGTGACACACAGCCGAGTATTACAACATAGTTTACGACCTTACCTTGTGCCACTATTACTTTATTATTATCAGAGTAGTAAACAAAAAATATATAATTTATATAAATTTTCGAATAAAAAAATTTATTAATGAAATTTGATGTCAAATCAACTGAGTAAAAACTCTTCTAAAAATGTATTTAATTATTAAGAGTTCTGTTGCAAAACCGAATTTGTAAAAGAAATAATTCGTAAAATCTCGTTTTATATCTTCGTTCTTTTGTACAAATGATGTCAGATTGTAATAAATAAAAATAAAAAAATCGGGTACAGGGTACCTCAGAACTTTTCCTCACTTCAGAGGCCACTAAAGTGGCGGCCTCTCCTGCTGCGAAGTAGCAGGAGGAAGCAGCATTGGACGTAGTCAGTACTTGGATGGGTGACCGTTCTGAACTAACTGATTTATTACCATTCTTAAAAAAACTTTTTTTAATACCTATATTTTATTTAATTATTTGAAGTTTGGCGGTATTTTGACAGATGTAAACAAACTTTGGCGTCATCAAAATTATCGCACTAATAAATAATTATATTCGCTTATAACTTTTAAACTAATTAATGGAATTTCATCGGTTTTTTTATAATTATTCCTTAATTTCTTCAGGTTCCAACAATATGCTATATGTCAAAAACCTATTTATACTTTTGGTATTATTAATAACCGTCAAAGTTTAAAAATTCAAAAATTGATAACTTCATAATGGGGGCCAATATCTTTTTTTTTTTTTTTTTTTTTTTTTTTTTTTTTTTTTGTGAATGGCGGGAAAAGACACAACGGCGCCTGCAGGGCAAAAGTTTTATGCCCCAGGGTGTATGAAGCTAAGCTAAGCCACCCTGGAGCCTCGCTATCCTACTCTCGATAGCGAGACCTATCGCAGGAACCCGGGATCCCTGAGTGTGGGGATTGAGCTACTTCCCGACTGCTCAGCCGACACCGAGACAGACGCTGGTAGCCCCTACCCCACTAAAATCCCTGCCGGTGAAAAACCCTCCATTTTGGGTACCATACTCTTGAAGGAGCATATGGTACCTCACGCGACTATAATTATAATTATCACTAACTACCAAGAACTACAACGTCATCATCGTTTCATATGATGATCGTGTGCTCCTGGTTTCCTAGACTTACCCTTCCTCTATGCTTCCTGCTCCAGTCAGGAAGAAGAGGCTGAGGATTCATCGATGTCAGTTACTTCTCTGTACGACGATGACGGTAAGAAGAAAGCGCCCCCGAGCACTCAGCGGCCACCAGCACCCCGAGCCAGAGAGATACCCCGAGGGGGATCCGCCCCCACAGTGGACCCACCAACCCACCGAGCCACCCAGAGCTTCCGGCCCCTCTCCCTCCGATAGAAGAAGAACCCTCTCCCCGGGCCCCCCAACGACCGATAGATCCAGCGGAGGCCGCGACACCCCCCGACGCAGCCCCAAAGCCGCAGCACCAGAGGACCCCTTCACACCCAGAGACGCTTCAGATGATGGTGAGTAGAGTACAGAAGAAGTTGATGAATCCTGCAGGGTAAGGTCACAACACAACTAGGTCCAACAAAGTTTCCGACTGCGTCTCTTGGCGGCGAAAAGGCCGCTTCAGAACGGAATCGACTCCGGGGAAACATATAACCGGGACGAGACCTGACGCAGCCGGCCTGCCTAACGCAGCCTAATGTCTCACTAGCCTAATGACAAAACAACTAAAGCCTAATATCACATGAAAATTCGGCCACCGCCTCTCCGAGAGAGAGAGACTCAGCCACCGCGGTTTGAACAAATAGCCGGGGTGGTGATAACGGTGGTCGATCCTAATCTAAACACTGACTAAACCTAATAATAAATACTTAACCCTAGTTAAAAACATATTTACATGACCTAGCCTAATATCACAGGATGTCGATGATAAGCCAATCAGCTAGGTTGAAACTTCGCTAGAATTGGTATCATCGACCTACACTAACTAAACTAAATATCACAGATTTGGGTGAGAGCCTCCTCCAGCTATGCTGTGGGAGCACATCCGGTTTGGGAATGGTACCCAGATGTGTTTAACTCTCACCCCCTAACTAAGCCTAGCTTAAAAAACTAATATCACAGGGTTACTTAAATAAATAAATAAATAAACCTTAATTACACTATCTAAACCTAATTAAAAACAAACCGACTGCCGTATCCTCTCGGCCAGCGAGAGGAGCCTACCCACCACCGGTTTGAACAAATGGCCGGGGTGAGCAGTTACGACAGCCGATGACCTAAACTAACCTATTTTAAACTTAATCTAACCTGACTTTGTTGAACCTAAATCTCCTCATAAAATCCTGCTCTACGCAGGAAGTCGAGGACAGAATCTCGGTGAGAATCCTCGTTGAGGGCGACTGCCACACTCGCCGGTACGCCACAAGTCGTCCTCAGCTCCGCCAGTGAGTTACACTCTTCAAACATGTGACTCACTGTCAGCGTTGCTCTATTGCAGTGTCGGCATCGAGGGGCACGTTCGTTTCTGAGAAGGTGCCCGTGCGTCAACTGCGTCTGTCCCAATCTCAGACGCGTGAGTACGACACTGTCTCTTCTTGACGAGGACAGTGCCATAATCTGCTCCTTTACATTCCTCTTTAATCTTCTAAGTTGGGTGAAGGAACGGTCCCACGTGGCTTGCCACGTCCGCCAGACTGCATTGACTGAAGCAGTCTTGGCGTCGTCCAGTCTTATAGAACCGTCCTCCACCATCCTTGCTGCGGACGCACGCTTGGCAGCTTGATCAGCTGCTTCATTGCCTGCAATGCCGACATGCCCCGGCACCCATACTAGGACCACGTGTCTCGAGATTGAACGAAGAGAGGACACGTGGTCGTATATCTTGCTTACTACCGGGTCATCTGAAAACTTGTCCTTTAGTGCTTGGAGGGACGAGAGTGAGTCAGTACAGATGACTATACTCTCTGTACTGTCCTCCTCCAAGCAATAGGCAAGGGTCTTCTCTATGGCTTTTAGCTCCGCGGTATACACTCCTGCGCGAGGAGACATTGACCAAGACCTAGTCTCCTGCGAGGAGTGCATAGCACAGCCGGTTCCCGTCGACGTCTTTGAACCGTCTGTGTAGAAGACCCTTCTGCCTGGATACCGGGCGAGAGTCTCCAGCAGTCCTTGCTTGTAGACCTCGGGAGGAGTTGTCTCCCGAGGTAGGGTCACGAGACGAGTGGACATCCCTATACTTGGCCTCTTCCACGGCGGCGTATCGGGGATGAACCACTCAAGAATGTCGTCTTCTTCAGCTCCGACTCTAGTTTTAATCTCGCGAGCCCTAACCGGCAGCGGCTTAGTCCTTGTAGTGAGCCATTCATACTCCGGCCGAATGGCTCCAGCACCGAAGAACTCTTCTCTGAGGAAGTGACGTGACTTCGACTTTACTGCCTCCGTAAAGGACAGAGCCATTTGCTCCCGGCGATGTTGCATTGGCAAAACGCCAGCTTCTACGTAGAGAGAGCTGACGTTGGTGGTTGGAAACGCGCCGAGAGCAATACGGAGTCCTAACTGAAAGACTCTGTCCAGAGGCAGTAGCCACGACTTCCTCGCTGAACTGTAAACGCAGCTGCCGTAGTCCATCTTGGGGCGGACCAATGCACAAAGGATGCGAACTAAAGTTGTCCGGTCCGCCCCCCATCGCAGATGAGCAAGGACTTTGATGACATTTAAGTCTCTCTTGCAACGCTGAACAAGCTCTGATATGTGATGCTTCCATCGTAACTTGGCATCAAATACCAGACCGAGGAAGCGAGTTGTCTCATTGTATGCGAGTCGAACCCCATTCAGGAACAGCTCTGGAGCAGCGTGTTCCTTCCGCAAGCGGCAGAAGTGTACACATACTGTCTTCATGGGAGAGAATCTAAAACCAATTCTCTCCGCTTTCGCTGCTACTGAATCTATTGCCGCTTGCAGAATCTCTCTGATGTCTTGATCTCGAGTCCCCGCGAAGAATATGCCAAGGTCGTCTGAATACTGCGACGCCTTGACACCTAGCGGGAGATCACTTGCAAGATCATTCGCGGAGACCGAGAACAGAGTAGCACTGAGAACGGAACCTTGAGGCGTTCCGTTCTCTTGATCCTCAAGGTCAGATAGAGTTGCGCCTATTCTGACCCTGAACGCTCTGTTGTCCAGGAAACCAATGATAAAAGCTAGTAGCTTTCCTCTTAGCCCCCAGTTGTAAAGCATCTTGATAATATGGTGTTTCCAGGCGGTATCAAAGGCTTTCTCCAGGTCGAAGAACACACCGACCACGTGCTGCCTGTTGAGGAATGCATCCTGGATATATTTCTCGAGGTGCGCGAGTTGGTCGGTGGTTGAATACCGCCTTCGATAACCAGCCTGGCAGGGGGCTAATAAATTATTCTTCTCCAAATACCAATTTAGTCTATAGTTTATCATTGATTCCATGACCTTCCCTAGACAACAGGTCAGAGAGATAGGTCGGTAGCTATTTGGTGAGCTTCTGTCTTTACCTTCCTTGGGAAGCGGGATAATTATCGCTTCCCTCCAGCTTGACGGGTACACACCAGTTCTCCAGATCTCGTTATACAGGTCTAAAAGTCCTGTCTTACCTCTCTCCGGAAGGTTCTTGATGAAGGCATAAGGTATGCCGTCCTTTCCGGGAGAGGTATCTTTAGTCCGGGAGAGAGCTCGCTCTAACTCTTCTTTTGTCAGAACTGAGTCTACTCCCTGATCCGAAGTGAGATCTGGAGATATCACTTCTCTTTCTGCTTCTCGTTTCATTCGTTTGAATTCTTCACTGTATCTTGCAGTGGCAGAGGCAGCTGCATAGTGCTTTGCTAAAACATTAGCTACCTCTGCCTCACTGGTGTGTACATGGCCACCGACCACCAGAATGGGGTTCGGCGACGGGCGGTGCTTCCCAGCGACAGCCTTAACTTTATTCCATATTTCTTTCGCCGTAGCGTCTTCTGTGAGCGTCGAGACGTAGTCGGCCCAAGATTTTTTCTTGGCCCTTCGTATTGTTCTACGCTCGAACGCTCTCTTTCGTTTAAAGTCGATGAAATTTAAATGTGTAGGCTGTCGCCTAAACTTCCTCCATGAACTTTTCTTCTTCTTATTCGCCCGTCGACAGTCCTCGTTCCACCAGGGCACGGATCGGCGTTTTCTGCCTGGTCCTCCCCCTCTTTTCCGTGGAACGGCTACACTGGCGGCGTTGGTTATGGCCTCTGTGAGGTTCTCGACGTCGGTTTCAACGTCGCCAGTGAAGACTGGGTGGTTGAAACTCGCCCGAAAACCATCCCAGTCAGCATCCTTTAGGTCCCAAGTTGCCCTTGGGACCGTGGGTTCAGCCGGGGTCTCAGCAGTTATACATATTGGAAAATGGTCGCTCTGATGGAGTTCTTCACACGGTCTCCAATCCAGAGCGACGGCCAACGCAGGCGAGCTGAACGTGAGATCGATGGCTGACATCGTTCCTGAGCTCAGGCTAACGTGCGTTGCTTCTCCATTGTTCAATAAGACGAGGTTGCTCCTGCCTATAATTTCTTCTACTATCCGCCCTGGTGGGGACAGTCTTGCAGAACCCCACCAGGGATTGTGAGCATTAAAGTCTCCCATTAGAATGACGGGGGACGGCAATTGCTGAATAAGATTCTCCAGTTGATTGCCCGTCCACCGTGCATCTGGGAGATACAGACTGCACAGGGTAGCAGTGTAAGGCGCTTTAATTTCCACCGCCACTGCTTGCAAATTCGTATTAAGATGGACCTGTGCAGCCGGGATGTTTTCCTTAATGATGAGAGCAACCCCGCCGTGCGCACGCCCACGTTCAGCTATTATCGTGTCTTTTCTGAATGTCTTAAAACCTGGCAGGTGGAAAGACTGCGTTGGACCAAGCTTGGTCTCCTGTATAGCCAGAGCATACGGCGTCCTGTCCAGCAGGAGGCGTCGCAGCTCTGGGTAGTGACAACGAAGACCTTGCATGTTCCACTGAACAATTGTGGCTCTATTGTCCAGTGGCATTATTGTCCAATGAATTCTTCCTAGGCTTGCCCTTAGGCCAGCCTTTTTTCTTTACTTTCTTAAAATCATCTCCTTCTATATCTTCTTCAGAGGATACACCTTCAACGTAAACGGCGTTGGGTGGTATCCTAGGCCGCTGAGACCTCCGACTACCCTCTGAGTCTGTAGGAGGAGGAGACGTGTTGCATCCCCGATCAACATTTTGTGTTCGAGGAGGTAAGGGTTCTTCTTCTATACCTGTTTGAGACTGAGGTTGTGGTATGACGTCACTTCCTACAGTCTCTACAGGTACGGTGTTAGAACGTTTAGAGGGAGGAGGAGTTGTTGGTGTAAACCTTTCGGTGGACCTGTCGGAGGACGTATTATTCCCTCCGTTCCTCCTGCCTCTTTTCCTCTTCTTCCGAGACTTCTGTTCTCCTACTTTCTTCTCTTTTTCTTCTTTGTTGTTATTATTATTATTACTATTGTTTTCCTTCTTATTGTTATTATTCTTATTTCTATTTTTATTATTTTTATTACTGTCGTCCCTCTCTTTACTCTCAGTACTCGGGCTAGCATTCTGCATGCGAGAGACCTTAGCACCAACAACAGGGGTGTTGTTGTGTTGCTGTTTTTTGGCCCGAGTACCGGCACCAGCAGCAGCTTTATTGGCGTAGCTGACTGCTGGCATGGCATAAGAGCTACTCCTTACCATCCTCGATGCCTCGGGGTGTGTAAGCCTGTGCTCTAACTTCACTCTCTGAATTTCTTTCTCTATCACATATTCAGGACAATCCCTCGACTTCGAGTCGTGATCAAGTCCGCAATTGACACACTTCAATGGTAGACCACATTGTGTGCCAGGATGCGCAACTTGACCACACGAGCACATCTGAGCTTTTAACTTACACCTGAAGGATACGTGTCCGAATTTAAAGCACATGTAACACCTTAGTGGTGCTGGAACATATCTTCGAACACGTACCCCCCTGTAAAAAGCAACACGTATCCTTTCTGGACAGTCTGTAGTGTTGAACGTCAGGAAGAAGGTGCCAGTGGGTTGACCATGGCGCTTCACCTGACTAACAGCTATAACTCCTTGACTGTGCAAATCCTCTAAAATCTCTTCTTCTGTGCAGTTCATGAGGTCCCTGCAGTTAATAACTCCTTTGGAGCTATTTAAGGCATCATTGGTCAATACTGAGACCTCATGTCCTGCTACAGAGACCAAGCTTTTAAGCTTGTCAGCTTGGCCGTGGTTCCTGGCTCCAATAACCAGATTCCCCGAGTGAGCTGACTTGGACACGCTGTCCACTTCACCAACGTCCCGCATCAAGCTCCTATAAATAGCGATAGGGGACACCTGGTTAAAGCTTTGATTATCCTTCCTCTTGACTGTCCAGAATTTAGTGAACAGCTTTGTACGAATAACGGGGTTATTCACCGCACCGTTATTCTTGTTCATGCTTCCTCCTACATCTCCTCCTTCAACTCTCTCAACCGAGTCAGATGTATGGGTGGGTGACATACCACCCCTATCTTCTTGGTTGAGAGGTATACTTGTTGTTTGGCTATTGAGTTCCAAAACGCGCGTGGGGTCGATATCATTAAAATCCGATCGATTTCCGAGTTTTTTTTTATGTTTTCCAGAAACTGCTAGTTTGCCCCCCCCAGAATCCACGGGGCAGCCCGATTGCTCGGGACGGGATTTAGCCAAGGATGATGGCATTCCCGTCTGGGGTAATTTATCCGTTGTTTTTCCTAGCATCATTATTATTTATATTATTCACATTGTGTGATTTCTACCTGTATACACCGTATACAGGTCGCAGTTCTGCTTCTGAGACGCACAAGGCACTCAGGAGTAACAGAACCACTTGCTCGGAGACCCCCAGGGTCGCCATCCCTGTGCGGTTCAATCGGAACCGATCCGTAAGGGTTCACAGACCTTCTCATTCAGCGACCAAAATCGTTACAAATGGGCTAAGGGCTTACTTGCCTGGTTAGAAACCAGGTGAGAATAGGTCCATTAGCTAAGGGCCCGGGGCAGCCTATTACCCCTTACACCAGTGCTAGTAGCACTTAATGTACCCCTGGGCCGCAATCCTGTTTCTGGGACACACAAGGCACCCAGGAGTAACAGGACCACTTACTCGGAGACCCCCAGGGTCGCCAACCCTGTACAGCCTCATAGAAGGCCGTTCCGTAAGGGTTCACACGCCTCCTGTTCAGCGACCATGCGCAAGGCACTGGTCCATAAGCTTACTTCCCGTTGATGCGCAGAGCACCAAGGTCAGGACAGACGCACTTGCTCGGGTAACCCCGGGCACGCCAATGCCCGTACAGCCGCGAGCGACTGCCCCTGAGGTAGAAAAATGGTGGGGGCCAATATCAAAATGAAATTTGGTGGGCTTGTTTGTCATACAAAGAGGTACAGTCGTGCCAAATTTCAACTCGATGAAGACCATTTTATTACGATTTTTTTTAACTTTTTGCTGACTCAGCAAACTGGGTTCAAGATGGCGGAAAAAGTTGATTTTCTGGGCGGCACCAGTACAGGTAAGGACTGATTTTTCTGCCAAGTTTCAACTCTCTAGGTTAAATACCTTGGGCGCTACGATGATAACACACATACATACATACATACAGTGCTCGATTTCTAGAAATGGAGGTGCCGGAACTACAACCTACCCTCTCTCTACCCCCCCAGTTTAATATATGATGTCCTTAATCAAATTGTAGTCACTCACTGACAAACAAAATTTTAACTAAGGATTTCAAAAAAATCTTAGTGCCGATAAGTTTACTTTTTATTTATCAGAGAGAGAGGTCCCGGAACGCCGTTCCGCCTCAAATCGAGCCCTGCATACATACATACAGACGTCATGCTGAAAACCACTCGGGAGGTCTTAAAAACACCCAAAACGGATAATTCCGTTGAAATCTGTTGGTGAAAACAATACTTTTCCTACTATAGGTAGTGAGGAAAAGTAAAAATAAAAATAAAACAAACAAACTAACAGCAAGTGCTTTATGCCAGACGATAAGGTGCCATCTTGATTTCTTCCCACAAACACATCTTTGTTCCTTCCAACAAACTCAAACAAAATAATGCTATAGCTTTTAAGCTAATGCCATTCTGTTTTATGTCACGATATATATATATATATATATATATATATATATATATATATATATATATATATATATATATATATATATATATATATATATATATGTACATATTAGCTAACACCAGATCACCAGATCTTAGAATCTTCTTAAGAATTTAATTATTCGTAATTATCTATATAGTTTCTTTATATTTATACAAAATAAAGATATAATTAGACGTACGATATATATTATATCAGTAACCTAAACACATATATATATTTCATGAACTAAAACGTTTCACCACAACTTCAGCAATTGTATTTTGATTTTTTTTTTTTTTTTTTTTTTTTTATTATAGTAGCAAGTTTCCCTGTAAAAGACCTCCTTCACTATAAAAGACAACTGGTTTTATTATTGGCTCATCCTTCAAGTTATTTCTTTATTTTACTTTTTAATTTGAAATAATCTTAAGACATCCTTGCTTAGAATCAACGACGAGGACTCGTTTCCTTTGATGTAACAGCCTTCACAGCTGTAGTTTATTTTTTTTAAAAAAAAACTCTTTTTACCTGTCACTTAAATAGATGATATGAGAGACACGAAGGATATGGATTGAAGAAGTTCTAGAAGATTCTATGAGGTGGGATTTTAAATCAAGGCTGTTTTAATTCACAGACAGAAACTCTAACATATTAATTATATCTAATCCTCACTGAAGCTTTTCAATTCTTAGATACATTAGATTATTTCATAAATTCACCTGTCCAATTACAATTGAACGTCATTAGAGCCGAGATTGTCGGAAAAAAAGGATGAATTGAAATTATAGATTTTTTTTAATGAGTATAAAGCTAAATAAATAGTGTAAAGATTTAATAAATATGAGTTTTATGCGGAAGAGCTTTGCTCACAAGACGTAACAAAAATTACAGACTTATTGCATCCATATAATCATAATCATAGACCAAGTAGAACCCAGTTTTATCTTTGACCAATCGACATGATTACTTTAACATTATTTTCTTAGCAAAAGTTTAAACAATAGTCTAAATTATATGCTAAATAAAATATTGACATAAATCTGGCTCGTGTGTTCAAAATATGATTTTACTGAAAACTTAGTGTTAGCAGTTAAGTGAGCATTAAAAAGTAATGTGACCTAACTGGGGTTGATATTGGACTTGTTTCGATTACCGGCGGGGTCACATATATTGGATAAAGTTAGTTAAAAACACAATTTCTACTTCAATTAGTCAGCAATGTGATCAGTAAATTAAGGAAGGCTGTATAGTCAAAACCGGTCTGTATTTTATTTATGGTTCATGACAATATACCAATAGTAATAGTGTTCATTAACTTCCTTTAACCTTTACCGGCAAACAATAATTATAACTTAAATGTGCAGGTTACAATAAATCTGTGCGGGGTAATTTTTGACAAACCAGTCAAATTTCATTAAAATAAGACAAGTATAGATTTAAGTAAGATATGGCAAAAATGTTGACGGACCGACAGACAGACACAAACATATTTCGGTAATGTCTGAAACGCATTTCAGTTTTGGTTTTTTGTATTTGGATTTTTGGATTTTGTCTTCAGAATGATCACAATGCTTGTGTTATCTTCGGTCAGCCCTGAGGCAATAGACTTTCACATCGTTGTTAGTGAATTTATAGTTATGTTTTAAGTTATCGTACTATTATTTGTTCCCTCAAGTAAAAATAGTAGATCTTCAGAATTGAACATTTGAATTATTCTTGACTTAGGTAAAATATTAAAAGAACTGGCTCTCTACACTCCACAATTGCTTTATTAGATAAAACCGGCATTCAACTGCAAGTGGTCATTATCATAGTCAAGTTTACAACTCAGGTTATTGCCAGGTAATTTCGTGTTTCACAATAATTGACAAATTTATTTTTAGTAATATTCCATAAACTAGATTTTTCCCAGGAAAATAACTTATATTAGTAAATTCGTGTTTCGATAGACTACATTTTAGAACAATTTTTGAGTAATTATTTGTTTTCGATTTCGTCTCAAGGTACGTGATTTTTCTAAACATGTATTTCGAATTGCATCGAATTCAGTCCACTATTTTAGCCTACTACTGATAAAAAATGTTTTAAAAACATCCATCAATGTTTTAAGGTATATCATAATACGTTCTCTTTATAAATAGAACATACAGAAGATAGTAAAAACTCAATGCGGTTCGTTTAGTGGTGATTAATTGTCCCCCTTCCCATATATATTTGTGAGCTATTATTTCTGGATATATTTTGTATAATCCAATGGAACAGAGTATATATTACAAGGTGATCTATATTATGAATAGACATTGAGGATTGCCAAGTTTAGTCAAAAGTAAAAATCAACTTTTTATCTACGTATGAGAAAAATGTATATAACTAGCCTGCGGCTGTCTAGCAGCCAGGTTCATACTAAAATATGCTGGGACTTATATATATGACCTGGTACCTTTACCTTATTAGAGCAAGTTATTTTATATTAGCTAGGAATTGTGCTGGATTACCAGGTTTTATGTTGTATGCCACCATTATTTAATATTAAATGCATTGATATAAAAAAAACATTTCCCGTGGATCACAACTAATTTGCTAAAATACCTAATTAGTAACTGATTCGGTCAACTGGAGAAGCAATTTTAAAAGTGAACTTTCAACAAAAGCAAATAGATTTGTCTTCTGCATCCCTTTCCCGGTGTCTTATCACTTCCCAGGGTTGAAATTTAAATGATCTTTTACTAATATGCTTATGTCCTAAAGAGATGGCCTTTACTAAGTAATAAGTTCCTGATTTCAGAAGAACAGACTAGGCTTAATCCCATTCTTTATTACCTTATGGATCAAATTTATAAAAAAAAAAAAAAAAAAAAAAAAAAAAAAATTCTTCGACTGATATCAATATTATTTTAGAAATTGTCATACCAAAACAAACATTTTTAAAGAAATGGTGATAAATTGTGAAAGGTACTTATATGGCCGCCATTTTAAATCAAATGGCCGTTTTTCAAAATCTTTTCACAAAATGTTTTGCTTATATCATAAAAAAACTAACTTCTAAATTTAAGGTTCTAGTGCGCAATTGGTTTTTGGAGGTATCGTCATGTGGAATTCTGCATATAAATTGTCACCTTGTTGAATGCAGATGGCGGATCGTAAAAAGATTTCTTATCAAGCACCTATGGGGTAAAATAAGCCTCTAACTGTTACTGTTCTAGAGATACTGTAATTAATATAAATGGCTGCCATATTGAATCAAGATGGCCTATTGAAAAATCCTTTTTCAAAAGTTGTTTATGTCAAAAAAGGAAGCTAACTTTCGAATTTAAGGTTCTAGTCCAATTGGTTCTGGAGATATCGTCATGTTCCACATATAAATGGCCGCCGATCAAGATGGTGGTCGTAAAAATATTACTTAGTTTGCACCTAGGGGCAAAGGGGAACCTCTACGCGAAATTTTAGCCATAACCGGTCTGTAGGTACGGTGATAGATGAATGAGTGGTATTTGGCTTTTATATTTTAATATTCAAGCCGTTAAGTCCGTGGCAAAAGGCCTAATTTTATACTTAGAAAAATAGTAAAATTAAGTAAATTAATTTAGATAAGTTATTGTATCTATTTGGAGACCAACAAATCAAAACATTTATTTTGATTGGAATAAATGTGGTTGCCTTAGCTTAGCAATATAATCTTCATCGCCGTCGGGACACTACTCGAATAATATATAAATGATAGATAAAGATATAATAATGGTGAATTCTATATTGCAGAAGGAATTCAATTTCTCCTAAACGTTGGTAAATCCAAAACATTAATCCTCGCTATCCTCCATTTCTATTGAATTCACAGTCGATTTCCAATCAATATTGTAACTACATATATTATAAATATATTATAATATCCTTTAAAATTATAATACTTTGAGTCTCTCTACTCTAATTCTTCTCCACGTTAATTTTCTAAACTTTTCGATAGTTAGGTATATTATTGATTTTTTTTTAAGAAATTGAAAATTGTGAAATAATTCTTATTGTGAAATTTATGAAATTTGCCAATGAATCCAAGTTAATTCTACTGAGAATTGATGAAACAATAATAAAATGAGTAAAGATTGAATTATCATGAATGAGTAATTACAGTAAAGAAAATGTCGAGAACAAAATGTACCAAGCAAAGGTGAGCTTATTGTTTTCCTTACGCCCCAATATAAATTAAAAAATGGCCTGTCTATTGTCTAAAAAATACAGTTCACTTAAGAGACAGACTAAAATACATAATTAGAGAAGTTCCAGTTAAACTCAACTATTGCTGTTTTAGATAATAATCAGGCAAAATCTATTGTTGATAATTATTTGTTAAGGATTGTGATTAAATATTTAATCGTTTTATTGCTTTCGTGCTTACCCAAGGTAAAGCATTGTGATCGAAAGAGAGAAATTTGTTTATGTCTCGGCATCATGTTATGTGACAGACAACATGGAACATTTTTGGTCTCCGATCTGTCCAACTAACATCTTAAAATTTACTCGTCCGATTTTAATGAAATTTGGATGGTTGTTGGTGGACCAATAGACCATTTTTGGTCCCATCTAAGTTTCAAACTTCTGTGCCCATTGCCTTCTCTTCCACATGCACAAACATACATTTTTTTTATACCCATATGTTTAAAAGTGCACTCATTAAATATTAAAGATATTTTGGAAGGTTGGTCGAAAGTAGCCTCATAAATCACCCCATAATAATTCCAACCATCTATACTCTTTAAATTTTGTTAAATTAATTCTTTTATATATATATGTACAAAATCAAAACAATGTTGACAGATTTAAAAAATCACAGGGAAGTACTTGCATCCAAGTAGTTTTTAGGGTTCCGTAGGTTATTAAGCATATACGTTATTATATATGAACATATATGCTGAAATAACGTTATTATTTCCCCATCCCGTTATAGGGAAGTCGGGGAAGGAGGAACTTGTTTGGGTGACATTTTGGCTCTAAAAACGCAATATTGGCTATAAAATGCACAATAATTATAAAATTTGATTTGTCTTTAATCAACTATGTTCATATATGTTTGCAATCTACTCTTCAGTAGCTATTATTTGATACCCCTCTCGAAAATTAAACAAAATTAAAAATGTTGTACTATTACGCATGCGCATGTTAAATGTTTAATTTATCAATCTTTATCCTATCTGTGTGTCAAAAAGTTACGCCAGTATTTCAACTCTTTATATTTATATTACTTATATACTTTTTATATACTTATTATTATTATATAATTATATACTTTATATTTACTCTTTATACTCTTCGTATTCAACTCTTTAACGTGAATAGTTCGGGGGATATGAACCTAAGTATGACGGACGGACAGACGGGTGGGTCGGCATATGGGTTTCGAGGATCATCTCGAATCCCTAAAAAAGCATAATACCATTAAATTATACGTTATAGGACGCGAGGAAGCATTTCCCACATTAATTGGTGGCAGACTATTTGACCTGGTGTTTATCTGTCAGTATGTCCGTTAATATTTTTGTGAAAATATATCTTAGAAACTACTTGTCTGATTTTAATGAAATTTGGATGGCAGATCATCATTAGCCCATTGTTGGTCACATATTAATTTCAACTTTCTGCCTCTATTAGTCCTTCCATCATGCACAAATTTTAATTTTATTAATATACCTTAATCTTTTGAAGAACTCGTCCGATTTTTAAAACAATTAGATGATTTGTCGAAAGTAGCCTACAAATAGTCCCATATTTATTTCAACCGTCTAGCGTCTTCGCACATTAAATTTTGCTAAGTTCATACTTTAATTCTTATTAAAAAAACAAAAGTAAAACTGGATTGTAATACGACATAATATATACTAATCGATTTAAGTAAGTGATCATTTGCATTGAGAATTATTTTTAAAAAGTAAGGGCATCATATAGAATTAAATTGGTGTGCATAGATTATTACTAGTACGTGTTTGTTTACCTGGAAGGTGGTATCCATAATAGGTGAATGGTATAGGAAGAGATTGCGCAGTAAGAATAAATGCGCCAAGGTGTAGCAGTGAGGTCTACTTATAGATTCCCCCTCTACTCGTACTCCTTCCAAGATAACTCTCTCCCAGCTGCTTGCTTGTCTTCATATGTCCACCACAAATAAAGGATGCACTGTAAACTGGAGGAGTGTCGCCTCTTCATAATTACCTCAAGCGAGTCTTTCACGCTGAGGTGATATAAGGTATATACCATATACAACATAAGTTATCGCTTTTGAAGTCAAGAGCACTGAAAACATGAAGAGCAAGTAAACACATTACGGATTTTCAAATAAGAGTTTTGTCATATTTCAGGGATACGAAAGTCTCTATTAACGTAAGATCTTCAGCTGAAAATACTAGGGTAAAGAATATTTATTAGTGAAGAACCGTCATTACCAGAGACGGGACGTTTATGACTTTTATTTTTCCATTTCATGACCTTTATTCTATGACTTTTATGACTTTTATTATCCTGTTTTATGACCTCTATTTTAGAAAATCGGTTGTTTTATGACGTTTTAGCAAAAAGTATGACGTTTATTTTCACTGTGAAAATTTTGCCTTTTTTAGCGAAAATTTAGCGTTATTTTGGAGAGTAACAGTTCAAAAGAAAGATTTAAATATTTCATAAATACAGAATTATATTTACAATATATAATAAATAATAATAATTAGCAGAATGCTTCAACGTTGTAAAAAATAATCATATGTTGTTCTATATTATCCAGCGGTAAATTGGCTCTTTTGTCAGTCAGTAGAATTTTAAACTTGGAAAAAGACCATTCGACGTCGGCAGATGAGCTGGGAGCAAATTTCATGCATGACACTTCATTTGCTTTTCGCCCTTCAGGCAATTTCCAAACTTCTTTGCCCTTTAGTCGGGCAGCTATGGCCTGGGCGTGTTCACCCATGATTCAAATTTTGATATTTTTTTTAATAAAATGGCATGAAAAATTAAACACTTTCCACACGTGTTATATATTTTTGTAATATACTCCGCAATACCTTTCATTATATACCTCACTCAAAATTTAAAAAAAAATTAAAATTCCCCCGTGACAGGAATTAATCGCCATCTTGGATTCCCAGTAATTCATATCGAATTGCTATTCTTATATTTCTATGGCCCAGCAGAAAGCACATTTTGCATATTTTTTCATATTTTTTAAATACAGCAGAAATATAATTTTAAGGGGGGGGGCACGCAAAATTTTATTGGATCAAAAGTTATTGGAACTGTACCGACTGACAGATAGACAGACACATGAACGAAACTATAAGGGTTTCCTTTTTTGGTTTTACCAACGAAACCCAAGTAAAAAAAAAAACAAGTACCATGAGTAAGTAACCTTCCTGGATTCTAATTGGAAGATTTGTTCCAAGAAGGAGCCGATCAGGAGCCCTAGTTTGGAATTAGGGATGACCCTCGGTACCTCTCTAGTTGCAGGTATGCATAAGCGCATTAGTTAAGTCCGAAAGTGATCAGGGAATTAAGAGCCCAGGCCTTTCACTAAGCTGGTGTAAGGCTTTTTTTGTTTGAACTGCACTTTTACCTGGAACCGGACCACGAATATTCAATGTAAAAATTTGCTTTAACAAAAAAAAAAAACTTTTTGCTAAACATTTGACAAAAAAGGCCATTCTATGACATTTATCCCAAGAAACCCCCATTTTATGACGTTTATTCGAAAAATGGCTATTTTATGACAAAATCATATGACTATGACGTTTATGACTTTTTCCCGTCTCTGGTCATTACTGATATAGCCTTTGACCTTTGTTTGACTAAATTCTATTTAGCTACCATCAAAGTACCAGAATCCTCAAACACCTATAATAAATAATAATAAATAAATAAATTCTTTATTCTAGACCAGTACAATTAGTACAACATGGTATCATAGCGTCATTACTAGTTTATCAATACATTAATAAAATACAAATTAATATACATATAAATTATTAAACTAAAAAACTCATTAATTAAACTAAAATTGCTTACAAAATTTAAAAGTGGTAAACAAACAAGACAAAACCAAAACATGAAACACACATACATATCACAGAAAATAACTTAAAATTAATAAAACTATATCGTCATCGGTGAATTTCGTGACGGTCGGTTTTGTGGCGGTTGGTTTTTTAGGATTATTATTATTACCCAGTTAATAAGTTGCTATATCCTTGATCTTCTTGAGATAGACTTACGGTATATGAGGAGGATTCTCTTAATTCTCAGATGGATAAGTTAATTTAAACAGTCTTAATATGCCCAGTGAAAATGTGTTTTTGGAACGAAGTTCCTTATGGCACGTTCTGGAGCCCGGGAGTGAATCCGAAAAAAACTACCAAAATCACCGTTTCGCAAAATCCGTCACGAAATCTACAGATGACGATAACTTGAGTAAAAGCTCACCGAGTTAGTTGAAATTTGGTACACATGTTCATTTTACCAATGCCCAGGCTGAGTTTGTTGGAAAACGCTATACGCCCAAGCGTTCACGCGCAGCGCTCGCGTAAACCTAAGCTTTAAAAGACGGGAAAAAGTGTTATTAAGGAAGCCTGTTACTTGACTTGTTTTGATTATTTTTGTTATATGTATATGTCAAAATTGTCACTTTGTTTTGTAAATAAATAAAATATAATCATGTAAAATTTCACCCTGATACAAGCAGAAGCTGTAGAGTAGGGAGGAGATATATTTTATAATATTTTAAATTAATTGGCCAGGTAGGTAGAAAACAGTACTATTTCAATCTAAACTCCTTTAACAAACATACTCTTTCACTATAAACTCATTATGATCAACTTTTATGATACAAATAATGATATTCTTTTAATTTTGCCTTAACTCTTGCTAGGTACAAACAGTTCGTTACTTTTAATTTTGTCTCTTTTCTAACTCCGCCATGTATAAGTAGTTAGCAATGTATACGTATTTAGCAGTGTGATTCTATAATTTATATTTCATGAAAAATGTAAGAAACTTCGTTCCTACCGGGTGTCCCGTGACACCACACGTTTTTTTTTTAACATTTGAAGCCTGGTTGGGTTGAAGCTAGAATGTTTAAGGTTATTTTATATTTAAAAAAATCTCTTTATTTTATTTCATATTATTTTCAGGCGTTATTTTCTTTTCGTATTAGTTGACTGCCTGTTGAATAAAAAGGGAAACTTGATAGGTTTAAGGTGTAGGCTTCTAGATACAGACTCAGTTTCACTCTATCTTATAATCAAACAGTCGACTTTTCACTTTCCTCAACTATCCCAATCTCGAGCCAACAAAAACATTATAAATGACAGTTTTCACCTTTTTCAGCATCAGGGTTCTTTCCATGCACATTATTTTCTTTTAGAGTTACGGAAATTGTCTTTGACCAAAATACTAGATGATGAATAGGAAATAAGCTCGAGGTAAGGACATGTACGGTTATGTCGCTCAGGAAAAGACTTGCTTTCTCCAATCATTTTATTCAATCTAAAGTGAGCTGAAGGTTTTTTTTATTATTCATATAAGACGTTAAAAGTAAATTATAGCCAATAAGTTAAATATTTTTTTACATATAAATTTAAGCAATTGTATATTGTATAAACAAAGAAGAACATTAACCGAAATAAGTAGAAAATAATCTATTGTAAATTTACTTACTCAGAAGAGAACTTAAATGTAAAGTATGACAATGAAAAAAGTAAGTTAGGGAAGAAAATCGTCAGGAATAGTAGAGAAGATAAACATTTATTAACGAGAATAGAACTTAAATATAAATTATGACAAAGAAAGAAAAGTTTTAGATGAAAATGAAATGGAACAGTAGACGAGGTATAAAGTCTATTGTAAATTTATTGAAGAAGGTATGACAAAGATAGAAATAAGTTAAAAAATAAAAATTAATGGAATAGAAGAGGAGGCTCATATAGTAACAGTAACATTATTGAAGAAGAAAGCTTAAATGTCATTGACAAAAAAGAAGTAGCCTTTGTTAATATTTCCATTGTAAATTTATCGATTAAGAAGAAAACTCAAATGTATATTATTAATTATTACTAAAGAAAGATGGAGCAAAGATTTAGATTCTCTCTGTAGATACTACGTACTACGTTCAAGAGAAATCAAAAACATTCAGAATTAAACTTTAGTTTAAATTTAACTTTTAACATTTAACTTTTGTGCAACACACAATTAAACATGCAATTAAAATAATAAATAACAAAGAGTAAACTTAAATTCCTTTTCCATTTTCGTGTTGTTACGACGTCTTGCTTGATTTCTTAACATCAACCTAATAAATAGGTTAAATCGGTTATTTAACTGAACGAGTACAGTAATTATTTATCAGATTCTAACCTGTTTGAATGAAACATATCTAATTAACTGAACTATAGCTAATTGTGTTTTTGTTTTATATTCTGTATGAATAAGTATCGCAAAGTCTGCCAATTTGTGTGGCGTATGGCAGTGGGCATCACATTTATTTTTATTCAATATTAAACTTGCGCAGAGGTGTGAAATAAATAAATGACAGTGGGCTACTTTCGACTGAACCATCCGAATTATTTTAAATCGAATGAGTACCATTAAGGTTGTTCGCAAATATGTTGAACGACGCACGCAGACAGACACGAATCCTAATAAGATCCCTGATGTCAAAAACGGATTTCTGCCCAAGATTTTTTTAATTAGGAGACAAAAAAATCGTTCTGAACGATCACAATGCTCCCGTTACCTTCAGTAAGAAAAAAACAAATAGTAAACAGTTGAAAACAAATGATCTAATTCTACTTTTTGATTTCTTGTAATATATTACTTTCTCATATTAAAGAAAAGTGTTGTGAAGGCGCGAAAATTCGATTTTGGATAATTCGCTTCTTTGGCAGTAATGTAGACTGAATTGAAGAGGAAGGGGTGGAGTTTTACCTTTAGGTTTAAACTTGTTCTTCAAGGTCAAACCTGGGTCAACTACATTTTTACTTTTTACTACGATTTTACTAGCTTGCTTTCTTGTGTGTCCGGTACAAATCTTGTAATCGATTTTTAACTAACTTCCTGACTAAGTAGAAAGCTGAAAGTTGCACACATTATGTATTTCAGATGACAATACAATAATCAGTAATTAGATTTACCAAATTATTACTATTAGTCAATAAATCACTAAATTTCTTAAATATTTAGGCGGTCAAATTCAAAATCAATTGTAAACAAACACGACCCGACCAGTGACAGCTAAGGGAATCCACAAGGAAAATTTTAAAACGTAGGATATAAATAGTTATTTATTATTCATATTTTACGATTTTGGTAGTATTCATACTACGGAAAGATTAAATTTTAATTTAAATCAAATTATAATTATTATTAAATGCGGGAAACAGACAGAGAAAAATACACTCCAGCGCCGGGATTTGAACCACGGGCCTCTATATTTTCAGTATAGCGCTCTACCAACTAAGCTACGCAGGAGAATGATTTTCTCTGGCGTTAATGATATCTTGTCCCGAATTTAATCTTTCAATTTTCCACAAATCTGAGAAGTCAACATTATTGACATAGAACTAAACCGAGAAATAACCCTTATAATTATAAATTACCCAATTAGTACCTATACCTAGTACAATCAATTAGAAATTCATATTTTACGATTTTGGTAGTATTCATACTACGAAAAGATTAAATTTTAATTTAAATCAAATTATAATTATTATTAACTACGGGAAACAGACAGATAAAAATGCACTCCAGCGCCGGGATTTGGACCACGGGCCTCTATATTTCCAGTATAGCGCACTACCAAGTTATTTATGTAACTAGGCAGCAAAATGGAAAGTTGCTGACAAGTTTTTTAAGTTTTAGTTCCGAGCCGATGGCGCGGATAAGCTAAAACAAATTTACTGCTGAGGCAAAGCCGAGGCAGGAAATTTAGTATTTTACTGACGAGGCGAAGCCGAGGCAGGAAAACGTTAATTGCCTGCTGAGGTGTAACCGAAGCAGGTAATCTTGAAGATGTGAGAATTGTCCAATTCCTCGTCGTGTAACAACAGTGAATTGTATTTTTGGGGGGGGGGGGGGAGATGAAAAAAACTATAAAAAATAGTGTGCCAATTAGTGCGGCAAGTAACTTCCTCGGGTCCAATTTTATTTTCTTTAATAATTTTATGCTTTTGAAGCCTATTATTGTCAACTTTATTTATTCCCCCCCCCCCCCCCCCCCTTTTTAGACTTGTCAAAATTGATTTGATTTTTTAAATGAATAAAAGTATCAAATTAGCAAAATTTAAAGAGCGCAGATGATTAATCTAGGGCTATCTGGGGGCTAATTTCAACAAACCTTCCAAATTTCTTAAATAAGATGAAGAATTGAGAAATAATAATAATCCAATAATACATAATACATGAGAAGTGTTCTATGATGTAAGTTTCAGCGGCAAGATTCTACTAGCTGTAGCTGGGAAAGATTTATCTGCACAATTTGATCAATTTATCTCTGGTTTGTCAAACCTTCTTCACCTTAATATCCTTCTTAAAAACTGAAAGTTCAACCATTTATTGTGAAAGATAAATTGATCATAAGATCAATTATCTATGCAGCCACACTCACTCGAAGTCGAATTAGTGACAGATAAATCGGACCAATTTATCAGAGGTCAGTTTGGGTAGGTTTTAAATTAATATAGTTAGTTTTGCTCTAATAAGACACTCTTGTGGTGAAATTGCTTTTTCTCATCACAATATTCTATTGTTGTCAAACCACAACAACAAAGACAACAAGTAGTTAATAGTTATATACAGTGCTCGATTTCTAGAAATTGAGGTGTCGGAACTACAACTACAACCTACCCTCTCTCTATCCCCCAACAAAATTTTTAAATTTAACAAAATTTTTAAGGATTTTAAAAATATATTAGTGCCAATAATTTTATTTTTTAGTTATCAGAGGGAGAGGTCCCGGAACGCCGTTCCGCCTCAAATTGAGCCCTGGTTATATATGTAACTAGGCAGCAAAATGGAATTTTACTGACAAGTTTTAGTTCCGAGCCGAAGGCGAGGATAGCTATAAAAATTTACTGCAGAGGCGAAGCCGAGGCAGGAAAATGTTAATTACCTGCTAAGGTGTAACCGAAGCAGGTAATCTTTAAACGAGTCAGGAATGTTTCCTTTGCTGCATAGTTACATTACATACAATATTTTATCTACTAACGGCAGAAAAATTACACTAATGATTTTAGTACCTGATTTAGAGGGCAATAAACTTTCCTTTGATGATGTTGCAATTTCGGGTGGCGTGTTATCAAACAAGTCTTCAACGTCATGCACAACATTATCATTCATATTTTTATTTAAACTTCAAAAACCTAATTAACAAATTTATCAAAATAATAATAACTGAAAACTATTAAATTATTATCATCTTTTTTTGATAGATTAAAGATTTAAAGCAAGGAAAGTTGTAAAAATCGAATTGACGACTCGAAAGTTTGAGTAAGTGTGATGACTCAAAAGTTAAAACAAAACGATCAGTGTTGCCACTTTTTTTTATCAACAGCAGTTTTTTATCTCAACTTTCAGCGATTTTTTTTTTTAAATAATCACTGTAAAATAATAACATTTGTTTTATTATATTAATTTTTAAAGTTACATATTTTCAAAAAAACATGATAAATATTTAGCAGAATATTATGCTTAAATATACAAAAATAAACAATGTGGGAGAGTTCATAGCCGAAATATTTTGATGTTTTTTGACAAAATGGCATGAAAAACACTTTCCGCAAGTGTTACATATTTTTGTAATCTACCCTTCATTACCTTTGATTTATTACCTCACTCAATATTTAATTGTATTATCATCCATTTTGGATTTAAACTTAAACAGCTGATTTTAAACACCTGATAATTTTGAGTTCGCTTTTGGTTTTACCAACGAAACCCTAAAAAGTGTTTTTTTTTTTATATTTGCCGTTCCTCTATCGTCTAGGCAGATGCGTATAGAGTCTAAACAACAGTTACAACAGGTTCGAACATGTTGTTCGACCTCCCTTTTCTTCTGCTAGCTAGCTATGCATATAACTCCAGAATATTTAAGTACCATAGCTATATTCATTGCTCTTTTTATAGTTTGGTGGTTTCTTTCGAGTTGAATCATCTTCTAAGTCCTAAATTGTTTACATGATGATGCTAAACTGCTGAAAACCCCCAAGAATATTTACTAATATACCGGGAATTGCCATAGCGTGTTTCGTTGACGAGGGCATAGTACTATGATAGTTTGCCTCCAGGTACTTCAGTGTAAACTTTAATTTTATTTCTGAATTAAACACACGAAAGAATAAAGCTACATAAAGTTAACCTTATGTACAAAGTTTTATTGAGGTTTAACTTATCGTGACTGTAATGGAGTTCTCACCTGCTTACCTAATTACCTAGTATTGTAAGTGCTATAAAGTAAAATTAAATCTTGTATTCAATTAATCTACTTTTATTGGTCACGTACATTTGCTTTGTGTTGAATGATAAATCGTCATTACACACATTTAAACCATTCTTGGTTTCTCGGCAAATCCCTCATATATCCAGCCTAATCTCTCTCTTCTTAGTATATTGTTTTTCATTTAGAAGTTTGTAAGACCCAATTTCCTCAATTAATATCTCGGTAATTGAAGATTTGTTCATAAAAATTATAATAATAGAAAATGTTTATTTTTTTACAAGGAATCATATACCTACGGTGTTCTATTTTGGACAAGTACATTATGTTTTTTGGAAAGGGTATGGGTCTAGGAGGTAGAGGTTCTTATTTAAAAAAAAATCGGTCCGAGACAACTCAGACTAACTTTCCCATAATCTCGGTCCTAGATCCCAGAAAACATGAATATATCTCTTTCTATTCAGACGGATACGCGTGAGAGATCCGCTGGGTGTCAACTTCAGGCCATTACACATTGTTATTCTGATAGCGCGGGAAAATTGAAATAAAACGGGAGGAGACCCAATGAGAGCTCGAGATTTTGGCGGGTAGCAGGTCGGACAACTAGGCAAACAAAAATATCACTAGATAGCCTTAAGATTAAGATAACCGCATAGTAGTTTTATTTTTTTCCCTCACATAGGTTGGCCAATCTGAGCTGTCAGAGTCGGATTTACAAAGTATAAATGGCATATGAGTAATTGTGAACTCAACTTTAGGAAGGAATCCTCCTATAGAACCTTCCAAGTGAAGTGGAAGTGAGAGTCCCACCTGCACCCGGTACTACCGTCTACTCTAATCTATTTAAACTATAATTTATTAATTTTCTTAGTATTAAAAATATATTTCATCACGCTCACTTCAATTACAGAGCCACGTGATGTCTAATATATTATTTAAAATGTGTTGGACAAGTGGTTGTTTAATTTTTGTTTTCAATTTTCAACACAATAAGATGTATTTTCATCAATGTCTCGGAAACTAGATTTTTTCACGGAAAACGGCCTATATCGTTAGATTCGTATTTAAATAGAATACATTTAAAAAATTGTTAATCAAAACCACCGAAACTGCTTTCGAGAATGTTTTTCGGGAGTTTTGGGGTAACATCCCCCCCCTTCCCCCCCCCCCCCCAATTTTAAGCTAAACTTAATTTCTCGGTTTCGCCTCGGAGTATGATTTTTCTGAACTCAGATGCCAAATTTCGTAAAAATTGGCCCTGTATTTTAGTCTCCACGCGTCTGCGTAAACGACAGATAAATGACGGACAGACTTTTAAAAACTATTTTCATGGATTGAGGGGACCTGAAGACTTCTAAATCCATTAAAATCTCAAAATAATGAGACCAGTTTTGACCTTGAAGGACAAGTTACAAGTTAATGGTAAAATTCTACCTCTTCCTCTTCAATTTTGTATTTAACATTTTTCCTGTCTTTTTCTAGACACATCATTGTAGGAAACGTTTTAGAAATATGTATTAACATGTTTGTTTTACGATTTTGGTAGTATTCATACTACGGAAAGATTAAATTTTAATTTAAATCAAATTATAATTATTAACAACTACGGGAAACAGACAGAGAAAAATACACTCCAGCGCTGGGATTTGAACCACAGGCCTCTATATTTCCAGTATAGTATTTCCTATACTGGAAATATAGAGGCCTGTGGTTCAAATCCCAGCGCTGGAGTGTATTTTTCTCTGTCTGTTTCCCGTAGTTGTTAATAATTATAATTTGATTTAAATTATAATGTTTGTTTTATTTTAAGAAGAGGGCGAGGGGTCTCCCAAACTACGCTAAAACGTCAAACTAAACAGTATTTGTTAAAACCAGTTTTTTCCGAACTCTTTGTCACCATATTTGAACACATCAATTGTTACTTAAAATAAGTGAGGCAGTTTAAATAAGGTGTGTAATTTTTAGTAATATATAAATTATTTAAATAAAAGGCAAAAACAAACCTTGATTACCTCTTTTCATGTCGACAGTAGCGCATTCTATTTTCTTTTTGTGCAATTTTTGTTGGTGAAGTTTAAAACACGAGGAAATTATGACCAATGAGAAAATAGATTTGTCTAGTGAAGAAGATTTGTAGGATTTTGATTGGTTGAGGCTGAGGAGGAGAGCCTGTACTGGAACAGCTTAACTTCAGTCTCAGTCCCGTTTCGTACTTCGCGCGCGTCATTGTAATTTCCTTTTCTTTTCACAGTTTCATGAAAGTATTTTTCTTTTTTCTTACTTTGATCGTAAGTATGACAAGAAAGCACATATTATACATTATATTAATACCTTCTTGAAGTAGTAAGAGTCATAATTAAAGTAAATACTATACTATTTAATTGATTACTGTTTGAGACAACTTAGTTAGATCTTTGGCTAATCTAATGATAACCTAACATCAAAATTTCATTTTGGTTGGTTCACAAAAATTGAGGAACTGACAGAAAAGGGGGTAAATTCATATTGTACGTGCCAGGCCGAGATTTAGAGCCACCTCCCTTTAGGAAATGTCTCTGGCACGTACAATATGAATTAGCCTAAAAGGGAATGTCTGAAACGGATTTCTGTCTTGGAATTTTAGAAATAGGAGCCTTAAAAAATGTCGTTGATTAGAACAATCTCAATACCTTCCTTAACAAGAAGGCTCGGCTTAACATTCGGCAAGCTAGGAATCAAATTAATTTGTTTAACAAATAAAAAAATGGATGAAGATTGTTTTAAATTATATAAAAGATCTGGTAAATCTGAGATATACGTTGCTGTTTGGGGAAAAGGTTAGAAAAATGCGAGGGCCTTACTCGAATGTATTATTTTGACAAAGGGATATCAACTCTCCTATGTACAAATCACACATATATATAATCTCTGAAAGGTATAAATCATACAAATATACTGTTTGACTAAGGAATACAATCTCAAATGTACAAAAAAAGCAAAATTGTGCCGCCAAGTGATTCTCGACCGCACCGTGTATCTCAGTTCAACCAAAGTATTATATATATATACTTACTGTTAACAGCTCATCTAGAAATTATATACTTGGCCTTGTGCAAAGTTGCACTGTTTGGAGTCATGACAATGTTGCCAGAAAGTGATATTATTACCTAATAACGATAGTGTTTGCGACTACTAATAAAATGACCTGATCACTAATTAAAAACCAACCAGAAAGAAAAACCAACTAATCTTCCAGAACAGACTTTAATTCTGTTAGTATAGTTTGCAAAAACTCCCCATTAAAGGAAAATTAAAATCAATTGAGTAACCATAAAAATCATAGTCTACCAATCAGTGTGACCCATAGTTTCCTTACGTCTTATCACAAATATGCATTTAAAACCCATTATTGTCTAACTAGGCATCGCGTGGCTCTATCATTGAAGCGAGCGTATTGCTATAAAATACAATAGAATGATTTCCTCTGACGTTAATGATACCTGATTTGGTAGTATTCATACTACGGAAGCTTAAATTCGGGACAAGGTATCATTATCGTCAGAGGAAATCATTCTCCTGCATAGCTTAGTTGGTAGAGCGCTATACCGGAAATATAGAGGCCTGTGGTTCAAATCCCAGCGCTGGAGTGTATTTTTCTCTGTCTGTTTCCCGTAGTTAATAATAATTATAATTTGATTTAAATTAAAACTTAATCTTTCCGTAGTATGAATACTACCAAAATCGTAAAATATGAAATTATAAATATTAGGTAAACTCGGATTGTACGTGCCACCACTTTGAGGTTAGGTGATAAAATCCCGCATATTAAATTAAAAACCTTAATTTTGTGTACCCTTGAATTTTCTCCCCTCATTTCCTGAAGAAAAACAACCCTCCTGTATATAAAACAGGTAGAGGTCCAACTCGAAGAAATTTCTATGGCAGTCCGATTTAGCCAAATATTATTCAAGCAAAATTCAATAAGCAGGAACGGGTGAAATTAATATGGGCCCATGTGTGGGCTACATTCAACAAACCATTTTTGAAGATAAAATTGTAAATAAATGTATGCTTGTGGAAAAAAAGCAAATGAACACAGAAGGTTAAACTTATATGGGATTAACAATGGGCTAATTATGACCTGCCATCCAAATTTAACAAACCGAGAGAAAAACACGAGACCAAAAATGTTCCCTGATGTCTTAAATGGATTTCTGTCTTTGAATTTTTTAAATCGGAGACAACAATTGTTTGTTCTTCAGAAAAACTGCATCGTTTCCGTTACCTTTGGTAAGCTCGCAAGCAAAACAAAATGTGTTGACACAAACAAACAAAATATAATCTATAATTAAACAGACCCTAGTTTAGGCCCTAGATAACATCTGGGTAATTACTAATACATAGTCACAATCATGAAGAAGTAAATACATAAAGAACTTTTGTTATTATGAGGAAAAGTGTAGAAGATATAACGCAAATTGTAACGGCGATTATTGATTATTGAAAACACATTACAGAATAAAAATTGGCAATGTGTACCCGCGCATATTTGATTTTGGTTTTAATTAGAAAATAGATTTCAAATAATTATTTTTAAGTTTTGTCCATTGATTTGTGTAGATAATATGTAGAAACTAGCTATTGCATTGCTTTATCAATGAAGCAAGCGTCAATTTAGTTTGTGATAGGATTGTTAGCAGAGCTAAACCAAATTTTACAAAGAGGTGTTGTATAAAATAAAATGTTAGGCTTGATGATTAGTCAATAGTAGAATTTTGACCTGTTAAAAAAATTTGACTTAATTTTTGAGGATACCACCTTAACCTTGTGCTTGAGGTGCACCCGATTAATCTGAATTACTAAAGGCTTAGCATAGTGGGTGAATTATAGCGTGTGCAATTTCTAAAGGACCCAATTAATTTTATACAAGTTAAAAGTCGGACAAAAAAACAAAACAAGTTACGCTTATTTTTTATTCAAACAAGAACAATACTTTTTATTATTCAACTTTGTTGTTATTTTTCCCATACTTATTTTAGCCTTCTTATACTTAGTTTAGCCTTTTATCTTTAATTAAAATTAAATTTGTCTATCAAGTTTTTTTTTTGGAGCCAAGTTATTCTGATGAAACTTGCTAGTTTACTCAGATTTTTACCATTCATCCATTCTATAAACTCATTCCTATCAATCCTACTTTTACCCAGGAACTGAGACCTAAATTCACTCATAACTGGGCTTGCTGCAAAGAAGTGAAAATAAAAATAATCTTCTCGCACATCCAGTTCCTTTCCTCTCTACCATGCCTGTAGTTCAGATTCAGCATTTCACCTCTAGCCTGTAAGATCATCACTCATCTATCACGGATAAAAATATAAAATTTATATTTTTAGCCTTGCAGTAGAGTTTAGTACACTCGCTTTTTTATTTACATCTAAATTGGCTTCTAATGTCATATTTCTTTAAGGTCCTTAATCAACTTAGTTGTGCTATTGATACTTAAACTCGATCTGTGAGTATAAGCTAATTCCATCCAGTTTTTCACTAGAACACATTTTTTAACAGTGTTTCTCTCCCCAATAATTTAGGGAATCTGGCGTTCGGTAGGTTTAAGCTTGGATTACTTAGCTGGCATTAGTTTTAAGTGTAGTCAGGTACAGTGATTGAATCCCTATTTCCAATTGGAGAACCTAGTCAGGCATTTTCTTCACTGTTTCTGGCTGTATGAACCCCCACACCTGCTATCCCTACAGGACAATTGATTCCACAGCACTTCTAAAAACTTTACCTACTTAACTTTAACTTAAAACTTTACTACTGGAAAAGGGATGTTATTTTGGCTGAATAGTTTTTACCAGACTAAAGTGTTTGGTTAAAGTTAGGGGTGAAGGTTATGCCCTAAATATTTGTTCTGTGCCACCACCTAGATTAACTCGCTATTGTACTACTATTTTACTTTTCTCGAAGTTATGCTGCCGCTTCTGATTTCCACAATTTTTGATTTCTCTATATTCACCACTAAAGACGTCACGGCATCGTTCGCAGAATTTGTTATTTTCAAACTGATAGAAAACATTGCTAGAGGTCGACCAAGAAGTCATGGAAATGTGAGGAGTGCGCTAGTGTTGTCATGTACAGTCAGTTTTTGATATAATAGACCACCGTCAAAAAACACAGTGTTGTTCTTTTGTTATTAATAATTTTATTTTTGATAACTTCTATATTTTTTTTTAAATATTTTAGGCAAAAGGCAACACTGTAACTGATAAGAAATCACTAATAATGTACGATAATATCTTTATATTATTATTCATAATACTATTCTTTCAATTTAAATCGATTTTCTTCTTTCATAATCTATTATTTCTTCCTCTTTATTTCTGAGGTATTTGGATTTAGGACAGGTGTGACTATAATTCGTATTGTATAAAAATAAACAAAACAGGAAACCTAACAGATTGGAAACCATCTTCTTGTTGTTATTCGTGAGATTTGACGTAACTGCGCATGTCATACAAACTAGAAATGGGTATTGTCTTAGCACCCGACTGTACTGACTTCGGCACTACTCGGAAGTTCCGATTTTAAACGAAGTTAAGCTTTCCGTTTCTCCCGTGTTCATGACTTCTTGGTCGACCTCTAGTAAAACAAAACTGTCCATTTTAAGAATATTGTCTACTGTTAAAAATTTTGACAATCTTAACAGTATCAAAATATGGTTACCTCTAGATGTCCTAGAACTGTTCCATAGTACTCTAATATAAGTAATATTTTGTACTAGTTAAGTGTAGTGTGTATGTCTATAATACCGTAAGGGTAAATATTGTTATTTCAAAAGTCAATTTTAAATTTTGTATATATATATATATACAGTAGAACCCTCATATCTGACCATGACACCTCTTGGTTAAAGAAAAAAGTTTTATCTGACACAACTGAACTTCATCCTTATCAGTGTATAAAACAATAAAAGCAGCCAGTCGTTTTTTTTTTTTTTTTTTTTTTTTTTTTTTTATCACACTGATCGCTACACTTCGTTTCTTATTATTGAGCGTGACATTCTATATTTACAACCAGTTTTGTACGATATCTTTAGTGAATATGGCGGTTCAACTGAAACAAAAACGGGTTGAGTGAACGTTACTGTAGAAGTTAGTTATTCTTCAAAGGCTTAACTAAGTTGAGTCCATTCTAAAACTAGCTTCAGTGTTAGCGGTTGGTGTAACAACAATTATTAAAGATTAGAAAAAGGGTTTGAAGGACTTTGAAGAGTATTCCTTAACAGGATTAGTATTGTGGGCGAGTACCACATAGCAATTTAATTCAATAAATTATAATTAAGACGAACTTTTCCACAACCACAATTAAATATATATTTTTATAAGATCTCAAAACACTACTGAGTCAAGATTTAACTCACAAAAATAAACAATAATAATTTCAGTAACCATGGTAGCTACAGTATGTATATTTTATACATTTTTTAGAGTACATAAATTTATTTTTAACAATAAATATTTAATTTTTATACTGAAATATTCGCTTTTCTTTGTTCCTCTGATTATCCAACTTTTTTGTGTTTTGACCATGCTTCAGTCTCTTAGGTGACGGATATGAGGGGTTCTACTGTATATATAACTAGAATATGAGGCTGAACAGTTAAACACAATTTTTTGCTGTTTCTTTTTCATCCTGTTTATAATATTGTAATTTCTGTGTAAAATATGTAATTTCTCTGAGAATCCAATTCACCAGATAAGTCAGTGTTTAGACCTAGGTTACAGATGTAGTTGGGCGAGCTATGCTGGTCCCCAGCATGATCTTTGTTACTCAAATTTTAATTTATAGGTTTTATTTTTTTAAAAAAAGAAGATAATTAAATAATAAAAAATTAATGTATTTACAAATATGGTTGAATAAACAAGAATTATTATTAAAATACAGCCCTATTTTCAGTTGCTTCTTTAAAAATTCTCCGTTCTACTTCTCTTACGAGGTGAGAATCTTTAATATTACAACTAAGATAGACAGGTTTTTCCAACACACGGCAGAGTTTCTGTGACAGGGCTAATGATGAAATTTCACAGTTGTCACCCATTATCTTAGATGCAAGAGGAGTTGTTTGGAACCTGCTCAGCATTGCCAGGTTAAGATCTTCAAAATTCTCATTTTCATCTCCAATCCAGATAAAACAGGATGAATCCATTTTTAAAATTACAAACTTCATTTGATTACTAAAAATTTCTTCTGTGAATTCATGGAATGTGAATGTAGGTTCATCTGAATCGTCCATAGAAGCCTGGTTCCCATTTGTTGCTGGTGATTCCATGGTAATCTGAAACAGAGTTAAGATTCTTATTAAGTGCTGAAGTGCTAGAATGATTAGATTAGATCTATTAATGATTTTTTTTTTTTATTCCATTAGTCCTACTGTTTAACATTATTCCGACTTTAAAATTTAGTGGCTACAGTAGAAGGGGAAGAAGCAATTTAGTATAAAGTTTATTTCCAATATGATGGACGTGTACATCAGTATTGCATCTATAAAAGAGGAAAAATCAAACATTTATTGTTCTGTGTTGTGATTCATGATGCCACATAGAAAACTAAAGAAGCTCATTTGCGCACACTGGTTCCAATTCAGGTTGGTACTTTTTTACTTAAGCCCCCTCCCCTCCCCCTCCATATCCCTTGCTTACAACATATTCAGAGTATGTTAGATATTGGAGCGTCTATGGAGTTCATCTTTAAGGGATAAAAAAAATTGTCTTAAAAAACCAGCTTTCAGCCTTCATAAGGCCATCATCAGCGTCGATAGAGGGAGAAAAAAGTTACATGAAAAAATAAGAAATTGATTTATTGAGAGGTGAGCCTATATCATGTCGGAGATCGACATAAGACTAAGCCATGTGTGCCTATATCATGTCGGAGATCGACATAAGACTAAGCCATGTGAGCCTATATCATGTCGGAGATCAACATAAGACTAAGCCATGTAAGCCTATATCATGTTGGAGATCGACATAAGACTAAGCCATGTGAGCCTATATCATGTCGGAGATCGTCATAAGACTGTATTATGTCGATCTGATATAGGCTCACCTCTCAATAAATCAATTTCTTATTTTTTCTTGTAACTTTTTTCTTCCTCTATCGGCACTGATGATGGCCTTATGAAGGCTGAAAGCTGCTTTGTTGGCACTTTTTTACTTTAGCACCCTCCTTGGTTTTAAATAATAGTCTGCCCTACAAAAGTCTCAAAGGTTTGTGTGATTGTCTCCCCAAGACATTAAGACCCCTGGGGCAGTTTTATATTTATTATTCCTTTGTCTTAATAGTTGATTAGACTAAGGGATATGATCACAATTATATACACAATTGTGATATTCCTTTGTACCAAGGTACATTGGAATAATTATCTCTTCGTCTCAATAGCAATTTAGACCAAGGAATATATGCCACTCAGTATAATGTTCCTTTGTTTAAATAACTATTAACACAAAGGGATATAGGGGGGGGGGGGGGGGGGGGGTGCTAAAGTAAAAAAGTACCGCTTTGTTAAATCCAACCCAGTTTGGATTTATGTGGAGAGACAATTTTTGTTATTCCTTTATATACAGAGTAGTATATATTTATGCCTTGGTCTAAATTACAGGTAAATATCCCTTAGTCTAATTAACTATTTTGACAAAGGAATATTAAATATATGCTAATAAAACTATAGAACTCATTGTCCTTCAGTTTTCTATATAAGAGTTAGTCTAACTCGTGATAAGACTCGATTTTAAAATAGCGCAATAAAACTGCCCCAGGAGTCTCAATATCTTGGTGAGACAGACACACAAACCTTTGAGTCTTTTGTAGGGCAGACTATTGTTTAGAAACAATGGGGGTGCTAAAGGAAATAAGTGCTTTCAGGGCCAGACTTCGAAAACAGGTCTGAGAATTAATTAATGTAGTTAGTGAAATATTACAATTAGTGTTTATTCAGACAGGGAGGGAAAATTAAAGGAGAGCGGATGAGAGCAAGATTTTCCCTTCAGCAAGGTCACATGTCAAAATCTCGAGCTCTTGCGGGCTATCCCTTTAATTTTTTTATGTGGTCAGAGTAAGAACTAATTTAATAATTGTATCATATCTAAGGATATCAATACACCAACTAATGAAATCATCACTTATCCATTTGTGAAACACTGAAACTGTTATAAATTTATAATAGAAATTCTACTTTATTTTTTAGTTTTGTCTGTTTTCCCCCAACAGTTTTACTCCTAAACATTTTTAATTGGATATTTACTATTTTCTTTTTGCTGTACCATTATTATATACATTTTTCATGACAGCTTGTAAAGACATTTATGAACTGCCTAATTCTACTTGGTTAGTTGTATTACTGGATCACAAATGAAAGATCACCACTTATTGTAACTCCTTTGATATTAAATGAAGAGATAATCAATGTAGAAATATAAATATTGCACATTTTTATGAAATACTTCAAAATTTTCCGTTTTTAGCGAGTACTAAATAGCTCTCCTGTAATTGCTAAATTGTGGCAAAATAATTTACCTAAGGTTAAGAAATATTGATATACATAATATATAAATATTTATGTAAATGTACATAGAAAATTATTTTGTTTCTTTTTAAATTATTTAGTGATAGTTGGTATGTAAAAACTATAACTTATAGCCATGTTTTTCCTTGTTGACTTCAACGTAGGTTATTCCTTAAAACTACGTATTAACTAAATACATTGTTTTTTGGACGTAGACGTAATACATTTGTAAAACTTACATGATAAATATGAAATCAGTTAAATCTTCAGAATTTTAACTTTAAATACACTTTAAACGAGCAACTTTAAACAACTACACCGCGTAATTATTGTGACACTGTGGGTGACTTTTGAAAATGGCGCCGCCTTGCTCTTTTATCTTCTAGGAAGTTCCGTCGAAGGTTATCAGTCAGGTTATACATAGTAGCACGTGTGTTTTGTTTCCGACCGTGAACTCGCGAGTTTTTTAGGATTTCGTGTTTATTTTCGTGATAAAATAATGGAAACTGAAGAATATTCTCTTCGCAGAAGATTGTTTGAATCGTTTCAAACTATTTCTTCCGCTAATCAACCAGTTTTAAAGAAAATATTCGACAAGTTTCTCGATGTGCCTTCTGAGGTATATAATTCTTGGTGTTAAACGATACCTATAAGTGTATTTATAATGAATTGCTATTTAATATCACGATTTTAACTTTGTACTAACATCTATTATAGCCTTAAACCGAAAATTATTTGTTTTTATACTATTTTTGGCTACCAGATAACCATAACATATCTTTGATGTTGAGGTATCAGTGACAAATGCTTCGTATTAGCGATCTTTTTTACCAGTAATGTGCTTATTTAAAGTATTTGATTTGGTAAATGTACTACATGATCCACTTCGTTTTTTTATATTTAGCCTTAAGATCTTTTTGTGAGATATTTTGTTTCAATGTCATATCGTGTAAAAGTTTTTAACAAACTAAACACTCAAATATTATTATACGAAACGTATGATTTAAACGATTTAAAGTTATTGTCACCTTCTATAACAATTTATTATCAACAATCAATATAACCATTTCCTTATTAGGCTATTAAATGTTATGTTATTAGAAATATCTTATTTCTTAATTAGTATTTTTAATAGTAATAATAAGTAAAATAATTATAAAGATGAAGTAGTTTAAATGATCGTAACTCTTCAAGAGATCTTTATTTATATGCTTATACTTTATACATATGGCGCCAAAATTTAGTTTTGGCTCTTTGTCACTATATGGATCAAATTGTGTGATAATGATTATAATATGTGAACAAGTATTCTTTGTCATGGCTTCAACCAATCTTCTTAACATCTCATGCTGTTTTTCAAACTTCACATTTTCCCTCAGTGTTCTAAACTTTGAAGTAAATTTAAAAAAAAGGCGTTTATCTTTTATCACAGAACCTGCACCTTAAGCCTAATACCCCGATGGTTAGGTGACAGCATTTTGTATGATTAGTACATTTGAGAGATGATAACCTGTTTTCAAAACAGTACATTCCAGTGAGGCCCCACCCACTTTTCTAAGCCCTCCTCTAAATACTTTCTGATTTGCAGATTTTCCCTTTTCGATGGAATGTCTTTCTTAACTTGGTTTCCTTATTACACTATTGCCTTAATGTTAAGGTCACAACTGTTAAAAGATTGAATCCTTTCCATTCTCAGCCTGATAACTGACCAAATAACTTCACATTTACTTTATAATTTTTAGAGCTTAGCCTGATGTTCATCAAAATATTTGTTAACTTCTATTGGTTCCTAGCATCTGGGGGCACAGTAGTGATCCTTGCCAAGTTAAGCACAGCAGTACCATCCTTTACTGGAAATAGCTCAACGCACTTTGGACCCCCCCCCCCCCTCTATTATTTTATTACAGATACTTAAATTTATAAAATAAATTTTAAATTTGAGTTCATAACAACCTGAACCAGAAATAAACATTTGACACCTCTACCTATAACAATTACGCAGCACGAGGATACAAAGTTGTATATGACACTGCATTACATTTATTTTGTAAAAAAGATCTTAATATAAACCATAGGGAAAATATAAATTAAATAATAACAAACTTTTTAACCTGTTTGTTCTGCGTAATTGCCAAGTCAGAAAATGTTTTTAAATTTAAATGTGGAGAGTGATTTGGGAAAGGAAATGTTTGAGTTTGTAAAGCCTGGTTTACACAATCCAAGTATACTTGGTCCAAGTCACTTTGATCAAATTCACTTGGTGCAAGTGTTTGTGGAACTTTGAAGTAAGGTTTACATGATCAAAGTGTACTTGGTCCAAGTAGTGGAACTTTGGTACACCATAAAGTAGAGGTTAAGATAGATTGTGTGAAATGTTTTTCTCTCTAGAACTTTCCAGTTAAATTGTACTTATTAAGTTTTAAAACAGTGGTGACATATCGCCTTCTGGTAAACAAAACCCAGCTCAACCTCACATCTGTCATTTTTTGACTACTCGTTCTCATAATTTGTCAGGTGGGTGACATTTTTGTTTTTATCACAGTCTACTTTGAAGGGAGCCCATCCAACTTAACTTAGATGTCCAAGTTGACTTGGATACCCTGTTTACACGATTCAAGTAGCGTCAAAGTAGAGTCAAAACTAACTTGGTCCAAGTATACTTGGATCGTGTAAATGTGGCTTTAAGGACAGAGTATAGAGGGGGGGGGGGGGGGCAGACAAACAACATGACTTACTTGTACAGGATATATTAGACTTAGTAGAACTTAGCCTACTTGGACAGGGAGAGACTTGGCTAAACCTATGATCTCAACGTTTTACGCGAGACTTAGATGATTTTTTTTACGCTAGTGTTATTGTTGGGATTGATTTTTATGGAACTGGGGAGAGAGCAGTAAACACTATTCAAACAGTAACAGGAGACCACAAAATTGTACCCTAGGAACGGCTGAAGGTGTTTTGGGCCGAACAGTTATGACCTCTTCAATGAATTAAATGACTGCTAAGTCAAGTTATTTGTGTTTCATTCTTTCAAATGGATTTACAAATACATTGGAACTATTTAATTTTTCATGTTAATTGTATGGAAATACAATGGCTGAACCTAATTATCTATTTTTACTGGTCTTC
This sequence comes from Gerris lacustris, assembly GCA_951217055.1. Classification (NCBI taxonomy): domain Eukaryota; kingdom Metazoa; phylum Arthropoda; class Insecta; order Hemiptera; family Gerridae; genus Gerris; species Gerris lacustris. Next base: position 49,157,085 of record OX578276.1, read on the forward strand.
TATGACACCACTTTGTACTTTTTTCTATTTACAATTTGTTACTTACCTGGTATGGGGGCCAAAAGGTTTCTTACAATATACAGTCCAGCCCTTATAAATTTCACATCATATATCTTGGAGAAGTCAAATTCAATTAAATGGGTAGATACTCTAGTGATGTTTCTGTTGGTCATGGGTGCCATATTATTCCAGGTGGGTTGGGAGGTGGGGGTAGTTAGGGAGCTTACAGGGTCAAAAGAAGTGAGGTGCACTCAGCAGGTTTGGCCTGACGGTTTAGCTAGGAGAACTGATAATCGGTTCTACTTTGTTTGGGACATTGACTTAAAACATTATTATTGTCTCGTATATTTGTATATTTCTTTTTTATTAATGGTATGTTTTTATGATTGCAGGAGTGGGATTCAAGTCGAGTCAATGAATCTTTAGATTTACTATCAAGGAGTCTCTTAAATAAAGACCTAATTTGTTTAATAGCAGAGTATTTTCGCAGTGTTATTCCATCAGTGGTTGCCCTGTCTCTTAAAATAGATGTATCTCATAAGAAGAAATGTCTCTTTTTAGGAGATATCATTTGTCTTCACCCTGATGCTCTGAAGTATGCCCTTTTTCTCTAAAATAGTTTTTACTTATCTATTATAACTATTGTGTACATTATGAAATTGTGCGATAAAGCAATGCTGCCTGTGTTTTCCCCTTGTTTATTTTAATTAAATTCGTTTTTGAAAACTTAACTCCTTTTTTCGATATGTTGACAGGCTAGCCATGGTTTATTATGAAAGCCATGATCCCCCATGGGCAGAGCCGGATACTAATGTTGCCAAAAGAAGAAAAATGGAAGCTAGTGAATCAACAGATCTAGAAGTAGCTCTCTGCTGTTGGAATTTAATGAGAAGTGCTGCTGATAAATTTAGACATTTGTGGAACTGGTCTTCGTTCATGAGCAAATATCTGAAACATTCCAATCGCGAAGTTGCTTGGTATATATAATATATAATTTTTCAAATTCTTTCATTTTCTAATTTCTCAACCATTCAATTGTAGAGAAATTCTGAAGATAAGTTCAGAACTGTTCATATTTAGTGCATTGGTATCTTATACCTACAATCCAAGTTCAAGTTGATCTTTGAGTGATCAGGGGAAAATAAGAATTTAAGAAATAATGTTTTATTTTTAATTTCTTTCATACGTGGTATATATTTAAGAGAGTGTATGGCCATAAGGTCCCTTGAGTCAGTCTGTGATCTAAGCAGGATTGATGGGGCCTTAACTTAACTACTAAACAGATTGAAAAAAGCATATAAAGACCTCACAGTGAAAAATTGGACACGTCACATTCACGTTAAACTCAGCAAAAGTTATTTTATGCACCTAGGGAGTGAAGTAAGCCATTATTCCCTGAGTGAATAAGTTGGTTCTTGAGGCGAAGCTGAAAGAACCATGGTCCCTTAAGCCGAGGGAGATAATTATCACGAGGGGAATTATAGCACTTAAATCCTGAGGTACATACAATATTTTATCTCCAGTAAGGAGAAAACCCATCTTCATCCAATGCACAGGTTTTATTTATTATTTTAATAAATAACAATAATTTTGTTAGCACTTTTAACAGCAGATATAAGAAATTCAATATTAAATACAAATAAGAATTACAGTTAAACTCAAATAGAAGGTTGTTTAGATGCAGGTTTAAACAATGATAAGCGCAAATTACAAATAAGGTCGAAAAAACAGTGTTGCTAAGCTGATTTCAACAACTTCACTACATTAGCCATTTATTCTCTACTATTTATAAAATAATTAAGTTGGCAATCCTTCTTCTCCCTGGTTTTACTTTTTCTCCCAATTTTGAGTTCAGGGAAGAAAAGACTTACTTTAGTCCCTCTAAACTAATCCAAAATCATAACTTTTTCTCCCTACTGGAGATAAAAAAGCATTTTTATTACAATGGGAACTCCCTCAATCAAAATAAGTCAATGAGAAAGTTTATTTAAGTTGTCTTTATCCACTTTTTTTAATCTGATAATTTTTAATAGGAAAAAACTATTATAGTAATTAATTTTAAATATAAATTATTTCTTTGTGGTTTGTTTTATTATTATTTTTATAAATTATGTTATGTATTTTATAGGGTTGCAGCTCAGTCAGTTGTTATTGTATTGTCATTATCTGAAAAACAGAAGAAAAATTTCCTTCAAGGCCTCTTCTCTGAAGAAGAATTGATCACATTCTCTACAAAATATTATCATTTCCTATTTTATGAACACAGGGAAACATTTGATTCAGGTATGTCCTGATTAAATTGATATACTATTTAAGGGAATGGATAGCAAATTTTCCAATTGTATTAGTACTACTTTTGAAGATAAATTAGGGAAGAATTTTACTAGGAGAATTATTACCAAAGGATTTTTTTATTATTTATTTATTTATTATTATTATTATTTTTTTTTTTTTTGCCTAAATATATATTTAAACATCCTTGGAGGCTCTTATCTTATGTACTATCTGGACTCCTGTGTTTTCTACAGAGTGTGTTATTTTTAATGATTTATTTTGTGATATTATAGGTTTATAAACTAACGTCAAGAATTATTACAAATCTTTTGCTAAGGAGAATATATAAATTGGCCCCCGTTGATCAAATATTTGCAAAACTTCCTCATTAGTGATTGATCCAACTACTGTTGACTTTTTAAATGTTAACTTTCCATCAAAAGCCGATGGTTTGTCCCCCACTTCATGGTGTCTTCTCGCATACCTGGGTTATAGAGTATCCTTTATTAACAGGTGCTTACATCCTAGAGAGAAGCTTTTTCTCAATTATTAACTTCAAATCGTCAGTCTGATCTTAATTGACCTTCTTTTTTTTACTTTGTCCATATTTTCCCCCTTAGGGAAAAAGTGTTAGTAGTCTGTGCAGGTGTGTGAAGCTTTAACTACTGAATGAAATTTAACATACACTGAACCACCTGTTGAATACTTTTTAAATGTGTTTAACAATAAATAAATCAAAGTATTAGATGTTATGGCCTTTAAATTCAGGAGCAATATGTTTGTAGGAAAGTGGTTTTTTTTTTTTGTATAATTTGTATTTTGATAATAATTATCTCTATTTTTTCAGTTAATCCTGGTCAAATTGAACGTATATGTAAGAAATTGACAACTGATGACTCACCGAAAGTAATTGATGTATATGGTGTTTCATTATTGGCTGAAGAACATGTTCAACAGGTAATTTATTTGTTGCATTTTTTTAAGGCGATCCTTTACAAACTCGTAAGTTAAGTTTTTATTTAATCTATTGTTTTATTTATCATCAGTTAAACTGATCACAGTGCTTGCATGAAAAAAAAAAAAATAAATAATAATAATAATGATCTTGTTGATTGATTTTAATCTGAATCTTTTTTGTTTACGATATTCTTGAATTGGTTTGATACTGCTAAATTATGTCACTAATTAAAATTTCTGTTTTCAATCAATCTATCTGCAAGAGGAAGTGAAAGGTTTTTCTGCTAAGACTGTGTCTTAGTAATTGAAGGATCTATAAGCATAGCTTAGAGCTAAACTACAGCTTGTTTGGAAGGGAAGTTAGCTCTTGAATTCACATATTTGTGTTTGGTGTGGGAAATGATGGAGGTGAGAGTTGTGGCCTCATAAAAGTACTTAGACTCTCTTTCTACATTTGGGGTTCTGGTGATGTTATACCTTAGCTCTATAAAGCGAGTTCAACAAACTTTTATCATTTTTAACTTGCTTGGGTTAAGTTTAATTCATGATGGCAGTGTAGTGTTTATGTTCAAAAGAGTCTCACTAATCCAGACCGGGATCATCATCTGGTTAATCCTGGTGGATCTCGATAATCTCAATAATTTTCTAATAATGTTCGATCAATAAAATTACCATTTTCATCAATAAGGTGGAAAGTTTTTTTGATCAATTTGTAGGTTTATAAAGTGGACCTTTGTTGAGACCAAACTGTTATATTTAAGATAAAAAAAAACCCTTGATTTTTATAAGTTTTTACAGATATTTTAAAACTGATTCCAATTAATCCAGACAGTGCCCAGTCCCATCAAATCTGGATTAGAGAGACTACTGTAATAAATATACATCACCCAAAATCAAGAATTAGTGATATTGAATCTACTATCACTCTTTAAGAAAGCTCAGCATAAGCTTTGTAAGAAATCAATTTTAGAATTGTAACGAAAAGATGCAGGATGATTGCTGTGTAAATATCATAATGATATAATATAGTATTGATTAACTTACTTAACTATATACTAACTCATACCTCAAGCTTCGACTTATTTCTATGTATTGTCAAAAAAAAAAATAAATAAATAAATAAAGAGGATCAAGGTATGGGAAAGGCTCAGGGTGCCTTGATCAAAAGTCTAAATACCCAAAATACTCTACATTATATTCCTAGAGAGGTGTAGTAACAAGGTAATTTTATATAAGTGTGAGTAAGACGGCTAACCTGTCTAGGAGAAGGTAATTTTGCTTGCATATAGTGTCCTCATCGATGATACAGGAATAGACTCCTGTGAGTCGAATTGAAGTTTAAGTTTGGGGGGTCAGTCTAAGAGTCTAGTTAGAGTAATTTGTTTGAGAATATATTATTGAAGATTTTATATCTTGTGAATTTTAGCTATCCTAAGCAAATAATTATATTGTCACAAAGGAAAGTAAACAGTGTTCTTACTTAAGCTATTAATCAGAGAGCCGGCATGGATTAAATTACCACTTCACACACGGCTGTGTGGATTAAATTACTACTTCTGCTCGGCCATCACTGAATCAAGGACGGAACGAGGCCGTGGCGATCCCTCGCTGTGATGCTCTGATTTATAAGGCTCACTAATGATCACATCATACTTTCTTTGGCGGTACAATGTACAGAGTTATGATGTGTGAAGTGGCTGGAACTCTCTACCACGGGGCTAGTAAAATTGGCCTAAAAGATGGCCTAATTGCTAGGTTCAAGCAAGTGGTACTAGGACCTTACTACTACTACTACTAAGTTATTAATCTATGAAAGCTCCTTATACTACCGACTTAATACCCCTTTTACATATGTGAGATGTGTTTCAACTGAGGGGTAACTAAAGAGCTGATCCCTGTATCTTGTAAATTACTGGTAGCATTATTCATAATAAGATATGAAGAAATGTTGATTATGGAAAATTCATTATATAATCATATTACTTTTTTTGTATCCTACCTAACTTTTATTAAGGATCATTCGATAATTTACAGGATGATTTAAAAGGATTAGTTGAGGTCGAGTCTACTAGAAATAATATACAGAAGGTTGCCATTGGAATAGCTACAGGAAAAGCTGTTTGCCTTGCTGGAGTTGTGGGTAGTGGCAAGACTGCCATTGTAGATCATTTGGCTCAGTTAACAGGTCAGTGGTTTAAATTTAATGAAATTATTGAAAGAGAAATAACAAAATTAGGAACCTCCATGTAATTCTACTGACCAAATCTATTGTCTGGTTTAGAGAGCCAAACCAGTGGTAAAGAAGAGGATTTTCTTTGGTTTGGAGATTTAGCAATCAAGTTTATATTTACTGCTCAAGCTGTGATTAATACAGAAATTCCTTATTTTCTTTTTTTTTTAAATTTATTTACATAAAATTTCATCTTGTTTTACATAATATGTTTTTCCTTTCTTTAAAGGGAGAAAGTCCAAACTACTCAAGGTTCAGCTGGGAGAAGAAATAGATTCTAAAATGCTTCTTGGTTCCTACAGGTGTACAGATTTGCCTGGAGAATTCGTATGGCAACCAGGAGTCTTAACATTGGTATTTTTTTAAAGTGATTTAATTATATTCTATTGGTAAAACTGATAATCCTTATTCAAAAATATGAATTTATATTGTCAAACAAGAAGATGTTTTGATTAAAATATGGTGTATGAAAATATGCAGACAAGATATCCTTATGCTAATAAAATTTAATTTTATAATCACACTAGCTTAAATATTGGTCCATCAAAAGCTCTTATACATAAAAGGGTTGTTTAAAAAAAAAAAACTAGCTGTCAAGCCCCTAGCAACAGACCTAATTTTATATTTAGAAAAAAAATATAGTAAAATTAAATAAATTAATTTAGATATCAATTTAGATAATTTATTTTCGTTGGAATAAATGTAGTTGCCTTAGCTTAGCAATTACAAATCATTCCGAGGGAAGTAGTCGCCATTGGGACACTACTCAATTATATAAATGATAGAAGATGACTGTGGTCATCTTTAAATTCACTGTGATGTCCACCTACACACTGACTCCTAATTTTACTTGACCATCTCTCCAAACTGAGGATGACAACTTGCAGTTGAAAGCCAGGTTCACCTTAAAGCTAATCCTTCAATACTGTCTTATTTCTGATCTTCCTTCCAACTACTCTTTTTTTGTGGGTACCAGTCCATAATATTTAAACTTTTTCATCACATCTTTTGGACACTCCTCTACACACTCTTTTTGTGCCCACACATGCTTAGGCCTAATAAAAGGCTTATACAACTACATGTAACTTAATTGGTGGCAAAGGGTGGGTGTATGTTCCATCAGCTGTATAGACAGTATAATTGGCATTCGCAACTAGATAGACACCTCTTCACTTTGGTGTCTTCCCATTTATAATGTAATGCTGGGTGAACATCTGTTCATGGGGCCTTTGCCTGAATTGGAAATTTGAACCTGGATCTTCCTGCTTCTAAAAGTTATTAGAATCAGCTACCAGGGACCAAATTCTATGATATAGTTCACCTATATATTATATTACACTTAATCAGTGATGGTAAACCCATGACAAACCACATAGTTTGAGTGACATTCTTGGGTTAACTAAGACCCAAGTTAATGAAGCAGATATAAGTTCGGTATTTAAAGGTTGGTGGCACGGTTATCGTATGAGGAGTGACTCCTAGCTTAGCGGTCGGGTTGACCGATGGCCAGTTTAACCGAGAGTGGATAAGAGAGCACCTACTGTTTTTAAAATACTACAGTTTTGACCACTTTATTGGATCTTAAACAGTCTATATATTACAGTCTATGGTCATTTTTTTTTCTACAAATTCTTTGAAACATCAAAGTTTTTATTGCTGTGCCTTTTACCCTGGTATGATTATCAATTCTACTTGGTCTCTCATTAACTTAACTATTTGGTTTATTTTTAGGCTGTACTTGAAGGGCGTTGGTTACTATTAGAAGATATAGACAGTGCTACAAGTGATGTAGCAGCTGTAATAGCAAGTCTTTTAGAGAATAATTCACTATCAGTGCCTGGCTTCAAGGATAACATTAGACTTGCCCCAGGATTCCATATTTTTATGACTTATAGGTACTTTTTTAATTAATTTTTTTTTGGGTTATTTGATTTTCATTCCTATGAAGATATTTACTCATTATAAATCTTTTTACATTTCCAGATTATTTCATGGTGTTCAAGGACAATATAGGAGAAATACCAATGCCACAGAATTACTTGAGAAACATTGGCATTTAGTTAAATTAGATTCGTTAACTGATAAAGAACTTATTTCTATTATTCAGACTAAGGTAATTTTTTTATTACTTATTTATAACCTATAATATAAATATAGTTTTTTCCATTTTACTGTCTTTTTGATAAAATTAATTTAAAATTGGATTTTTTTAAATTTACTTAATGTTTACTTTAGTTCCCTGTTCTGAAGACTGTTGCTTCTAAAATGGTTGCTGCATTTTCACTATTTTCACATCAGAATCGTGAAAATCTCTCAGATTTTGGATTTACTTTGAAAAATGATCGTCTTATATCTGTCAGGTAAGAAAGTTTTGATACTATCAGTGTAATGGTATTTTTTAATGCAAATATAACTATCTGATGACTGGTGACCTATATGGAAAATAAAGCCTCAACCCTTTTAAGGCTGGACAACCCATATTAAAATTTTTAAACCTAACTGACGCCTTCCCTATTAAACTTAGAAAGCTGAAATTTTGTACACATACTCTACAGACCATTTCAAAGAGATGCCTGTTTTTAGATTTTTGATATCGTGCTTAGAAACCCTTGTTTACTCTTCATGTGGAAAAAACTAAAAAAGGGCATCTCTTCTCCTTGTGTCAATGAGATGTTTCCCCAAATTTGAAGCGATTTAGAATAAAATTGTAGGCGCTATTTAGGTTCTTAGATTATTAATTTGTAGAATAAAGGGGGAGGGGATATGACGTCACTTACTAATACAAGGGAAGGAAGGACACACACGCTGACGGTGGGAGGGGAGGGAGGTCTCCACAACTACCTCCCTCCTACTAGATAGCTCGAGCTCAGACATACTGACTTGCAACTTATTCCTTTATTTCTTTCTATCTCTCTCTAATTATATAAACACTCAGTATACCCCAAACCCCAATGTTGATTTGCAAACCTTATCTCTCCAATATCATTTTGCTTGTCTCGTCCGCATTTCGTTCCTCATTTTTCAAACAAACAATGTTATATTTATGTTAACCTTGTCTCTCTGCTAAATATCATTTTTGAATTGTATATTATATATACATACTTGAAGTCCATGCAAGTTTTGAAACAATAAATTACAAAATGTGTATAGAAACAAATTAATTTACGAGTAGGTATATAAATAAAATAATAAAATATCTTTGTATCTTTAGCTTCATTCATTTTTTTGAAGGGCTCGACATTATTTTGATAGAATTCGATGCATACGAGGTCCTTCAATAAAATAATTGACTACTAAGCTTTCTTTCAAAATTCTGTATTAAAGGTTGACGATTCGCAAATGCTTTTGTGTACCTATTATTAGTATTATTTATTATTATTATTAGTATTTATTTTTTTTGCTCAACAACGGCTTTAAATGAAGACTCTAAAATTATTCAAAATTACTTTCGCAGGTGCCCATTGTAATTTTGATTTATTTATCTTGTTTAGTTATTCCAGATAGGGACTTTTTCCCTAGATTTACTGATTTTGAGACCGAAGCACGGAAACACTCTGAACTCTGAAGGAGTTAGTCCGGATATTCTTTATAGAATTATAAATATTATACTATAAATTCCGATATTATATGCATAACATCACTAAGTAAGCACACGAAATACAAGTAACAAAAAATGTAGGTACAATAGTAACTTATAAACCTAGAACTAATTAAATATTATACTTTAACTAACAATATCCATATCCATATATGGAAGATCATAAATAGGGTAAATAAATTTTTAAAAAATCACAGGGAAGAACTTGCATCAAGCAAGTACTTTTAGGGTTTCGTCGATAATTCAGCTTATATACACAATATTTGCAAAAAAATAAAATTTTAGTATTTTCCCATCCCACCCTATATGAAAGTAAAAAAAAAAAAAAAATATAAACAAATTTAAATAGATTCCCAAAAAAGAAAAATCGTCCGAGACAACTCAGACAAACTTTCTCATATATTCGAGTTCATAATTAATAGTAACTTAGCCCAGTGTTTTCCATAAATTATTAGTTTTCGAATGTACAGTTAACTATTATTGAACATTACATCAAAATTTATCATATAAAATCTTCTTGTGGGCGGGAATTGAAAACCGTGCTCTCTCCGACCGCGTTTTAAGCTATATTTTCAGGAACTAGATTTTTCCCGGGAAAACGGCTTATAAGATTCGTATTTAAATGCACCACATTTTAGAATTTTTTTAATCAAAATCTTCGGAACCGTTTTCGAAACATAATCTTTTTAACTTTTTTCAGAGTTTTGGGGGGTTGCACCCCCAAATTTATGAGCTAAAATTTATTTCTCAATTTCGCCTCGGGGTATGGTTTTTCTGAGTATGTACGCCAAATTTTGTTAAAATTGGCCTTGTAGTTTAGGATTCAGGTGTCTGCACAGACGACAGACAGACATTTTTAAAAACCACTTTTTTGGACCCAAGTGACCTCAAAATGTGTAAATCCATCAAAATCGATTTTTCGCGCCATCACAATACTTTCTTTTAATATGAGAAAGTAAAAATAGTGTAGAGTAGATGGTTCGATTCCTCGGGGGGTCACAATGTATTTTATTGGCAATAATAAAACGTTAAAGTAATTATTTTCTGGCAATTTTTATCACCCTATCAAAAGGTATTAGCATGAATTATTTCATAATTTTAAGACTAGCCGTTATAGGGCAGTTGGGGGGGGGGGGGAGGAAATTTTATTTGGGTGAAATTTTGGAGCTAAAAACGCAATATTGGCGGTAGCACAATAGCCATAAAAAGTCATACATGTATATTTGTAATCTACTATGCAGTAGCTTTCATTTGATAACCATCTCGAAAATTAAAAAAAAATATATAAAAAAAATTGAGTTTTTGTACATTTTTGCGCATATTAAATGTTAACCTTCACTATATTCCTGCTATGTGTGGGTCGAAAAGTTTCACCAGTATTTTAAATTTCAAATCTCTATCTTGAACTAGGAGTTCAATCTCTATCGTGTAAATAGGAGCTAGCTTTTCAGCTAATCTTGGTAAGCACCTGTGATAAGATAATAGTTTATCATACCCATGAAACGCTTTATTCACCGAATAGATGATGGTTCTGGGAAATCTAATAAAGCCGATACCCTTTTCATGGAAGTTTTTCTTTAGACCGTACCTCACTACAGTGTATAAGATTAGAGTTGGCACGATCGAAGGCGGGAAAATTTTGAGAGGGAAACGATTCTATTGGTCCGCCATCTTGAATGCAAATTTAGAAAAAAATGCCCTACTCTACCCCTGTTCCATAAAAAAAATATAACATGGTAACACTGATTTTCCCTTATTATAACCCCAAAACTACCTCCATGTTTTTGTTTCCCGCCTTCGATTGTGCCAAATCTAATCTTATAGACTGTAACTCTCTCATATCTTTTCATGGAAGGTCTTATGCCTTCAGGTGTAATATCATGGCTGAAGAAACTAATTTTAGGAGTTCCAAAAATGCATTTTGATGCCTTGATGCCATGACTATATTCATTTGAGATGGCGCTCATGCTCTTCTGATCACTTACTAAATATCAGCACGTCATCCAAGTAGGCAAATACAAAATCTAAGCCTTTTAAAACTGGAAAGATTGTGATGCAAATAGAAGCCGTGTAAATTCAATAAGCCAAAAAGTGTAATAACAGCTGTTTTATATACGTCCTCTGGAGCTACTGAAATATTGTGGTATGCCCTTACTAAATCAATTTTTGAATAAAATGTACATCCAGCCAGATTATGGGAGAAGTCCTGCACATGTGGTATATTATAGATAGGGCACCTATCAGCAACGGTAACAACGTTTAGTCGCCTATAATCTCCACATGGACGCAAATCGTTGGAATTTTGCTTGGCTACCATGTGTAGAGGTGATGAGCAAGGAGATGATGGTCTGCAGACCATCATTACTAATTTTACATCAGATTCTCATTTGACACATATAGTTAAATTCTTCTTTTGCAATTTTTAATTGAGGTGGATCCAAAGGTCTTGCCCTAGATTCTGTGGTAGTTGACCTGTAGTAATAATTTTATGTTGTACTGTGTGCTTTACTGGCTCGTTGAAATTCCGTTCTAACATAAGTGTTGTTGTTTGAGAATGCCAGAAAATTTGTTAGAGTTGTTAACTTAAAAAAAAAGTTAGGAGTAGCGACATCAATCTGGCGCAAGGAACCTTTAATTTTCATATTAGTTTGAGGGTCAATAAGAGTTCGATGTTTAATATCTACTAGAAGTCCGATTTTGTTAAGAAAATCTGCCCCTATAATGACGTTGTTTGTTGTTGGTTTCTTGACGTTTGCCACGAAAAATGAATGGTTAAACGATTTGCGCAGGCCTAAGTCTGGAAATAATTTTGAACAGTAAACGTTAATATAGGAACCGTTCGAAGCGGAGAGTGCATATAAAGGATCTTCGCGGTAAAATTTAGTCAGGGAAAAAGGTATAACACAAACATCTGCACAGGTGCAAATTAAAAATAACTGGCGATCTTTAATAAATAAGCTACAAGTATAGCTGTCGTTGGCCGCTTCGTCGACAGCCATATTTAGTTTTCCTGCCGCTTGAAAGTACAAGGAGAAGTGCATTTGGAAGCGTTGTCTCCAAATCTCCTATAATTACAGCAGGTATTGTTATTTGTAGTGTATGATATTCAACGGTGTCTTGAGTTGGATCTTGATCGCGATTGTGTACGACCCCGCAAGTTAAAACTAGATAACATACGCTTGATCTCGGAAATTTTGAGTCGAAACAAAATTAAGTTTTCCTCGGTGCTATTTACAGATATGTAGCATATATACAAAAACATATCGGAGCTAACGTTGTTGTTGTGATCGATGGCTATATCGACGATAGTAAGAACATCAACCATTGGAGCAGTCACTAAGAACCACCATAATTTCCAGATCTACGGAAGTTAGTTTCGACAAAAATACCCAAGTATCAATCTCTCAGGATAAGTTCCTTACCAAGAGTAATTAAATAATAAATAATTGCAATACTCATGGAAAAATTTAAAAAAGTAAACACCGTTTCGAAACAAGCTCGCGATGATGCAGATGTTTTATTATTGAAACTGTAATGGAAGAATTAATTGGTAACACCACTGTCGTACTTGGCGAAGAAATTGATCTTTTGGTTCTTCTCGTGGGACGTAGCCATCAACAGCAACAAATATTTGTTATGAAACCAGGCACAGATCAAACTCGACGTTCTTCTTCTTGATTCAGTTTTTTACTTTCTAACCAAGGTTAGAAAAAATAGTCGCTTGAGTATCGCGGAAACAAATCAGTGTCATGCTTTCATTTGTTTGTTGCATTGGTAGGAGCATCATCTCCAAGCGAACCATTCAGCCCCGCCTACGTGTACTGGTAATCGTCGTGATTTTCTATGTAATAGAAAACTTATATGTTTCAATCATTTTTTGTTTGTATTATCTAACACTCCACATACACTGTTACAGAGTTAATATTAGTTAAATGTTCTATATGTTCATCACCTCTCTTGATACTTAAATTTTTCATACCGCGTCCAAAGTCACAGTGCGGTGGGACCGCTGTCGAGAAGTTTGTTACATATAGATCAATGTTTCGCCATTGCGATTGCCACCGTAATAATTACCTTCTTCAAATATGAAAACACTAGAGCAGAAATATATTTTCAAACTACGTCCAAAAAAACTTGAAATGCCACTCGCAGGTATAGAATAACGTTTCTCACCGTGGAGGAAACACCAATGTTATTGGTCGTTGATACCCCTTTTGCGGAAACTTCGGAACACTTTATTATCTAAAAGCGGTTCGTTGTACGTAAAAAATAAACATAATGGTTCATGTGGTAAATTTTATAATCTATAATTTTAGTCTGATCCTTAATTTGTCTCCGAGCCAGAGGAAGCGAGATATTCGCAAAAATAAGTAAAAAGACGTGCAAATCGAAATTGAATAGGTACACTTTCTTTTTTAAAATCACCCTATTTTGTCTCCGAGCCATAGGAATCGATATATTTGTAAAAGTTCGAAAAAAGTGGTGCGGCGACAGATATAAGATATTCTTCACCCTATATTTCGAAAACCGTCCATTACACTTCAAAATAAATGAGACTTTTTTTGTGGGAAATTTTGTTATATTTATTTTGATAACCACCGTGCGATTGGTGTCGTTGTCATAGGAAGCAAGATATTCGCAAATAACCGAATTTGTTGACCTTGCCCTTGAATATATACGTTCTCGTTGCCGATTTTGAATATGCTTTTCAGAATGTCAAAATGAAGAGAACAAAAAAAATGATTTCCCATTTTTTTGGAGCAGAAGCCATATTTTTGACTAAAATAACAGGACTAAATATCTTGACTTCCCCTTAGTGTGGCACATAGCTTCCCCGCCTCCTATCAAGAACTTACTTGATTTTATACTTGTACAAGCCATTATTGTCTAATTTGTTTAATTGTTTCCCCCGTTATTTCAATTTATCAACATTTTTTACATAAATTAACCCCCCCCCCATAATCCCTATCAATTTAGCAAAAGTTAAAGAGCGCAGACCGTTCAAAGTAATCTGGGGCTATCTGCGGGCTACTTTCGATAAACTATAAAAGTTTCATACAAATCAGATAAGTTCTTTTAAAGCTTTAGATGTAAATAAATATATGCATGTGCGGATGTGGAAGAGAAACAAATGAGCGCAGAAGGTTGAAACTTATATGGAACCAACAATGAGCTAATTACCACCTAAATTTCATTAAAATTGAACGTGTAGTTTTTGAGATATGTCAGTTCGCAAAAATTGAACGACAGACCGACGAGTCGACAGACGGAATCAAAAATGTTCCCTGATGTCTCAAACGGATTTCTGTTTTAGTATTTTTGAAATCGGAGACCTAAACATTTTTCGTTTACCTACCTAAGTAAAATTATAAAAATATAATACAACAATAAACTGAATGCAATAATATTGGAAATGATAACTACAAATACCAACTTATAATTAATGGATGTGTAATAATAATTATAATATTTTTTTAAATATATAAATATATATATATATATATATATATATATATATATATATATATATATATATATATATATATATATATATATATATATATTTAGATATATTTATGAACTATGATTAAGTTATTTATAATAAAATTATAAGATTACTAATATTGTAATAATTGTGCACTAATTATAATTATTGTGGTCTATAAATTATAATAAATATACTGTAATTTGGTAAATAATTATATAAATATAAAATAACGCTAGGTGATGAAATATAAAATAATGCAGATAAATAACAATGACAGTGAAGTGAACGGTTAGATTGGAATGAGTAAGAAAGAAGGGTAAGGGGTCCCACCTAAAAGGGAGTCAGCCAAGGACAAATTAAATAAAAATAGTTTGTGTGAGATGCGATGTATATTAGTTAAGGTAGAGACAGAGGTGCGTGTGCCCTCCTCAAGGTCTTGTTTTACACTGAACTACATCCCCTCCACTCGAGTATGTTTTACTGACTGACGCGTGTCCCCCCTTAAGGGCTAAATGTTAAAAGTTAGAAAATCTTTTAGAGTTTTGTAATGATCAATCTTCTCTTACCTACTGCTACAAAAGAGGACTAAAGAAAATTAAAGTAATGTTCATCAGAACAAACAAGCTCTTGTTCTTTTTTAAATTTAAATTTTATACCAACAACTGTCCATTTCTATCCAGGGGTTCTACACCCTCAGTACAACATAAAATGAATTAATAATTTGTTTGCACTGTCCTGATGAATTGAAGTTCAAAGGCTAACTTTCCACGAAAGTCCTTTAAATAAACTTAAAAGTTCTGAAGATTTTTTTTTTTTTTATAACCTGTCGTCAACTGATAATGTTAAGGCACTGAGGTCAATGATTATATACAACTTTTAGAAACAGAATTTGTGTTATACCCAAGTGTATTTTGTATTAGAATTATTAGTATAGATATGTGTAAGATGTGAGATTCTAACTTTTTACTCTGCCAAAACTCTTTCTTCTGCTCTCTAAATGTTATTTTATGTGCACTGATGACTTGTTTGCTAATGATTGATGTATGCCATTTTTATTATTTCTATATTGAACTCCACAACTCAGCTTCTCAGATAAATAATTAGTATTTCTGTGTGTATCAATGCACTAATGTTCTAGTTTTCCTCCTAATTTACCTATACTGTTCAGGAACTTTAAAATTCAGTTTTCTAAAGTTCTTATTCTTTATCATTATTATGTTTATGTGTATGCTGAATTCGTATGCAAATTGTTTCAGAGATTTGATCAAATGGTGCTCTAGAGCCCAAATAGATTTTGATGTTTCTTCCCAATCATCTGCCTTAAAAATATTACAAGATGCTATCGATTTGTTCTGTGCAAGCTATCATGCTCCAGGTAGGTTCATTTTTTCATTATAGTATTTATTGGATATATATTTGTATGGTGTTATTTTGTACTATTTCAATTTATAATTGTGTATCCTTATTATTTGTTGTCTTTCTACATAATATATGATACATTGGAATGCAGTTAGATAAAGTCACATGATAAGATGGGATAAGATGCTGGGCAAGAACATGCAACTTCTTCTTGTGGAGGGGAAGGGGGAGGGAGAGAAAACTAAAGATGTAGAATATGTAGGTACCTAACTCCATTGAACGAACATGATTTACGTTTCATCACAACATTAGATCAATACAGGAAGGAGGATCTACTCAATATCATCAATCATCAGTGCCAAACATGTCTTACAAACAAAAGAAAAGAAACATGCACCTTAGTATTTGGCAAGATGCGAGTTTGCTAACCACTTGGGCTATGCCTATTTATTAGCTTTAACTTCATTTATACTTTTTTTAAATGTATAATGTGTGAATGGAACTACTATTTTTTTTTTTTTTTTTTGAATATAGAGATGAGACTAGAGCTTGCTGGTAGAGTGGCAGCTTGCTTGGGCATAGTCAAGACTAAAGCTGAATACTTCTGCTGTCTACATCATCCCAGTGTAACTTTAAATGAAAAATACTGTCAAGCAGGCCGAGCTACTCTCGTACGAGACAAATCTCTACAGCCCATCTCTCTGGACAGGTATTTGCATATTTTTACTAGTTCCATGATCATCATCGCCAGACATATTGTTGTTTGGACCTAGGTTTCCAGAAAATTGTGCGTATGCTAACCATATAATATAGACAGACATTAAACTACATCCAAATAAAAACTATATTTTTTATTACCAGCTTTACATTTTACTTAATTGGTTAATCGTTAAAACAGCATAATTAAATTTTCAAGCCTATTTGTGTGAATATAATTCTTTTATTACTTCTCTGTGTTTAAGGAGGTAGGGTAACTTGTGTTTTTCTTTTGAGAAAATGCTAACTTTATAATATGCACTTTTTTCCATAACTTCTTGACGGATTTCAGTAATTATTTTTTTATTTTGTTTGACTTAAAAAGAGGATAATTTTTATTGCTTTGTTTTAAAATATGATTACCCTGAAATTGTGGGTGACTGTGTAAAAAAATTACCAATTTTTTTACTGCCTATTCCTTTACTGTACTCATAAAAATAATAGTTTTCAAATAAAAAAAAACAATTAAACTGAGCAGTAAATATCTACAAAAAAAAAAAAAAAAAAAAAAAAAGTTTTGGAGAAAAGTGTGGGTGAACGTCTAAAAATGTGATTTTACCGGAGAGTGCTCGATAGGATAAGGTACCATCCAAGACAGTAACTCACATATTTCTGTCCTACATTCCTTTCGTCATTCTGCTTCTTATTTATTTATTTATTTTATTATTATTATTTTTTTTTTTTTCTTTCATTTATAATATAACACTGGTTTCTGTATTATTTCTAAAAAGGTTGCTTTATGAATTTGCAGTATTTCTTTTTGTTTTTTAGTTTTTTGTCTTAGTGTTACCAGGCGGTTATTAGAGTACCTACATTTTATTTTATTTTTATGACTTCCTGACTTTTCTGAGCTGTTGTATTGATAGAAAAATGTTCATTGTGATATATAGTTTGAAATAAATTAAAATAAAAATAATTTTTAAGTTACCCTACTCCCTTAACAGAGTATCTGATGTGCATAATTTAATGCTAGAAAGATTCTTTCTTATGTTTTCCTGGATGGAAAAACATATGGATGTAAAGGGGGTCACATAACTATGATGGTCTCTGTTTGTTTTAGTTACACTAATAATATCTAAATGTTGTCAGAAGTTTGCTGTAAGTTGTGAAATGGTTAGCATGCTGCAAGTATTAGTTTCTTTTTTCTACTCCAAACTGTTAAGTTCTTTTAATAATAGATTCGGACGAAATGGAGTAATGTATTGGTAAATTTAATATAAATATAATTATTTATTTATGTGTTAAATTTTTTTTTTAGTCTAAGAAGTGAGCTGAGGTTTGCAATGACTCAAGAATCAAGTTGTTTACTTGAAAGGGTAGGAGTGAGCTTATCTTTAGGAGAACCAATACTGCTTGTTGGAGAAACAGGCACTGGCAAGACAACTACACTTCAACTACTTGCTCAATATACTGGCAACAAACTTGTAATTATTAACATGAACCAACAGAGTGACAGTGCTGATCTACTGGGAGGGTAATTCAAGCTTTATCGCTTTATGTAGTGTGTTTTCTATTTAAAAGCCCTTATATAATAATAATTTTTATGGTTTTTTAGGGGCATATCCCTGTAACAATGGAGTTAGATAAACAATTAATTAATGCAGTGTTACAATAGTTTAAGTTCTTTTGCATAATCTCACTTTAAATATAAATAAATTATAAAAACAAAAAGTAGTAGAAATTATTAGAGTAGTGTCGCTGCCTGCGATTAAATAATTTTTTGTTTTTTGCTGTGCATTATGCTTGTTTAATTTTGACGTTTCTGTGAGTCTAAATTATATTTTTACGGAATATTTTTAAGAAACCATTAAGAACTTGATATATTGTAAAAAAAAGTTATTTCAATAAAGAATTTTGTAGACTCGTGATTTTGCTGCAGCGACAGTAGAATAGTAGCACATTACTAATAGCAATATAATGCTGCATTTTTTTTATTTTTTTTTTTTTAAGCCCTTATATAAGGCCATTTTTTCTCAATGTTCTCTTTAGAAGTTACCTTTTATTTTTGAGGTAACATAAGGTATATATTTCTAGTAATGAAAGTTAAATATTAGTTATCACATTCTTAAAGATGTGATCTGATCTTCACAAAACAAAAAATATTACGATGACTAACCAGGCCTAAGCAGAATATTAATTTTCAGCTTGTTACAAATCTTTGGTTGTTGTGAGATTGTACTAACATTTTTAAAAATTTTAAAACTTGAATACTGCCCCAACCTTCTTTTGGTTCTTCTAACTCTGATATACCTGAGTATTGCCTCAATTATTGTTTTATCCTGTCAGATTTAAAGGGGTGAGTAGAAGAACAGGTAATGTTTTGTGGAAGGAGGCCCACGTTAGTCACATAATTTTGTTGGAGGAAGTATATATTTATCACTTACATATTTTTTTTTGTGTAGGAAGCATGTCTGTCACATCATTTTGGTTTTGATGAGGCATATGTTAATCATACGTGTTGTAGGAGGAGGACATTTAGAGATCCATCATTTGTGGAATGAAACAATTATTATTTTTGATTGTAAAAAATTATTTATGTGTAATTTTTTAAATTTCTTTCTTATTGCAAAATTATTTATGCCATTAAGCTAATCATAATTTTAACTGATACCCTAGCCTAGAGCAGGGATTCCCAACAGGGTCCAGGTGGACCCCTTGGGGGTCTATGGAAATGTAAAAGGGGTCTATAGTGTTCCAGGGGTCTATTGGGGGTCGTTGATAAATTTAAAAGGTTTGAATATTGACTATTTCAAGAATTTAAAAGAAAAATTTGAGCATTGTTCTAAAGCGTAAATTAAATAATTTCTTAAGCCGTCAACTTCTGTAAATAATGCTGTTGGATTAGAAGCCTCTTACAATATTTATTTGTTAATTGCAAAAGCCGGATATCCTCATACCACTGGTGAAAAATTTATATCGCCTACCAGCAATATCAGAGGCAATAGAAACTAATATGAAAATGATCCCTGAACCAGTTTTTAAAAGTATTCCACACAGTAATTATTCCACACAAAGTCGTATGGATGAAATGTCAGAAGAAGTTGGATGAATCCACTTTTTGTAGAAACAGAATTTTTAATGTTATATGTTCAACATTATAGCTCCTGATTAAGAGAAATTACAGAAAAATTTCTTTCAGCGCACTGTTACAAATGTACACGACAGGTGAACATATCTTTGTTTTGAAACTTTACAATGAGCACTTAAACAAATTAAAAGACGATATGTTATGTTAGCTTTAGTGACTATATGATGATAGGTAATTTCAGGCCAAATATATAAAAAAATATCACACAATGACAACATTAATAAAAATCGACCTACTGTCCAATTACAATATCGATGTATATGAAATCTAGTCTATATCTGTTATCTGAAATCTTATATAAAGAAATTTTTCTTATTTGTTGTCCAAGTTCTTAGCACAAATTGTTATCTTTAAGATTTTTCAGTGCAATTATTAGTATTCTGATAACGTCGTATGCTGTGTATTAATGGGAAAATACTAGGGGGTCGATGTAGAAAATATTTTTTTTTAAAAGGGGTCGATGAAGGAAAAAGGTTGGGAATCCCTGCCCTAGAGTGTCCATGTGGCTAGTTTTTGAACTGGTCAATGAAATAATGGGCGATTTCCTTCACTTGATGTATTTATTTTATAAGTTCCCACTTTTAAAATTTAAGATAGTTTTACTTTATTAGTTTATTTATTTTGCTTTCAGGTATAAGCCAGTTGACTTAAAATATGTCATATCTCCTCTTCGTGATGCTTTTGAGAAGTTGTTCAGATCCTTTTTTGATGTGGAGAAAAACATTAAATTTCTGGAAAACATATCGGTAAAATTATTTTAAATATTAGTTAACTTAAATCAGTCATATTAACTGTAGTTAACTGTTGATAAACTGTATTTGTTTGATTAAGTTGTGTTTCTGTAATTGAATTGATTAAGTTTATTTTGAGGTATGAAAAGAAGTTATAATAGACATATTTATTTACCTATGACACAACCACTTACAACAGGTCAGGGTTGAGCAGACATATGCCAATATTTTATAAACCACATACACAGTAATATAATAAAGAAGTCAACACACTTACAGTGTTTCACCTACAATATTAATGAAGAGCCTTCTGGTCAATCAAGTCACCTTAAGGGCTTTAGTGCCTTAGATTGTGTATTGTTAAGAGTGTTTTTAGACAGCCCTTTCAGTCTACGAACCTGAAACTTAGACTGAGAACTGATGGGATGGATGAGATCATTTTTTTTTTTCCTTTCAGTTCTTGTAATTCCTGTGTAAACAGATGCATCATGCTTCTCGTTAGTTTTCAAACAACTCTTGCTCAGTTTACTTGTCCCATAAACCCACTCTTTTATGTTGTTGACACATAGAGAGAGAGGTAAAGAGGTTTTTTAAGGGTTCCTCGGAAGGTGGAGAAGTGGGAGGTTAGTTGGGGCTGGTCGCCACTGGGACCACCACCTCATGGACAGGGAAGTCAACTAAGTTCCTACTGTAGATATCAAACAATAGAAATGATTTAATCCTGGGCCACCCCTGCTCCTATCCCTACTCAGTTCCCTTTTGGTACTTTTTGAAATATTATTCTATCTAATCTAGCTTTAAATTAAATTTTAATGGTTTTGTTATAGGTTTGTTTCTCCCAGGGTCGATGGAAGACACTACTCAAGCTGATGAAACAAAGTCAAATGGCTGCAGTTAAAAGACTGAGGGATTCTAACCAAGAATCAAAAGAATTTCTGCCTCAGTGGCTCACTCTAGGAGAGAAATTATACAGGCTCGAAATTCAACTTAATCAAGGCCAAGTTGCCATGGCTTTTTCATTTATTGAAGGCTCTCTAATTGATGCTATTAAAAAAGGTAAAGAATAACACTTTACCAGCTATAGAATATATTTCTACTTTTTAATAGTTTTACTTGCCATAAATAGTTAATTATGCAAGGAAAAGAATGGAATGGTTAGGGAGGGAAAATGGTACTCACGATTAAATGCTGGAACAGGCGCATAAACATGAAGCACTTTAAGATTAATGGTCACAGAGTGGGTGATGATTAACAAGTTCAGAATGCAACTGGTCACGTCTTCTAGAGATGCAACTACTAGCATGTAAATGGCAGCACTATAGAGAGTTTTGTAGTCCATAGGTCTCTCATCAGATCCTGTTGAGTACCGAGGAATTAATGAAAGAAAGGAAGGATATTTTAAGGCTAAACAGAGGCAACCCCTTAAACTCTTCTATGGAAAATGTAGGCATTCCAAAGGTTTGCCATTTAATGCATGTCACTTCTGGGCATTTCTTATTTCTCTTAGTAGATGAGTTGTTAATTTTCTCTTGATGAAGATGAAGTCTTAATTTTTTTATTGTATGACTATGACCCAATAATTCCTAAATTTCTGCCTTAGTGTATTGCATCTGGTTTTCTAGTGCAGACATTTCGACATGCTCG
Organism: Gerris lacustris; assembly: GCA_951217055.1. Taxonomy (NCBI): domain Eukaryota; kingdom Metazoa; phylum Arthropoda; class Insecta; order Hemiptera; family Gerridae; genus Gerris; species Gerris lacustris. The sequence continues at coordinate 49,179,210 of OX578276.1, forward strand.
AATTATAAGACATTTTCCACTAATGTGCCAATGGAATGTTTGGAAAAAATGGGTGACTGACACTACTTGATCATCAATGATGGTCATAGAACTAATTAAGATAATATGGTTGAGGAGCTACATTTTTCTGTGAAAATAAACTGATTCTTAAAGGGCACCATTACAAGTTTCACATTTCTTTTTTCAGAGTCTTAATTTGGTATATTTTATTTTCTATAGGTTACTGGGTTCTACTAGACGAAATCAACCTTGCCTCTGCTGAAACACTACAGTGCCTGTCAAGTCTTTTGGAGTCTAATGAGAGCTCAGTGTCCCTTTTAGAAACTGGTGACTTCTCTCAGATACCTAAAAATAAGAACTTCAGACTTCTTGCTGCCATGAATCCTGCTACTGATGTTGGTAAAAAAGATTTACCTCCAGGAATAAGAAATAGGTTGGTTCTTGTTTATACTATCTTCTATTATTATGTTAATACTACTTTCTTGCCATGCTAGAGTGGTTCAGAATTGGTCCTCAAGGCCTGGAATAGGAGGGTTTTTTAAAGAATTCAATTTTAACAGAAACAACTTGACTACTAAACAGAGAAGTGAATTTTTTCGGGTTGAAGAAAAACTCATCTGAAACATCACACAACAATCTGCTATGTAAACTTCTGTGGTTAGAGCTGTCATAACTATAAGTTTCCATGTCGTCATTGTGGTGAAAGACTTTTAGCCTTATATTTTGCTCCTAACGCTAGAAGCGTCTTCAAGTATGTCTTCTTCAAGGCAGCTTTCACCTATTTTGAGTGAGCTCTTGAGTTCCTAAATGGAGGTGCCATGACATAGCCTTCTACTTTGTAATGGATAGAGACCATGCCTGGGGATATCTGATACCTTATTCAAACAATTTAAAAGAGAAAATAAACTTTTCAGCTAATAAAGAATACATTAGATGTAGTTTAATTTTTTTTAAATAATATTCTGAAAGTAAATAATTATTAAAAATTGCTTTTTTTGTGTGTGTGTTTTAGGTTTACAGAGTTATTTGTATCTGAGCATACTGATGCTAAAGACCTATCATTAGTAGTTCAATGCTATTTACCAGATATATCTGCTGCTAAAATAGAATCGGTTGTCAATTTTTATTTGAACGTACGCACTTTGGCAGCCAAATCTCTTACCGACACTACTGGACACAAACCTCATTTCAGGTTGTTTAATTGTATTGATTGTGATTTTATGGTATTTATTCATGTTGCAACTGGATTTAAGGCGATATACTGATTAATTGAACTAGTAATAGTGTTTGCTCTTTACTATCTTTACTTGTTTGCCTTCATTATGTAAACTTATACTTAGTTGAAGCAAGCTTCTTATATTAAAAAAAAATATGCACAGTGTCTGTGTGTCGGAAACGTATGACGATAACATGATTGTGGGGGCAGGGTAGACCAGATAGGGCAGATGAATGGAAATCCTATCATACTTCTTAGGGTAGAGAAAGGTGAGAATGTGGCAGGCCCCCACAACTTCACCCTGCAAACTCCTTTGATCTCCTTCTTTGACATGATTTCCCTGTGTCCGTAAAAAAAAAAAAAAAGCCGGCAAAAAGGTGGTTGCTACTGGGCCGGGCCTTGTAAATGCAACACCCTGTCGAGAAGGAGGGGGAGGGGGGGGGGGGGAGACAGGAACAAGGGATTTTCAATTAAATTTACAAGACTGCAGGCAACAAAACGTCTTAAGAAAAATAACAACAATCAAAACAAAATATTAAGATATATCTTTACTTACATATATACTTATGCATACAATAATATTATATGAATGCTAATATCTATTCATATGCATGCCCATAAATTCATATAAACAAATGGGGGGGGGGGGGGATTAACATAAACAAGCAATTAATATTCTTTTGAATAAATTAATAACGATCAACTAGCAAACATAAATAACAACCATTATTGAAAATATATTAAATTAAGAACAACAATAATAAATCACCTATTTACTCTGTACATAACTAATTATATATTGTTATCATCGTCATTTTATTGTTAGTATTTTATTTTATTGCTTCCGAGCTTACCGAAGGTAACGGAAGCATTGTGTTCACTTTTGAGAACGAAAAACTTTTATGCCTCCGATTTTAAAAATTCCAAGACAGAAATCCGTTTCAGACATCAGGGAACATTTTTGGTCTCATGTCTGTCTGTCGGTCTGTGTGTCCGCGAATTATGAAATGTGCGACGATAACTTGAGTAAATGTCGACCGATTTTGATGAAATTTGGTATACATGTTCGTTTTACCAATGCCCAGGACGAGTTTGTTGGACAACGTTATCCGTCCAAGCGTTCACGAGCAAAGCTCGCGTAAACGTGAACTTCAAATTTAATATTGGAATTTTAGGTCAGAAAAAAAATCTAACTTCATCTATTCAATGAGACAAACATTTTTTAGTAAAACCAACAGCGACACCGCTATGAAGTGTTAAAGATCGCTAAAACTATTAATAGTTTTTACACAATTATCAATATAACAATAATTTTAATGTTAATATAATAATAAAGTACATGATAGGATGTGAGGAAGCTATGTGCCACACTAATTGGCGGTCTATTTTATTTGTATGCATGTATTTTTATACATCTATTTTGTTTTTATTATTATTTTGTACTGATTTACAATAATAATAATAATTATTATTTATCTTACTTATATTTTAATTTATTTAGTTTGTAAATAATTTAGTTGATAGATAGATCGATATTTCTGGTTGAGGATAATATACAGTTTAAATTAATGGTGGATTTCCTATAATTAATTATTATTAGATATAAAAGTTTGTTGAAGTTAATTATTTAGTAAGTTAAATCTATTAGTTTAATAGTGGTCGAATGTTAGACGCTCTGGAAAATCTAATAGCTCTTCATTCAAAAAGAGAAGAGGAATGAGCTTAGAAATAATAGCCCGTTTCTTCCTCATTCATTTCACACACTTTGCAAATAGGCTGGTTGTCTTCTAACCAGGGTTTATAATTAAGTCAAATAATTATGTAATAAATTTAATATTTTTGGTTCCTTGCTGTGATATTCATCTACTGTGCCATACATAAAAACTTATTTAATATTTCTTATTTTCAGTTTGAGATCTCTTTGTCGAGCTTTGGTCGTCGCTTCCGCAAATCTGTGTGGTTCAATGGATCGTTCCTTGTATGAAGCTCTCTGCCTTAGTTTCCTCAGTCAGCTAGATTCTGAGTCTCACAACATTGTTTCAAGAATGATTGCAAAGTAAGTTGAATTTTATAGTTATTGCTGCAGGGTCTATAAGATTGTTGCTGGAGGTCTATAAGTAATTTCTTAAAACGAGACTGAGTTCACTTATCTGGTCTTACTTTTACTGCTTGTTTAAGGTTAGTTGTAGAAATTGTCTGGGTTTATCATTATATTTATCTAGTTATTAATAAAAAAATCAATTTTTTGGCAAATGTTTTTAATTGGATTTACTTCATGTTTTTGTTAGATTTAAAAAAATCCACAACAGTCATAATGTCTATTTAATTGTGAAAGAAAAATAAAATAATAATACCAAATTTATATTAAGATAATATATATTTTTTTAATTTTTTTTTTTTTTCCTGGATCAGAATAAATATATATCTATCCAATATATCTGGTATCCTACTAAAAAAAATTAACTAATTAATTAATTAATTGGTATCCTAATTAAAATTAACTTTATCTCCAGTAGGGAGAAAAAGTTATGATTTTGGATTAGTTTAGAAAAGTAAGTCTTTTTTTCCCTGAACTCAAAAAGTAGGGGAAAAAGGTAAAACCAGGGAGAAAAAGAAGGATTGCCAACTTAATTATTTTTAAATAGTAAAAAATAAATGGCTAATGTAGTGAAGTTGTTGAAATCAGGTTGGCAACACTGCTTTTTCGACCTTATTTGTAAATTGCACTTATCATTGTTTAAACCTTGTTTTTAATATTGAATCTCTTATATCTGCTATTAAAAATGCTAACAATTATTTTTATTAATTAAAATAATAAAAACTGTGCTATCGATGACGATGTGTTTGTCAATGATGTTAAAGAACTGTTTCAAAATACACCACCTGATATATTGGCTGAAGCAAATGAAGTGAAAGTAAACTTGTTACCAAATAAATAAAATGAAAAATATGATAAAGCTTACAAAAGTTATAAGAAATGGAGAAAATAATGTGGCTCAAATACCTTAAACTTTTATTAACTTGTGTGTAGTTTAATTGTTAAATGTATATTTCAATTTATGTATTTGTTATTAATTTAATGGATAATGATGCTATTTTTATAGAAGTGCAGTAAAGCCAATGTGTTTATTATCAATATCTATGCATATTTATATATTTTCTCCCTATTGGAGATAAAATATTGTATGTACCTCGGGAGTAAAGTGCTATAATTCCCCTCACTTACCATAATCTATTTGAGGAGACGAAGCATTTTTTTTTTTTTTTTTTTTTTTTTTTTTTTTATTTTTTTTTTTATTTTTTAATGTAAAACCAACAGAAACAGCTGCTATGAAGTGATGAAGGTTGCTAAATTTAAGGAAGGCACCCATTACCCCCACTCTGCCTATTCCACTCATCATCTTCAACTATGACACTCAACATGATTACTATTTTCTTAATATTTATCACAATACACTCGCTTCAATGATAGGGCCACTAATGATGATAAAAAAGATCTAATAAAATAAATAAACAGTTCATGTTTTTTATTTATTTTATTTCTAACTATTTGGCTACTCAGGAGAATGATTTTTCTTTTTATACAAAGAAAAACTAAAGGACCACGGTTCAAATCTTCCACCTCCCTTTTTAATTTCTAGGTCTATTATGGACTGTGAATTAAATAAATATTGAGGATAGTAAGGGAGGGTCAGTCAAAATTGTTGATTTACTTCCATTCTTGTTTCTAGTTATTTGAAGATGGAAATGATTTTTACATTTGAGTAGTCCTCAATTTTTAGTTATTTATTCATTATTATTATTTTTTTTTTTTTTTGTTCAGGACAGTGTGTAACAAAGTAGATATAAAGAGCATAACTGGGCAACCTATTCCTGAACCTACACCTGCTGGAGATTGGATACTTTTTGAAGGCTACTGGATTAGAAAAGGACCTCATAATCCTCAAATCTCAGACAAGGTAACTTACCATTTTGTAGATTATATATGAAAATTTAGAGTTTTTCAGTCATCTAGCTATAAAGTAGATAGTGTTTTTTTTTTTTTTTTTGTCAAACTTTGTTTCTAAGTTAACAAATATTCTGACAATTTTATGTTTTGGGGTCCTTAAATGATTGAGGATAAGGTTGAAAGAGCTATCTATCTATAAATCCTAACTAACTAAGTAACTCCATGGCTCATCAACCTGTGAGGGGCCTAGGCCTACAAAAAGGCTTATACAGCTAGTTATATAATGGATGACACAGGCTTAATGCTGTGCTCCATCAGCTGCACAAACCTTAAAATTGGCCATCTCAACCATTTGGTCACCACTATCTAGGCAACTCCTACCTTTCCTAAAACCTTCTGGATTTCAGGTATAAAATTAAGTAACTTGGTAAACTAATGCTATTTCCCTTGTAGTTATTTACATCTTCTTCAATATTGTGGTAGCAATAGACCATTTGTAAGGAATTTTATCAGTGTCCAGGATCTTATTTAAAGCCACAATAAAGAATATCAGGTTATTGGAAATTTTTAAAAAGAATTAAGATCTTAGTCCATCTGAACTTGGCTTTTTTGTGGAACTGACTGGAAAATCGAAATTCTTTGAGTTATTCACATTTGATTTAACAATATCAACTTCTACATAGTGTCAGGTTAGGTTATATAATAAGCAGAGACGGGACGTTTATGACTTTTATTTTTCCATTTCATGACCTTTATTCTATGACTTTTATGACTTTTATTATCCTATTTTATGACCTCTATTTTAGAAAATCGGTTGTTTTATGACGTTTTAGCAAAAAGTATGACGTTTATTTTCACCGTGAAAATTTAGCCTTTTTTAGCGAAATTTAGCGTTATTTTGGAGGGTAACAGTTCAAAAGAAAGATTTCAATATTTCATAAATACAGAATTATATTTACAATATATAATAAATAATAATAATTAGCAGAATGCTTCAACGTTGTAAAAAATAAGCATATGTTGTTCTATATTATCCAGCGTTAAATTGCCTCTTTTGTCCGTCAGTAGAATTTTAAACTTGGAAAAAGACCATTCGACGTCGGCAGATGAGCTGGGAGCGAATTTCATGCATGACACTTCATTTGCTTTTCGTCCTTCAGGCAATTTCCTAACTTCTTTGCCCTTTAGTCGGGCAGCTATGGCCTGGGCGTGTTCCCATCCATGATTCAAATTTTGATGTTTTTTTTAACAAAATGGCATGAAAAATTAAACACTTTCCACACGTGTTATATATTTTTGTAATCTACTCCTCAATACCTTTCATTATATACCTCACTCAAAATTTAAAAATAAAAAAAAATCTCCCGTGACAGGAATTAGCCGCCATCTTGGCTTCCCAGTAATTCATATCGAATTGCTATTCTTACTTTTCTATGGACCAGCAGAAAGCCCATTTTGCATATTTTTCGAAACAGCGGAAATATAGTTTTAAGGGGGGTACACGCAAAATTTTGATGTTTTTTGACAAAATGGCGTTGAAAATTAAACGCTTTCCACAAGTGTTATATAGTTTTGTATCTACTCTTCAATACCTTTCATTTGATACCCCACTAAAAATTAAAAAAGAAAAAAAAAATCACGTGACGTGTGTTTTCCGCCATTTTGAATTTGAACCGCTGATTATTTTGAGTTCGCAATATTTTTCTTGTGTGTGCGTCAAAACGATCTTTAATATTGGAATGTTTCATGTTTCTATCTCTTTTGATTCAAAAGTTATTGGAACTGAACCGACTGACAGATAGACAGACACATAAACGAAACTATAAGGATTTCCTTTTTTGGTTTTACCAACGAAACCCAAGTAAAAGAACAAGTAAAAAAAAAACAAGTAACACGAGTAAATCAAATGAGCAATTAAACATAGCGTTGGGACAACCGACTAGAAAAACCAACGAATGAATAAGTCGATTCGGGAAAAAACAGTCGATTGAATTCAATCGACTGAAAACAGTCTCATAGCAGTATAGGATATATAGACCGAGACTGAACCCGCAAGTTGAATGTTTCAATCGAATGGTTTTTTTTTATATAGGAGTAGTACGGTGGAGGCCGTAAAGGCCTCAGAGCTGAGGGGGGGTGAGAGTGAGAAGGCGCTTGACACTCGATATCTCGTCCCAAACTACAGCCTGCTACAACATCGTTTTCATTCGAATGAAAAAATATAGACTGAGACTGAATCCAGTCGACTTTTTCATTCGAATGTTTCATTCGGATGTTTTTTGGTTTTAGGTAGGGGAAAGGAACGACGGTGAAGGGCTCAGAGCAGAGGAGGGGTGAGAAGGCGCATGACACTCGTTATCTCGTTATACACACGTCCACATATACACGTCCAAATTACAACTAATACAACTCCAAACTATAGACTGATATCATTCGAATGAAAACTAGATATCCACAACCGAATGAATGAATATTTTAAAACAACCGTTTAGTCGACTTTTTTCAATCGATTGGTTCCCAACGCTAATTAAACATTCTAATCCCTTACCATGAATATATACAAAATCTTAAGTTCTGGAACAGCTAATCAGGAAACTGCCCAACCCGATGGGTTTACTATTGGCTGATTGGAGAATATATCTTGACCTTCCTGGATTCTAATTGGAAGATTTGTTCCAAGAAGGAGCCGATCAGGAGCCCTAGTTTGGAATTAGGGATGACCCTCGGTGCCTCTCTAGTTGCAGGTATGCATAAGCGCATTAGTTAAGTCCGAAAGTGATCAGGGAATTAAGAGCCCAGGCCTTTCACTAAGCTGGTGTAAGGGTTTTTTGTTTGAACTGCACTTTTACCTGGAACCGGACCACGAATGTTCAGTATAAAAATTTGCTTTAACAAAAAAAAAAACAAAAAAACTTTTTGCTAAACATTTGACAAAAAAGGCCATTCTATGACGTTTATGACTTTTTCCCGTCTCTGATAATAAGTTAAACGTTATTATGAAAATAATATTTTATTTATATTTTACTTAAAGATTTTATAAAGACAACTCTTAACATTATTATGCTTAAAATAAATAAAATTCAATGAGTTAACTTGTTCTGATTAATTTAAACTACAATGATAAAGTGTCATGGTGATGTCTGAATTAAATGCTTACTTTGAGTTTTTATTAAGCATTGTATTATTAAATTAATAACCATACATTCTTAGAATATCCCCACAGTTTCCATGTTTGTACCTGTTATCATCATAACTCCAGTAGTCACCACGTCTTAATCTACTATCTCTGGCTCCTTCCTTGAGAAGTAAGTCTACAATGTTACAGAAACCCAAATCCCAAGCTATGTAAAGTGGACTTTTATTCTCTCCTGTCCTGAAATTAAACCCAGATTCAACGAGAAATTTTACAATTTCATACTGTCCTGCTTCAGATGCAGTATAAACTAAAGATGCATTATTCTTATTATTATCATATATTTTGGAACCTTCATTAAGGAGATATTTGACTATGTTAAGCTGCCCTAATCTTAAGCTTTCTATGAAATTTAATTGAGGTTTAATCTCTGCTCCATATTGAAGTAGTTCCTGCAAGCTATCCCCGTGCCCTCCGTTCAAAGCATACCAAGCAGCTGTCTTCATCATATGATCAGTACTGTTGATCAGACAGCTGTATTTACTAAGCTCTTTTATTACAAGTGTTTGACCAGATGCTGCGGCTATGTGTAGTAGTGACTGCCCCTCTTTATTTCTTCCCAATGGACTGTCACATCTCGTAAATAAGAACTTGATAATGTCTATTTGTCCATTTTTGGTAGCTTCAAATATATTTATATCAGGTTTAATTTGAGCACCTAATTGGGAGAGCTTGTTTAAAGTGTCCCAATGTCCCTTATACACTGCATACCAAGCTGGTGTCTTTCCTTCATTGTCCTCAGTGTTAACCAGCTCTATTTGTTGTATCCCCAATTCTGCGGCGACTGCTGTGTGTCCATTAATAGCTGCAATATGCATTGCTGTTAACCCATTGGCATCTCTAATTTCTACATTTGCACCAACATCTATTAGATATTTGACTGAATTAATTTGTCCAGCTTCCACTGATAGGAAGAGAGCAGTTTTCCCTTTTAAGTCCTTTGTGTCTATGTTAGGAGTTTGAACTACCAGAACATTTAAGGTATCTAAGTTTTGATCACAAGTTGCTGCAGCATGAAGAGGTGATTGTCCATTCTTATCTGAAATACTAACATTCCCACCGTACATCTGAAGAACACTTATTACTTCTGCATTTCCTTTTTCAGCAGCATAATAGGCAGGAGTCTTTCCATTAAGATCTCTATAATTTGTAATATTTTTATAACATAATGGGCAAGCTTTTAATTTAAATCCTAAAGCTCTCTTTAGGCGTATGTCTCTGTCATGAGATTTAAAGTAATTGTCTTCTACCATAGCATTTATGATAAATTCTACCAATGCTACATTTTTACTTTGAGATGCATAATGCAAAGGTGTGGCATCTTGCAAGTCACGTACATCATAAAATAAATTGTCATACAATTTGCCCACTTGTTGAAGTAAATTTAAATCTCCTAATTGTGCTGTAGCAAACACCAAAGACATGCCATTTTTATCCTTTATATTGGCATCAGCACCATTGTTTATAATCATTTCAACTGCACCTCCGTGACCTTTGATTGAAGCAACTATTAGTGGTGTGGTGCCATTGTGATTAGGTTTATATAAGTCAATACCTTCACTGATAAAGTATTCTATCATATTAGTGTTTCCTGAATTTGCAGCAGCATGTAATAAATTATTGTCATTGCTGTCAATAAGATTTATATTTGCACCTTTATCAATTAAATACTTAGCTATTGAGAAGTGTCCACTTTCAACTGCAAGATATAATGGGGTACGTCCATCTGTATTTAAATAGTCTATATTCCTGTTATTATCAACCAATAGTTCTATTAGTTTTTGATATCCTCTATAGGCTGCCCAGTGCAAATAAGTCCATAGATTAATGTCTCGGTAAGTAATGTTAGCGCCATTCCCAATTAAAAATTCAGCTGCATCTGTTTGAGCAAAGAGGAAGGCTAGCATTAATGGAGTTTTTCCATTTACTACAGTATCTAAATATTTACCTTTGTTTTTTAATATCCTAAGTATTGATGTTTTTCCATGCATGCTTGCCAAATGCATAATAGTATGACCATTGTTATCTTGAATGTAAGGATCAAAACCAATATCCAACAAATAGGACACTGTCTCCTCATTGTCTTGTAATACTGCTACATGAAGAGGAGTCCTTCCCAGATTATCTGTTGTATTTTTTTCTGAAACATCATTGTTGAGAAGCTTTAATACTTCTAAAGTGCCTGTCTGGGATGCAGAAAGAAATGCAGTAAATCCCTTAATATCTTTCATATTTTGATCGGCCCCAGCCTCTAGTAGTATTTTGACTATGTCAGAACTGTTGTTCATGGCTGCAGCGTGTATGAGTGCTGTCTTTCCTTCACTGTCTTGAACATTAATAAGTGCTTCTTGATTTAACAACCAATGCATAATTTCTATGTTCTTCTGTTTAACTGCATTAATCAGGAATATTTGTTCACCTTGCTCTACGGCTTCTGCAAAAAATTAGATTGTATGTTGTAAAGAAATTGCAGGTTTAGGTTTAATTTAGAACACTGAAATAATAAAATATGAACCCAGTGGCAGCGTGAGACCAATTTAACAGGGTGGGAAAAATGAGATCACTACCACTACCATCATTACCGAAACATAAACAATAAAAACAAAATAGACTTTGTTTTTCAATGCTTGGAGTTAACCATGGCTTTTTGTCAAACCATGACCATGAAAAATGATTTTCTTTTGATTTGATTTATTTATTTTTATAAAATGTCATTTGTATGTTTTAACTATGTGTTGGAGCCACATAAATTGTGTCTTTTTTTAAACCATTGAATAAATCAATTTTTTTTTTTTTTAATCATCACATTAATAGAAGGGGTATTATGTGGACTTGTAGGATGTATATAAGAGCGAAGGAGAGAAATTGGAATAAAAGTCCGGTGGGGGTAGTTTACGTTTTTATTGTCAGAGCTTTCGCTCAGGGAGCCTGAGCTTCATCAGTGATCTACAAAATATGAAAATGAAACTAATAACAATTGAAAAAAAATATAAAAAATAATTTTGAATAATATAAAAAAAAATTTAAAAGTAAATAACAATAGTACAGGAAAATCCTTACCAAATAAGGTGTAAAAATTAACAGCATTGTTGTAGAGCACGTTATTATAACTTTTGTTAAAAAATAAAATTATTAAACATATTTAACAAAGAACATAAAAATACTCAAGAAATGAAAAAATGGTATAATTTTAAACATTTAAGATTGCACATAATGTCTATTGAGGTGAATGAGTAAGGTGTGGAAAAACAACTAGGTTAAATAGGTAAGGAGAGTGGAGGGGATTTACTGGGGTTTTACTCCCGGGAGGTTAAGGAACTATAGGAAAGACCAGGTACCCGTGGGATTAAAATCTAAAGGATCAAAGGGAAAACAATAACGGGTAAAAACAACGAGACTGGAAAAAAAATTTATGTTTTAAACATAAAGTGAACTATTAATTTTTATTAATATTGGATATAATATTTGCATAAATATTACTTAATTTATTGGTGTCCTGTTTTAAGTTTATGTTGTTCGTATTAGATTTTATGTATAACATTTCAAGTGTGTCTTTTTGAATGTATGTAAGGTCCAGGAATGCGTCAAAAAAAATGTTCGGACTTTTATTGGAGCAAAGTTTCAAAAATGTCGATTTTCGAGCGATTTTTTGTAACTAAAATGCTCAAAAAACCCAGTTTCTTAGTGCTATAAGCATAAAACTGGTAAATGGTGGTTTATATAATAGTTTTTAAAGAAAAAATAGAACAGTAAAATGATTAAAAAATTATATGGAAGAACTATTAAAAAAAAAAAATAATAATATGTGTGCGGCCCAGTAGGTAAAAAAAGAAATAAATAAAAGAAATGTTCGTTTACTACTAAGCTTTTTTTGGGGGGGGGGGGATATCTTTCTTCAGGGCCTTGGCCCATAACTCGCGTTTGTATAGAAAGATGCTATGTGTGACCATCAGGAGTCTTCTCTTACTTGCTTTTGGGGCTCCTGTGTTTGCTGTCAGTCTACTCCCTGCAGCAGTCACATTGGAAGCTACATCCATGTAAAATGGGGGGGGGGGATATCTTTCTTCAGGGCCTTGCAATGTAATGTTCTGATATCCATAGGCTTACCCTCCTCCTGATAATTTAGCTTTCTTTGAGCAGTTTCAATGTCTTTTGCCACAATGGCGTCTGCATAGCCTACTAGTAAGGTGTGACTGGGCATTTTCATACAGAAGATCCTGTCATAGAGGTGGTTATAATGATGACCAGCTATAGCTAGTTGATTAAAATATTTAAAAAAATAAATAATTAAAATAACTTTAATCTTTTGATACATCACAAAATCTTAGAACTATTGTTGCATTTTTTATAAAATTATATTAGCTATATTGTAGTGTCTCACATGACTACACGTATTTTATAGAATTTATTTATTTGAAATTAAAAAACCTAATGATAAATTTAATGAAGGATTCCTATTATGTCGTGTGTATCATATTATTGCACAATAGACGATTGAATTATGTAAATGACGTCTCGACATATGATTTTTTATATAATTAAGTAAAATGTGATTATTTGGTTATCGAACTTAATTTAATTGAGTAAAGGTTTAATTTATAATTGAACTCAATTTATTTCTAATGTAATTAACCCTTTGAGGCCTGTAAGCTGAGATCTCGGCGAACCAAGACCGGGGCTCAGGGCCTGTAAGCTGAGATCTCGGCAAGCCAAGACCGGGGCTCAGGGCCTGTAAGCTGAGATCTCGGCAAGCCAAGACCGGGGCTCAGGGCCTGTAAGCTGAGATCTCGGCGATCTATTTTTTTTTCTTTTTCGTTTTTTTTTAGGCCTGGAACTGTTTAATAAATGACATTTAGCGCTTTCTAGTAGAGCTCTAAGGTATTACGAAGCTTCTGAAAGAGTTGTATAGATAGCGATGTAGGTAGTTTATGGCATAATAGGGATAGACGAGGCTGAAGTCACAACGAGCTGTGGAACTCTAAACATACCCGGACTCCGTGGCCTTTCACCCCTTTATTTATGCATTCAACCTTGTTTTTCCCCAAGGATTTTACACATCCTTTTTCTATACACTATACATATAAATTTTCCTTTCTTACCTGACCCTTATAATACCCTGGCATTCCCCACCCTCTAGATTTGTAGTACTTATTTTCCTAGTAGTATTTGAAAATGAGGAAGCAGACTCGGTACCAGTGCGCCCCGTGTAATGTACCCCCCCCCCCCCCCCCCCCCTCTGTGTAATACCTTGTTTTGAGTTATACCACACGAAAATTAATTATTGAATGTAAAAAAGTCTCACGAAAAAAAAAAAAAAAGTTTAACTTCGCCAGTGCCGGCCCACAGCCCGGATCAAATAGGGGAATGGGACTAATTTTTTTTTGGTTTATTTCATACATTTTATTTTCTGCCTAAAGTTCGAATCTTTTAGTAAAATTATTATAAGGTTGTAATTCTTTAATTTTTATGGTTTACAACATAAAATGTGGAAATTAGAGATAAACATAAAATGTAATTTATAGTAAGACTTATGTATATATCATTTTATCTTTTTATTGAAATAAAATTTCGTTTATTAAAATATACTAAAATATAGTTCGATCTATGTAGAACGAAATACAAAAAGATTTTTGTTCATATATGGAAAATTGTAGAAGATATGAAGAAAATGTGAAGTGAGTCAAAAGCGGGATAATTTTTACAATTGCCGACGGCCGGTACATTATACACTTTTTTATACACTTTCGTACTTTATATTGTCTACCCAAAGCCTGAATCTTTTAGTTTTATTATCATTTGGTTATAATTCTTTAATTTTTATGTATTTTAACATAGAATATGGAGTTAAGAAATAAAAATAATAGAAATAACACGTAAGATATAAAAAGTGTTATGTATATATCATTCTATCTATTTATAAAAATAAAATTTCGTTTATTAAAATATATTAATATATAGGCACAACTATCTAGAACGAAATACAAAAAGATTTTTGTTCATATAAGGAAAATTGTAGAAAATATGAAGTAAATAGTGAAGTGAGTCAAAAGCGGGATAATTTCACAATTGCCGACGGCCGGTACATTATACTCTTTTTTGTACTCTTTCGTACTTTTTATTGTCTACCCGAAGCCTGAATCTTTTAGTTTTATTATTATATGGTTGTAATTCTTTAATTTTTATGTTTTTTTAACATATAATATAGAGTTAAGAAATAAAAATAATAAAAATAACACGTAAGATATAAAAAGTGTTATGTATATATCATTCTATCTATTTATAGAAATAAAATTTCGTTTATTAAAATATATTAATATATAGGCACAACTATGTAGAACGAAATAAAAAAAGAATTTTGTTCTTATAAGGAAAATTGTAGAAAATATGAAGTAAATAGTGAAGTGAGTCAAAAGCGGGATAGTTTTAATGCATGGTTGAAAATCAGTCAGGCCCGGGGGTTCATTACTGAAAAATACACTCCGTCCCCAGGGTACTTATAACATTACAGCGCTCCGTCCTCAAAGGGTTAATGAATATTCATGTTATAATTAGTAATTTCTCAGTGAACTGATATTGTAATTGTTAGGTTGGTAGTTCTAGGAATTTGAGATTAGGGGTGGTTTTGTTCCTAGAAAGGACCCTCATACTATCCAGGACCTCTACGAATATGAAATGTATCTGTTTTTGGCCGACTTAATGAGCCATGGAGTCCATATTGGCTTTGATCATTTTAATAATTAATTTAATTAATCTCATTTTGAAGATCCTCCAATCCAGTGAAAAATCAGTTAGTTTAATTTTTTTTTTTGAAAATTCAATTCAATTAATTTTAGTAAAATATCTAATTTTGCTATTCTATTATAGGGTTTCACCTACGGGGCAGAGAGCTTTATTTTAGCATATGAGGCACAGAGCTTTGATTTTATTGACGGGGCTAGTACCCTTGTAACCTAGGAGACCAAGAGTCAACCACAAAAAAAAGTATAATAAATGAGAAAATAAACATAGTCAAAACCAATTAGACCGGGAAGTCATAGAACAATCATCAACCATTGGTGCATTAATTTAATTACCAGTCTCTTCTCTCAATACGGCAGTTGCAACAGTAAATATTTAATAACTCTAGTTCTAGGACAAATTAATAAAATAATAAATACTCGATTTAAAGAGCTTTTTTATTCCGGTGGGGCTTTTACACCCAAAGATGCAAGCCACTTACTGTCTACAAAAAAATTCTAGACCCTCGAATTTGAACCCTTGTAACTTCTAAACGGAAAGTCGTATTTAGATAAAACAAATTTATTTATTTAGACAATTTAATAAAATTTTATGTTATATGAATAATTATTTTGTACATTAATTTTTAATTACTTTATTGGGGGATAAGGAAAAAAAGTGTCGTTTTTTTCCACAATTTTTTGACAATGCCCAACTTTAAGAACTCACTGGTTTAAAAGTTTTTAACCAAATTCACAGGACTTTCAAAAACTCATATAAATGTAGAATGAATGCCTATGAAGTTTCAAGTCAAAAAGTTAATTACTTTACTGTTAATTAATTAATTTAATGGGATCTGATATCTTTTGAACCGCTGTAGATAGAAACACGAAACTTTCACAGAAAAATTAAAAAAAAAAAAAAATACTTTTTAAAGAAAGTAATTTACTTTTGCTGCTGCGGTGCTACAAAAAGTTGTAGAATTTTTTAAATGTTGATCAATAATTCGTAGTTGAAAGGTATAAGAGGGATAATTATGAGGGAAGAAGTAGCGATGTTGTTACACCTGGTCCCAGATTCTTCCCCTGAAATTTCTTCTTAATGAAGCACGAAATTTCTTAATTGTTTATACAAGTTTTTTTTTTTTTTTTTTTTTTTTTAAATAATATAAATGATATAGTAATAGTATGAACCCTATCTTTTTACAATAATTTCTCATTTTATTTAGCATCTAGCACGTTATTTTATAACAAATGATTCTTTTATAACTTAATCTTGCAATTTATCCAAAAAAAATTAACAACTGTCACAAATTTGTATTTCTTGGTATGAATTTAGTTTTTAAATATTCTTAAGAGTTGCAAGTATATTGCAATAATTTAAATGGATTTTTATAGGTATAACATATCTATGAAGTTGGTTTACTCAAAAGTTAGTTTGGATACATAAATTTGAGTTGCTTAAAAATTAAATTAGGTTTCTTTTAAGATTCAACTGGTCTCGAAGTGGGATCTAGATGATTTACAGACTTTAGATAAAATTATCTTAACCTGTTGTGAGAAATTAAATCTCACAAGTCAACGGCATGGTTCGCCATTGTTTTAACAAGCATCAAGCTGGGTTATGAAACGTGATAAGACTCATAACTGAGTGATATTTGCCCTAGAAATTACAGACAAAATATCGTTAGTTTCAGATTACAGTAGAGTCTCGCTTATCCGGACCCCGCTAGTCCGGACATCCGTTTAATCCGGACGGGCCAAAAACTATGTACAAATTGGAACCAGGGCCTGTTCAGATTTATGAATAATTAAGATAATTGGAGTTTCTACTTTTATTGTCTATTAAAAATGTATAAAATTGTTCCTAGTATAGTTTGCAGGTGTATATTCCAACGTTCTAACACGAGGAATACCCGGTATTTTTGTTAAAAATAAACAGATTTAGAATAATTAGGAATAAGTAAGAACATCGATAAATCTGTTTCGGTTCCATAGAAATGTAAGGGGCGGAAGATATAAAGGTAGTGTGTTCCAATAAATATAATTTTATGTGACTGAGATGGAGAGAGAGTTTTAAGAAACATACAGCGGCGGCTCAACGCAGTTCCAAGAAATTTTGCCAAGCCGCCAATGTGTAATGTCTCACCTTTTTGTGAAATGATTATCGTTCCTCGAATTTCATATCGGAACACAGGAAGTTCTTCTCAGGAAGTCCCTTCTATACCTGCCACCTGCGTAATAGATTGTCGTTTTATTTTAATTCATTTGATATTTGGACTGGTGACAGAACAGCTCTTAACTTAAATAGTGGACCTACGTTGTACAAGCATGTTTTGGAGACTTATAAAAGTAATTTTTACAATAAAAACATCAATTTTAATAGTTTTACCCTACTAAAACTTGTTTTTCAGACATTTTAAAACTGATTCCGTTTAATCCGGACATTCAGTAATCCGGACTGAGTCCGGTCCCGTCAAACCCGGATTAGCGAGACTCTACTGTAATACATAGATCCTAATAAAACAAATATTTTACATGTCTTTGACAAATCTTAAAGATTTTTGTCAAATCTTCTATTGAAATACAAAAACTTAAAGGGTTTTTTGGTCTTATCACAAAGAAATTCTCTTATCAATGTTCACTATCGCTTTTAATTACATAAATATATATGTATTCATAATATATGGGCGATACCATAACGCGTTAAACAAATAAGAATTACGAGCATCAGTCAGACACATAATTTTCAAACCATATTTTGCCTTACCGGCTTCATAAGAATATTAATTTTGAAAGGACAGAACCCTCTGGGTAGGTATAAGGTATAAGAGTTTCATCCACAGTTCGTAGGCGCCAATTCTATCATTGTTTTGACAGTTAGAGTTTTGATTGGTAACAAATTAGAGATTGCAGTAGCAGGGTCCCCCTCTTTTCTTGTTTAATTCGTCTTGTTTTGAGTGGTGCTCTAATAAGAATGTTGCATCTTTTATCAGACATGATAGCTCTAAATGTAGGTCTGCTAGAAGTTCCAGTTGGAAAAGGTATTTCAATGATGCCCTTGACTATCTAAAAATGCAGCAAAACACAACTAAGCAAAAAAGTGCTTCTACCTCATCTCTATCTGTTTGTTAGTTTGTTTGTAGGAAGGATCATCAGGTTTCTGCAATTTGGTGTAAGTAGAATTTAGCTTATAATTTGTCCACAATACTATTTCAGACATGTCCTCTGTGAAAAATAACCTCCAAATATTTCCTCGAGACGGTTTATCAAGATTTGGTGATGTTTTAAAAGATAAAGTTTATTTGAATTATTTCATTTTTTAAATATTTTACTCTACTAGCTATAGTACTAGCTGGTCATCATTTGCACGCTGAAAAACATTTTTGGGGCTCCATCAATATTTGGTATTTAGGGAATATCTGCCTGAGTAACGGATGGTTTTACTTACAGTAATAGGAATAGCCATCTGTCAGGTTAAGTGACTTCAAATTAGTGATGTAAGAGGTCAATGTGCGAACCTTTTGACTCCTATAATGTGAAGGCCAAAGCCAAATTGAGAATTCCTCAGAAGCCCAACAGGCACATATATGCACCAGTGCATTCTGGTGATGAAACGCGTAATCATATCCTTCTGTCGGGTGCTGTTCTAAGGGTTACATTTGCATTTTGATGGACTACTTTCAAAATTTTAAATCCAAATAGTCGGGATAGTTTTGAGAATTTTTTGGGGAGTACAAATTTAATGTTAAAATTAATTACTTAATTTTGCATGGTGTATGATTTTTTATGACATGATGTATGCCAAATTTCATTGAAATCAGCCTAGCAGTACAGGCTCCATTTGCACATGCAGCTTTGTTTTAATGGCCACTGTTTTGAATTCAAGGGACCTTATAACGTGTAAACCCATCAAAATCTTAAAATCACAATACTTTATTTTTATATACACGGCATAAAAGAGAAAGTACAAAAACTACAACTACATTATTTTTACTCTGTTTCTCTGTTGCCTTTAGTCCATTCATTATTACTATAAACATAAATGTGTTTGATTTTTCTAATTAAAGATAAATAATTTTTTTCATTTATTATTAAATAATTATAAAATTAAAAATTACCTGATTGATGCAGAAATGTCAACATGAAGAAAATTGATAAAATTCTTTTTGCAATACT
The DNA here is from genome assembly GCA_951217055.1 of Gerris lacustris. NCBI lineage: Eukaryota > Metazoa > Arthropoda > Insecta > Hemiptera > Gerridae > Gerris > Gerris lacustris. The sequence goes on from OX578276.1 coordinate 49,198,463, forward strand.
AGTTTCCATTTTTACTTAGAAATCACTAAGTCCCCTCAAAAATATTTAAATAAACCCTTTTTTGTAAATATGTTATTATTTTCCCTGTTAAGTTTGTACAAGTATTTGCAAAACTTAATTTGTACAAAATATATTTTAATTAATTTAATTGCCTCCTAGATGTTTGATAAGAATGTATATTGTTAAAAACAAATTTTTTTTTTTTTTACACCTAGCTGTAAAATAACATAACTGATGTGAAGTGTAAATAACAATCTTTTATAAATTGACCTTTTCTTTATCTTTTTTTAATTTATGAGATTTTTAAATTAATAGATACCATAAATATTCACCATCCATATTATTCACACGTGTTCAACCCCAGTTTAACTGGCATCAGCAAAATAAAATGGCTAGCAGAGGTCATTTAAATTTAAATTATTGCTTGAGATAACAGATTAAAATAAATTTAATTACCTAATCTGTAAAATACAGAAATATGTTTGGATCTTACACTTTAACTATATACTAATCTTTCCATGACCCAATTTCCCATCATCCTAAACTTTAATCTACAAGCTAACATCACCATTTCCTGGTAACCCTCCTTGACGCCTAAAAAGACTGTGGCCCCATGACCTATTTTACATTAATTAATAAAATGTAATATTAATGACTGTAATACTGTGAGTCTAATGGACAGTTTCTCACATCATTTGTGACAAGTCCAGTATCAAACTTATGTTATCTTTATTGCTTATAACATAGTCTATGTAGTAGTTGCAATATTCAAATAAATTTTAAAAAGCAAAAAAAAAATTAATATATCAATTACAAAATCCTAAGAACATATTTCACAGCACATACTACATTACAGTACATATGGAGGGAAAGTATTCAATGATGGCATTCAAATTTATTGAATTTTATTATTTTAAGGGTCCCAAAAAAAGTTTTTTAAAATAATATCTGTCTATGTTTTGTGCAAAAGTATGGGACCTAAACTACTGACATATATCTATCTACATGCTAAGCTATTGTTTCTTTGTTGACAGACATTCTTTCTCAAACTAATGGTTGTATTTAGAATAATAAATAACAGGCAGATTAATTGGTTATATTTGGTAATTTAAGTATTATTAATCAAACAAACAAAAATGTGGACTGATACAGCTGATTCAGACAAAGAATGAATACTTTCACTCAAGAAATATATTTATATCCTGGAGACTTAAAAAAGTAAAAAAGGTTTAGCAAATCTTCTTATTATGCTCTAGCCATTAAGCAGGCTAACACCTACAGAATGTGACAATCTTGCTTAGAGGGAGCATTGTTAGTTCTTCAATGGGAAGAATGAGGCTTAACCCATTCAGTGCGGGTGGATCCACTGTGGATCCAAGCCCCTTCCTTTCAGCCCTCTGTAGCTCTATTCTCCGTGCCTCGAGTAGAACCATCTTGCAAGGCTCCGTCAGGTCCTCTGACGTTTGTACCCACAGGGGATCAATTTTTTTTTTTTTTTTTTAAATTAACTTTTAAAGATTCTATTCAGTCACTAAGGTAGGTTCATGAATTAGATTACGCATTCAATGGGTTAAGGTTTTCTACTCATGGGTGATTCTCATTTAAAGTGCAATTTTCATGTTCTAGATGAATAACTGGAGCGTTAAAGCTCAGTTAAGCTTAGAGAACTACAACCAAGCAAAAAAATAATGTGCCGCTTAATTTTAATTGCTACAAAATTTATAAAAGGCGATTTTGTAACAACTGTGGCTGTCCTTAAGTCAGTTGTTCTTATTCACTTCACTCTAGCTCATACATTAATAATTTTATTCAAAAACTTATTGGATAATTTTGAAGTAGGATCCTACCAGAATTAAAATATGTGTTAGTTATTAAAAAATAATGAATTATTACTAAACGGAACATCAAGTTAAAGTTTGTCCTTTAACCCATTCAATGCGGGTGGATCCACTGTGGATCCATGCCGTGCTAACGCACCTGGTGGGTGGATCCAAGCCCTCCTTTTCAGCCCTCTGCAGCTCTATTCTCCGTGCCTCGAGTAGAACCATCTTGCAAGGCTCCGTCAGGCCCGCTGACGTTTGTATCCACAGTGAATCCAAACATTTTTTTTATTATTTTTTTTTATTTATAATTAACTTTTAAAATTGTGTAAATATTATTCAGTCACACAGTTAGGTTCATAAATTGGATTACGCATTCAATGGGTTAAACAAATGTAATTACTAGGGTTAGGAATTGACATAAAAAGCATATTTTTTTCCTTAGCTTTAATAACAATAAAATGCCTAATTTTCGTATTTTGGGGGCTCTACCTTCCCCCCTTCAAAAGTTATCAGGACATAAAAAAGCATATTTCTGGGTTCATAGAATATTTTCACATATATTGCACGTTTGAGAATATTATGGAATATATATTAATAATAAAGAAATTCTTAGGTAAAAAAAACAAGTTTAAAGCTGCGGGTAGCAAATAATCTGGGGTAAGACGCAGGTAGTGTTAAGTCAGGTTCAATGTCAATGCATAAGTAGCGTACTTAGAGGATAACCAAGGGCACGTTCGTAGTAATATTAAATGGTTTAGAGATTAACTTCTCTGCCGAGCTATGATGAAAGCTTACATCCCTCTTTACAAACTCAACAATGAGCACTTCCGAGCATTTCTAGGAAAATACGCAGGTTGTGAAATACCTCGTGAATCGACTTTAAAAGAAACTTTAGTGTAGAAGATGGAATGCGGGCTTTTGTGATTGACAGCGCTGCATACATGTTGAAAGCGGGGGAATGTTTAAAAGTGTTGCACCGTAAAATGGTCCATACAACCTCCTTGGCCCATGCTGTTTATCGAGTAGCTGAAGAAGTAAGAAAATGTTGACCAGCTGTGAAAATGACTTAATTTCTACTACTGACTTAATTTCATCGGGTAAAAAATTTTGTATTAAAGCTTCAAGTCGAGTGTCCGTCTTCAAGGAGATGCTGCCAGGGACCCTCTTCCTCAAGAAGGGGAACTTGGATAACAGCGACCCTTTATTGCCCCGAACGTGGAGAAAAAGTGAAAGTTCTATAAAAAGAATTCGACGAAGAGGATAACATGGCAATTAATAATGCGAAGCAGGCACTGGACGCACCTAAATTTTATCCGAGCTCATTTTTTTAAATTGCGAAAGATGATAGATGAATTGGAGGTGCAAGGCACTTCGTTGAATTCATCTGCTTAAGTTGTCCTGGAGCTCCAAAAAAATCGCAGAATCAAGTATTAAAGACTGCTCTATATTGAAGTATATGTCAATTGTTTATGCCGATGCGGAAAGGACATTTTCAAAATTAAAAAATATACCTACTAGCAAAATATTGTTTGAAATTAACCACAGAAAATCTTGAAAAGATAATTATTACAGTATAATAAATTTAATTAAAGTTTAGTAGTTTAATTAAAGTATAATCATTTTAATTTAATATTTCCTAACAAAGCATATTGCTACCTAAAAAGAGATGTATAATCAAGAAACTTTCTTCATTTTATAAATATATGTATATGCACAAATTCTAATAAAGTTAAGTACGTAGTAAATGTGAATTATCACCCCAATTCCTAACCCTAGTAATTACCATGGCATTATATAAATATTACCCTACTCTGGTTGTGGCAGGGAGATTTTAAGTGGCGAGAGATTTTTGCAATGCTGCAACACTGGTTTTCTAGCTACGGTTGATAGGGGATGAGCTGAACCCTTCAGTTGGGGGCTAGAGCTAATTCCTATTGTTCTTCCAGTAACGTACCCTTTTAAACGTAATTACCGTGCATGTTATTAAAGTCTATTTTCAAAATCTTTTTAGGTTAAGTTATAATAGTTCCTTGTTTAGGCTTTTAAGAGTGCTATTTAATGGTGTATTAAAATTGGGTTCTTATTTTAAACTACTGATCAAAATATTTTCTTAAAGTGTGAAATGTAACAAACATGCATGAAAAAGTGTAATTCACGTGCCTAAGTGCAATATATCTGAAATTAGTCAGAGAACATTCCATAATTTTACCTGAATTTTTTTTTACAAAGTCAACATTTTCAGTCAAACTCAATTTTTTTATTCCAAAATAGCACTTTAAATTAGATTCACCCGTATACTGAATTAATGTAGAACAGCTGCGCTAACTGTGAAAAGTGTCCTCCAGGAAATGTTTCACCCCAATAATGAAATTAAGTATATTGGTTAAGTGGGTAATAATAATTCCATCTTTAAAGTACCTAATGTTTTGATGAACAAATAAAAAATATAATTTTGATGTGTGACTATAATTTAAATCCTTTAAGTCCTCTTAAAGTTATACTTACTAAGCCAAGTCCATATTAGACTTTTAAACCTGAGATATTGGCTTTATAGTGGAACTGAGGAAATTTCAATCCATTGAGATATCCACGTATGGCCTAACAATATCAACTTATATATAAGTAATATAGTGTCAGGTTAGCTTATATAATAAGTTAAATATTAAATATATTTCATAAATATTATTTGTATTTTTAAAATATTATTTTTATTTCACGTAAAGATTTTATTAAGACATCTCTTACTATTACTCTGCTTAAAACCATAATATAAAATTCAATAAGTTATGAGAGTATAGAATTCATTGAGTAAACTACAATGATTAATGTGTAATGGTGACCTGAATTCAATAATTGTCACATAATTGTGTTCGTGTTGTTGTAAATAATTTGTTGTTGTAGATTGGTTGTGTTTAATTATTGAGTTTATATCTTGCATTGTATTCAATAACCAAACCTTCTTAGATTATCCACACAGTTCCTCTGTTTGTACCTGTGATCATCATGACTGTAATATCTATCAGTTCTTAATCCACTATCTCTAGCTCCCTCCTTTAGCAGTAAGTTTACTATGTCGCAGAAACCTTTTTCCCAAGCTATGTAAAGTGGGCTTTTGTTATCCTCGTTTGTCTGGAAATTAACTCCAGATTCAATGAGAAATTTTACTATTTCATACTGTCCTGCTTCAGATGCAGTGTAAACTAAAGATGCTTTATTTTTATTATCATATATTTTGGAACCTTCATTAAAGAGAAATTTAACTATGTTGAGTTGGCCAAGTCTTATATTTTCTAAAATGTTTACCAGAGGCTTAATCTCTGCTCCATATTGAAGTAGCTCCATTAAGCTATCCTTGTGCCCTCCGTTTAAAGCATACCAAGCAGGTGTCTTCATCATATGATCAGTACTGTTGATCAGACAGCTGTATTTACTAAGCTCTTTTATTACAAGTGTTTGACCTGCTGCTGCAGCTATATGTAGTAGCGACTGTCCCTCTTTATTTCTTCCCAATGGACTGTCACATCTCGTAAATAAGAACTTGATAATGTCTATTTGTCCATTTTTGGTAGCTTCAAATATATTTATATCAGGTTTAATTTGAGCACTAAATTGGGAGAGCTTGTTTAAAGTGTCCCAATGTCCCTTATACACTGCATACCAACCTGGTGTCTTTCCTTCATTGTCCTCAGTGTTAACCAGCTTTATTTGTTGTATCCCCAATTCTGCGGCGACTGCTGTGTGTCCATTAATAGCTGCAACATGCATTGTTGTTAACCCATCGGCATCTCTAATTTCTACATTTGCTCCAACATCTATTAGATATTTGACTGAATCAATTTGTCCAGCTTCCACCGATAAGAAGAGAGCAGTTTTCCCTTTCAAGTCCTTTGTGTCTATGTTAGGAGTGTGTACTACTAGAGTATTTAAAGTGTCCAAGTTTTGATCACAAGTTGCTGCAGCATGAAGAGGTGTTCGTCCATTCTTATCTGTAATACTAACATTCCCACCGTACATCTGAAGAACACTTATTACTTCTGCATTTCCTTTTTCAGCAGCATAATAGGCAGGAGTCTTTCCATTAAGATCTCTATAATTTGTAATATTTTTATAACATAATGGGCAAGCTTTTAATTTAAATCCTAAAGCTCTCTTTAGGCGTATGTCTCTTTCATGAGATTTAAAGTAATTGTCTTCTACCATAGCATTTACGATAAATTCCACCAACGCTACATTTTTACTTTGAGATGCATAATGCAAAGGTGTAGCATCTTGCAAGTCAAGTATATCATATGATAAATTTCCATACAATTTTTGTACTTGTTTAAATAAATTTAAATCTCCTAACTGGGCTGTAGCAAACACCAAAGACATGCCATTTTTATCCTTTACATTGGCATCAGCACCTTTGCTTACAAACATTTCAACTGCACCCCCATGACCTTTAATTGATGCAAAAATTAATGGTGTGGTGCCATTGTCATTAGTTTTATCCAAGTCAATACTATTATTGATAAAGTATTCAATCATATTAGTGTTTCCTGAATTTGCAGCAGCATGTAGCAAATTATTGCCATTGCCATCAATTAGATTTATATTTGCACCTTTATCAATTAAATACTTAGCTATTGAGAAGTGTCCACTTTCAACTGCAAGGTATAAAGGGGTACGCCCATCTGTGTTTAAAACATCTATATTTCTATTATTATCAACCAATAGTTCTATTAGTTTTTGATATCCTCTGTAGGCCGCCCAGTGCAAATAAGTCCAAAGATTAAGGTCCTGGTAAGTAATGTTAGCTCCATTCCCAATTAAAAATTCAGCTGCATCTTTTTGACTAAAGAGGAAGGCTAGCATTAGGGGAGTTTTTCCATTTACTATAGTATCTAAATATTTACCCTTGTTTTTTAGTATCCTAAGTATTGATGTTTTTCCTTGCATGGCTGCCAAATGCATAATAGTATGACCATTGTTATCTTGAATGTAAGGATCAAAATCATTATCCAACAAATAGGACACTGTCTCCTCATTACCTTGCAATACTGCTATATGAAGAGGAGTCCTTCCCAGATTATCTGTTGTATTTTTTTCTGAAACATCATTGTTGAGAAGCTTTAATACTTCTAAAGTGCCTGTCTGGGATGCAGAAAGAAATGCAGTAAATCCCTTACTATCTTTCATATTTTTATCAGCCCCAGCATCTAGTAGTACTTTCACTATTTCAGAACTGCTGTTCATGGCTGCAGCGTGTATGAGTGCCGTCTTTCCTTTGTTGTCTTGGATATCAATAAGTACTTCTTGATTTAACAACCATTTTATAATTTCCATGTTCCTCTGTTTAACTGCATTGATCAGGAATATTTTTTCCTCTTGCCCTACAGCTCCTGAAAGTATAAATTGTAATTAAAACAGAGCAAGGTTCATGTTTAATTTATTACATTAAATAAACTTTGTGTGCTGATTTAACTAGAATATTTTAGAGGAATTAAATAACGAGTTTTTAGTGTTTTGACAGGTTATTTGTTTTTGAGTCTTTGTGAGGTAATGTTGCCGAAATATTCTAACTGGTTATTTTACAAAACAAAGGAATAGTGAAGAATTTCCATTTTGAAAAGATGACAAATAAATTATCAAAAGTTAAACTTATATTCTTTAATGCGGATGTGAAAATAAACAAAATTGCTAAAATGTGCACTGTAATTTATATTTGCAAATAAGCATATATTAGCAATATAGATTTATCTTAGTGAAATGGAACTAGGACCCAATCAATAAGATAATAAGGGACCATTGTTGCGAGTGGTTAGTGTGCTTGCGCAACTCTGCCTGTAATCAACGTCAAAACACCCACATCTGGTGAGTTTGAATCCCAGATAGATGATATATGTCTAATGATCACATCAAATAGATGAGTAAAGTGGCCTGATCCCTCATCCTGTAATAACCTAATGATGTGTTGATCTGGACATTCTGGACAAATATAATAAGACAATAAATAAATAACTAAATATGACTGCTAACTATCAATTTAAAGTTTTAAGGCTGAAACAGTCATGCACATTCAAAAAGGAGATTATACTGTCACACGAAAAAATAAAAGTGGAAATCTATCAAATTGTGAAATTTGTATAAATAAAAATGTATTACTATAAAAGCTGATTTTCAACTTGTTACAGGCAAGTGTAAGTTTATCAATTCAGTTTTTCCAAAAAGTAATGTTGGTAAGCATGACCTAATTTTTAAAGTTCAAATGGTAGGAGAATGGATGTGTATGAAAACTTAATTAAATAATTTTGAAAGCTCTTTTAATTATACTATGCCAATTCAGCAAGTATTAAGCTAAAACTAATATGACATTAACAATAATCAGAGGGAACCATCAATGATCCTTTCAATTTATATATATGATATAAAAAATATACTTTTATATGTAGTATATGACTAAAGAGGTTGGTACAACAATATTGTAAGCACAATTTTGTATTAAAACTCACATACTTGTTTCAACATATAATATCATCTTCAGTGTGCGTGTTAACTTTGTAAGAGTGAAGAATTCTGTACTAAGCTAACTATTTTACAAATTTTAATGACTAATTAACAGTACAAAGTGGGAGTAGACTAGGGCTGTGTGGGTAGAAGGATTATGGAAGAAACAATGTAAGGTGTAGGGAGTTAAGATCCAAGGCAGAACCCAGTAGGGATAAGTTTTAGGTATAACATATTTGTTTTTCAACTGCTTATATCTAATCAATAATTCGTTACACTTCTTCCATTCACTTAGAACTTCTACACTTAGTCCAAAAAAATAGGAAATCGGACCTCTTAGATCATTGATTTCCAAAGTGGGGGGCGCGCCCCCCCAAGGGAGGCGTGAAGACAAGTCAAGGGGGGGGGGGCGTGGGACCTCGAGATCGAGATAGCTTTACCGTCCGAACGTCTAATGCGATTATATAAAAATCCAAATATCAAACCAGTTGGAGAACCTCCTCACTGACGAATTCAACAGATACTTTACTAACACATGTAATGACAACATTTACCGATTAGCGATGGATCCTCTCAGTGTCTACATATAGATTCCCCAAACACTTCAAGAACAAGCTTTAGAAATAAAAAAAAGGTACTGCTGCCGATTTTGATAAAATGGACAAATCATCGTTTTGGGTTAAGTATTACAAAGTGTACCCCAGTATATCACAGCAAGCACTTCGATAGTATTTACCTTTTTGAAGCACTTATTTGTGCAAAAAAAGATTTGTCAGCACTCGTTGCAATAAAAACAAAGTATCGTGGCAAACTTGATTTTGCTGTGTTTGATTTTCGTTTTGTACTTCCTAATACTCATCCAAGAATAGGGAATCTTGTAAAAAAAAAAAAAAATACAAGCTCATCCGTCTCATAAGATCCTATAAGATCATCTGTAATAAGATTAACTTGTAATGTTATAAAAAATAGTAATACATACAAATAAATGAATGGTTATTCAATGTAATAATGGTTTATTTTATTTTTTTCGTTATCTCGTAAAATTGCGTAAGGGGGGGGGGGGGGGGGGGCGTGGGGATATTTATTCTTGACTGTGGGGGGCTTGGTAAAAAAAACTTTGGGAACCCCTGTCTTAGATAATTGGGAAATTCAAAGAGCTATCCAAAACACCCATATAACACCCAAAACATCCATAAAGCATGTTTTAATGAAAAATCTAATCTCAACAACTCAGCTCTTGTAAAGCCAATATATATATATATATATTTTTTTAATTTAAATAATGCCTGGTAGTTGTAAGATATTTTAGTTATTAGTTCAGGGGCATATGTAATTCCGTGGGATTTTGAAAGAAGCAAGTATGAGATTGGTGGCGATGGATAGGTAATCAGCTATAGAATCATGTACACCCAGGTGTTTTGGTCCCAAGTGTGTCCGAGCCGGTATATGATGTCATATTTCCAAGATGGCCAAGACGTTGATTTTATCAAGATTTCAGTGAGAACATTATTTATTCAGAATAAGACAAGGAACAAAAAAGTCCTTACAACAAATGTCGTAACTATTACCGTTTTAAAAATAAATGCAGAAAAAAAAGAGAAAAAAAGTGGAAATCAGTACATAAAACATAAGTGCTATACAGGAAAATAATGATTTTTGAGTTATGAGTTATCATCTGAGCCCGAAAGTTGCTTCAGATCGTCATTTTCATTGTTACTACATTGTACACCTGAGTGATTGAGCCCGCATTTGCAATTGACAGAACAGCGTCCCTTGTCACAGTCGCAGCATACCAATTGTAAAATAACTTCTGGGGCACATGGTATAGTGCTCAAACTCAAAATCATGTTATTATTTTCCATTATAGCACTTATGTTTATGTACTGATTTCCACTTATTTATTTATTTTTCTGCATTTAAATGCATTTATTTTTAAACCGGTAATAGTTACCACATTTGTTGTAAGGACGTTTTTTGTTCCTTGTCTTGTTCTGAATAAAAAATGTTTCACAAAAATCTTGATAAAATCAACGTCTTGGCCATCTTGGAAAAATGACGTCATACACCGGCTTGGACACACTTGGGACCAAAACACCTGGGTGTACATGATTCTAAAGCTCATTACCTATCCATCACCACCAATCTCATACTTGCTTCTTTCATAATCCCACGGGCTTGCGTTTATTGACATATGCCCCTACACTATATAGTAATATAAGGAATAATGGTTTAGCTTTAATCAGTTAAAAAACAAATATCTTATACCTAAACTAACTTATAGACATTTGTCTTATACCTAACTCGATATCCCTTACCTTGTTCCTTCTGTAATCCTTCTACCCACACAGCCCTAGTCTCATTGTACTGTTAGTTTGTCTTAAAATTTGTAAAATAGTTAGCTTGGTACAGAATTCTTCACTCTTAATAAGTTAACATGCACACTGAAGATGATATTATATGTCGAAACACGCTTGAGAGTTTTAATATAAAATTGTGATTCATATTTTACGATTTTGATAGTATTCATACTACGGAAAGATTAAATTTTAATTTAAATCAAATTATAATTATTATAAACTACGGGAAACAGACAGAGAAAAATACACTCCAGCGCTGGGATTTGAACCATGGGCCTCTATATTTCCAGTATAGCGCTCTACCAACTAAGCTACGCAGGAGAATGATTTTCTCTGACGTTAATGATACCTTGTCCCGAATTTAAGCTTTCAATTTTCCACAAGTCTTAGAAGTCAACATTAATGACATAGCACTAGACCGAGAAATAACACTTATAATTATAAAGTACCCAATTAGTACCTGTACCTAGTACAATTAGTGATGTGGGCCGGGTAAATACCCAGCGGGTAGGGTAAATAAAAATGGGTATTTACCCGGGTATTTACCCGAGGCCAGGGTAAATACCCAAAATGAGGGTATTTATGACAAATAATGATTTAAATAGTGTTTTAAGAGGTTCTGAGCATTTTCCATACTCTAATGGCTTTAATAAATGTCATGTAAGGAGTATAGGATGTTTTAAGCTTACTTAATTCCTAAAAAATAGCCTACAAAAATACCCAGCGTACGGGTATTTATTATTTCTAAGTACGTATATTAATATTAGTAATACAGATTCAATTATTTCAAACAGAATCCTTATTTCGAAGGTCTGTGCAGTGAAAACTCCACCATTTTGAAGGAAAAGGACAGGATTATTATTTTGAAAATTAGATTATGCATTCATATTTTATGCAGGCATTTGGTCCAGGAAGGTAGCGTGCAAAAAAGTGTCTGACTAACATCAAGCTAGAATTTTGTGTATAAGTAAATGTTTTGGTGCCTTTTAAGAATATGTAGTCGGCTAAGTTCGTCTGCGGGACATAGCTTGGCAATAGGCATTTGTAAGAACAAACCAGTGGAGAGCGGCCATGTCACGCCCTTTTTGGTGGACAATGCGATTTTCATGATCCTGCGTACTAACTTTGTTAGTAGACCATTAATCAAGTTGATGGTAGTCTGTCACTTAATAGGTGACCACTTTGATCTGGAGTAATATTTGACTAACCAGCCTATTACGAGAGGAACTAGCATCAACTTGATTTTTAGTCTACTAACTAATTTTGTTCTCCAGGATCATGAAAATCACATTGTCCACTATAAAGGGTGGGACATGGCCGCAGTGGCGTAGCTAGCGCATAGCCCCCCTATCCCCCCCCCCCCCCCCCCCCCCCCCGCAAGAACTTTTAGGGGGCCCCTCGCCAAAGAAAATTGATGAATGGATTTGCGTTCAAACTGAATAAGCCCCCTGGCAATAGTATAGAAGTATGATTCCAAGGTAGTTAGATTTTATTATGAGGGGGCTCCCATCGACAGTGGTACATTGGATTTGGGGGGCCCATGTCACCGGGGGCCCGCCCGCAATGCGGCCTATAGTTACGCCACTGCATGGCCCCTCTCAACCGGTTTGTTTTTTTTCAAATGCCTATTGCCAAGCAATATCCTGCCGACAAACTTAATCGACTACATATTCTTGAAAGGCACCAAAACATTTACTTATACACAAAATTCTAGCTTGATGTTTGTCAGACACTTTTTTTGCATGCTATCTCCTGGACTATTTTTCTTATTAACTTATTATTATCCATTCAATAATATTATTAAGACCTAATATCACTTAATAACTACTTGAACTTTCATAATATATTTTATTTACAATAAGTGAGTTTGAAATTAAACTCGTAGCAGTCGTAACTTTAAAAATGATCATAAATACCTGGGTATTTACCCAAAATGGGTATTTACCCGGGTAAATACCCAGGGTATTTACCCGCAGTTTTAAATACCCGGGTATTTTACATCACTAAGTACAATCAATTAGAAATTCATATTTTATGATTTTGGTAGTATTCATTCTACGGAAAGATTAAATTTTATTTGAAACATGAGGAACAATAACAAGACGAACAAAATTAAATTTTAATTTAAATCAAATTATAATTATTATTAACTAAGGGAAACAGACAAAGAAAAATACACTCCAGCGCCGGGATTTGAACCACGGGCCTCTATATTTACAGTATTTCCTCTATACTGGAAATATAGAGGCCCGTTGTTCAAATCCCGGCGCTGGAGTGTATTTTTCTCTGTCTGTCTCCCGTAGTTTAATAATAATTAAAATTTGATTTAAAATATAAAATTGTGGTGACAATATTGTTTTGTTACTTTCTACCAACCTCTCTAGTCACAATTATGAAGTGAGTTGTGGTACCACAAAATCAAAGTCAAAACAATTAATTACTTGTCGTATAATATGATATAATAAAAAATCAATTTGGATGGATTAAGACTTAAACATGAATTTGGATGGATGTCCTATAAGTCCAAAAACGGGGGCTCTAAAAAATTATCTGACATCTGCGTCTTACTACTAGGTTTGTTAGGCGTCCTGGTTTTGGACTTAATCTCGGTGCCCTGAAAATCTTTTCAGGACACCAAAATGACCCAATTTTCAATGAAGATGTCAAACATAGATATAATATTGTTGCAATAAAAGGAACAAGGAAAAAACATATCTTCCAATAATTTATGTTTCACCAATATAAGCCATGTCTCACACTAATTTGTTGACTATTTTGTTCTTTGGTTGTTGTTGATTCTTTGTGAAATTGCGGAAAATTTGATTGTTATGCATACTCTCCGGGAACTTTTTCCATTAAAATTTGCTTTCAATCTCTTAAAATACAAACTTTACTTTACAATTCGTTTTCCAGCACATTTTCAATTATGAGAATAACAAATAATGGTGATAATATTATTTTTGTAACAACTGCATGGAATAAACGCTGATTAAATGTGACTCAATACAATAGTAACATTTAACATTAACCTATAACGAATATTTGACAACACAGTTGTTTCTTGCACACTGTCTTTTTTAAAATGTTTATTTATTTATTTTTAATACAAGTTAATCATAATTATTTTTTTTATTTGAGGTTGAGGGAAGGGGGGGGGGATAGGGATTCCAGGGGTGAGGGCACCCACTCCTAAACCCAGTCCCAGTTTTGATTTTGGAAATCTGGTGGCTCTATAAACCACTGCACTAATTTTATTAATCTGATGAGATTTGGTATTCATAATTAGAAAAATCATACCCCTACTTGAAATTGAAAAGGCCTTTTATCGCCTCTAATTCTATTATTTTATTTATTTTCTCTAACAGAGGATCAAGGTTTCTTGGCACTTCTTTAGATTGTTACTCCCCTTACAAAACACACAAAAACCGAGGAGAGTAACAATCTAAAGAAGGCAGATGCAATGTTCTTTTTTAGACTATTACTCCCCTTATAAAAACAGAAGTTTGATATACCTTTGTCCGAAAGTGCATTGAACTAAGCATCCCTTTGTCTAAATAGTTATTTAGTCAAAGTCATTTACATCCAAAAAAAATCATAGGGGAGTAACAATCTAAAGAAGTACCGGTTTCTTAGGGTCTAAAAACATCCTTTCTTAAATCTAACATCAATGATAAAATATATGAAGCATTTATTTATCAAAGTGAATACAAGGTGACAAGGTTTTCTTCTGCCCAAAGATAAATAAAAGAATTATAAAATTACCTTGTTGATGCAAAAATGTCAGCATGAAGAAAATTGAAAAAAAATGTCTTATAGTGTGTGTTTTCATTTTTACTCATTAAGTATCCTTAACGATTGTTTAAATTGATTCTTCAATGTTTTTATCCATAAAAAAAGTTAATTTAACAAATATTAGCCTCCTTGGTCACTGAAAAATAAAACTGGTGTGAAATTTAAATAGCCTTTTCTTATGAACTGACCTGTCCCTTTATCTTTTTTTATTATTAACTTAAGATAGTGATTGTTTAAATGGCTAGATAGCATATCTTGTTTTTACTTTCTCATATACATGGTAAATATAGAGAGAAAGTATTGTGATGCTGCAAAAATATTATTTTATGATTCTGATAAATAATATCTTTCTTAGTTCAAGAAAATGTTTTAAGAAAAAAAAAATCGGTCGTCATCATTTTACAATAATGTTTAAACAAATCCTACCCCAGGCTGATATTGATAAATTAATTTTTGCTCTATTTTTGGGGGCCTTAAACCCAAAAAACTCTTCTATATACCATTATTTCTAAACTCAATAGGCTCTGACAATTTTTTTTATGTAGTTTATTTTTAAATATCAATTTAACATAAAAATCACAATATAAAACAGATTCATGAAAAAGTTAATTTGACTTGATTGCCTGCTTTTAATTCCCTTTGATCGAGAGGCGCTTGTTCTAGTTGTTGTAAGCTTTAATGGTCCCTGAAGTTTCAGTAGAGCATTTGCTGCCAAAGGGAATTTACAGAGATCTTATGCATACTTAATTTTATGTACCCATTTTTTTGATAGAAGAGAATAGATATAAAAATATTGAAATATGTGAATTCCCAGTTAATGTGTGTGTCCCTGTAACCTAAGTCTTAAGCCTCGTTCACACGATAACACTAAATGTCATGACATTCAATGCCGCGACATTAGTGTTGCCGAGTGTCGATGTATGAACAGTAGATGTCACGGCACTAAACGCACTATAACTAAAGCCTCGTTCACACGATGACACTAATGTCGCGACATTCAATGCCGCGACATTAGTGTCGCCGAGTGTCGTCGTATGAATAATAGATGTCATGGCACTTAATGCACTATAACTAAGACGCTGAGTGTCAAGCAGTGTCACGGCATTAAATGTCGCGACATTTGTGTCATCGTGTGAACGAGACTTAAGACGCTGAGTGTCAAGCCGTGTCACGGCATTAAATGTCGCGACATTAGTGTCATCGTGTGAAAGAGGCTTTACTTAAAATTTATCTTGGTTGGTGAGATATATTCCACACTAATTATTGCAAACCTTTTTCTCTATATTGTCAAATTGCTTTATAGATTAGAATATAAATACGTACTGAAAAAAGGTATGATTTAACATGTAGATATCGTTATTGTTAAATGACTGTAGAATTCAGAGGCCTTATTTTCTCTCAGTTTCTATTAGAGCAGTGTTTTTTTTACCGGGGGTCCGTGAAAGGTATTTAGGTATTATATTACAATTATTCTGTATTATATTTTACATTATTTTACCTATTAAAATATTTCAATTTGAGTTTTTTGTAGGTAAAATTAAGTTAGTTTTAAAATGAGTATTACCTAATTATTGTTATGCTACCTAAAATAGGAGGGAGGGGTACGCAATTGTTTTGGAGATTTTAAGGGGTCCGCGATTTCTAAAAGGTTAAGAATCACTCTATTAGAGATTGTAATATGTGAGAATTCTAAATACTTAGCAAATAATACCTTGTCCTCTCAGTATTATAAATCTTATTCAATAAACAGTTTTTAATTTGAAATTAATAGTTTTATTTTACTTTATTTGTTTACAGTACTTATTGACAACAAGTGTGAGGCGTAATTTGAATGATCTAGCTCGTATAGTGTCTCTGTCAAATCACCCTGTCCTAATTCAAGGAGAGACATCTGTTGGAAAGACATCTCTAGTCACCTGGCTGTCTATGGCAGCTGGGCATCCTTGCCTCAGAATTAACAACCATCAGCATACAGATCTCCAGGAGTATATAGGAACTTACGTAGCTGACCCGTCTACTGGCAACTTGGTCTTTAATGAAGGTATATTTTGTTTTAAATTTAAAATATCTTTAAAAAAAGTTGGCAAATCTTCTATGACTCATTAATCTTTTTGTCAAGATAGTTTTACTGTCTTGTTTTGATAAACATCAGTTTTAACCAAAAATAAATTCATAATTTTTATTTTTAACATTTTATAAGTCTTTCAATTATTTTTTTTATATTTTGAATAATGAATTTTGTGAAGTATGTAAATTTTTTGTTATTCCTGGAAACTTTTTATTATTATACAAGATTTAGCACTGAGGTTATTCCAGACTTCTTTATATCAGTCTGAAACCATTTTCCTTAATAAAGCTTGATCAAGCCAAATGTCCAACTTAATGTTAGCTCAGATGGTTGAAGGATATTACATTTAGTTTTTATCCTTTATAATAAATATAAACTTTCTTGTGAAGTCAGCAAACGTACCATACCTTGGCTAGAGAAGTTTCAATTCAAAATTTCTTATTTGCTTTAACAGGTGTATTGGTGCAAGCAATGAGAAAAGGCTATTGGATAATTCTTGACGAACTTAATCTTGCACCTAGTGAGGTTCTTGAAGCACTTAACAGAGTGCTGGATGATAATCGAGAACTCTTCATAGCAGAAACTCAATCTCTTGTTAAGGCTCATCCAAGTTTCCGACTGTTTGCCACCCAAAATCCTCCTGGCCTTTATGGAGGAAGAAAAGTAAGTGTTTTTAAATTCAAAAAATAAAATTAATAAATAATCTTGGCACTGACAGCCTCTAATAAGTTTCCCTATGTATAGGGTTACCATAATTTATGAAGGCCAGAACCCGACAGAAGGAACACCGAGAGGGGGGGGGGGGGGGGGGGGGGGGGGGTCAGAGGAAAAATTGAAAAATATATGTATATATACCTATTTTACTTATTTATTATTTTTTTTTTTTTAAATTGGGAAAATATATAAGTTACAAATATATAATTACGTTATATATAAATTTATTAATACAATATTTGATAATGTTTATTTATTAATATTTACTTATTAATACTTATTTATTAATATCATATTCAACTTTAGCTAGTATCTGCTGGGTCCATCATACTTTTCAGATGAACAAATTTTCCTTAGAAAAGGCTTGTCTTTTCTTTTTTTTGTGGAATTCTGAGCATGTGATAATAGAATTTGCTTTAATATCAAGAAGCTCTTTTACAACGGACAGAGATGATCTTTCTCTTTCAGGTGTCCAAATAGACCCCATCATTGAAAAAATACGTTCAGTGGGAGCCTATAAGTACCAGGCAGACACATGCCGAATTCTAACATTTTTAAATATATTAAAAAAGAGACGTTTCTTCTAGAAAATGCTTCAAATATTTATTTCCATTTCTCATGAGTTTTTGGGGTTTCTTCTTTTGGTAGGGAAGCCCATTTAGCTTTCTGATTTTTCTTAAAATCCGGACATTTCTCAAATCCGGACGCAAAACCGGACAGATGTTTCAAATCCGGACTGTCCGGACGAAATCCGGACGTATGGTAACCCTACCTATGTAGCCTACTGACCTGGAAGACCAAGAAGATCCTGTACAAAGCCATTACTAGGCCGAAAGTACCTGCTTTTGTGTGGATTTGAGAACTGGATAATGACTGCAAAATCTACAATAAAATATTTGCAAATGCTTGCAAACCATTAGAAAGAAACTGTCCTCACCAACCTAACAATAAGATTAAGCAGTTAACAAAATTAAAATACAACTACGAATCCCTTTTGATGCACTGACATCATACAGAGCATCAGCAAACACAATCAAACATTCATTCCCTTCAAACATGGGTTCCCTTCATTTTACTTACATGGCTTAAGAATGAACACCTTTTTATTGCCTGAGGCCAGAAGATACCCCTCAGAATTAATTGTCCTGTTCACCCCAGAGAGATTAACTGAAAGAGCTTAATGAGGATCCCTGCATCCTCATAATTGTAAAAAGCTTTAGTCTATGTAGGCTGGCCTCCCATTTCATTGACATTTCATATTTCTGGATTATTATTCCTTAATGATCTATATTTATAATACTGAAAAAAAAATTATCGAGAAGTCCAAATCCTTTTATTATTAAAACAGGTTTTAACTTAAAATTAGTTAATATTAATTCATTTTTAATACTTTTTTAAGGTACTATCCAGAGCCTTCAGGAACAGATTTGTGGAGTTACATTTTGATACGATACCCTCTGGTGAATTAGAAGAGATTTTAAAACACAGGTGTGATCTTCCACTGTCTTACTGTAAGAAAATGGTTGGAGTAATGCAAGACCTCCAGGTAAGCCTTGTTCAGTTGTGTTTTTCTTTTGAATTTATACTAGTCAAATAAAGCTAAATCTGTGAGGCTTTGCCTGAGGAATATGAAGGAATGCACACTCCTCAAGACGCTGTCTTCTTATGATAACTTTGTAATGATTTCGCTAGCTGCAGAGCCTAAGAATCAGATTATCCCTTTAGTGCTCTTGGGGTAATTTTGTACCCAACCTTCGCCAAAATGAGCATGAGTGGAACTGACAAAAGTTAGAGTTTTGATTGTCTAGGTAATCTTCCACTACAATCTTAGCTTTTTAACAACTGCATCAGAATCATTTACTTTCTCTGTGTTGTTATCAGTTAATTAGGTATTGTTTATGCTTGTGATCATTTTTTTTCAAACTGACCTAGCTCTTAGAAAAAACGAAGCGCAAGCACTGAATGGTTAAATAACATAGTTTAACATTCTAGAATTTCAGGTGAAAACAAATGCGTCTTTAAGGATATGAAAGATAACATTCCTCAAGACCTAGCTTGTAATTATGACTCCAGTTGCAGAATCCTTGCACTACAGTAAGATTATCTAAAGTTTTGACTTTTGACACTCAGATTGACCAACCTAAATAAGGAAAAAAAATAAAGCCACTAGGCCTGTGGGAGGGGTGGGACTAGTGACATTTTTGTTAGCCTAGTTGGCCCGACCTTCTAGAATTCAAAATCCTGACTTCTCATTGGCTCCCCACGGATTTTCTCGCTCTGTCAAAAGTCAAAACTTTAGATAATCTTACAGTAGATTTAATGTCCTAACGGGTAAACCATTTTTCTAGATATAATGTTTTTCTAACATCACCCATCGAAAACATTATATCAAATTTTCACTGTATAAAGTTTCTTTCTATGTATGAAAAAAAATTTGTTAAATGTTACAATTCTTCCGGGAAATTTAAGTTACATGTAGATAAATGTCTACAGTAATATATTTCATATTCTATAATAACAAAATTCTAATATAACCTGACACTCACAGCCCTCAGCTAACTAATCCTTATTATTCCATTTTACATATAAATCAATAATATTTTTAATGGTTTAATCGACTAAATCTTTATGACCCTCCACCCTAAATTCTTTATATTTAATGACTCAGTTCAAAAAATTATCACATTACTGGTGACGACTAATTACTATTGTTTAAATTGTTTTGCATTCTAGATGTTGTTGTTGGTATCTTATCTTATATAGATATATTGACATTTTCATGTCTTTACTTTGGCACATAAACTCGAAAAGCGTTACCAATAAATGACAACAAAAAGCGTTACACAAGTGTTACCAAAAAGCGTTTCATGAAAATGTCTCACTGTCTTGCAGACTCTTTTGAACTTAATTTAATATCAATTTATGTAAATAACATGAATTAACTTCATTTAATCAACTTGTAATTTTTTTTAGGTGAGAAGGCGTGGAAGTGCTGCATTTGCTGGCAAACAGGGCTACATCACTCTGAGAGACTTGTTCAGGTGGGGAGAGAGGTACAGGCTGGCTAGGGGCATACCCTCCGATAAGTACTATGACTGGGATCAGCATATAGCAGATGAAGGTTCATTTCCTTTTCTTTTATCTCTTTTATAATTTATTACATTCTCCCTTTATTACATCATTATCTTGTCAAGGGCCTAGGAGTTAGTAGCAAATAAAATTTTACTATTAATTTCCTGCATTAAAACCTCCGTGGCCTTTTAAATTAGTTTTAGTCAACAATTTGGTGTTTAAAATGTAATAAGAAAAATTTTATAGAACTAACTCATATTTCTCTTAACCCTCGGGAACGCGTGGTCCTGTGAGGCCTACATTTGAGGTATAACTGTGAAATTGAGATAGATGTGGGTGCGATTGGAAGATGGGGATTTTTCTAGCTACATTTCTTGCTTTTATCAAGAGAATCAGTCACTGTTTGACATCGTACGTGATTATTCTTCAATTCTGTGCCTATATTGTCCTGACAGGGGACCCGCGCCACTTTCACTTAAATCTTAGTGTTACGCTAATTTTATTAAAATTATACATATAATACAAAATAAATGAATATGGTACCTAAAGTTAAAAATAAAATAAAAATATACAGAAAAAAATTAAAAATTTGAAAATTAATATTGAGACTAACTAACTTTGAGCTTATAAACTATGAGATTAACCCTTTGACTGCTGCATAGAAGAGAGAAAAAAGTCCTTCCTGGGAACGGATTTTTTTTTTCATATATTTATGTTAGTCTGGACTCAGGTATACATGAAATTGCATCAGAATCGTTTTTCTAATGTTTATTGTTTATAAACATAACAAAAACCTTATGACGCACCATGTGCGTCATGCAGCCACAGAAAGGACAATTTATCACTGAAACGGGCATGACGCACCATATGCGTCACCATGACGCATCGTGTGCGTCATGGTATTATTATACTATTTTTACTTATTTGATTATTCAATACGTAAAAAAATAACAAGTTTGTAAAATGTATCGTGTAATTGAAACATGTAAACACTTGGACCTTATTAATTATTCATAACAATTGATATATGTTTAAAAATATATATTTTTTTAAAAGGTTTCTTTTCACCCCAGCCGTCAAAAGTATTTATTTTAGAAATTAATATATATCGGAAGAAAGAAAAAATAAAATAAAATAAAAAATGGGAAGAGCAAAATGTTAGGAAAACGGTGCGACGCAACAGGTGCGTCATTAATGACGCACCGTGGGCGTCATGTCGTTTTGAAGAAAGCAATGTTTAGTGCCCCAGTTAAAAAAATCTAAACTTGCCAAATAATATCCTTAAAAATTAGTAAATACACAAGTAATGCTAGCTAATGACTTACTTTTATCAATAAAAAAATGCTGTATAATTTACCTTATGCGAGTAGCGTACTGAGGGGCCAGAAAAAAAGAGAAAGCAAAAACACGCGTTACTAAGCACAAAAACAAAGGAAACGAGAATGACTCACTCCATACAACCCTTGGACTAGTACGAACATGACCACCCCTCTTCCAAACCGATATCATATGGCAAAGGCTCCCCCACTCCTTTTTTGGAGAGAGGCTTTTTTTCTGTCCATGACGCACCGTAGGCGTCATGCAGTTTCTCTAAAGAGACAATATGTGACGCACATGGTGCGTCCTACCGCAGTCAAAGGGTTAAACAACGGTATTTTACAAATTAAAAAAAATAATAAAACAATAAAACCAATTTAGATATTATGTTTTATAATTTTTTGCTAAAATTATTTCAAGTTTATATTTATTTTACCTGTTGTGTGGGCATAAAAAACAGATCAAGTCCTATCAGGGGTCTGCACCTCCTCGTGTCTATATTAGACTGCGCGCACCCGAGGGTTAATAGAATTGCAGTTTTGCAATAAAATAAGATATCTGTGGTAGCATGCAAATTGAATAAAACTTAAGTTAGTTTAGTTATTGTAAGACTTACATCAAAGTTATGACCTAAAGCGGTTGATAAATCTGTATTACATTTTATTTTGGTTAATATCAATGTACTTTTTCATCAATTAATGGTTCAAATAAAGTCCCTGAACTAAAACTAATGACTTTATTAAATAATAGCTCTTCTTTTTGCTTGCACTCTTGGTAAAAAATGTTTAATGCTTCTTGACAGTAGTCAGGGGTATGACACACAAGCATTAAAGAATTCAATATGAATACAAAAACTTATATCATATCACGTACAAATTTAACTAAAACTAAACCTGCCTACAAAATTTCAGGAAACTAATATTGGAAGACTCTATACTAATACTAATTGAAAATATGTTACATCCTGTTCTTAGTACATGAAATTGATACTGAACGTTTCAAAAATCTTATTGTAAACTTGTGAAGAAAAATCATTATAAAATTCTTGATTTGAATAAATGACAAAAAAGACAAGAATGTCTAAGAGAAATAACAGAAAGAGAGTAACAAGAGAAGAGTAAGAGTGTAACAGAAATAAGACAAATGAGAGGAAAGGTAATTTTTTTTGTGATGTTGATAAAGATAAAGCAAATGCATCAATATGATTTCGATCGTGGAAATTTAATCCAATACACCTTTTCCTGCAGAAATTACCATTAAGTTAGAAAGCCATGTGTCTCCCATTGTATCTCTGCTCATTGCTCAATCAGCCGAACCGCTAGCAGGGCCAGTGAGAGGATTCCCAGGCCCCTGGGCAAGTTAGCATCTGGGCCCCTTTGGACAAATTACGGGGGACCTCCCCCGGAGAATTTTTGTGTGCAAAAAGATGAGTTTTAAGGATTTCTGAGGGCAAGTTTGTCCTTACAGAAAAGATGATTGGTGGGGACGAATTATGAAGTTTAACTAAGATATGCTAAAAAAAAAATAATAATAATTGAGTTGATTTGTATCTGGTGAGTTTCATTAAAAACCTTCTTTTTAAACTTAAAATAAAACATAATATAAATTGTTTGCTAAAATAGTGAGGTTAAGAGTAAGCAAATCAAAATAGTTAAGTAACACAGTTTATTTACAAAAACTGCATGACAAAAAAATGTTAAAGTTATTAACATCAGTTTGGTAATAGGATTTGTCTGTCAGTTTCTCACCTGTAAATTAACATTGTCCATATTGAATATGATGAAACCATCACAAAAATCTAAATAACTAAGTGAAACATAAGAATTAACTTCCATACTCATGACACATTAGGAATAATTTTAAGCGCATCACAATTAGTGGCGTAGCTAGGGCATTGGAGCCCCCGCCGAAAAAAAAAAAAAAAAATATGAGCAAAAAATAAACATTTACGTTAAGAACTGAATGGGGCCCCCCTGACAATGGTATAGAAGCATAATTCCAAGTTAGATTTTATTATGCTCTAAAGGCCCCCATCGACATTGGTACAAATATAGTAGTTTTATGTTTTGTTTTTGGATTTGGGGGCCCACACGCAATTCACTTCCCCATAGTTACGCCACTGCTCTTTCTTGCCTTTTTGGTTGTAAACAAACCAGGGCCGAGCCGGGCCACTGGGCAATAGCCCCCCTCCCCCCCCCCCCCCAGTAAAGTTGTATAAACTGTTTTTAAAGTTCTAAAACCTGTAAAGTGTGTAAGGCATCGGTAGGGTTTCATAAAACCTCGTGTATTATCAGTATCACATCCACCCCCCCCCCCCCCCCCCCCCCCCCAAAGTGGAAAAAAGTGCTATTTTCTCACCCCCCAAGAATTTTAACGACGCAGTCTGCGTCATGCCCCCCTCTGTGGGCACCCCTGCAGTAGTTTTTAAACCTATAAAGTTAAAAAATACTTTAAAAATTACTCAATCATTAGCAAAACATGAAATTCCAGCTAGCTAAGAATACATATTTAATGTCGGTTTTTGTTTCATCAATGTTTTATTATTTATGTTCCAGGTTTTCTTGTTTTGGCTGGTAGGGTTAGAAAGTTTGAAGAGTCTGAAACCATTCGTGAAGTTCTTGAAAAAAGGCTAAAAAGAAAAGTTGACTTGGAAAATCTTTTCACTTGTAAGTTACTTACAGTATATAGGTTTTATTTGTCACATTTTATAGCATATTAGACATATTTATATTTTAATAATGATTTCCATTAATGGTGTAGCCCTTTCTATAATCTTCTCTCTTTTCTATTTTAAGATTGAATATAATTTATTCAGATTGTCTAATGAAATATTTGGTTTATAGTGAGTGGATCAACATCTCCAGTAACCAAGCACATTTTAGAGAAACTTACTGTTGATTTGCCTGATGGGTTCAAGCACATTGTATGGACTTTCAACATTAGGAAACTTGGAGTTCTTCTTGGTAACTTATATTGTATTTATTGCATAGTAGGGGAGGTTCTCTTACCTTGGAATTTTAGCAAAAAAATCAACTATCGCTGATAACACTGATATTTTTTCTGTTGAAGAAGGGAAGGTTGGTAAAATAGTGTTGCCAGGCTCCGTTCTGACAAGTAGTATCACAGAAAAATATCCTCTCTACCTGGCATTGTACTGGGGGACAAGTGTCCAAGGTTCATAACAATCCAATGTAAGGAAACCTCCCGTTTATACATAGAAAGTGTTGTGGCGTATTTTAGGTATAGTGATTGGTTTAGTAATGTTAATGGCTTTACACATTGTGTCATGAAATTAATTTCAACTTTGAATTTGGGCAAAATGCCCTCCATTGTTATCTGCTTGATGGGCTTCCTAGTGAAGAAAGCTGTCAATAGGTTGTATGGGGTCGGTACTTCCAATTCATCAACTAATCACACATTATTGTACTACTTCATGCTGAAAATATCTTTCTTGGCCAACATTGGCAATTTTTCCTTTAGGTCATTTAAAGGGTATCCTTGGTTTTCTTATCTTTAAGTCAGTAACTTTTCGAATCACTTTTTCACTATCAATATCCTGATGATGCCTTAAAATGGGTTTAACTAAAAGAAAACCAAATTTTGATCCTGGTAATAATTCAAACTACTACAAGCAGTAATTGAAAGTACTATGAGTAGGTATACTATTTAATATAAACTGGTTTATGATCATGTTTTTTTTTCAATAATCATTATACATTTTTATGAAGGTATAGTGTCTTGTAGATTTTGTGTTGGGCATTTTATGGCGGTTTAGGGTTGTTAAGAGGAACCTTTAAATGGTGATAGTAAAATCTCTGGCTTTAAATTTTTCTGGGATTAATGCCTACTTAAGTAGCCTATTACCCCCAACACATATATTTTTTATTTTAGTAAAACTCATAAAACAAAAAATAAAATCACACTGAATCAAAAATTCACTCATGGAAATTGTTTATGTATTAATATTATTTGGAACTTGTGTATTTATATGCTGTGAGGGCTAACTTACAAAGCTATAAAGTGAATGATTAAATTTCCTGAACAGAATTGTCATTCTTTTACTGTGAAATCCATGATTCTGAAAAATTTAAATTTGTTTTATAGGAAAGGCCCTAGAGTTTGTGGAGCCTGTACTATTAGTTGGAGAAACTGGATGTGGAAAGACAACAATCTGCCAATTATTATCTGCTTTGAAGCAACAGTCTCTCCACTCTGTCAACTGTCATCTTCACTCGGAGAGTTCTGACTTTCTGGGTGGTCTTCGGCCTGTTAGAGATAGGGTAAGCCTTTTATAATGTTGATTTTTTTCTCTTGAAAGACAAATAATGACAACTTCTAAATTTATTGTGTAGGACTCTGAGGGTAGACTCGTATTGAACAGCATGGTTTTCCTGTGAAATTCGCGTCACGAAGGGGTTAAATCTTCAGGGGTGTGGTGCATCGTGATGTTGAATCAAAGCAAACACAAGATATACAGACGACTGGAGAGAAGAACGGCTTATTTATACTGGTTTCCTAGACCGTAGATTGTACCTGGATTTTCTGGGAGTTCCTTTACTCAGGGTAATCCTTTGTCTGGATGATGCAATCACGTAGGTATTGCCTTCATCGGTGTTTCTTTGTAGAGATGATGCAATCAGGCAGGTGCTGCTTTCGTCGGTGTTCCTTTGTCGGGCAGGTGATGAAATAACCTGCCTCTTGCTATCTGCTTGGCGCAGGTGCTGACCAGAGGTTTCCAGGTCCGAGAAAGGTTGAAACCATCCTCTCTGTTAAAGTTCTCCAGTTGTTTTTCGATCTCAATGGCCTCCCTTACCACCCACCCGCTGTGATACCTGTTGACAGATGAGAGTACTCGAATTTCCCCAAACTGGATGAGATGGCCAGTTAACATTGCATTTTTATAAATAAAAAAAGGATTTTATTGAAAAGGAAATTGGCTGATTATTTGTTGATTTAACTGTTATAGGAATCCAATAGTAACAAGTTATTTGAGTGGGTTGATGGTCCTCTTATTGATGCCATGAAGTCAGGTGGTGTGTTCCTTGCAGATGAAATCTCACTAGCCGATGACAGTGTTCTTGAACGTCTCAACTCATTGCTGGGTATATTTTTATTTTAAAGGCTTTTAATTTTTTAAACATATTTTCATAAAGTTAAATAAAAACTTTTTGCGGACAAGAAGGGAAATAAGTGAACTAACAGCAGGCCCTTTTTTACTTTCCCATTTATGTAGTATGTATATAGAGAAAGTATTGTGATGGCTCAAAAATTGTGATTTTGAGATATTGATGGACTTTTATGTTTTAATGTCCCTTGAGTCCAATAAAGTAGTTACAAGTCTATTTCCTGGAAAAGTCTAGTTTCTGAAATTTAAGCAAACACCTGTTGAACAATATAAATCCTACGTTCTCTCATGAAAGTCTATCAAATAATTTTAGCTGCTTAATAATAATTTTGTATATATCTTCTTAGGTGTGGGTCGTGTAGGGTAATTAACTTTTTTATAAAAACAACTACATTGTTTTCAAAACTTGGCTATATTTCGACCATGACCAGGTCATCTTCATGCCTAAAACATCGTCAATTTTACAGTAATTGTTTACTTAATTTTCATTTCAATAAAATTATTAATACATTTTTGCTATTTTCCATTACATATAATCTTCTTATTTATAATATAAAATATGGTAATTACCTTATAAGTCGGTTAAATTTTAAAAAGTTTTTTCCGCCATTTTATGGTATCGTCGTTATTTAATTCACTTTTTAAAAAAAAAAATCAATAAATAAAACATAATTTTGTATTTATTGTTACAGAACCTGAAAGAAAATTATTAGTGAGTGAAAAAGGAAGTGGTCAAGATTTGGAAGTAGTTGCCACTGAAAACTTTAGATTTATTGGTACCATGAACCCTGGAGGAGATTATGGAAAGAAAGAGGTAAGTTACTTAAAGTAATTGATTTGTTTGGGCTTAAAGACTTGAATAATTAGAATATTTAGTACATCAGATAGAAAGGAGTAACTTTCTAGAATAGAAATTGCTACAAGATCTCTCGCCTGTTGACTCTGGAAGCATGACATTTGTCATGCATGTATGGCACATTTGACAAAAACTTTGTGTCTTCATATCATGCGGTCTAGACCATGGTTCAACAAAGAGACTTTGATGTGTCACTAGTGAGTAGAAAAATAACAATGTAAATTGCTTTTTACACTAGTTTATTGAAATATGTTGGTACTTTTATGCGATATATTAAATAACTAGTTTTGTCAAATTTATGTAAAGTTTTCGTTATTTAGAGAGTGGCTCTAGAGAGATTTGATGTGAAGCTCTTAAGGCCTCTTTCACACGAGATACACGGTGTACTGGCTACTAAATCTCGAGGCACCCCCCTCTGGAATCTTGCATTGCCACTCAAGAGCCACTCGGTGTCCCTTATGTCAGAGACACAGAGCTCCTCCCACTTCTACTTACCTGCAAAAGTACAAGTTTTTGATTTAGTTCCATTTAAAATTATGGAACCTGATGAGGTTCCCGCATCTGCATCTTAAATTTTCACACAAAAAAAAACACGGCAGTTGTGTGTTCATCCATCCAACATGTGCTAAAAGATAAGAAAGTGGGGCATTTTTTACGTTGTTCAACGAAGTTGAAGCAGATGATAAAATGTTCTTTAGTTATTTCCGGATGTCAAACTTGACTATGAAATGTATGAAAAAATAAAATGTGAATTTAAATGCCAAGACATCAACATGCTAAAATGTATCCCAGGGATTAGGCGAGTGAAATAAAGAGATGTATGGTTATCGTAGAATTTAATAACTATTATTTTAAATTAACAATGTTCATGAATAGATAATTTCACAAAGATTCATTGCTTAGAATTGAAAGCAGGCTTTAGTCTTCAGATCTTCATCAATGTTATTTTGTTACTTTATTTGAATATTCCTTAGCATGAACATTCCTTAATGCCGATCTTTCACGAATCAGCTCTATCAAATGTTCAGTGTCAAAACATTCATTCATTTCGTCAATAATAAATCAAATCCTATAATAAAAATGGTCTGCAAAATAATAAAGTCAAAAGCCACTAGTGTCCTGTGTAAATGCTCACATACAACTAAATGTACCAGCAGTGGCCAGGTAAGTGGGAGTGTCCCTGCCTCTCAAGGGGAGAGCCACTGATTAGCCACTGTGTCCAGTGGCCCGGGACACCGTGCCCCCGTGTAACGCTCCTATTTACTTATCGGCAGTGGCCAGTCACCGAGTGTATCGTGTGAAATAAGGCTAAGTGTCTTAAATCTCCCAAGCAACAAAATCTCAATTTATTTACTCTTACTGAATAAAAAATTATTTTACTTGTTTTCTATTACCTTTTTACAGCTATCTCCTGCTCTCAGGAATCGTTTGACTGAAATTTGGTGTGAGGGACCATCTTCTACAAGTGATCTGATCACTATAGTTGAACATAATGTCAGACATGAACTCTCTTTTTCAAACCAACAAGATGACACCTCCGGCATTGGAAAATACCTTATAGACTTCATACACTGGTTCAAAACTACTGAATTTGGGAAGAGGTGAGATATTTATAATTATGGATAAAAGTTCATTATATATAAAGGTAACTTTTAATATTTTTCACCTAAAAAGAGTGTATTTACCTTCTGAATGGGAAAAATTTATATGAGATGTCAAAACTGCATTTATTCACTTCCCATTTTCTTCTCACTTATAGACTTACAGATTGAGTGAAGTATAGTGGATTTTTGGACTATTTGTAAGTAGTATAACTACTGCTATTGCTTCTTTTACGCAAATCAATAATGTCACTCAAGAATATGTGAAACATTACTTACACCACTTTAGTTTTGACTAGTATCAAAGACGGACATTTGATATTTTTTCCAAATTTCAGTTATCGATTGTTTCTTTGACTAGTATCAAAGACGGACATTTGATATTTTTTCCAAATTTCAGTTATCGATTGTTTCTTATAGATTTTTGGCCGCTGCATCAGATTCTGTTATCCATTTGCATCAAAAACGACCAGAAAAGGGGTAAAAATGCAATAATATTTGTAGTTTTGTTTCAAATACGGACAAGTCAACACGCGTTTTGCTTCAAAAGTGGACATAACCAAAACAGCCAATCAGGAGGCTGCATTTTTCTAACTCGTTCCCATGATGCATTGCGGCCTTTAACATCTGAATACCTACTCCTACCATATTTGACATAAAGGTTTAGAAAAGTGATACCCCGAGGGAAAATCGAGAAATTAATTTTTGCTCTAAATTTGGGGGCACTACCCCCCTAAAACTCTGAAGAAAAACGTGAAAAAAAATATTTCTCCAATATTATTATTCTAACCATTATTTTCCATGTTGTTTTGCATAAAAAACTGACAAAACCTAGTTTTTGTTTCAAAAGCGGACAACTCCACTTTTTAACTCCATTTTGCTGCTAAAATATCAAAGAAATTCAACTAGTTTTGAGTCTATTAAGAATGTACAGAAAAAAAATCATAGCTCTAGCACCTGTAGAATTTGAGCTACAGTTTTTCGGCACTCCTGTAAAATTTTGAAATGTGCTCTTGTCCGTATTTGATACTAAGCTCCTCATATATGTAAATATATTATTTAGTGGTAACTTTTTTTTTCTTTTTTTCAGGACAACTGTGAGTATAAGAGATATACTGACATGGGTTGCATTTATTAATAGTTCAACTGAGGAAGGTGAAGTGAGCAGTAATCTAGATGTATCATCTGCATATGTTCATGGTGCCTGCCTTACATTACTTGATGCTATTGGATCCTCTAACACTTCTACAGATAAGTGAGTACCATTTTAAATTAGACTTATGTTAATAATAATAAATAGTAATAGTACTTAACATTCTTGAAATGGAAAATTCCTAATTTATGTGTGTAGAAGTAGGTTTCCTTCATCTTAGCCTTTCCTATTCTTTCCGCATATGCATCTGTCCATCTTCTAGCTGGCCTTCCTGTACTTAAAGTACTTCCTTATGGTGTCTATTCTGTAGTCATTCTTGCCTACCTTTCTGGACCCATTCAATAAACATGGCCTGCTCATTTCCATTTCAGATTATGATAGTCCAGGAAATAATTTGATGTTAATTTTTCACTTTATAGGTTAATTATTCATCTATTTTTTTCTAATCCAAGTGGTCATGTAGCAAGTGACAACCTAACAACAGCTTGCATTTTACTTGCTATTTTTGTACTGTCGATCATGAAAATCACATTGTCTGCCAAAATGAGCAGCCATATTCCGCTCAATTTGGCCGACAATGTGAGTATAAGAGATTTAAGATAACAAGTAAAACAGTTTTGTATTCTGTAAGAGTAAAAGAAGTTGAAATTTTGTTGCTTGGTAGATTTAACACTTAAGAGCTTTTCAACCACTTCCTAATGCATTATGTTGCGATGCGAGTGACAGAACCTGGATTTATTAGTTTTTGATGTTTATGTTTACGTTGTCAAGTCGAAACAGAGTTAAGTTTGATTATAATAATTCGAGTGTATAAATATATAGTTTTTCAAGATATGTTCTCTAAAGTGTTTGAGTTTTAGTATTGAGTTTTTTAGCCTTCTAGGGAACATATTTAGTGGCGACCGTGACAATAAAATCAGAATTATTTTTTGGCAACCTTGGAAAAATTTTGACAGAAAAAATCGGGAGAAATTCGTAAGTGTTTAGATTTTTTTTTTTTTTTTTTCTTTTTAAATTATTATTGGTTTCTTTATTATTTGATAATGGAAAATATAAAGAAGCAAAGAGCAGGGGTTAGAGCCACTTTTACCAAAGCGGCTACTCGGCTTAAGGCTGAGTTGGTAAAGCCAGAGGTAGAGATTACGGTCATAAGTGGTCACATGGCAACTCTGTCAAAATATAGCAATCAACTTGATAAGATGGATTTGGAGATGCAGGCTCTATTAGTTGAAGCAGAAGATGGTAAGTTAGAGGAGGATATGGAGTCAGCGATGTCGTACACCATCCAGTTTGAGTGTTTAAAAAGTCAAGTTACGGCCTTAGAAAATGATTTAAAAAGTGTTAACAGCAGCCAAGGTGAACAATCATTTAAGCCACAGCATGTGTACCGTAAAAGATTGCCAAAGATAGAACTTAGAAAAATCGCAAATGACCCAATTGAGTGGCTGGATTTTTGGAGCTTGTTTCAAAAAATACATTTAGATGCGGAAATTCCTGAGGAAGACAAATTTCAATACCTTATTCAGTCGACAGTGGAAGGGTCAAGAGCGCGGGAGATAGTTTGTAGTTATCCACCTACTGCTAATAACTACCAAAAAGCTATAGATAGTCTACAAAGAAGGTTAGGTAGAGAAGAGATATTGGTGGAAGTATACGTACGGGAGCTTTTAAAGCTGGTTGTGGCATGTACTCAACAACAAGGTAAGCATTATCCTCTCTCTAGGCTATATGATAAAATAGAGACACAGTCGCGGGCTCTAGAATCGCTTGGAGTAACTAGTGATAAGTATGCGGCTATGTTACTACCACTCGTTGAGTCGAGCTTACCCGAAGAAACATTAAGAGCGTGGCAACGAGCGTCGTCTCAGTTTCAGCTGACATCAGAGGTCAATAAAGAACAATACCAATCACCTACTTTGCTTAGTCAGTTGATGAAGTTCTTGAGAGCAGAAGTCGAAGCAGAAGAAAGAATTAGGATGGCTATGAAGGGTTTTGGACAATCTTCTTCTACTTCAGACTCCGAGAAAGGACTCAAGGTATTGACTGCAAAGAAGACGGCGGAGACGCAAGTGATGTCAAATATACCAACGGCGGCAAGTCTTCATACAACATCATCTTCAGTGCCGGGGAAGAAGCAAAAAGGACAGGAGTCACCGGAAAAAACTTGTATTTTTTGTGACCAGCTGCATGAAAGCAGAGATTGTTTAAAGGCCCAGCAGATGTCAGTAGCACAACGTAAAGCCATGGTAATGAAAAGTAGAGTTTGCTTTGTATGTTTAAGGGGTAGGCACACAGCGAGATTTTGCAGAGCAGCAGTTAAATGTGTAGTTTGTGGGAGGCGACATTATCCTTTGTTATGCGAGGCTCTAGTTTCTAGTGGAGCAAAGAACGAAAAAGTTGGAAAAGACATCTCTTTACTCAGTTTGCGTAATAGAACGACTGTTGTCCTACAAACCCTTATGATTAAGCTGATCAATGATGATAAAGAGGTAAGGGCTCGGGCACTAATTGACACAGGCTCTAGCAGATCGTACATATTAAAAAGTTCAGCGGAAAGGTTAGGGTTGTCATCTATCGGAAGAAATAATTTAATTCACAGTGTTTTTGGTGGTTCTGAAAAGATGGAAGAACACAATATATACAGACTTCATACCGCGAGTTTAGATGGAGAATATAGGTGCAATTTTGAGGTATTTGATGAAAATGTTATCTGTAGTGAAGTACCTTCTATTCCAGCTGGACCATGGATTGACGAATTAGCTAATAAAGGTGTGCTGATAACAGATTGCCAGAAAGGAATCAGGCCAATTGAAGTGCTAATTGGAGCAGATATCGCAGGTAAACTTCTTACTGGAGAAAAACATGAGCTGGATGGAGGTTTGGTTGCAGTAGAAACAAGATTGGGTTGGACAATGTTGGGTAAGGTGCCAGATAAAGGAAGGGGCGAGAACGCTATAGTGGCAGCATTGTTTTCTCAGACCGTATCAGATGCTGATATATCAACATTGTGGCGATTAGATGTTTTGGGTATAGAAGACCCGGTCGGAAGAAACTTAAAAGATGAACACGACCGAGCTACGATGAAGCATTTCGAGGACACTGTAACGTTTACTAAGAAAAAAAGATATGAGATCCACTTACCTTGGAAAGAGGATCATCCACCACTTGGGAGTCAGCGAGAGGGTGCTTTTAGGAGACTTCATATAGTAACTAAGAAGCTTAAGGAGGAAGGACTATTTGATTGTTATGATAAGGTTTTCAAAGAGTGGTTAGAGGAAGATATTATTGAGAAGGTACCAGAGGAAGACTTGAAGAATTTCGGGCACTACTTAGGACATAGGCATGTAGTAAAGGAAAGTAGTCTGACGACCAAGATAAGGCCAGTTTTCAATGCAAGCGCAAGAGCAGGTAAGAGCCCATCATTAAATGATTGTTTGGAAAGAGGAC
This sequence comes from Gerris lacustris, assembly GCA_951217055.1. Taxonomy (NCBI): domain Eukaryota; kingdom Metazoa; phylum Arthropoda; class Insecta; order Hemiptera; family Gerridae; genus Gerris; species Gerris lacustris. Next base: position 49,232,274 of record OX578276.1, read on the forward strand.
CCAACTTATTGTTAGATATATTCGGTATTCTTGTTAAATTCAGAGCTGGGAAGATCGGAGTCATTTCAGACATTAGGAAAGCTTTTCTACAAATAAGTATTAGACGCAGTGACAGAGACTTTCTAAGATTTTTCTGGTACGACAGCGATGGCAAGATAGTAGAATTTCGACATGCAAGAGTCGTGTTTGGAGTTATCTGTTCACCTTTTCTTCTAGCTGCGACTATTAAACACCATTTACAGAAGGTCAGTGAAGCGGTACAAAGGGGTGCTTTTCATTGTTCATTGAAAGTATTGGAGATGTTAGGTAACGGGTTTTATGTGGACAATGCAGTGGTCAGTGTTGCTACAGAACAGGAGTTAGACGATTATCGGAAAGAAGCATGTGAAATTATGAAGAATGGAGGTTTTGACTTGCGAAGTTGGGAGTACAATAATGATAATTCATGTCTAACAGGCGATCCAGTCACAAGTGTGCTAGGGCTAATATGGAATAAAAAAGAGGATTGGATGAGTTTAAGAATGGACTGGGTAGAAAAATTTGACATGAGTAAAATAACTAAACGGGTAATTTTATCAGCAGTCCATCATATATTTGACCCTATAGGACTGACAGCGCCGGTTACTATTGGACCGAAGTTATGGCTGCAAGAGTTATGTAAAGGCAAAACGGATTGGGATGCACCCGTACAGAAAGAAGTAGAGACAAAATTTAAGAACTGGTTTGGAGAATTGCATAGATTGAAAGAAATAAGAATCCCAAGGTGGTTTGGAGGTTCCTTACTGAAGGGAGCAACATTACATGTTTTCTGTGATGCTAGTCAGACGGCATATGCTTGTGCAATTTTTATGAGAATTGAAGGTGTGAATAAGAGAGCCATTACGACGTTCGTAGTTGCGAAATCTAGAATATGCCCTAAGAAAAACATCACCATACCAAGGCTAGAACTATTAGGTGCAGTAATCGGGGCTAGATTGGCGGTGACTGTGAACAAGAATTTAGGATTGGATGTTATATTTTGGAGTGATTCAACTACGGTGTTAGCCTGGATAAACAGGGAAGATTCGTTATGGACAACTTTCGTAAGAAATCGCGTTAAAGAAATAAGAGAGCTGACATTACCGAATGCATGGAGATTCGTACCAGGCGAGAAAAACATCGCAGACCTACCATCACGAGGCTGTTCTCCTGGACAGTTGATAAAGTCAAAGTGGTGGGAAGGACCAGGTTGGCTAAAGTTACCTCCACAGGAATGGCCACATGCTAATTACACTGTGGTGGAAGAAGAAGTATCGGCGGAAAAGAAGAAAATCGTTGTATCGGCTGCCAACAAAGAGGGAGATTTGTTGTATGAGAAATACTTATCAAATTTTGGTAAATTAGTTAGAGTTACAGCGTGGATGCAGAGATTCATCGGACGGTGTCAGAAAAGTAATGTTAATGTAGGAGCAATGACAGTGGATGAATTATTTGAAGCAGAGAAAATTTTATTTAAATCGATGCAAAAAAGTTTTTGTGTAAACGATGAGAGGTTAAAGTCTCTGACAGTATTTGAGGACGACACAGGGTTGCTTCGTTTGAAAAGCCAGGTTTCAAACCGAGAGGACACACTGGGGTTTAGAATGCCTATTATACTAGCAGCGTGCCCACTCGTTTCATCCCTTATCATGTACAAACATAAGAAAAATCTTCACGTAGGAGTCCAAGGATTGTTATGTATACTTCGAGAAGATTTTTGGATTATTCGAGGAAGAAAAACTGTCAGAGGGGTTCTAGCGAAGTGTAATATTTGTCGAAGACATAGTGAGAAAGGGCCACAACCACCTTCTCCCCCACTCCCTCTAGATCGGGTCAGAGAGGCTGCAGTGTTTGAAATAGTTGGCGTAGACTACGCTGGGCCATTTCATCTAAGGGGAGAGAAAAAAGCGTGGATGGTACTGTTCACTTGCGCAGTTTTTAGAGCGATTCATCTAGAGGTTGTTTCAACGCTTGCTACAGAAGGGTTAATTCAAGCATTAAGAAGGTTTATAGCACGTAGGGGACGTCCTAATATCATCTATAGTGACAATGGAACAAATTTTGTAGGCCTGAGAAATGCGTTGTCGAGAATCAAGTGGGAGCAGATTGATGGATTCTGCACAAGTGAACGAATTAAATGGAAATTTAGTCCTCCTAGCGGAGCTTGGTGGGGAGGATGGTGGGAGCGGCTAATCGGGCTAGTAAAAAATCTGCTGCGGAGAGTGCTGGGGCGGGCAGTGCTTGATTACGAAGAACTACTCACCCTGTTATGTGATGTCGAGTCTGTTATTAATAAACGTCCCTTAACATATCTATCCGAAAAGGTGGAAGACTTAGCACCTTTAACCCCTTCTAGTTTTTTGCTAGAAATCCGGGAAAGTGGTGTGCCTGATCTAGACCACATTGAACGGGTGAATCTAGGACGACGATTCAAGTATAGAGTCCGGCTAGTGGAAGATTTGAGGAAACGGTTCAGGACTGAGTATTTGGGACAGCTCAGAGAGCGAAAAGCTAGACCGGATACTCCCCCCATCCAAGTTGGTGACTTGGTCCTGGTAGGGGATGACAACGTTAAGAGGAGCAGCTGGCCTTTAGCAAGAGTTACAGAGACGTTGCCAGGGCGTGATGGCCGAGTACGAGTTGTTAAATTGAAAATGGCAACTGGGGAGCTTATACGACCAGTAAGGAGGCTTGTGAAGCTTGAGGTCGACGGAGAGGAGCAAGAAATCCTTAGAGAGAAGTCAGGTATTGTCATATCATAGTCTCCACCGGAGACCAGATTTCGCCTGGTGGAGGATGTTGCGATGCGAGTGACAGAACCTGGATTTATTAGTTTTTGATGTTTATGTTTACGTTGTCAAGTCGAAACAGAGTTAAGTTTGATTATAATAATTCGAGTGTATAAATATATAGTTTTTCAAGATATGTTCTCTAAAGTGTTTGAGTTTTAGTATTGAGTTTTTTAGCCTTCTAGGGAACACATTAAAATCAATATCTGTTTGCATTATGTTGATTGTTTCCAGACCCTCTATGTAACTAAAACTTTGCATAAATTTGACTAAACTAATTAACTGAATTTACACTTGTCAAATTCAAGGTCATGAATAACATTTGTTTCATTATCTTTATAGTATAGGAGATAGCGTGCAAAAAAGTGTCTGACTAACATCAAGCTAGAATTTTGTGTTGAAGTAAATCTTTTTGGTGCCTTTTAAGAATATATATGGTTGGCTAGCTAAGTTTGTGTTCAGGACATAGCTTGGCAATAGGCATTTGGAAGAAACAAACCGGTGGAGAGCGGCTATGTCTCGCCCTTTTTTGTGGACAATGTGATTTTCATGATCCTTAGTATGAAATTAGTTAATAGACCAAAAATCAAGTTGATGATAGTTTGTCACTTAATATGTGACCTCTTTGATTTGGAGTAATATTTGACAATCGCATTGTCCACCAAAAAGGGCAGGACATGGCCGCACTCCAACGGTTTGTATTTTTCAAATGCCTATTGCCAAGCTATGTCCCGCAGACGAACTTAGCTGACCAAATATTCTTAAAAGGCACCAAAAGATTTACTTATACACAAAATTCCAGCTTGATGTTAGTCAGACACTTTTTTGCATGCTATCTCCTGGACTATTTTTTATTTCCATTATTTTGACAATTTCAACTATAAATACAACATTTAATTTAAATCACAATTCCTATTTAACAATATTTAAACCATGTGATCACTCAATAGCAGGTGCTCGAGCCAGCACTAAGTCTATAAACTCTAGTATAAAAAATTATAATAATAATTTCATTTAGTTAATTAATAATATAAGATGAATTGTTTTCGTCTTTTTCCTTTTTTAATAAAAATAGAATTGAAAATAATTTTATTTAATTCTTAACTAACTAATAACAAAAGTAAAGTAAGTAAGTCGTTTTTTTGAGTACTTTGATTTTTGTAACTCAAATTCATTTATTATATCCCTTTGAATATGACGTTTATTTATTAATTTGGTATATTTATTTATTTTCAGTTATGATCTTCTTAAATCTTTTAAGTCAAGTTGCATTGAGTATTTGCTGAAACAGGTTGACGAAGCAAGAGGACATCATCCACCAGAATTAGACACTCTACTACTTACGAAAGAAGACTCGGATTTCAAAATAATTAATTTAGCCGATTCTTTTGGAATTCATCCGTTTTTAATTAAAAAAGGTCTGTATTTTTTCCCCCTATTCATTTTATTATCTGAAAATGAATGGTAACAGGAAACCATGGTTGATGAATGTCATATCAATTATAATTTAAGTGTTTGTTAATGTTTTTCGCATTCATGACATTTATCAATTCTTTAACCAAGGAATACGATTCACAGATTTTGACATTCACTCATTATTATTGTTATTCCTTATGTATTTTTATTTCAGGTTCTGAAAATGATTCTTCAGAAGTATCGTTTATGTTTGAAGCTCCAACTACTTGCCTCAATGCTTTAAGAATAATGAGATCGATGCAGATTCCTTCTAGAGCCATATTACTTGAGGGCAATCCTGGTGTTGGAAAAACTTCACTTGTTACTGCCTTAGCCCATGTAACTGGACATCAGGTTAGTGATGATATTGGTGGAATTGATAGTAATTTAATTATATTTAAACATACTAAAATCAACAGTTTACTTGTGGATAAAATTTTCAAAACCACATATTTTGTCATTATTAAGTTCTGAGTCTTCTGGTAGTGTCCAGTTCTAGATGGGCCCTCCAATGTTTCATCTCTAGTAAAGAGGGCATTTTCAGTGGAGAGCTTGTTCTTCCAAAAAAGTAACCATGTGAATAGAAAGTTGGGTCAAGGTTTAGGATTATAGGGGAAGGTGGGGCAAAGTGGCCATGCTAAGGTTTGATGATTTTTTAAGCGAACTTATAATCGGCCTAGAGCTTTAAAATTTTGTGATTGTATACTTCAACCATCCTCTCATATCATGTATTTTTTTCATTTAATTTAAAATTATTTAAAGAAACCAAATTGATTAATTTTCAAAAAGTATCCAAATGGCCACTTTGCCCCACACAAGGGGGCAAAGTGGCCACAACAATATGTTCGTAATATGTAGTTATTTAACTTCATCCACAGTAAATATCTATAAAAATAATAAATTAGCATACTTTAGGTGTGTAGAAAAAAAAACAAAAAACAATAAATAAAAAAAAAAACAAAAAACAAATAGTAGCTATGGGGCAAAGTTGTCATGCCTGGCCATTTTGCCCCGTTTGACGCCATGATACATAAATTGTCATAAGTAATTAACCAGACGGAACTATGTGACCTTTTAAACATGGTTTTGTAGACAAGTTATAACTACATTTTAACACTTTTTTTTAAAAAATCATAAAGTTTATTACTATAATAATAATAAATAATATAAATAAACAGCATACATCAGAGAGGTGTGAAAGTAGAAAACAGATAATAACTTCACAAAAAACACGTGGTTAAAAGTTTAAACGGCGTTTGAAGACTGATATGGTTGTATATGAAAGGTTGCTGTAATCACCGATTAACAGCAGGACTTTACAACCATAACACTGAGGATGGCCACTTTACTCCCCCCCCCCCCCCCCCCCCTGGCCACTTTGCCCCGCCTTTCCCTATCTATCCAGGGCTTTAGTTATTTCAGGAGTCAGTTGCATTAGATCTTGAATTTCTTTGGGGTTTACTAGGTGTCTGACTGTGGGACCCTAGTTCAGTGCTCACCCAGCATTGTGAAATAAATTTGTAGCTAGAAGTAGTGCCCACTGGTTGGAGAATTCCTTATAATATAGCTAATGGAATTAAAACACTGACCATCTTATTTCACCTATTACTACAACTGTTTGGTTAGCCTATTAGGCCAACTAATGCTTCCTTAGATGTTTCTTGACAGAATGTTATTATAACATTCCATTCAGTGAAAAAACACTACTCCCAACCTTTTCTCTGCTAATAATACCCAGAGTTTAAAACCATTTTGTTATTTTAATACTACAAAGTGTGGCTTGAATGACCACACAAATTGTTATCAAAGGGTGTAAGTACTGTTGAAACTGTTTTTAGTTTTTATATTGTATACATTTTTAAAATTAAGACATCGTGTTCAAAAATCTTTTTCATTATTGAAAAAAAATTGTAAGTTTGATCCATTTAATACTAATTACCGATTATTTAAACCATATAAATCACTATCCCAGACAAAAACTAATTTCCAAGATTATAGCATATTAAAATGGATTATCAAAAATATCCCAAAATAAAAATGTTCTTTAAAGAAGTTTATCTCAAAGTTGTCTCTGGCCAATTTTTTAATTTATTCAATCATTGCATTAAGAGCACTGTCTTTATTATCATTCACCAGACTCTTCATGGGGAAATAATTAAAATTAAAATCTGTCAAATATTTCCTGAGCTACAACTATTTTTAGCTGATGAAAATGTGATATAATCATATTTTCCGAATGTGAACAATAAATGTAATTTATATTCATGTTTTAAATATATTTTTTTAACATATATTGTAGCAATCTACCTTAAAAAAATTGTAACGTTGATTACTAAACAAGTTCAACTGAAATTTATATAACTCATTTTATGAATGGGCAAGGCTTTTTTTTGTCTGTTTTTTAACCAACAAAAACAATATAATTGTAATTGTAAAGCCCTTGTGATCGGACATCGTTGGCATAAGCCATTTCAATGAGTTTAATTTATTTAATTTTTATTTTGTTGCAGGTTACTAGAATTAACTTATCAGAGCAGACAGATATATCAGATCTTTTTGGTGCTGATCTTCCAGTTGAAGGTTCAGTTGGAGGTACATTTGCTTGGAGAGATGGACCTTTTCTTAAGGCTCTGAAACAGGGCCACTGGATCCTACTTGATGAGGTGACTGAACATAACTCTAATAATTTAATTAAGAACTAAAAGTTCTCATATATTTAAGAAATAAGTAAATTGAAAATTTAAGATAATTTTAATTTCTTTTCATGATTTTTTTTCTTTGTTTAATAAATCAATTATTTATTGTTCAGTTGAACTTGGCATCACAATCTGTGATTGAAGGATTAAACAGCGTTTTGGATCACCGTGGAGAAATATTCATACCTGAACTGGGTAAATGTTTCTCAATTGAACCAGGAAAAACCAAGATATTTGGTTGTCAAAATCCACAGAGACAGGGAGGAGCAAGAAAAGGACTTCCTCAGTCTTTCCTCAACAGATTTACTCAGGTACAAGAATATAATTTTATCATGCGTTAACTTAAATTCTAATGGCCCAGTCTATTTCATTGCTTTTTATGTTGTGCAAATATTTGATTTTGATGAATTTACACATTTAAAGGTCCTGCCATTGTTTTTTTTATTTTTATTTTTATTTTTTTTTTTGTGTGTGTTTCTGGCCTGTTGGGCAGACGTGGACCCTAAACTACCAAACTAATCTTGGTAAAATTTGACATCGATGTTCAGAAAAATAATAGTCAAGATTGAGAAATTATTTATGTTAGCTCTTTATTTAGTTGCCCTTGAAAAAACTGGGGGGGGGGGGGGGGGGGGTGAATAAATAAATAAAAAAAGTCCTGATGATTTTGTTTGAAAAAGAATCCTTGAAAAGCCATTTAAATTACCCATACTAGTAGAATATGGAAGAAACCAAAATATAAAGAACTGTCTGTCAATCATTTTATAAATATGTCTATAACTAATAAATTAAATTTGATAATATGGAATTTAAATTGTAGTCATTATGTATTGCAAGGTCTGGGAAAATGGCCCACGTCAAAGTGCCAAATTACAAGGCTCTCAGGGACTGACGTGGGGGGGGAAGACTGAAATTTAAAATTGAATAAATTTAATTAAAATGGTAAATTACCTTTCTTCCACGTCACCTTGCTGATGACTAGCTTTAAGAGCACAGAGAATCTCAGGATGGGTCGCCAAGTTTGAACTTGCGTTCGCCCCTGGACTTGAATCTGTCTTACCCACAGATGCAAGAAATTTTGTATTTAAATATTAATTAAAATTTTCTAAATAAGGTTGTATCGTCGCATTAATAAAAACAATTATTAAAATTGATTCGCTTTATTAAAATATACCTTTCAAATTTCTAGACTTAGCAATATCCTTAGAGCTCAAAGGGTCAAACACTGACTATGCTCAGGTATAAAATTTAAGATTTGAAAATATCTTTAATTATAGAAACTTTACGATATTATGACCAGTTACAGATTTGTATCGGAATTATATTTCCTACAAATTAAACTTATCTGTACTGAAGAGTAGAATCCTCGTTGATGATCTCGTAGTCGGTACCTCTCAAGGGAAGATGGCGCAGACGGTTCACTGATGCTTGTCGGTTAAATATTCCAACGTAGATAATTTTAAGACGGAACTGGCGTACACTGAATTTACTTAATATAAGACTTGATTAACTGTTTAATACTTTACTGGATATCCGGATTTCGAAGAAAAGCTAGTATCACGGATTCCACTGGTCGGAAAAACTACGGGTCCCGAATCTGGGTTACCCTTACTGCAACGAGTCTCGCCTCCGACTGACTTTTCCCTCGACAACCACCTGTTCCCTCTTATCTCCTGGTGACGTCACAACGTCTCGTAGCTTTAGGCTGAAGACAGAATTTGCTAAACTTATTTATTAAAGTCCGTGTCTTCTCTCGGTTGGTTCCAATCGTTGGATTAGGACTTCCGACGATTTAATTACCTCTTCTTCAAGTCCCAGGAGCTTTTATATACGAGTAATCTCATTTGAAAGATATTAGGCTGGGGCGCCGAGAGTATGCGGTCGAGGGGATCTGGGTTCCGAGACAACTCGAGGTTTCCAGGCTGCATCCCCGCCAAATTCAAATATGCAAATCTAACATTTTACCAAATAAGGGTATCCCTATATGTGAGGATCCTCTTATCTGCCCCCTCCTGGAAAAATGAAAATTGGGGAATCAATTTTCATTGGTGCGCTTGAAGCTCTTGCAGAGTACAGTTGTAGTCCGCTCCTACCTTAAGTTCCCTATCTGTATAACAATAACATTTTATTCCTAATTCCGATTACTAAGTCCTACCATCTACATAACTACAACTTGAATACTATTTCTGGTCATAATAAATTTTTAAATTAAATCACATTACATTGTCACACAAATAAAATTTACAAGAAGGATAATTGCTGTGTCATCTACAGTTTTGCAAGTCATGGCAAGCATTTTCATTTTTACATTTTCTGATTTTTATCAGTTTGTTTTTCAATAAATTCAATATGTATCATTTATGGTACACTTTAAGTTCCATAGTAAAGTAAAACTTTTTAAGTTCAATAAAATAAAATAAAATCCATATAGATTTTAGTCATACAAACTCATATATAAAAAAATAAAATTACATTTACAAGCATTGCATTATGAATATCTCACATTTTAAATTATATTAACATATTTTCCTTTTTTATATTTGAAACATCCCTTGTTCATCCCTATAATAAGGTTTCATCATTGAACCATGGAATATCCCCCTGATTTTGTCAATTTTTACCGGATCGATTAATAAATAGGATCCCCTGTCAAAACATTTCTTTATTACATAAGGTCCTTCATACTTAGGAAGAAACTTAGCTACAATTCTACGATTCTTGTGACTTACATTAAGTGCCTTTACCAGTACTAAGTCCCCGAGGTGAAACTTTTTTACTTTCTTGCCTCGATCATAAATTAAATTTTTATTATTTCTACAGGATCTAATCCTTTCTTTTACAAGTTTGTTAATTTCATTATTTTCTTTAATATTATCTCTAACATACCTTAATACTGGGTGGTGTTCCCATGGTCTAATTGGCTTAATGCCGAACTGAGCCTCTATAGGAGTCATCCCCGTGGTTATACATTCTGTGGCATTTAGACTAAACTCAACATCACCTAAATGGTGTGCCCATTTATAATGGTGTCCGTCCAGACATACTCTCAGTTTTTCTATAATGTCCCTAATGGATCTTTCTGCCCTATTTGACTGAGGATGACGGATTGGAACAAACATGGGTTTCACATCAATAGATTCTAAGTATTTTAGCCATCTTTTACTAGTGAATTGACGTCCATTGTCACATAATACATTTTTAGTTTTATTAAACTGTTCAAAATATAACTTAATACATTCGATGGCGACAAGCGCCGTTTCTACAGTCACAGGATATGCTTTAACAAATTTTGAGAATGGGTTCACAATAACAAAGATATATGTGTATTTCCTTCGAGTTGAAGGGGGGAACGGGCCACAAAAATCTACACATATAAAATGATTCAAATTTTCAGGGATTAAAGAATAAGTAGGTTGGTGGTAAGCAACGGTACTAATTTTCTTTCGTTGGCAAGTGTCACACACTTTGATAACTTGCTTAACTATTTTCTTAAGATTGGGATAATAAAAATCTTCTAATAGGATATGGAGTGTTTTATAGGTACCACAATGGTAATACTCACAATGTACCCTGGCAACTATCTCCCTAACCATGATTTTAGGAAGTACCATCTTGATACCGTCTTCTTGCCTAACATACATGACTTCCTTATGCATTAAATATCTACTATTAGGTAAGTCTAATTGCTGCCTTATTACCTGTATGTGTTCGTCTTGTTCTTGTGCTCTTTTTATGTTGTCCAAGTTTTTCATGATTGTTTTCATATTCTCAGATACCTGGAAGATGGGATTTTTGTGTTTTAATAAAATATTCTTTAATTTTTCATTATCTTCTGGCGCGATGCGGGTATCACTAACTAAGTTCTTTAAAGATTCTTCGAATCGAATGTCGGTTTCAATATGATTAATCCTGTGTATCTCGGCTTCGATTTGGAGTTTCGGCCATTCCGGGCTTCTTTCTTGACGAACTTTACATTGATTACACGATCCCGGTTTACATCCGAAATCAATACTTTGTTGTGGCGAATCACTAAAATTTATTTGTTTCTTCGAAAAATCAATCACGACGTTATTCTGATTAAGGAACGGTGTTCCGAGTAAAATTGGAATGTTAAGTTTATCTATGACGAGAAATATTGTATTATATTCTAATTGTTTTATTCTTAACGTTACACTCACTTGTCTTTGAATAGGAACTTTACGTCCTGTAGCCGTGTACACATAACATTTCTGGATCGGCAAACTATCCCGAACCATATCGATCTTCAATTCATTCAACGTTTCCAGATTAATACAATTAACAGCAGATCCCGAATCCCACAATGCTTTTATTTCTTGATTGTTTATACTGACACTAGATATCGGACTCGCACTACACTTATCATCATGTTTTTCCCGTAATAAGTCTTTAGTAAACGATTGTAAGTTGTATACTGGCAGGTTACCTTCTTCCGTACTGGTGCAGGTTAGGCTACTGCTTTGTTTTGGTTTTTGAATATCAGCTGTTATAATTTCCTCCGTCATTCCAGCTGATCGGCTGTCACTTCTGCTGTCACAACATTCCGGTTTTCTCGTCGAAATAGAAATTACTTTCGGTGGTTCATGATTTGGTGGGTTACGAATAATAAAATTTTCCTTTTGGTTAACGTTTGAAAGGTGGTCGTCTCCGATGTCGGTTTCAGGGATTATGATTTCTTGTATTCCTGTATTTATGTTTACTATGTCCGCTGTTTGGATTTCTTCCGATTCCTTACTATGGTCTAAGTTATTCTGTTCTTTTACTGTATGGTTATTTTCGGTCGTTTTTCCGGATACATGGCACACTATTGGCCGTAAATTTTCGGAACGGGGTTCCCGGTTCGCCCGCCCTACTCTTAGTTTAAATTATCTTCGTGGTTTTTTTCAGTCTGCAGATAGCATATCTTACTTCCGCCGTTCTGGGGTAATTTATCGATTCTATTTGGTGGATTTGTCGGTTCTTGGGCCGGCCTTTGTCTCCACTCGGTTTGATTTTTGGATCTATATTGTGGGTTGTATCGGTTACCTCCTTTATGGTAATCGTCGTTCCGATCATTATTACGATATTTACCTAGGTTTGTGTCTCCTTGATTAAATTTTTGTTCATGATTATTTTGAAAGCGCCCGTGAAGCGGTTGTCTTTCATAATGATACGGATAATATCTCCGGTCATGAGTGTTCTGCGGGTTTTGGTATTTCGGTGTGTTGCGGTATGGTCCTTGTTCTGCGGTTTTATCTTTCGGGCCATAATCTCGGGTTTTATTAAGCTGTTCGTATTTCTCGAAGTCTTTAATTAATGCTACGAAATCGGTTACGTTTTGCGGTTTCCTCATCTCGTACCACAATTGAAAATTTGCGTTGAAGTGTTTTGCTAACTTACGGACCATTCCTTGCTCGCTTGGGGCACCACTAGTAGATTTGACTCGCGAAATCAGGGCATATATGTACTGTACCCTACTCACATGATTTTTATTGTCGTATTTCCCGTTCTCGAGTTGATTGACGACGAATTCTTGTCTTTCCACTGACCAGAATTCTTTTACAAACTTAATTTTGAAGTCTTGGAAATCGATTATTTCCCGTTCTTGTACAAGAAACCAATAATATGCTTCATTTAGCAAATGTTTTCGGACGATATTTTTAAAATTTTGATGATTTTTTTCCCTATTTAATTTTCTTTCTATTTGTGATAAAAAACTTATGGGACATACTTCTTTTTCTGACGAGAATGTTTCCATAGGGTGGGGGTTACCTTGGTTGTTAGCAATATAAATCACTTCCCTATTCCTATTCATATCGGGATCGGTTGCCAGGTTCATGCTCATATCATCATTGGGTTTGGGGCTATTTACGTTAACGTTACCATTATTTATGTTTTGACATGATCTGTCGCTATTAATAGGGTCACCATTCTCAGAATTCGTACAATTAGTTCTGGGAGACTCGTATGGCAAATCAGGAACAGTATTATTACTTATTTTGGAACCTCCCGGTTGATTTATTTTATTATTTTTCACAAATGGTTCCAAAGCTGTACGGTTTTCTAGAATCATTTGTTCTAGTTTGTCTATTTTCTTAGTCTTATCCATTAACTCAGTTAACTTGGTCATAAAAATTTCTTGATTTTCGGTATTAATGTTTTGCTGTTCCTGGTTTGACCTTACGATCTCTTGATTTGATTTGATTAATTCATTGACTTTACTTAGTAATTCCTCCATATTTTTGGAGTCGTTGGATCTTAATCGATATTTTGACAGGTTGAAAACGATAAATAAAATTTAAAATAATATAGTTACACAATAATTTACTTAATAATTGAGTCTGTGAGATCACTCTTTCATAGATACTTATACACAATATGATATAATCCGTACGTTTCGGTCCGGTCTTAATATCTTCTTTATTCAACCATACAAAAAAATTTACAACAACCTTTCTTTGATCTTATCAACGATCGTATAGGGCGCCACTTGCATATATGGGTAGACGATGGATAGCGTAAATAGTTCGTTATGACGATTTGGAACGTACTAAATCGTAATGACCCACGTTGGGGAGCCAAATTACAAGGTAATTTGGGAAAATGCCCCACGTTAAGGCGCCAAATTGCAAGGACTGGGAAAATGGCCCACGTCAAAGTGCCAAATTACAAGGCTCTCAGGGACTGACGTGGGGGGGGAAGACTGAAATTTAAAATTGAATAAATTTAATTAAAATGGTAAATTACCTTTCTTCCACGTCACCTTGCTGATGACTAGCTTTAAGAGCACAGAGAATCTCAGGATGGGTCGCCAAGTTTGAACTTGCGTTCGCCCCTGGACTTGAATCTGTCTTACCCACAGATGCAAGAAAATTTGTATTTAAATATTAATTAAAATTTTCTAAATAAGGTTGTATCGTCGCATTAATAAAAACAATTATTAAAATTGATTCGCTTTATTAAAATATACCTTTCAAATTTCTAGACTTAGCAATATCCTTAGAGCTCAAAGGGTCAAACACTGACTATGCTCAGGTATAAAATTTAAGATTTGAAAATATCTTTAATTATAGAAACTTTACGATATTATGACCAGTTACAGATTTGTATCGGAATTATATTTCCTACAAATTAAACTTATCTGTACTGAAGAGTAGAATCCTCGTTGATGATCTCGTAGTCGGTACCTCTCAAGGGAAGATGGCGCAGACGGTTCACTGATGCTTGTCGGTTAAATATTCCAACGTAGATAATTTTAAGACGGAACTGGCGTACACTGAATTTACTTAATATAAGACTTGATTAACTGTTTAATACTTTACTGGATATCCGGATTTCGAAGAAAAGCTAGTATCACGGATTCCACTGGTCGGAAAAACTACGGGTCCCGAATCTGGGTTACCCTTACTGCAACGAGTCTCGCCTCCGACTGACTTTTCCCTCGACAACCACCTGTTCCCTCTTATCTCCTGGTGACGTCACAACGTCTCGTAGCTTTAGGCTGAAGACAGAATTTGCTAAACTTATTTATTAAAGTCCGTGTCTTCTCTCGGTTGGTTCCAATCGTTGGATTAGGACTTCCGACGATTTAATTACCTCTTCTTCAAGTCCCAGGAGCTTTTATATACGAGTAATCTCATTTGAAAGATATTAGGCTGGGGCGCCGAGAGTATGCGGTCGAGGGGATCTGGGTTCCGAGACAACTCGAGGTTTCCAGGCTGCATCCCCGCCAAATTCAAATATGCAAATCTAACATTTTACCAAATAAGGGTATCCCTATATGTGAGGATCCTCTTAGTATATAACAAAGTTATATACATAACTTTGTTATATAAACAATATCAATCCATTTTTTCATTTTTTTTACAATCACATGACATTTTGTGTTTCAGGTGTTCATGGAACCACTGAGTAAGAAAGATCTAGAGACAATTCTTGTTGGGCTAAATCCCACTCTCTCGTCAGACCTGGCCAGCAAAATGGTTGAATTCTGCTCTAGACTGAGTTGCATCCGTGATTGGAAGGGAGGTCCCTGGGAATGGAACCTGAGGGATCTTAACTTTTGGATCAAATCCATGATTTCACAGGACCCTGGGACATTTGTTAGCACTGTGTTTGCTGCACGCATGAGGTCATCACATGACCGACAGAGGGTAAGATTATTTCCATTTCTTTACTGGTTTAAAAATATATTCGATGGTGACACTATAAGATTCTTCCATGAGTTCTTTACTGGATCTTACGTTTAAGGAGTTCTTGTCTTCAGGTGGTGACCTCAGTGGCTGTAGGTTGCACCGTTTTACCACTGATACTTAAGTTATCTTCAGGGGTGTAGATGAACACTCTGATATAGAATAAAAGAAAGTTGTTACTGCTAACAGAGCAATATATATACATCTCTGATAATACCTTCAGCATCAAAGATGAAACGTTGGAACCTATAATCACTGAGACTTTATTATCAACCACACATTGAAGTCAATGACACCAACTAACCTCTAAAGCCTATGCACTAAGATAAGTTTACATTATGTTAGTTTATATTAAATTCTTATAAAAGTCAGTACCTACAGTTTGGATTATTTGTGTTGATCAACTCATTACAAAAGTTGATATTAATTATGTTGTTTCATAGTAACTACCTTAAATTAAATATAATTCACAAATTTTTGTTTCAGGTTTTAGATATTTACCATGAAGTATTTGGTGATGAATATCCTCTACTTAAAGAGACTCCTGCTTTGGTTGTTAGTGAATTTTCAGTACAGCTTGGTCGAGTTAAACTCCCTAGGCTTGGTTCTGACTCACCACCACGTAAAGCAAAGACTGAATTGACTCAAAACTTGGCCCACCTTGCTGATAGTAGCGAAAATCTCCTTGTATTACGCTCTCAGCTCCCTCATCTAACATCGCTTGCTCTATGCGTTGACAACAACTGGATGCCAATATTGGTAACAACCTTTTTTTAGTTTTTACATAAAGTAATAGGAAGGAAGAGGTTTACATTGGCATTTAATTTATTTATACAATTTTAAATTTTATATAATATGGTGTGTGTAAATTCAGGGTTTTTAACCATTTGATTGTTCAAAAAAATATTTTTTAGATTTGACTTCAGTTTTAGATTTTTTAGTTTTGAAATCCTTCAGAAGGGAATGTTATGACTTGTGGAAGCAAATTAAAATATATCTCCCATTGCATACTTTAATGACGTTATGCTTTTACAATCCATAATTGCCTAGTATAATTATTTCCCTTTTAGTTTCCTTTTATTTCAATTTAGCAAAATTTAATGAGCACCGACGGTTGAAATTATTAAAGGACCATCTGTGGTCTTCTTCCTTTCGACAAACCATTAAATTTTTTAATTTTTTTAAAAGATACAGGTGGAATATAACCAATGAGAGCAGAAGGTTGAAACTTATATGAGATTAACTGTGGGCTAATTATGACCTACCATCCAAATTTCATTTAAATTGAACAAGTAGTTTTTAAGAAAAGTTGGTTCGCCAAAATGTTGGAAAGATCAACAGACATGGTACCAAAATGTTCCCTCATGCCTGAAACGGATTTCTGTCTTAGAATTTTTTAAATTAGAAGACTAAAAAAATGATCTTCTTAACGATATTGATGCATCCGTTGCCTTCAGTCATCTCAGAGGAACTGTCTAACTTGTATAATTATGAGAGGATGATCTTCATTGCCGAGTGGTTATGCATGAAACCACTGTCCAAGCACTAAAATAATATTCCCAGAGAGTAGAGAGGTATATTTTATATTGAGTAGATGTGGCTGATACCTCTGTCTTATGCATAGCGATCAGGGTATACGTTCAGAACATAGTAATTATATTAATTATTAATAATTACGCAAAAAAAAGGATTTTTTTTTTAAATGGCTTTTTATATCCATCTCCTAAATTTGATATTTTTCTTGAATAATTTATTACTTTTTAGCTTATCGAAGGCAATAGAGCAAAATCTCTTGACTGAGATCTGTTTCTGTCATTTGGGAACATATTCGGACTTGTGTCGTTCTGTCACCTTATCATAAAGGCAGGATTACACGCTACGATAAATCGCAACGATTTGATTGTAACAATTTATTGTTATAAATAAATCGAAAGAGTAAGTACCAATTACACGCTGCGATAAATCGTGACGATGTGATTGTTACAATTTATTGTTATAAATAAAATCATTTACATGCAACTATTTCTTGTCAAATTTTTATTGTCGACCACGGTACAACTCACTCAGTTGCTGTTGAGATGGAGGAAGTACTGTTGTAGTCTGCGTATGTGATCTGTTTAGCGAGAAAAGTGAAAAAGTCGCCAAGGCCAAGAAGAAAGTGGAGTCGTCAGTGGTTGTTAAAGAGTCTGATAATTAAAATAATTAAACAAAATAAAAAAATAATTAAAATTACTGTACTCTTAAAGAGCTTTTCAACGATATGCATCATGAAGGGTATTCATTACTTTGACCCCGTGTATTCATAACTTGTACCCCGAAATTTCAATTTTGGTACACAGGGGTACGGGGTACAAGTAATAAATACGGAGTCAAAGTAATGAATACCCTTCGTGATGCATATCGTTGAAAAGCTCTTTAAGAGTACAGTAATTGTTATGTTAATTTTTATTTTGGAATTTTTAAATGGAAATTTATAGCTATATATATATATAAATCAACGTATATGTGTGTATATGTTCCTTATACAAATCTACAGTTTTAGTCCGATCTCGATGAAAACCCTTCAAAGCAAGGGGGAAATCACTGCCTATACGAACTTTCCAAATTTAAATTTGGTACACAGGGGTACGGTACAAGTAATGAATACGGAGTCAATGTAATGAATATCCTTCATGATGCAAAAGCTCTTTAAGAGTACAGTAACTGTGCTTATGCATAGTTTTGTCATGTTTTCATTTAGGGGGGAGGGATTTAGGATATTTTAAAATTAGCTTATCAAAGAGGAGGTGGTATAGAAATAAGTGGGAGGGATAGAATCTAGATATTCTCGCATAGTAAAATAATTTATATGTTTCTTTATGGTTGTGTATAAACTTATCAAATTATAATAACACTCCGTAGCGAAGCACAGGTACCCAGCTAGCAGAGTCCTAATTGTTCAAGAAATGTAAAAGTTCGAAGTACCATAAAGTAGGTTGGTTAACATCATCCTCCCCTGCCCCGGATTTCAACGAATTGTTGACTTTCATGAGTTCTTTTTTATACACAGTACGCAATGCGTTGATCTTCTTAACTACAGTTGCTCTTTCTGCTGACGGATCAAGCTCCTTGTACTTTTCAACTAGCTGTGCATAAGCCATGTCTTTCTTATTCCTATCGGAGTATTCTTTGCTCTTTATGAGCCACAAACAGGGAAAAATCTGATACGGATACAGTTCTATAAATTCAGTCATGAACTCTCGAGGACCTTTACAGGATGCCATGATCACACATACAAGAAGAAAAAAAAACGTATCTTAAAACAATGAACGCAAATTCCACCGCAAATTGAGTCAAATTGTAACGACAAATGCCTGCAAGTGTTTACATGTTCCAACCTGTCGTTCGATTTGGAGAAATTGACACCAATCATCAATCAATTCTAATTCCAATAAATCGTTACAATGTTCTGTTTACACACAATGATAAATCGTAACGATTCCGTTATTACGATAAATTGCTAACATTTATCGTAGCGTGTAATCCTGCCTTAAGAACTACTCGTCTGATTTTATTGAAATTTAGATGGTAGGTCATAATTAGCACTTTGTTGGTCCCATACTAATTTCAAGCTTCTGCGCCCTTTTTTCTCTCTCTTCCACATGTTCTCAAACTCATTTTTATTTGCACCTATATATTTGTCAAAAGTAGTCCATAGGTGGTCCCATATTAATTTTTACAGTCAGCGGTTAATTTGTTAATTATTAATGCATTACTATTAATAAATTAATTATTTTAATCATGTAAAAAAATTGGACTCGGTGGACATCCATTTGTTCTCTTTCTTTCTCAAGTGAGTAATTTCACTTAAAACTAATATTATTGAAGTCTTATTCCTGAAAATATCAAGTCAAATTTAAAAAAAAAAATACGTGTGGTGTCGCGGGACACCCGGTAGGAACGAAGTTCCTTACATTTTTCATTAAATATAAATTATAAAATCACACTGCTAAGTACGTATATATTGCTAACTACTTATATATGGCAGAGTTAGAAAAGGGACAAAATTAAAAGTAACGAACAGTTTGTACCTGGCAGAGTTAAGGCAAAATTAAAAGAAAATCATTATTTGTATAATTAGAGCAAGCGTCTTACTATAAATATATATTAAATATAAGAAAAAAGTTTATAGTGAAAGAGTATGTTTGTTAAAGGAGTTCGGATTGAAATAGGACTGTTTCCTACCTACCCGGCCAATTAATTTAAAATATTATAAAATATATCTCTTTCCTACTCTAAATAGTCCAGGAGATAGCGTGCAAAAAAGTGTCTGACTAACATCAAGCTAGAATTTTGTATGCAAGTCAATCTTTTAGCGCCTTTTAAGAATATGTGGTCGGCTAAGTTTGCCTGCGGGACATAGCTTGGGAACAGGCGTTTGAAAAAAACAAACCGGTGGGGAGTGGCCAAGTCTCACCAATTATGGTGGACAATGTGATTTTCATGATCCTGAATACAGAATTAGTTAGTAAACCAAAAATCAAGTCGATGTTATTTTCACACTTGATAGGTTAGTTATTCAAATATTACTAAAAATCAACGTTGTCGCCTATCAAAGAACAAACTAACATCAATTTAATTTTCGGTCTACTAACTAATTCGGTACTCAGGATCATGAAAATCACATTGTCCACCATAATTGGTGAGACAAGGCCGCTCTCCACCGGTTTGTTTTTTTCAAACGCCTATTGCCAAGCTATGTCCCGCAGACGAACTTAGCCGACCTCATATTCTTAAAAGACGCTAAAAGATTGACTTGTATACAAAATTCTAGCTTCATGTTAGTCAGACACTTTTTTGCACGTTATCTCCTGGACTAAAAGCTTCTGCTTGTATAATATATAACACATGATTATATTTTATTTATTTACAAAACAAAGTGACATTATTGACATATATAACAAAAATAATCAAAACAATTCAAGTAACAGGCTTCCTTAATAACACTTTTTTCCGTCTTTTAAAGCTTACGTTTACGCAAGCGTCGCGTGTGAACGCTTAGGCGGATAACGTTTTCCAACGAACTCAGCCTGTAAAATGAACATGTGTACCAAATATCATCTAACTCGGTGAGCTTTTACTCAAGTTATCGTCATCTGTAGATTTCGTGACGGTGATTTTGGTCGTTTTTTTCGGATTCATTCCCGGGCTCCAGAATGTGCCATAAGGAACTTCGTTCCAAAAAAAATTGAAATTGCCCTTAAGCCTTGTTGGGAATTTCAATAATTTTAATTGAAAAAGCTTTTCTGGGTTTTCTTTTGTGTCGTTGAATCATTATTTGTTCCGGACATGGTTATAATAATAATAATTGATACCCACTTCTTAATAAAAATTAAATGAGGTTAAGAAATGCTATAGTGTCTTAACTCTTGAACGACAACATGCATTTTTATTACATGAATCAATTAGTATTTACAGCGGCTTTTTTAAAAAAAATTTTGTCTAGCGTTGAATCAAATAATTTATTTAAATAACCATGTGTGTTTTTCAGATTGGTGGAAGGCAGAGTGGTAAAACATGTTTAGTACACACTCTGTCCCAACTTGTAGGGAAGAAACTCTACACTCTTCCAGTCAACTCTGCTATGGACACCACTGAACTCCTTGGCGGATTTGAACAGGTTAGACTTACATAGACCTTACAAACTTAACTAACAACTAATCTAAACTTTGTGATGTTCTACTAACCTACCTTTTAAAATGAGGTCACTCTCAGATATTCAGTGTTTTTTATTGAGGGATCAGTGTAGGCAAGTTGAGTCTTCTAAAACCACTACCTAAACACTAACATTATCTGGGTTGATGAATATAAAGAAACTCTCTCTCCACGTAAAATAATACTTGTTTATTTATCAAAGCAGTTTTTAGAGTCCCACCTTAGTCTCTGACATCATTTGACTCTCCCCTTCATATTATTTTATAATGTCTAGTTCTTCCTAGAAGAAGTATAAATAGTGTCTTTAAATTCATTAAGATGACCTCCATGAACGCTCTTATTCCCGAAGATTATCTGGTTTGATTCCCAGAGAACTCGCTGCTTTACTTTTTACAAGAGAGATGATTCCATCAAGTTAGGGTGTAAAGTTGTTGATTCGATGATATGTCGATCGAATGTAAAAATCACAGGGAAGTACTTTTTAGGGTTTCGTAGATTATTAAGCATATGCGTTATTATATTTTGAAGTAACATTATTTATTTCCCCATCCTGCTCTGTATAAAAATATAAAAAAACATTAACAAATTTAGGCGGAAGACCCTAAAAATCGATCAGAAAATTAGTTTCTAGAAGTGTCTCTGGTTTGATCCCACGGGAGGCCACAATGTTTTTTATTGGTAATGACAACAAAGTAAATTAAATTTTTTCGGGAAATTCTCATTCCACTATAATAAGGTATTTGCATGAATTATTTCAGAATTTTAGGACTAGCTGTTATATGGTGGTTGGGGGGGGGGGTGAATTTCTGGGTATGTTTTAACTCATTAAACCAATAAAGAATGAAAGTTTTATAAAAGCTTATATATATTTGTAACCTACTCATTAGCAGCTTTCATTTGATACTCCACCCGAAAATTAAAAATAATTAAAACATTAGTTTGCAAATTGCGCATGCTCATATTAAATAAATTTTTATATTCTCTGTATTTTTCCTATGTTTGGGTCAAAAAGTTACCCCACTATTTCAAATTTCAACATTTTTACCTTGAACAGTTCTGGAGATATGTGCCAAAGACCGACAGACAGACAGACACATCACCCTCGGCATAAGGGGTTCGGGAAGGATCTACGAAACCCTAAAAAAGGGATTTCAAAGCGATTATAATTTGTGCTAAAATGTTTCTTGTGTTGGGTGCACTTCTCTGTATTCACATGTTTTTCTCAGTGTTGTGTGTCATGTTGATGACTAGAGTTCGGATCTATATGCACTTAAAAACCTTAATATATGCATTTGAAAATTGCAAAATATGCACATAAAATATGCAACTCATCCCCAAAAATATGCACTCAAATATGCGCTTATCCCAAATATATGCATTCAAATATGTGCTTTTCCCAAATATATGCACTCAAATATGCGCTTATCCCAAATATATGCACTCAAATATGTGCTTATCCCAAATATATGCACTCAAATATGCGCTTATCCCAAATATATGCACTCAAATATGTGCTTATCCCAAATATATGCACTCAAATATGTGCTTATCCCAAATATATGCACTTATTCCTAATATATAAAGTCCAATAGGCAGCTATATATATATTGAATAGTGATATGTAAGGCGCATTTCGAGGGTTTAAAATGCCCAAAAACCTGATATTTGAAGAATAGGCTGGGAAATACACAAGAATAACCACAAAAAATAGAGTTATTGACTATATTTTTTAAGCAATTAAAATTTACAATTAATTTTTTATAAATTATTTAAATTTACGAAAAAGAACAAAAATTTGTTTGAACAACTAAGACTTTCTCTAAATTTGTAATCTTAAAATTTCGTCTGCGGTCGGAAAGAACCATTTTGAAATGTGAATATGTTCTCTCAACATCACACGACACTACTGGAACATATTTTAGGGCAGCGATGTCAGCTGGGGTCAGATTTTCTATTTCGTCTCTACACTACACCGCCCTCTTCCAGGATTCGGGTGACATTTTCCACAGTGGTCCAGCCCGGATTACGGTGGATAACAGCGTCAATTTTTTGTCGAAGTCTTTCCCCAATCGGACCCGGCAACCCATACTCCTTTCCTTAAGTTCCTTGAGGAGAACTAAAGCTTTCGTCAGCTCTAAACCGCGAGTCTCCAGTTTTTCAATTATATTTGGAAAGACCCCGAAATGAAGCTTTAATAAATGCTAATCTCTGACTAACTTGGCGGTTGTTAAGGGTACTCTTTGCTTTTGGGATGGCCAAATTTGCCGAAAATCTTCGAAGCCCTCTATGACCTTAATGTAATACTCTAATGCACGTGTTGTGCATTCATTTGGGTATCGAAGCCATTTTAATCCGATAATAAGGGCAGCACTCTATGAATCGTCAGCGGTAGTA
This sequence comes from Gerris lacustris, assembly GCA_951217055.1. NCBI lineage: Eukaryota > Metazoa > Arthropoda > Insecta > Hemiptera > Gerridae > Gerris > Gerris lacustris. Next base: position 49,255,509 of record OX578276.1, read on the forward strand.
GCTTTGTCCGGGATTAAGTCGAAAAACAAGAAAACAAGCCTGCTTTGGGTACCAACCAGTAGGGACTGTTAAACCCCCTGGCTTAGCAGAATCTTATATAAGACAGGGGGTTTACTTGCACCGTTAGACAGTGAATGTCTTCTAATCCTTAAAAGGTTTTGGTACCTAAATAATATATGTTTGAATAGAAAAATCATATGAAATATGCGCTTTAGTGGAAATTTCTCTCAAAAAGGAGAATATTTATGCGAAAATATGCAATAATATGCACTTATGCCAGAAATATGCAAAAATGTCCGAAATATGCAAAATATGCATTTTTAAATTTGAATTTAAAGTGGCCTAGTGCCTTCCAAACATCATAATTCGTAAAGAAAAATCACTTGGGGCAATAAAAAAAAAGATTGCAAATATGCAAAATCCGAACTCTATTGATGACACATACAAGAGTATGACTGCCTTCCTTGTAGAGCACTGAACGTCTGAGAGATTGATTTCAACTTAAATATTTGTTTAAATTAAGTAAATCTTTCATTGATAATCAAGTCTATATTATTAACTATAATTGTTTTGAGAATTTAATTCACAATGTCCTGTACACATTTATTTAATAGATTTTTTTTTATTATTATTTTTTATTTTCTATGTTTAAGAAACATTTCTAATATACCGGTGTATATAAATTATGTAATATGTGTATTTTTAACTTTATTTTGGGCTCCCTCCCCTCCAATATATCAATATCTAATCGACAATATCTTTAATCTAGAAAGCTTGCCTGCCAGGTAAGTAGTTATACTAGATCTCCTTTGGAACACGCCCTTTTTATTTTCTCATATACATAGTATATTCAGGGTATTAAAAAAGAGTGTAAAATATTTAAAGAGGTAGTATGGACCAAAATAAACAAAAAAGTCTTAATTAAATTAATAATTATTTATTAATTATTTTAATACACTTTTATGGTTTAATATATGCGAGGTCAGATGGCTGATAAAGTGTCTATTTAATAAGAAAACTACAATGCCATTAATAGAGACGTTTCAACCCTTTAAAGGGCATCTTCAGTCAAATTTATTCTATAAATAAAAACAAAAATACATACATACATCAAATTAATTTATCAAATCAATAATCTACGTTAGTTAGTTGTAGATTTGTTTACAATTTAGATTGTGTACTTACAATAGATGTTTCACAGTCAGTATGGTTTTTTTAACCATCTCCGTCGGAGGCCGATAAATTTAATGTGTGGTAACATTCAATCCACCATACTTCAAAAACTAGTCCTTCGATCTTAAACTTGAATTATACCATTTGAAAGCTTGTGAAAAGCAGAAGTTTTTCCTGAAATCGTCACACTTCTAAACACATCCCTCAATTAAGAGTAGAAAGCTCTGGTAAATTTTGAAACTTCGCTGTAAATCAGGTGTTTGTTGTACAGAGCTGGGATTGATATTAGTCAACAAAAAAAATTTTTTTCTACAAGGTTTTCTTCAAGGTGTTTTATGATCAGAAGCAGAGTATTGGAGAATTTGAATGATAAACATCCCACAATTTTTTATTTCATTTGCGAAGCTGTTCTGGATCCATGTTTTACCATTTGAAAGCTTATGAAAAGCAGAAGTTTTTCCTGAATCGTCACACTTCTAACATCCCTCAATTAAGGCTCTTCGCCCTTAAAAGGTTAAAAAAAATAAAATAAAATGAAAACAGTAAAATGAAAATTTTATTGGTTCTAAGCAAGATATCAAAAATTTAAGTGCAGGCTTCATTCCTAATTTTAATTCTGCACAATTTGAGCCCTATTTCAACTTCCTATGATAAATAGTTCAGGCACAATTTCAATTCAACAATAAAACATATTGAAATAGTTGTAGTATATATAGGGAGTTAAAATAGGGCTCAAATTGTGCAGAATTGCAGAATTAAAATTAGGAATGAAGCCTGTACTTAAATTTTTGATATCTTGCTTAGAACCAATAACATTTTCATTTGAATGTTTTTTTAACTTTTAAGTGCGTTATAGAGCCTTAAGAGTAAAAAAAGCTCAGGAATTTTGTGGTCAAATTTAAAAAAAATCCAAATTTTCAAATGAACAGGACTTAAAAGATGCTTAGTAGCTAATAATTTGGAAATAAATGAGTGATTCTGAAAGGTATTTTTATGCTCTTTAGAATTGTTCCTTAGCCCAATTTCTCTATCTCATTTAGTTTTTGAGATATTAGGTATTATTTGAAAATTTTTGTAAAATACTTTTAAAAATAGAAATAAATCGATATCTCGAGAACTATTAAGAAATGGGAATATGCTTACTCAACATTTTTTGCTGCATTTGACCCATAGAATCCGCCAGTTTCGTTATGACATTTAATCGCAGGTCACCCTGTTTATTAAGTGAAAAAACCCTCTGATTCACAAATCAAAATTTTTGGGCACTTCTAGACCACCTAGAATCTAGTGTGTTTTGCATGTGGTTGGAAATTGGCCCAAACCGACTGGAAAAATTTAATTTTTATCTCTTAGGCTCTCTCTCTGGCTTTGAAAACAAAACTATTTAGGCATTTCATTTAATTGGTATTAAAAAAGCAGATTGGACAAGCTGGAACTGAATTTAAAAGATCTACAACATTTTTACCAATCTAATTCTAAATTTACATGATAATAGGAAACAGCCAATAATCCCTAGCATGAGCCCCGCGCAGAGCGTGAGGTGAAGGCTAGTACTTTTATATTTATACTATATTAGGATGGCACAATATTCAAGTTTAAGATCTTAATGGATTTAAATGTTTCAAGGGTGTTGAGGCCGTCAAGGTGGTTTCAAAGTAATCGTCTCTCTAGGATCATTTGAACCAAATATGTCTGTGGGAGAGAGTTAACCACACAACTAATAGCCACTTGATCCATGAAATCTAATTTCTAAATGTTAGAGTACTGTCTTCCAAGAAACTTTAAATCCTTTAACATTCGGTGGTCCATATAGAGACTTTGGGTGGTCTCCTCCAAAGTTTTCGATGCCCCAAATACCCCTAACATTTTAAAACAACCAATTAAATAAATAATTTAACTAATTATAATTAAATTTTATGTAATTAAAATAAATTTAATAAATAATTAATTCAATTAAATTAATTTAAATTAATTCTTCAGTCTTTCTTAGGTCTATAGGATATTAATAATAAATTTTATTGCTACTCCATGTTTGGCTATATTTCACCTCCTTTGAGGCATCTTCAGGCATTTATTTAATCCTTCTATTATATTAAAATATACATTTTCCTTTGAAAATCTAAGTACCAGTTATTCAACCGTGCGTCTATAATATAATAGAAGGATTAAATAAAGGCCTGAAGATGCCTCAAAGGAGGTGAAATATAGCCAAACGTGGAGTAGCAATAAAATTTATTATTAATACCCTATAGACCTAAGAAAGACTGAAGAATAAATTAGATTAAAGGGTAATACACTACGAATATTAAAATTAATGAGCAGGGTGGTCCTTTGGAGCACCACCTAGCGTTTGGAACATAGTGCATTTTTTATACCTGGACGTTAAAGGGTTAAAGTAAAAAGAATATCTTGGCAACAGATAAGTAAGCAGATAAAGTCCTGTGGGTAACTATTTTGAGGTTCTATTTTCTTTGGGTACTTTATTTACTTGTTAAATTGCTAATCCGTCCTTATAATGTCCAAATTATAAGGATTATTAAATAGCTAATGTATAAAGGAAGAATATAATATATACCTGTCTTGAACTAAATAAATAACTATTTTATACTCTGTGTACTTATCTAGTTCTGTTTATGTCTTAATGCTTTGGCTAGGTTTAAGTTGTTTTAATTTTATTTGTAACTGATATTCTCTTTTACTTGCCTTAGTCTTGCCTGGCTATTAAGTAAACCTTGTTACCGACTTGGAGTTATTAAGCATTCTCTCATCTCCTCTTAACTACTCTAAAAAAAAAGGCTTTAAGTTAAGTGTTGTTGTGAAATTGATTTTATCTCAAAATTACCCAAAAGGCTTGTTTTAATCACCCTCCTTTTCCATTAAGGTGGCTCTCAACCATTTAGTGTTTTCAGCCCTTAGCATTTTAAATACTTTTCATGGGTCCTCATTTTTATAATTAGTTAATAATCAGGTTTATCTTAAAATAGAAACTTTATTCATTATAACTGAAAAAAATTAAATAAAATGAAATTAAGATATGAAAACATTATTACCCGACGGTAATAATGTTTTAATCGTATTGTTAAGCACGTATCGACATACGTGCTTTCGTTACCAATAGTAAAATGAGTAATGAGTCTAAGATAGTGTTTAGTACCGCAAAAAACAGGAATAAATACTTTCTAAATCTAAATATATTTTTTGATTTTCCTTTTAAAATACCAAAATAATTTAAATAACACGAGATAAAAAGACCAAAGACCTTTTATATATACTACGTTTTTAAATTTTCTTTTGGATCTTATAAACCTGACCATTCTATGTATTAATAAATACTTTTTTGTGGGTAAACACACAAACATTATACAAAGGACAAATGAGTAAACCATGGACATTTTATTACTTACACAAAAATCAATTAATATACACCGTAATTAAGTAATTACACTGTTGATTGGTGGTACACCCAAACTTATCCCTTAGCCGCGAGATTATAACATAATTATAACCGAATTCCATCATAACCATAACCATAATTATTATCATAAATTATATTTAAATATAATAATAGAAAGATAAAATTTGTTGGGTATGAAAAGTTAGTTCGGAAAAATCCGCAAGGTGGTTATAATCAGGGGCGTACCTAGGGGGGGGATATGGGGGATCAATCCCCCCCCCGAAATTTAAAAAAAAATATCCTGTTGTAAATAATAAAACTATTTTTATACCTTACATTATAGAAATGCATCCTGTCTGTCTTTCAATAACTATCATATTATCATCTAATCATGATCAACTATTTTCTTAATATTCAGTATAGTCTACTGAATGAAAGCCACGCGCGCGATGCTTTGTTTATTGACAAACAACATTCTCCTACACTAGACGTTAGCGGCCGAATATTTGAAAATGAAAAAAACTCTTTGGCGTGATACCGCGTATTTAAAGAATTCCCAGCAGTTAAAAATATAGACCAGTCGAATAGTACACTATAAATCTATAAAATCACAAACTAACGGCTAGTTCTGATTTTTTAATATGTTGTCAGGAGAGTAGTGTATATCCAATTTTGCAGCTTCCAAAGGCCTGTGCTAACTTTGTGGCACTCGAAATTTTCGCACTTGTTGCGGTTTTTGTCTTACATTTCTTAAACTACGAGTTTCTTTTCATGTAAACAATTCATTTATGTTTTTAAGGTAGAGTAAATTTCCTACAAGTTGAGGCCAGAACCAACTATGTACGACTAATAGTTACCAAGATACAGCCCCCCAAAAATTGGCAATTTTTTCCAAAAATAAAAAACTTGATACAACTTCAACTTGATACAAGCAGAAGTTTTTGTGTAGTAAAGTGATAGTTTATAATAATAGTTTAAAAGCTACTGCTGGTGGTTAAGATTGTTATATAGGCGTGTAGTTATATAGGTTTATCTAGGAAGTAAAAAATAAATAAATAAATACTTCCACTTATCTAAAACTATGACATTAATCATGATAAGTAAATTCCTTAATATTCATTATTCATTGCAATACGCTCGCTTCAATGATAGAGCCAAGCGATGCCTATTTTGAACACAGAACGTCTGTGATGATAGTTTCATCACAATGCTCAAAAATCCAACAAATGGGAAAACTGCATTTACAAATCGTTATATAAAGATTTTCGTTGTAAAAAGTTCCCTATAATGAGGTCCGACTCTATTTCACTCTTAAACTCCAGGGTGTAGACACACACTTACAAATGTTGTATTCAAACTTTTTAAATGCTCAGAAAAGCGTTAAATTAACGTATTAAGAAGTCTAAATTTCCAAAATTTTCCAAGGGAGAGCCCCCGGACCCCCCCCCCCCCTTGCGTGTTGGTACTGTATAAATATTCATGTATATCCCCCCCCGAAAAAATATCCTGGGTACGCCCCTGGTTATAATTTATCTTTATTTATATTTATTCTTGCGGATTTTTATCGAACTAACTTTCCAGACAGCATTTTTTACTAAAAATGAATTAAATTCTGCTTATAGATGGTTAAAAGTATTAAAATAATGCATTGTCATCGTGTTCTGAGCTATTCTAAAAGTTTCAAATGTCTAGCTACTCGGAAAGTTAGTTAAAAATCGATTGTAAGATTTGTACTGGACACACAAACAAACAAGAAAGCAAGCTAATAAAAACGTAGTAATAATTACAAGATAAAAAGAACTTTTTATATACTACGTTTTTAAATTTTCTGTTGACTAAAATAAAATCATAAATTTAAAACCCGTCAAAATGAAGGTCGTAAATATGGGTAAACAAATTAAAAAAATCGGTCCGAGACAACTCAGAAAAACTTTCTCATATAAGAGTTCATAATTAATTAGCCAATGTTTTCCATTTATTAATTTTCGTAAGTACGTTTAATTATTATTGAAAATTATATCAAAATTTACCATAAAATAACTTTTCCAGGGCGGGGAATCGAACCCGGGCTCTCTCCATCCGCGTTTTAAGCTATTTTCTTCGGAACTAGATTTTTCCCGGGAAAACGGCTTATATCGCTAGATTCGTATTTAAATGGACTACCTTTATAATTTTTTAATCAAAATCATCGGAACCGTTTTCGACAAATAATTTTTTTCACGTCTTTTCAGAGTTTTTAGGGGGTAGTGCTTCCAAATTTAAAGCTAAAATTCATTTCTCAATTCGCCTCGGGGTATGATTTTTCTGAACATGTATGCCAAATTTTGTCAAAATCGGACCAGTACTTTAGGCTCCAGGCGTCTGCACAGACGACAGACAGACATTTTTTTATGAACACTTTTTTGGACTCAAGGGACTTCAAAACGTGTAAATCCATCAAAATCGAATTTTCGCGCCATCACAATACTTTCTCTTTATATGAAAAAGTTAAAAAAAAATGAATCTTGCAAAATGCACACAAATACTAAATATAATCCCCCGACTTTGGGGTGCGTATTATATGCGATATGCGAGTGCGTATTATACGCAAGATTTGACGGTATTTATTTTCCAATGTTTGATCTCTCATATAAATTACTTTTTTTTAATTTAATTATTACTTTCTCATATAAAGAGAAAGTATTGTGATGGCGCGAAAATTCGATTTTGAGATTTTGATGGATTTACTCGTTTTGAGGTCCCCTGAGTCCAAAAAAGTGGTTTTTAAAAAATGTCTGTCTGTCTGTCGTCTGTGCAGACGCCTGGAGCCTAAACTACTGGGCCGATTTTAAAGAAATTTGGCATACATGTTCAGAAAAATCATACCCCGAGGTGAAATCGAGAAATGAATTTTAGCTCCAAATTTAGGGGCGCTACCCCCCAAAAACTCTGAAAAAACGTGAAAATAAATTATTTCTCGAAAACGGTTCCGACGATTTTGATTAAAAAATTCTAAAATATAGTCCATTTAAATACGAATCCAACGATATAAGCCGTTTTCCCGGGAAAAATCTAGTTCCTGAGAAAAAAGCTTACCGCGGACAAAAAACGCGGACCGAGAGAGCCCGGGTTCGATTCCCCGCCCGGGAGAAGTTATTTTTATGATAAATTTTAATGAAATGCTCAATAATAATTAAATTTACATACGAAATCTAATAAATGGAAAACACTGGGCTAAATAATTATGAACTCGTATATGAGAAAGTTTGTCTGAGTTGTCTCGGACCGATTTTTTTTTAAATTCAATTCATCAATGTTTTGATTTGCCCACTCTGTACCTCCTAACTCTATATTTATTTTACTAAAGAAAATATATTTTCCGAAGCATCGGTAAATTAAAACTATGTTTTTTACTTTTGACTGATCCTTGCTATCTCAAAATGTATTCAATAAATTCATTTAGATGGTTTACACATCCATATAGTAAACCTATAGTGCGCTGGTACAGTAGGTAGATATAAAATCTCATTCATAACGGGCGGTGCTTAAAATAAAATGGTTGAACTAAGAAGTACAAATTATTGCTCCAATATTTAAATTGAAGCAATTATGTAAGTAGTTATAATTGGAGAGTTCTGGACATAGGATATCGATTCGATAATATATTGATTTTGTATTGCATGTTTAGTCTAACCACCTGCCGTCTACTTGTACGACCATGTGGAACCACCTCCGATCACCCCCCACCCTTCCGATATGTTTTCGATACCCTCACCTGGTCGCTCACCTGTACACCTGTACACGTGTACGATGTATGTTGAAGAAGTCGAAGCTCGTTCTTGCGAAACGTCGACATGTGGAAGAAGCCGTCTGCGAAACGTCGATGTCTGGGAGAGGAGCCTATAAAAAATCTCGTGTTCCGACTGGTAATCGAACCCCCAATGTCTCGAGCGTGAATACTTTGACTAAACGATCTCGGACACAGAGCCAATATGGTGGGGGAGGTCGAGAGTCGGTACATAAGCCTCGGCTACGTCATGTATAATATTTTTTAAATAAACTATTCTAAAAAATTGTTTCGGTCCCCCCTTTGTCGAATCGGGGCTCTGTTTGTTGTAAAAAAAAAAAAAAACCTCCTCACTCCCCACTTGAATCCGCCCCCGCCACCCCTCGTTAGACGCTGGGCGACTGACGCGGATCGCATGGTCATGAATAATATTTTTTTAAATAATTCTAAAAAAATTATTTCGGCCCCCTTTGTCGAATCTCTGTTTGTTGTTTGAAAAAATTATTTCGGCCGGGGCTACGGCCCCCCTTTATAAAATAATCTTCTCCGGTATTCGCCTCCCGCCCCATTAAAAAAAAAAAATTAAATCGGGGCTCGGGGGCCCTCTTGACTACGTCATCTGGATAATATTTTGTGTGTCTCTATGTTGGGAAATAATTACCTTTAAAAAATGTATTTCGGGGGCTGCCCCCTTTCTCGAAAAATTAAACTCCGATAACGCTGTCGGTTGCGTCATCGGGTAGGATAACATATGTCCGCCCCCTACCACCGGTACCTGGGGCCGCCTGACGCGAAGTCATAGGCTGTCTGCGAAACGTTAGCGGTGACGCCCGGTGATTCGGCCCCCCTTCTTCGAAAAGCGTAACCCCGAATTAAAATAGCCCCCCTTTGTCGGGAGCAGTATCTGTTATTTTCAAAGTTCCCCGCTTATATTATAGACCTATCCACGCTCTTTTGAATTCCACATGTAAATTATATTATAACTAATGTCGTATATGAGCTTATGTTTATAAAAATAATCCCTTACCCTTCTGGTATTCGAACTCGTAATCTCCTCTGGCGGTGCCCACATAAAATTCCTACGAGTTGTAGTTCATTATAGTAAAACATTCTTTTCATTTGTAAAAGCTTACAACTCTGTAATATTCTGTTAGTGTTACAGGAAAAAGGAAATTGATAAGCGATAAAAAGAACAAAATATAATACGAATAGTTTATATATAATATATATATATTTTTATTTTTAAATGCATTTTTAACATATTATTACAATAATATAGTACTATGATTTTAATCATTATTAAAAATGAATCAAATATAAACAAAATTTAATATTTAATTTTATAAACATGTATAGTTGGCAATTTGAAATGATTATCATCACGATTAAAAGTATACAATCATATATACTTATTTTAATCGAATAAGAAGTACTAAATACATATAATTATATTATTATAGAAATTTCTTTTAATTAACAAGTTAGTTTAAATTAACTGGTACACTAGGTATACCTGCAATACCTATCCTGGTAATATGAGAAGGTAAATCACGCAATAAGCGCCTACGTCTCGTAGGACAGTTTTTAGGATATTGTACGCTTCCTATTATATCTATGACATAAAGCGATCCACAAATCATCATGTCAAAGCAAGAAATACCTAAGATGCGATTCGCTTCGATTTCATCAGACATCCTCTGCTGAAACTGCCACCAACCGCCATTCTTTCCCTGGTAGAACCAACAGTGCGTATTTTTATCTTCATTTTCTTCACTAACATCGGTACAAGGTGTATTAGAAGTCACAAGTTGCGGACGCTCAGCATAGTTATGAGGTATTGGAGACCTACACATAGGACAAGGTTGACCAATGCGTGTTATTCCCTTGATGCACAAGTAGCAAAATACATGACAGCATGGTAACTTAGCTGGATGATCACATGGATGAAGACAAACAGGACAATCGTTTTCAATATTTCTTTTGCATTGATCCTCTGAAGTAACAGTCTTTGATATCATGTTACAATTTTTTAATTTAATAAATGATCTTCTACTTTGAACTTATACAACAGTAGCGATAGACTCAAATATGCTGAGGGTAAAGTCACCTAACAGAACCTCTAACTTAGTCGAAGGTTGATCAAGGACTGTAGACTGAGGTGAAAGAGGACGAATGGCTTCAACAACAGGATGTTCTGCGGTCGCAGACTTCCTTTGATAAATGAAAAAGGAATTTATGCAAACATTTATTTTTTAAAACTATGAAATATTCGAAATACAAGATATTTATCTATTTATATACTAATTTTCAAACTTATTTAAGGGGCAGCTCGAAGAAGACCACGAGTGATGAGATGAAATGATATCACAATTTTCCCAGTCATTGATGAGGGTTTTACAATAAATACACCTCGTATATCCTCTATGCCAATGAGTTAGTCCGAATTCCGCCATTTTCTCTGGGGATATGTTTTGTATGGTCCAATTCCTAAAAGTCAAGAGTCTAGTGCTATAATCGTATAGACTTAAACTAATGTCTTTACACCAGTAACTGAGTACCATAGCTCTGGACGCGGCAGATTTATTTTGACCGATATTATATTTCTTGATCAAACTGGTGATGGGAGGACATCTTAACTCATCCAACAGGTAAATTTGATGCGATGTATACAGTTGTTTCATATATGATCCTTTGCCGAAACCTTTCATGAAAATGAAATCGTATCGCGAAAGGAAAATATCCACTAGTTGATAGAGGAGATTCTTCATATATTCTTGATTATATGTGCAAGGAGACCACCGTGAACGAACTTCGGGTAACCGGATCTGTTGTGTACTCGAAAAGGAATTTTGGTACACGATTTTCAATTCATTTACGTCTACTATGGCAATCTCACGTACATTTTTGGTGTCATGATAAAACTGAATATCTAATACGGCGGCACAACTTTCTCTCGTGCAGTTATTATTTTCGGTGTATGAAGACGACATGTTGCTTGAATAAACTCTTGACATAAACTGGTTGCCCGCCCCTCCGTCTCTGACCATTTTATACCACTTGATAGATCATTCCGTCAGAGAACGTGTACAGTATGATTCGGTCGTGTAGAACTAAACAAAGATTGTTTGCGCAAACATATTAACTTTAAATGGGGCTGTTTGATGTTTGCGCAAACAAATGGGCAATCATCCTAACTATGAATAGGGCTGTTTGATGTTTGCGCAAACACCTAAACAAAGATTGTTTGCGCAAACATATTAACTTTAAATGGAGCTGTTTGATGTTTGCGCAAACAAATGGGCAATCATCCTAACTATGAATATGGCTGTTTGATGTTTGCGCAAACATAATAACTACAAATGGGGGTGTTTGATGTTTGCGCAAACAAATGGACAATCATCCTAACTATGAATAGGGCTGTTTGATGTTTGCGCAAACACCTAAACAAAGATTGTTTGCGCAAACATATTAACTTTAAATGGAGCTGTTTAATGTTTGCGCAAACAAATGGGTAGTTATTATGTTTGCGCAAACAAATGGACAATCATCCTAACTATGAATAGGGCTGTTTGATGTTTGCGCAAACACCTAAACAAAGATTGTTTGCGCAAACATATTAACTTTAAATGGAGCTGTTTGATGTTTGCGCAAACAAATGGGCAATCATCCTAACTATGAATGGGGCTGTTTGATGTTTGCGCAAACAAATGGGCAATCATCCTAACTATGAATGGGGCTGTTTGATGTTTGCGCAAACACTAGCACAATCATATTAATTTTAAATGGGGCTGTTTGATGTTTGCGCAAACACTAGCACAATCATATTAATTTTAAATGGGGCTGTTTGATGTTTGCGCAAACATTAGCGCAATCAAATCATCCTAACTATGAATGGGACTGTTTGATGTTTGCGGAAACATCAAAGCCTTATATTACACATATAGTCAATTAAGTTAACATTTCCGAGTAAATAGTATTATATGTGTCATGTTTTGTGCAAACTAATTGTATAAAAGGGATTTTTCCCAATCTGTTTATGACAGTGTTTGACGATAGTTGATCGAGGAAAGACCTTATCCTGTTCATTCTCTCACTGTGTTTTAATTTTTATTATTATGACATTACCAAAGAGTAATAAGAAATTCTGGCGTGAGTTTATAGTTTTATACCACAACTTACCAGCACTGTGGGACATAAAAAGTAAAGCATATAAAAATAGGAATAAGAAGGACATGGCGTACGAAAAACTGGTGGAAAAGATGAAAGAAATTGAACCCAAAGCTGATAGGGGTCTGGTACGTAGAAAAATTAATATTCTGCGTACTGCGTACCGTAGGCAGCTGAAGAAAATTAATACCAAAGAAAAAACGTATAAAGACACTGTAGATCTTCATACTCCTAGTTTGTGGTATTTCACCGATATAGATTTTCTGCGAGGTCCAGAGGTTCTAACACAGCAAGCTTCCGCAATAGACGGTGTTGAATTTAAAACTTTAACTAAGCAAAAAGAAGCTATAGATAACCAGAATCCACCGATAAAAGAACCAATGGATTCTTTTACAACTGAAACTGTATCGAAATGTTTTAATCTCCAGCAACCACTGGAAGTAATTAAGCAACCAGGTGGTAAATTTAATAAACATGTTGAAGAAAGCAAGCAAGAAGAGTTGGATAAGGAGCCAGATCTGGGTTCTTGTAAAGACACAGAAACCAGTCCAGGAAAGACAAACCTAACTATTGATGTTGATTCTGAAGATTCATCAATCTCCGAAATTGAGGGGATAAATTTAGGAGATTCGCACTCAAAGAATTATCTAAAAATTGATAATTCTAATTATGACTTAAATAAAACATGCAGTTTTGATACAAAAATTAATTCAAATAGGAGCTATGATTCCTCTAAGGCTCCGAAATATAATCACCCACAGTTAACATTTCTAAATAGTGTTATTTCTGATAATTCATCACTCCCCGACATGGATGAGGTAGAGTCAGGAGACATATACCAAAATAAATGTCAAAAAATTGTTAATTCTAAATATGATTTTAACAACTATAAAACATGTAGCGTTGATAAATCTCCTATGAGCTACGAATCCTCTAAGGCTCCGAAATATAGTCACGCCCAGTTAACATTTTTAAATAGATATATTTCTGATGATTCCGATATGGATAAAGTACAGTCACGAGATTTACACAAAAAGAAATATGACTTAAACAACTATAAAACATGTAGCGTTGATGAATCACCTAATTCAATTGGGAGTTACGACTCCTCTGAGGTTACCAAATATAGACTTCCAGGGTTAAGAGAAAACGAACCATGGTCAATCAATTATATAGCCATGCTAAATAAGCTTAGACTGAGTTGGGAAACTAAAAGACAAAGCAGATACAATAAATTACTTCATAAGATATAAATATGATTACTTCTTTGAGACTGTCATATATTATTAAAATCCATTATATATGTTTGCTGCAATGGTAATTGTAAATTAATAAACCATATATTAGGTTATAGTTGTGGTCATAGAATTGTGAGTAGTGAAAACAACTAAGATTTTTGTATTCTATTTTTATTATCTTAAAGATTTCTTTTGTAAAGCAGATGTTTGTACTTTTAACTTTATTAGTTCTTAAAGCGTCAAAATGTGGACATTTTTGTACAAAATAAACGTAACTAAAAAACTTTGTATTATTTGTTAATAAACATTCTACAGAGAAAAAAATAATAAATTCTATGTAAATTATTTCGGGCTGAATGAAAAGAGCAAGTGGATAAATAACAAAAAGACATTTAATTTTTTTTTTAAATTTGTTTATTTTGTAAAATAAAAATTGTACAAAAAATTACAAATCTGTGTTTTTATTTTTATTCCTCGGAAAATGTTTGGTTCATTCGTATTTCCTTGAGGCGCTCATCTACGTCAAAGTAAACTTCAGGAAGTTCAGCTCCTTCGTTGGTGTCTATAAAATAAATAATTGAAATTAACTAATAAGAAGAACGATAAATAATAAAATAAAATTATTTAAAAAAAAAACAACAAAAACAACAAAAAAACAAAAAAAAAAAACTTACTCCATATTTTCTTTAAAGTTTCGATGTATTCTTCGATCTTGTGAAGGTTTGAAAGAAGTTGAATAACCTCTTTCTTGTGTAGTTTTATGCTTTGTAAAACGTTATCTGTTACTAACTGCCATGCATTCAATTCTGAGAAAATTAAAGCGGTTTTCTTCTTTTTTTGTTTCTCCAAGTACACATCATTAGTTGTTTTCCTGTCCAAGTATAACGTCTCTTCACTGTTCTTTTCCATAAAAAAATTGTTTATCGTCTGTTGATTAATCTTTATTACTTTCAAGATGTATTCACCGACGTCTACACTAACTCTGCCTTGTTGGATTCTCAATGTAGGTTCGCCGTCGATAGCATTCAATCCGATGATAATACATTTCTTCGAACTGAAACGTGTAATGACTGATTGATATAACAAATCCATTACGATCCGTACCTCACTAAGGTCTGAAAGCGACTGATATTTCCGTTAAACTCGGTGTCAATATAATCAATGCGGATGTTAGAAACGTTTCTATTGGTCGGTAATAGATATAAAAGTACAATGCGGTTCGCCTTGAGTGTACGGTCAGTTGTGTTTGGACCATGGTGCTATTTACACTGATTGAGTTTGAGGCGTTTAGGAGTACAACCGACTTTATTGTGAAAGAGTTATCCTTGTGTAATTCTTCGCCGACGGCATCGATACATTATTATTACTTCAAACCACCGTCGTCAAATGTCAAATTGGACATTGTCACCAACAGGTGGTTAACCGATCGATTACATGGTCTCAAGTATAACAGCGGCGAAGTGGACTACAGTCGACTTGGTGACATCGTCGAGAGAGAAACTCGCGACAGCAGATTGGTCTTCGCCAAAGGTAAGACGAAATGTTCTTTTATAAGTGACCTAATCGGTAAACCCATATTCAACTTGGAAGATTTTGGATGCGATACGACATTAAACAAATTGGTGGAGGAATTCTACCCGTTACACAAGGATATCAGTTGTATCAATCATAAATATGGATTTAAAGACAGATGTTCAAACGTTAAACTTTACGCTCTCCTCCAGTGGTCTACTTTGAACATAAGTCGGATAAACCTGATGGACACTATACCTAGGTTGCACACGTTTAAGAATATATTCTCTCAAAAGAACGCCGGACTAGCCTTGAATGGTTTCTTCAAACCCACCGATAGCTGTCATAACCTTATGTGTGTATACTGTTTTACATTAGTAAAACCTTACCATTGTCCCGATCACAAGTGTTCATATTATAAGCAAGACATTAAAAAATAATGATACCGCTCAATTTATATAATAAGTCATGATATAGACGCAAATCTAGAATGGTTAGTTTCCCCGAGTTTGCTTCAGTGGACGATAGGATCAATTCTTTTTTCTCATGGACTGGCTCAGTCGAACCGAAACTTCTCAGTGAAGCAGGATTTTATTACACCGGAAAAGAAGATAAAACTATATGTTTTTACTGCGGCGGTGGACACAAAGATTGGGAGAAAGACGACAATCCCTGGGTGGAGCATGCAAAGTGGTTCTCAACGTGTAACTATCTTCTTATGAAGAAAGGATGTTATTTCATCGAAAAAGTCAGATGTGGAACGTGTAAAAATTACAACTCGTCTGAACTACAATCTACCGCTGTAACAGAAGCTTCGATCTGTAAAATATGTTTAGAACAACCTCTAGAAGTAGCTTTCCTCCCTTGCGGTCATCTTATTTCATGCATAGACTGTTCAGTCAAACTTAACAAATGTGGAATATGTAGACAAGACATCGAAGAAGTTGTTAGAATATTTAATTCATAGTTGTTATTTTGATTTAAAACATATGTTAACATAAATTCCTTTTTTCAATCGGATGTGATAATTGTATTGATATTATTATAATAAATTATGTTTAAATAAATTGTATTTCTTTTTTAATCTACCCGTATACAAAAATAATTATAGATTACATTTTTTAGAGGGAAGTCTGCGACCGCAGAGAACATCCTGTTCTCGTTATCAGCCTTCAAAACAATACGCTAAAAGAAATAATAATATTAAATACAAGTCTGGGAGAGGACCGACCCAGATAACGAGTCCCGATTAAATTTTTTCGCAAAGGGGGGCTGCGAAATATTTTTTCGTAATAACGTGGGCGGCGGGGGCCGAATCACCGGGCGTCACCGCTAACGTTTCGCAGACAGCCTATGACTTCGCGTCAGGCGGCCCCAGGTACCGGTGGTAGGGGGCGGACATATGTTATCCTACCC
This sequence comes from Gerris lacustris, assembly GCA_951217055.1. NCBI lineage: Eukaryota > Metazoa > Arthropoda > Insecta > Hemiptera > Gerridae > Gerris > Gerris lacustris. The sequence goes on from OX578276.1 coordinate 49,272,175, forward strand.
GATGACGCAACCGACAGCGTTATCGGAGTTTAATTTTTCGAGAAAGGGGGCAGCCCCCGAAATACATTTTTTAAAGGTAATTATTTCCCAACATAGAGACACACAAAATATTATCCAGATGACGTAGTCAAGAGGGCCCCCGAGCCCCGATTTAATTTTTTTTTTTTAATGGGGCGGGAGGCGAATACCGGAGAAGATTATTTTATAAAGGGGGGCCGTAGCCCCGGCCGAAATAATTTTTTCAAACAACAAACAGAGATTCGACAAAGGGGGCCGAAATAATTTTTTTAGAATTATTTAAAAAAATATTATTCATGACCATGCGATCCGCGTCAGTCGCCCAGCGTCTAACGAGGGGTGGCGGGGGCGGATTCAAGTGGGGAGTGAGGAGGTTTTTTTTTTTTTTTACAACAAACAGAGCCCCGATTCGACAAAGGGGGGACCGAAACAATTTTTTAGAATAGTTTATTTAAAAAATATTATACATGACGTAGCCGAGGCTTATGTACCGACTCTCGACCTCCCCCACCATATTGGCTCTGTGTCCGAGATCGTTTAGTCAAAGTATTCACGCTCGAGACATTGGGGGTTCGATTACCAGTCGGAACACGAGATTTTTTATAGGCTCCTCTCCAAGACATCGACGTTTCGCAGACGGCTTCTTCCACATGTCGACGTTTCGCAAGAACGAGCTTCGACTTCTTCAACATACATCGTACACGTGTACAGGTGTACAGGTGAGCGACCAGGTGAGGGTATCGAAAACATATCGGAAGGGTGGGGGTGATCGGAGGTGGTTCCACATGGTCGTACAAGTAGACGGCAGGTGGTTAGACTAAACATGCAATACAAAATCAATATATTATCGAATCGATATCCTATGTCCAGAACTCTCCAATTATAACTACTTATGTAAGTTTTTTTTTTTTTTCTTTCTCGTTATTTTCATCTCTTCAAATATTTGATTTAAATTTTTTTAAAGAAGAGGGCCGGCTCTATCAAGCTTTTGCTCTACCAACAACAGTGAATTTATATGAATTCATTTGAAAAACGGCGAAGTAGGGGGGGGGGGGGGGGGGGGTACGTGTAAATATAATGAATATTCCATTTGACCGAAGCTTGAGTTGAATTAATGCTTAGTAGAGAGCTCCTGGTGGGCCCACCCTCTGAACTCCATTCTGCCAATTCCTTTCTCAAGCGCTCACTCAATGAATAATAATTACCCTTGTATAAATTTCAACCCTCTTTTAAACGATTTTGAAGTACTACGTTGAGGTTTTGGGGTGCTAGAGGCAAGGCTGCGAATGAGAAAGTTAATAGTATTTAATTTCAACTTTCTAAGATATTATAGCCGTTTAAAATTACTATAAACCCTTCCTTGAGCAGCTGAAACAAGGTTGCGGATATACAGGTAGTCTGAATTATATTTTTGCTCCTGAGCGCACCGAAGGTAACAAAAGCATTTGTAATGAACATTTTTGGTCTCGTGTCAGTCAATGGGTCTTTCCATCAATGTTTTTGTGAACTGTAGAGTGAAATAGTTTTATATATATATATATATATATATATATATATATATATATATATATATATATATATATATATATATATATATATATATATATATATATATACAGGGCTCGATTTGAGGCGGAACGGCGTTCCGGGACCTCTCTCTCTGATAAATAAAAAGTAAACTTATCGGCACTAAGATTTTTTTGAAATCCTTAGTTAAAATTTTGTTTGTCAGTGAGTGACTACAATTTGATTAAGGACATCATATATTAAACTGGGGGGGTAGAGAGAGGGTAGGTTGTAGTTCCGGCACCTCCATTTCTAGAAATCGAGCACTGTATATATATATATATATATTTATATATATATATATATATATATATATATATATATATATATATATATATATATATATATATATATATATATATATAGATATGGAAAGAAATGCTGCATTGACGCGCATGCGTCTGTTCACTGTTGATGTATGCGTCACGTCAGGCTCTCTCTCAAATCAAAGTCGAAATCGAGTCAGAGGGGCGCCTTTATTGTTTTTATTTTCGTTTAATATATTTTTATTTCGACTTTAATATTATTATTATTTTTTTTTTTTAATAAACTACACTTTTGAAATGCGTTTTTATAAATAGAAATATATTATCCACTTCTTAAATTTTTTGTTTATTAATACTAATCAAAGTCACGTTTTATAACATACATTTTATAAGTATTCTACATTTTTAACGAAATTTAAACAAAGAACAACAACTAAATAACGAATATGTAGTTGAAGAATTGATCCCGTGGTTACTAGCATAAGAGCATTTTACTCACATGCGTGATTATTATCATTTTACGTTTTTATCACCAATATACATATTAGCAAATCTTAGGTAATAAAACATCATGTTTTCTAATATTATATGCACACCGTATTTTTATCCAAAGAACTAATTTCTGAATGATGAAACTCTCAGAAGTTTCTAATTATAAAAGGTCATGTCGTCGTATAACCGAATATAAGGTTTGTTCCAACAGAGCCTCGGACGGTTCTAGAACTGCCGGGAGCATGCGCAGTATCGAAAGACCGTTCCTACACGCTTCTCGGACGGTTCTGGAACTTTTAGTCCCGTGTTCCAACAGAAAGACGAACGGTTCTGGGACAGTCCTAGAACCGTGAAAACAGTTCCCGGACTGAAGCAGGAACTCGATGAGAACTAATAATACTAATATACGGAGGCGTGTAGGTTACACTACTACTACTGTTCAACTATAACCTAACATTTGTTTTCGTTTCTTTTCTTGATATCTCTGTTTCCTAGCGTGTTTTGTTTCTCTCTCCACAGTTAATATTTATACTACTTCTTTCTTCTTTACGTATTATTTTTTATCATGATAGTATATTGGAATAATTAAATATAATTTATATATATTTATTCCTCTTGATAATTAAAATTTATCATAGCGACTTTGAGTCCTTTATATAAGAATTACCTCCGATCTTTTTGTCTGTTCATCCGCCGATGATCAAGAAAAAAAAAAACTAGATAAATTGTTCATATAATTTTCTTTTTTCTAGTTTTGAACCCTTTATTTGTAAATATTTCTTAATGTGTGGTTGACCATTTCTTATATGAGGGTTTATTTTTAATAAGCCAAGATAAAATTCAAATTTTATCATCAAATTTTGTCAACTTGATTCCGAGATCTCTGTGAAGGAGGGGTCTTACGAACCCGGGGTTAATAAGGAAAATAAAAACAAGATAAAGAGAGGTAACATGAAGGTTGCAGTTCTGAAAGAGTTCTAAAATCGTTCCAACAGGCTCCTCTTTTTGAATCAGTTCTGAACCAGTCCTCATAGACGCATGCGCATTAAAAAATCCTGAACTGGTTTTAGAATGGTTCTCGAATTGGCTGTTGGAACAAACCTATTGTTTTCGAGCGTCTGTGTAGGGTTGTCGTACTTTTATATTTATCAATTTAAACGGTAATGTAATTTAATTTGTTAACCATTCAATAATAAATTAATATTGCCTTTTATTTAATTCATAAGCTCAGTAAAAGTCTTTACACCTTGGCCTCCGCGTAGAGCAGCCCTGCGACACTGATGGGGAGGGGTGCATAGCCCCCAAGCTGTGAATTCTCCGCAAGCAGGCGCCTTCCACGGGAGTAGGCGAGGGTAGCGAGTAGGGGGCTGAGTCCCATAGTATTTTTTTAAAAAAAAAACTACTTATATGATTTAATTCTTATTTAAATGGGTTACAAAATAAAAAATATTTTTTAGGAGCAGCGCCTCCAAATATAGAGCTAAAATTCATTTCTCGATTTTCGCCTCGGGGAAGAATTGTTCTGATAATGTAAGCCAAATTTTATTGAAATCAGCCAAATAGTTAAATCTTCTCGAGTCAGCTCAAGGGACAGACTACTAACTAACATTTTATGAAAATCACTTATTTAGACTTACGGGGCTTTAAAACATGTAAATTCATTAGCAATTCAAATTAGTATATAAAAATGTGGTGGTTATATTAACCCAAGTTAAACCAGTACTGTTTTTATTTAAAAAGTATTAAATTAGTTAGGGATGGTTTAGTTAATAATATTGGTAAATTCTATTTCGTTCTTTTGCTCTCGTCGCCTTATCAGTTTGTTTACTTTATCGTTATCAGTTAGTTATCACACATGCGCTACTGAGAGCAAAGCCTCAGTGCTGCCTTTTTGAAAGCGTTCGATTGTGTAACTACTTCCGCAAGTTCGCGTCTTTACGAAGTTCTTGTTCTTTGCCGCTTATTATTTGTTTGTATAAATTTGAATCCGCTCTGACGTTTTAACCGCTTTACGCTAATATTCCGCTACCAACTTCATAAGAAATCAACCCGCTGTACAGTCCATTTTATACACAATTGCGCTAACGCGCAAGTTGGAGAACGGGCCGGATAATATTTAATGTCTCCCGTTATATCCAACAAATATTTTTAATATTGTGAAGTTGACACTTACTAATTTATTAGATTAAACACTATCTCTATGTTAGATTCCAATTTCTTTTTAATGTTGAAGTATTCTTAATTTTACCCTCTTAAGTTATTCTTTTTAACGGTTGAATTAAAAATAAATTTAATTCGATGAGGGAAATGTTTATTTATGCCAAAAGGCTAGAAAGAAATAGACTAGAAGTGAAAGAGAGTTCAAAGTGCATCCTATGAAGTAGAAGACTTGATTTATAAAAGAAGTCTAAGAGGCGAAGTTTCAAGTTAGAGTTAAGAGGGTACTTCACTTTCAAAGAGGATGTGTGTGAACGAACCGCCGCCAATAGCTCGAATATAAACAAAGTGCGATGAATAGCGGCTGTATGAGGCCGCGGGCTTTTCGCTTCCGGCTTGAAATCAACCATCGCTAGATATTCCGTACATGTTTAAAAAAATATCCATCTTCTTGAAGTTTTGGTGAGTTCCTCCTACGTACTTGTTGCCACCAAGAACTTCAGCTTTTTCTAAAGAAAAAGAACTTAAGAACTTAGCTGATACCGTCAACTAAGAAGCTTTTTATGTGTAAAAGTTTTCTACTTTTCTATCAAAGTTCAATCGGAAAATGTGATCGCTAAAGATGATAGTTACTTGTCTCTTAAAACCTCTTGTTTTAATGCATCTTAAAAAAGTTAAATTATTAATTATGTGTTGATAGATTAGTTTAAACAAATTATATTTTTTGATATCTACAGAATTGGAGTGCTTTGAGTTTAAATGTTATTTTCAAATCACTTTTAATCTCCGTCTAACCACGTTATACTTACACTCTGTTTTACTGGGGGGTCGTTAAGGGTGAGTAATTAAACTAAAATATTTCATCTTCGTAGACGAACTTTCGGCTATATTTCGCCTTCATAGAGGCATATATGTGCCTGAAACATCATATATCATTCGTATGTTCTTAGTTAGTGACAGTGGAATCAAATTTATCAGACGGGAGTGCATAAGAACGCATTTATTTAACATACCGGTAATGCAGAGTAGTCAATTACATAATAAACGTGAGTTTGTTGGGATCGTCCAATGAAATTGGATTTGTCTTGTATTGTACATATTTTTCTCTTTCTACTAACAACATCTAGAACCTCAATTTCAAATAAATTAAACAAGATAATTAAACATAACAATTTTTTTTATCTACTTGCGGCAGCAAAATGAGGCATTATTGAACTGATTTCGGGCAGAGAAATGTGATTTTACTACCTAGGCGAAATAAGGAAAAAAAATTAAAATGAAGAAAAAAAAAATGAAATTAAAATGAGGAAAAAATTTACTGCCTAGGCATCAAAATAAATTTTTATGCCTAGGCAGCAAAATTTTTATTGTTTTAATGTTTTGCAATATCAATTTATAATATTATCTCTACCATATAACATTATATATTATAGTTCAATACGTAATATTTAATAAATAAACGTTTTAATATTCAAATAATTTGTTTACATTTGTTAATTCTGTTAAATAAGTTTAATGAATAGTAGATCTTTAATTAAAAAAAATAGCGGAGTCACTGGCCACACTGCAGTGTCATGTAAACATTCAACATAGTTGTGCTGTTTTTATCGGTTTTCCAGCATTTGCAATGGTTTCGCCGATGTAATAGTACATTTCGCGTCGAGTGCGGAAAGTAGCAATTTGCATGCGAGTGTGGAGTTTTCACCCGAGCGACAGCGAGGGTTGTAAAACCACACGAGCAATGCAAAATGCCGTTTTCGCTCGAGTTGCGTACCGTACTTTATCTACGATTGTTAGATTTAATAATAAATACAGAAAAAAATAAACTTGCTGTATGTAAGTTCGTATCTCTCTCTCTTGATAAAGATGGCATTAATTCTTGAGTTGTATTTTTTGCCGAATTAATTATTTCTGGAGGAGTATTATTCTCCACATTTTCGTCAAAGTCACTTAATTCACTCATTGTTTTTCACTAAAAACTCGATATAAACAGCTACTTTAATAAAAGAACAGCAGATTCGTTTTGTTAAATGTAAACAAACTAGCTAATCGTGCGTAAAGCTGAAGAATTCCTCTTCTTTACCGCACTAGTGTGGTAAAGAAGAGGAATTCTTCAGAACTATGAGACGCGCATGCGCGATAAATACAAGTACGTAAATAATTACTTTCAACGCACCTAAACAGAGATATAATGTTTATATTTCTTATCAATTGTAGATAAACTTGTTTACAGTCGTTGCATTTGATTTTGTAGACTATGTTAGATTTTTAATAAGTTGTGTCTTTTTACAGATCTCAAAATATCTAGATCTGTATACTTACAGATAAATTCCCTAATTACCTTTGTCTCTCCGAGTTTCTTAATCGTTGTTAGCTGCGATGAAATTAATTTTTTCGTTCCCCTCTCCTCTTATTTTTTTTAACAACTTAAACACGCATATTTACAATGTACATATACGTTAATAATAGCTTTTTATACAGAGTTGCATATGTATGTAAAATTATGGAGTGTAGGAAGGTGAGACTAAAACGAATAAAGATCGATAAATATAAGATGGATGCTACAGTAAATGGAACAGGATTTTGATTCTGACAAATAGAACAAGAAAAAGGATCGGATGGTGGAAAAAATGTAGTGCAATAAAAATGATTGCTTTTTTAAGTATAACGCAGGAGTAAGGATGACTATTTTATAGGAGATATCAAATGAGAAGTGGGCTCACTAATGTGTTACTAATCTGAAACCCATTTCAGACATTAGGGAACATTTTTGGTTCCGTGCCTGTCTGCCGTCTGTCGGTTTGTCCACAATTTTCGTGAACCAACAAATCTTAAAAAAAGTCCAGTCATGCACCATGACTTAATGAGCGAATTTTCAAAGAAATCTACGTTTTATTGGCTTATGATAATATAGGAAAATTAGGTTTAAAATTTGCTCGGGTGAAAAAAAAAATTGGTACACAGGGGTACGGGGTACAAAAGTCAAAATAGTATTTACCCTTCAAGATGCATGTCGTTGGAAAGCTCTTTAAGAGTACAGTAATTGTTGTTATTTACACTTTTATCATATTTTCACATAAAAGGGGGGTAAAATGGAAAAAACACGTTTTTTGACCCTATATGGTCAAAATTTGACCCCTAAATGGACTCCAAAAATTCTGGCCAACGAACTCATCCTTTCTTTTGATATTATTGACATTTTAAAATTTGTTTGAAATTTTTAAGTGCATCCCAAGGGGAGATATCGTCTGGAGTGACACATATATACATACATATATACATACATATATACATACATATATACATACATATATACATACATATATACATACATATATACATACATATATACATACATATATACATACATACATAAAAAAAAGTGTTAAATTTCAGGAATCTATTCAGAATGGTCTAAAACGGATTTCCATGGAAAATTTTTTCAAAAATTCGCATTACAAAAATTTTGAAGCCATTGCAATAGCGTAATTTTCTTGGAAAATTCGCTAACAACTTGTCCTATTTAAATTAAATTTATATGGTAGATAACCCTTTGTTCCTATATAAGTTTTCTCTTCTACATGTGCACAAACACACATTTATTTACCCCTATATCTTCAGAAGGACTCATCTGATTGTTAAAGAAATTTTGATGGTTTGGAGAAATCTGGATAGCCAAGATTGCAACCGCTGTACACATTAAATATTGATAAACTGATACTTTTATTCGGTAAAAAATACCAAACTATTTAGACTGATTTAAAAAGAAGGGGGGAAACAATTAAATACATGAGACAATAATAGGTTGTGAAAGCATAACATGGATGCGAGGAGCTATGTGCCACACTAATTGGCAGACTATTTTATCTCATGTCTGTTCGTGAAAATGATTGTAAACCTCTATATCTAATAAACTGCTCATCTGATTTTGATAAAATTTGTAGGTAGATCATAATTAGCCCATTGATGAATAATGCCCTCCCCTGTAATGTAACCGTCTGCGCATATTTATAATATTACTTAAAATAATTTGACCGTTCGTTCAATAATGGACGTGATGAAACTATGTGCCACACTAATTTGCAGACTATTTTAAAACACTGACAGTTTAATAGAGCTATGTAACTTTTTAAAATTAATAATTAATTTTAGTAGTGATATTAAAATGATAGTGTATATTTAATCTGTTCTATACTTTCTTAATCTTTTTAATGGATGGGTGATGAGATGAGTAAAAATTCTGTGTTGAGGATAAACAAATGATAGAGTTGTGTTGACAGTGTGGACTTATAGTTTTTTTATGTGGTAGCTGTCTCTCGGTTAGACCCAAGCTGTTAGATTATAAAAGCTCTCAGAGTCTTTAGCCCAGATATAAAGTTTTGTCTAGACACCCTCCAAACTCCTTCCCTGTACTCAAATATAGCTCTACTTTTCATATTAACTCGAGATAACTCTGAACAAGTGTTAAGATAATGCTAGACGAGCTCGGATCTCATATTCCTTGTATTTACTCCAAATCTTTTCTTTCACTATCTTTTCAAGTTTTACCTTGAAACACAAGTTGTAATGTTCGACCTACATCCTAAATTTAGAAGCTCTCCCGAGTTGAGTTAATCCCTGGTTGCAATCCGACTCCATTGTTCTCCCTTTAGACTTCTACCTGTATCCTGTATATTTTCTTGATTTCATTTAAACATTTCAGTTAAAGTCTCTTTTTAAGGAAAGGAAATAAAGTCGTCAAGATGGAGTTTTTATACCTCGAATAAAATATTGACAAATCTAAATTTTTAATTTCTCAAATAAAAAGAAAGTATTGTGATGGCGCGAAAATTTGATTTTGAGATTTTGATGAATTCACCTTGAGTCCAAAAAAGTGGTTTTTAAAAAATGTGTCTGTCGTTTGTCTGAGCAGACGCTTGGAGCCTAAACTACTGGGCCGATTTTGACTAAATTTGGCATACATGTTTAGTAATCTAGTTCCTGAGAAAATAGCTTTAACGCGGATGGAGAGAGTCGGAGTTCGATTTCCTGCCGAGGAGAAGTTATTTTTATGATACATTTTGCTGAAATTTTCAATAATAATTAAATGTACCTCCGAAAACATGAAAAATAATAAACGGAAAAACACTGGGCTAAGTAATTATGCACTCGTTTATAAGAAAGTTTGTCTGAGTTGTGTGGGACCGATTTTTTTACTTTCTCAAATATATAGTAGAGGTTCCCTCATCTTGGAAACCTAGCTAAATCAACTAATTGTCGTTGATGTAATAGCTGGTGAAGGCAGGACAGTTACTATTATGGTATTTATTCATAATGAAGAGTACCGATACAAACTCACGTGTGATACATGTGTAGATGTATACTTGAGCCCAACTGGAAGGCAGCTAAAAACACGGATAAAAGTGCACACACACTTTTGGCACTCAAATGATAAAAAGAACTAGTTTTGCGGAACACATTTAACAATAACAAAGTAGAAATCATACACACTCATAACAAAGGTAAGACGTTTGATCTATTTGTACAACTAGAAATAAACAGCCTTAAAATAAACAGCCTTATGATATAGACTGACGGCTTCAATGATAAAATAAGCCTCAATACATACCCTTAGTCAAACCCACGTAAAACCTATAAATATAAACTTAACAATCATATGTAAGTCCTAATTCAGAAATATGCTTCCGATATCATAAAATCATAATGAAAATAATAAATAATTATAATTAGTTAATTAATTAATAATTAGTTAAATAATTAATAATAATAAAATAAAATTATTGTTAATTTGATGAATTTGTGGTTAAATAATCAATCATGCGTAAGTTCTTAATTCAGAAATATGCTTCCAGTTGTATAAAAATAATAATAAAAGAGAATTATTGTTAATTTGAAGAATTTTTGGTCAAAGAATTCAAATATTTGTTCGACATTGGACATTTTACTAAAGGTCACGTATTAACTCCTCGTCACGTTCTAATGTAGGGTGGTGAAATCCAACCACCTCTCATTCACTACCCTACTAGTAGTAGTACCCTTACACTATTACTAGTAATACCCTTACACCCTTGTTCAGAGAATTCCTCTTTGGCCGATATACCCCAAATACCGCACTCCTGCCATCCTTCCCAAACCCGGTACAGGTATATATACCGCAATCTTTTGTCAAAATTATCAGTATAATGACGATGACTGTGTAGTCGAAACCGGTCTGTATTTTATTTATGGTTTATGACAATATTCTGATAAATTGAACTAGTATTCGTGATTGTTTTTACTACCTTTACTGTTTTGTGCCTTCATTCTGCTGAAATAGTGGAGCCAGGCTTTAGTCCTGACAAGTAGTTTCCCAGAAAAAAATCTTATTTCCCTGGAATTGTGCAGAAAGCTCTGTCTTGGGTTGCATAACTGCTATGATTAGGGAACCCTCCCCTATATATTAAAAGGAAATATTTTGATGGCTAAAAATTTCAAATTTGAGATTTTAAAGGAGATTTAAATGAATCCGGTGATTATGATTAAAAATTTATTTAATGTAATTATTTTAGTTTGATTTATATTTTTATTTTAGGATATAAATATTGAATTAAAAATATTGAATAACATAGTATTGAATAACGAAAGAAGCTTCAGTGGAAATTGTAACATGATCTTGTTCAATTTACTTCTTTTGTGAATAGATAGATTTCCATCGAAAGGATTTTTATATGACCCTGAAGGATTACATACTTCTTATAAACAATTTTTATTGATACATTTATTATGTGTGTGTGTTTCGAACAAAAATGTCTTAAATTTCTTATATTTTAAGTTAAAACAAGTAACATTTTATAATATTTAGAAAATAACAAAATTGTAGTATTTATCTTAAAAAAGAAACATTCTTTGTGCCAACTTTATATTTTCTTGAGATAAGTGTGAGACAACGAAGAAACGAATAATGCTGTAGATGCATATAAGCATTGTAAACATGTGAATTTAGTGGATCGTTTTTCTTAAATGAATGATGATAAGGTTTAGATTTACATATAATGTTTATCCATGTTCCATTATCTTGATAATGGAAGGAAAATAAGAGGAGAAGAGACAATAAGACAAAACCATTTAATACAATCTAACATAACAATGTGACTTTCTTATTTCAACTTGAAAATGCTCTCTCCTTTCGCTTACACAATAAGAATATAAAGAAGAATTCAAACATAAATCACAGAAATGATTATTCTAAACAATACTACCAAAAGAATATAGAAATAAATTAAAAATTTTAAATAGAAATTTTAATAAATATAAAGTTTTTATACAATAAATCTTCAATAAGATGAACAAATAAAAGCCCTTTTATTTTGTCTATTGTGTAGAATCATAATCAAAAATGTATCTGATACTATTCGTGTTTAACTGTCTCATATACATAATTATTTCTTCGTCAGTGTTTTTTTGTTGAGTGTAGTTTTTTTCGTCAAATTTAATTATTATTGAACATTTGACAAAAAAAGATAATACATATAATCTTACCTACCTATTTGGGAAACGACCTCCGATCGTTTTTCATTTTCAATTATCGCTATTTTCTCAGAAATTCTACTTTTCCCGAGAAACTGCTATTGATTTAAAGATTTTTTCCCCCCTTTTATCTATTACTAGTCTATAAAATATTATTTAACAATATCTTCTCTTTTTTTTAGAAATACATTTTACTACTTCATAATTTTTGCCAAATTATTTAAGATTTTTGTATTTTTTTTTTTTTTTTTTTTTTTTTAACCTTAGGTTGAGATACTTTTTTTTTAGAGCTTTTACGTTCAAAGCATTTTTCAAACGTAAAAGGATGAAACAATTCAATAATTGTTTCATTCCTCTTGCAAATCTTAAGATGATTTCGTTTTTTTATAAATGTTTAATATACAATATGTATATGCATTTCCTTTTTTAATATAATATTTTATTTCTTTTATGCCGTTTTGACATTTTCATGTCTTGGCTGTGGCACATGAACTCGAAAATCGTTACTACAGGTAACGCTTAGAAACTTAAAAAAGTGTAACAGGGAGTTAGAAATTTCCAGCTTTGTAGGGCCGAAGAAAGTCGAAAAGAGTTCCACTGCTACCAGGAAAATAGACTGTTGCAGGAGGTAGTTCGTAGTTGCATAGTCTAGTCCAGAGACTATTCTTCAACCCTCTAGACTCAAGAGGGTTGTAGAGAGAGCCTTCAGCCTTCCCCCCTCGGGCTCGCCATCTTAGGGGCTACATATTCACCTTGCGCGGTAACTGGCTCTTCGCCCCGACTTCTACTGCTCCGATTTGCGCCGGACAAACGCCATAACCCTTACAATTTTATTCCTAATAAACTTACATACATAAAATTTGTTTTTTACTTTATTATTATTATTTTTTTGTTATGCTATAATTTGTTGCATTTATTATAAAAATATGGGTAAAAAAGCTAAAATATTACTTCTTAATAAACTTGAGAAGAAGAATAGTTATTTACGCACCAAGGGAGGAAACAAAGTCATTACACCCTGAGCGTTTTTGTTGGTTCCTGAGGCGTAGCCGAGGGAATCATACTGTCTAAATCCCGAGGCATAGCCGAGGGAGTTAATTATAGCGAGGGTACTATGACTGTTTGCTCCCGTGGTACGTACAAGATTTTTCCTCTTGAAGGGAGAAAAACAACACAAATAAACCTGAGATTTCGATTTATCTATTGATTTAGGTATTAATAACTAAATTTACAAATTTGTATACCTTTAATTTTAACATAAACTGGTTAAAACAAAAATAAAAAATATTTGTTTATCTCTTGAAATACGGGAAATCAAAAACATAAATATAACCTGATTAGATGTAACCTACCTCTTTTCTGTAAGTCTTGTTTAAACTCAGTTATGATGTCATATAATATTTTAAAATGACGATAAAAATTGAAGTATCACGGCAATCAAAAGTACGTTTTATTTAAACTCTAATATTTTTTTAAACAAAGCTGTTAAGCTGTCTAGTTCTTCAGTTAAGAAAGAACTGCTTCGTGTTACAAAACAGGCAAAACTATTTTTTTTAAAGAATAATGAGTTGGCTCTACTGTTACTTTCCACCACGATTTTTACTTTCCGCCACGATTTTCACAACTAGGCTGTAATGGGATGCTTTCCTCCCTATAAACTAGGGTGGAAAGTTAATGTTTTCTCCCTTCTGGAGGAAAAAGTACTTTCTTTCTTCGTGCACTACATATTATGTTCGATTTAATTCCTAATATACAAACGCAAAAATCTGCACGTTCAATTTTTTGACATATTCATGTCTTTATACTTAGGCACATAAACTCGAAAAGTGTTACCAAAAGACACCAAAAAGCGTTACATGAAAATGTCTCACTGTCTTGCAGACTCGTATGCAAGCAATTTTTTACTCTAGTTATATAATGATCTTATCTTTGGTTAACTTTATTTTATTAAAAGATTGATCAACTGCCTATACTCTGAAGGAGTGTTGAAACTTAACGAGGCAAGACTGGTCTGCAATTTCTGTCCAAAATGGCTGCTGTCCACAAATCATAACGAGACTTTTTCGAAGACGAGTTTTCTAGAAAAATAAAATATTTTAAATTTTAATGAGAATCAAATCATACTTGAGTAAAACAAACTGTTTGTTTTATCTAAAATAATATATTTTAACCACAATATAAACAAGAATAAAAATCAGATGATAATAAAATCATTCTGTAGTTACCTAGGCTGTTAAACGGGACTAAAACAAAAAAACAGACATCTGTTTCAGTCTTCCCACTACGTATTTTTAGTGACAATTTTCATAGAAAAATTGGTTGCATTGTTCGATATTTTGTGGTAAACAAACATAATGATAATTAGTACACACTTAAAACTTATTGGTGATATAATTTAAAATTATCTGTGATTGTCTAACTGCAATATACCTACAAAAAAAAAATGATTTTATAATTTAATTATCTATTTAAATTTAAAATAATATATATTTTTCTTACCGCAATAATATGTTTTTTTTGTTTGAAATGAGTTTTATCATTATATTATGGATAGACTGTTGCTTTGTTATACCTGATTAAGTTACTACTTAAGTAACTTATGTCACTTGAAAAAATAATAATAATAATAACCAGACATGCTTCTTAACCTTTTTTTCTGTTATTATATTAATTATTATTAGGTTATTATATTAATGAATGACTGTAAATATAGGTTAATTCTAATTATAAAAGAGAATTAATATCCGTAGTTGAGAAATTCTTATTACCCGGTTAGTATTGTAAGACGTACAGGAATGTTCATCTTAGTTTTTCCTTCGGTGGATATCCGGCTAAGCTTTACCGTCTGCACGGTGGAACCTGTCCCATTATTAATAATCCTCATAAAAGTATCCTGATGACACGTATATTGTTAAAAATCCAAATTATATTTTCTAGTTAAAAAATGAAAAATTAACAAAGTCCTCATCGTAGAATGGGTTGTTAAACTTTTAATTTCGTGATGTATTGTTGTGCTGAGACTTAATCTAGCTTTTTAGGGTTTCTTAAATCCTTCTCGAAGCCCTTATGCCGAGGGTGATGCGTCTGTCTGTCCATTGCATTTTGGTTCATATCTCCCGAACCTTTTAGGGTAAAAAGTTGAAATTTAAAACACTGCCGCAACTTTTTTTGACCCACACAAACGAAAAATACTGAAAAGTTAAAAATTCAACATCCCCACACGCAATTCGCAAAAATATGGTACACTCAAATATTTTTATTTTTGAGTGGGGTATCAAATGAAAGCTCCTGAAGAGTAGGTTACAAATATATATACTTTTTTAGGGTTTCGTTGATCATCCTCGAAACTCTTATGCCGAGGGTGATGTGTCTGTCTGTCCGTCGTACTTTGATTCATATCCCCAGAACCGTCCACGCTGTAGAGATGTGAAATTTAAAATACTGGCGTAACTTTTTGACCCACACGTAGGAAAAATATAGAGAAGTTAAACATTTAATATGCGCATTGCGCAAATGTGCAAAGCTATTTTTTTTTATCAAATGAAGGGTACACGGGTAAAAGGATAAGAGTCACTTTCATTGTATTTCGAGAAAAATGGAAAGCAATGTTTACAGACTCCTGGAAAAGCTATTTGTGGTGTTATAATTATTTTAGGTTAATAAATTATTATTATAATCATTCTTAATCATATTTAATTTGAGAAAAAAACTTTATTTTGGAATTGGCAGCAGTTATTATCAAAGATAGCTAAAATTCATTGGACTCTTATCTTTTTTCCCCAGGAATTTTTGGACAAACAATCTATTGAAACTGGAAAAAATCCTTTTTTTTACTTATTCTTCTTATTATTTTATTTCTTTTTTTTATTCTCTCATAAAATGATTGTTTCATAATTATATTGTTATAGTGATTTGACATTTCATTATTTACTTAAAAAAAATTGAAACATTAAAAAAGAAATCAAAAAGAAAAATTAAAGAACATTAAAATTAACACAAAAAGAGTAACGACCATTTAACGTATTGCAGTAAAAATATACTCTGTTGATTCTGAATTTATTTTGAAGCAACAAATAAGTCTTGTAAGAAAAGGGCATTTTTATTTGTCTAGTAGCTCTAAAAAGCGAGTCCATAGTAGGGGAACATAGTAGTGGACTCTCTTTTTTCCCCTGTACACCATATTTTCAAACACATATTTAGTAGGTTTTAATAGTTTCTTTAAAATGAGGTTTGTAGTACTGTTAGTACATGCCTTGAGCTACAAGATGGTATTGCTAACTCAATTTCCATATTATTTCCCCTGTACACCATATTTTCAAACACATATTTGGGTAGGTTTTAATAGTTTCTTTAAAATGAGGTTTGTAGTACTGTTAGTACATGCCTTGAGCTACAAGATGGTATTGCTAACTCAATTTCCATATTATTTCCCCTGTACACCATATTTTCAAACACATATTTGGGTAGGTTTTAATAGTTTCTTTAAAATGAGGTTTGTAGTACTGTTAGTACATGCCTTGAGCTACAAGATGGTATTGCTAACTCAATTTCCATATTATTTCCCCTGTACACCATATTTTCAAATACATATTTAGTAGGTTTTAATAGTTTCTTTAAAATGAGGTTTGTAGTACTGTTACTACATGCCTTGAGCTACAAGATGGTATTGCTAACTCAATTTCTACAAAACGGTGACTCTCATCCTTTTTCCCGTGAACCCTTCAAATGAAAGCTGCTGATGAGTAGATTACAAATATACAGGGTGACACAAAAGTATGGAAACCCCTGAATAACTCTTCAGAAATGTATTTTTTTGAAAAAAATTTCATACAAAAGTTTTAGGATTTTTCCTTAGCCATTCAATGGTGATCTTGGATTTGACCTTAACCTTGCCCTTAGCATGACCTTTAAGGTCATTCTAAGGTCAAAATTGTTATTTCAATTAGAACCATCAATTTGTATTGCGGATTGCAAAATAAAGGTCATGCTCAAGGACATGGTCAAGGTCATATTTTACATAAAATTGCCTGCTCTTTTCAAATCCGCAATAACAAATGGGGGTTCCCATTTAAAAGAACAAAGTTGACCTTCAAATGACCTTGAAGGGCAAGGTTAAGGTCAAGTCAAATCGAAGGTCACCATTGAATATCTAAGGAAAAATCCAAAAACTTTTTTCAAAAATAGTACATTATGTTACTAGGCTGTGAAGTAAGTTTTTTCTTTACCGCGGCAATTACATTTACTATTGTTAGTAAATATTACCAAGGTAAAGAAAAAACACTTCACAGTGGTGTAGCATATGCTATTTTTTCCGTAGTAGACAATGAAAAAACATTAAATATTAATCAATAATCAATATAATAATAACAAATATCAGTACATACTTTAAGATTTTAAAAAAATAAACCTTAAAACGAGGTTACACTATAACAAAAGATAAATAAAAAACACATTGACATCTAGCGGATTTTAATCGTACAAAGAATCATTTCTGCAAAGATTGCAGCGCTAAACGGAAGTTTTGATAACTACCAGCACGATTTTTTTACGTCCGGAGTGCGGAAAGTAGCATTTTGCATGCGAGTGTGGAGTTTGCACCCGAGCGACAGCGAAGGTAGTAAAACCACAAGAGCAATGCAAAATGCCGTTTTCGCACGAGTTGCGTACCGTACTTTATCTACGATTGACAGATTTAAATAATAAATACAGGAAAAAATAAACTTGCTGTATGTAAGTTGGTATCTCTCTCTTGCTAAAGATGGCATTAATTCTTGACTTGTATTTTTTGCCGAATTAATTATTTCAGGAGAAGTATTATTCTCCACATTTTCGTCAAAGTCACTTGATTCACTCATTGTTTTTCATTAAAAACTCGATATAAACAGTTACTTTAATAAAAGAACAGCAAATTAGTTTTGTTAAATGTAAACAAACTAGCTAATTGTGCGTAAAGCTGAAGAATTCCTTTTCTTTACCGCGCTAGCGTGGTAAAGAAGAGGAATTATTCAGAACTATGAGACGCGCATGCGCAATGAATACAAGTACGTAAATAATCACTTTCTACGCATCTAAACAAAGATATAATGTTTATATTTCGTATCAATCGTGGATAAAAGATTTTTTCTTTACAGCTAGGAGTAATAAAAAGATTTTTTAAGTCCACGTAATGAAAAAATGGATTTTAGCCTTGTTTTTTAGGCTCTAAAGTTACTATTTCACAGGCTACCACGGAAAAAATACATTTCTGAAGAGTTATTCAGGGGTTTCCATACTTTTGAGCTGTATATGTCTTTTTATGACCACTGTGCATTTCACCGCCAATATTGCGTTTTTAGCACCAAAATTTCACTCTAAAAAATTGATAGGTGATTTTTATCTTTAGTGTTATTGAGAAAAATCTATAATATATGAGGTATGGTAGTTTTGTTTTTTTACTTCTGAGCTTGCTAAAGTTAAATAAAGCATTGTGCTCATTCTCCAACGATATTTCTCCGAATTCAAAATTTCTTTGACAGAAATATGTTTTGGATATAATGGTAGTAGGTATTTTTGATGTCCCTTGAGTCAAAAAAAGTTTTTATTAAAGACTTTTTCACAAAAATTTAAAAAATATCTATTTGTAGTTTGACGTCTGTGCAGACGCGTGAGGCGAATTACGATAATATTTGACACACGTGTTTAATCAATTAATCATACTTGTAGACAAAATCGACAAATGAATTTTAGCTCTAAATTGTGGACCACCACCCCCCAAAAACTTTAAAAGTACGTCGTTTTATCCGGATAAAATGTAGTTTTTGAGACATTAATTAAAATCGAAGACGATCGTTGAAAATTTTCTAAATTTATTTAGATATTATTTGATTTTAATTAAGCCTTATTATGTATACGAGACAATTATGTTGGAGGTTTTAAATTATTTTTTAGCAGTTAAGCTAATTTCTTATTATTTGTTGACATTACTTTATTAAAATAGATTAAGCACTATTTAAATTAATTATAATTTTATTGTTATTAACCTTTCGATTTTGACTTCAAAATAACTTGTTTAAACGGCTCTACTAAATTATCTGTACCTTATTTTTTTTTTTTTTTTTTACACATTTCTCAATAACTTTCTATTTCACCTTCAATAATTTTGCCTAAAGAAATAAAAGGTTATTTTTCTCCTTCATTTTAATATTTGGCCTCTGCTTCAGTTAGTATCACTTCAATAAGTTTCTTCCCCTCTCGTCTCCAGATGTCGGCTCGACGATAACCGGCCTATAGAATTACCAACGTTAAAAATAACTTTTTATTTTATTACAGTTTTGTTTTCCCTCGAAAGAAAATTCTACCGGATTTATACATCTTAAGTTGTGCAGTTTTTCCGGGTTTGGATTCTATTTCACGTTGTGCCTAAGTATTGTCAATAGCCAGTTGGTCTTTTCATAAAATAAATAAGGGAATTGAGAGGAAGGTGTGGAGTGAAGCGGGGGTAATTGTTGGTTTTATTTTGAATTTTCTCCTGCTAAAGGAATTATGTTACTCAGCCTGTTACCGCCTCCATTGTAAAAAGACGCCAGAATTTTCCAACTCACCCTCACTAATTGTTTTTCTGTAAAGTTTTATTTCTTCTCTTCCCCATTTTTCTCAGCCTTTTCACTTCTCGTCTCTAAATCTTCAATTTTCATATTTTCGAAAGGGAGGTACTTTTAAGACTAATTGTGTTTCTTCGGGATCTTCAAAGATTTAAAGTAGGTTTCGATCTTTTTCTCGCCCTCGTCTTATTCTCTTCAGGTTAAGAGCTAGCTTGTCCTTCGCCCCTAATATTTCATTAAGAGTTTTAATTTTACTCCTTTTCTTTCATTTTCTTATTTTAAGTTCAAGCTTTTGAACTTGGTTTGTTTTTATTAAAATTTGATGTAACTTTACCGTTGATTTAACTTTTAACGCTTCTTTAAATTTCAAATGCTTTAGACGTTTTTTACTCTTGTTTCTTTTTGTTTTATTGAGATTAGCAATGTGAAATGTCTTTTGATCTGAGACTTTTTATTTTAAGAAGATTCAATGATTTTTTAATATTTAATTCCTTACTGCTACGCTTTCAATACTTTTTAACTAGATTATATTATGTAGATGTGTGAGGGTTCGTACGGACGCATGTCGATGAAAATAAACAATAATAATAATAAACTATTTAACTGAAGGATTGCTTGCGAAAGTTAACTTAACTTAGCGCTATGTGTAGGCAATACTTGTAAACCCCGTTTTACAATAATGCAGGTTTTAGTCTAGTGGCACACGAGCATTATTTTTTTCACGCTTTAACGCCGCGTCATTTTGACGCACTACTAGTGTATTATGCCTGGCAATGGGTCGGGGGGAGTGGAGAAGTAGCGGGGGAATATTTTGACACTGCTACCTTCGAACGCGGCGCCACGCATAATTGACGCAGTGTGTAACAGTCCACAATATTGAGAAAAACACAGAAGAGTCAAAATCACACAGCGGTGTTGTTTACTTTAGAAAGTATTGTAATTTCGTAAAATTGGATTATGATGGATTTACACGTTTTGTGGTTCCTCGTGTCCAAAAAAGGTGTTTTCAAAACAATGTCTGTTTGTGAAGACGCCTGGAGCCTAAACTACTAGGCCGATTTTGACGAAATTTGGCATACATGTTTAGAAAAATCATACCCCCAAGGCAAAACGAAGAATGAATTTTAGTTCCAAATTTGGGGGGGCGATACACCCCCCCCCCCCCCCCCCCAAAAAAAAATGAATATAGCTTTAAACGGGGACAGAGGATGGCCGTGTTCGATTCCCCGCCGAGGATAAGTTATTTTTATGATAAAATGTCCAATAATAATTAAATGTACCTAACAGGAAAACTCGAAAACTAATAAATAGAAAACGCTGGGCTAAGTAGTTGTGAACTCGTATATGAGAAAGTTTTTCTGAGTTGTCTCGGACCGATTATTTTTTTTAGGATGGACTTTTTTTGACAAGAACATTTCTAGAGTGTGCACGGTATTCCTCGTTACAGTTTTGTTCAACGACTTGGCTCTCATTCGAAAGTAATTAAAGAACTTAACCTCGTCCTCTCTTAAATCGATTATGATTGTAGTGAACGCCCCTTTTAATGGTCTCTCATTGTTAAAAGGATGAACTCACAGTCTTCCTTCCTTTCTGCTGCTCACATGTTTATGCGTAAAATAACAAAATAATAACTTCTTTTTATACAAATTCACGTAGATTACTAAAAACTGAAAGCAACGGACCTTGGATCCATCATTGGCCACAGTTGGATGAACTCTGACTGATCGGCAGGAGAATGTTGCCCCGAGTTTTCTGATGGCAGTATTGACGCCGCGTCAAAATGACGCAGCGTCAAGCAGGAAAGTAACGCCCTTGTTACCCTTAGTTTAGTCTACACGATATTTCTACCTCATTTTGTAAAATAATCTAATTCATATTATATTTTTACTTTCTCATATAAAGAGAAAGTATTGTGATGGCGCGAAAATTCGATTTTGATGGATTTACACGTTTTGAGGTCCCCTGAGTCCAAAAAAGTGGTTTTTAAAAAATGTCTGTCTGTCGTCTGTGCAGACGCCTGGAGCCTAAACTACTGGGCCGATTTTGAAGAAATTTGACATACATATTCAGAAAAATCATACCCCGAGAAATGAATTTTAGCTCCAAATTTAGGGGCGCTACCCCCCAAAAACTCTGAAAAAACGTGAAAAACAATTATTTCTCGAAAACGGTTCCGACGATTTTGATTAAAAAATTCTAAAATATAGTCCATTTAAATACGAATCCAACGATATAAGCCGTTTTCCCGGGAAAAATCTAGTTCCTGAGAAGAAAAGCTTAAAACGCGGACCGAGAGAGCCCGGGTTCGATTCCCCGCCCGGGAGAAGTTATTTTTATGATAAATTTTAATGAAATGCTCAATAATAATTAAATTTACATACGAAATCTAATAAATGGAAAACACTGGGCTAAATAATTATGAACTCGTATATGAGAAAGTTTGTCTGAGTTGTCTCGGACCGATTTTTTTTATTAATATACTCATATTTTAAATAAAAAATAAATAAATGATATATTGGTTTTATTTTTATTTATTATGATATACATATATGTGCGATTATTATAAGTGTCTATTCCATGATATAAATTACAGTGTTAAACTAATGAAGCTAAATATTTGGTATTTTTGTTTGTTTTAGGTGAGTGGAATATGAGGTTTTACTTCCATTATTTCCTGTTTACCATTGCTTTGTACTTTCAATTGTGCAGGTATTGTTTACGCTCTAATTTACAAAAAAAATGGTGGCAAGGCATTGCCATTTTTTGGTTTATGATTATTTTAATTTAAAATATCTACAAAAATAATGTATAAGGTAGAGGACTAAACTAAAGGTCATAGGACTTAAAGTTATTGTTTCTTAGTGATTATGCGTATTTGTTTGACGAAATGCACTAGTTAAGACCATTAGAGTCTTGAATTTGTCAAGGGAAAAATGATCCATTAATACTTATTCCAAAAAAAATCTAAATTATTTTGTACTCATCCAACCATAAAACACACTAAGTAATTTATGTACAGTATTTTTTTTTTTTTTATTTATTTATTTATTTTTTTTCTTCTTCTTCTTGAGTGGTTAGACCAGCAATATTGATATTGACAAATTTTTTGACTTTATACGCGAAATATTATAGTATTATACTTCAGAAAAATAGAGGAAAAGAACGCTCAAGTAAAGTACTTTTTCCTATAAAAAAAAAGTTTTAATAACTGAAGAATCCATTGAAACTTTGAATGCTGTAACAAAGTTAAAGAATGTCGAAGACAGTGAGTGAAGGATTCTCAGCACAGTTAGTTCCCTGTTAGCTGGGAATTGAAGCAGTCGTATCCTGACCTGAACGCACAAGTTAGAGTATCTGGAAGAAAAGCTTTAGTGCTAAAACACAGAACCAAAGTTTTTTTTTTTTTATTCCATTTAACTTTATTCCACCTTTAAAAGTTCATAAATTAAAAGATAAATGAATTAATATAAATAGTTTTTTTTTTTTACTTTTAAAACCGTATTTTTTTAGAATTGCGAAAACATTTCGAAAAAGACAAAAAATACTAAATTTATAAAAAAAAAAAAAATTTATATTGAAATGATGTGGCCCAAAATGGCTTGAACAATAAGATCCCATTATTATTTAATGCTACTGCAATTTCAATTAGACTAATAACAAATGATTGTACATTTTGCCACCTAAAAGAAAAACGTATATACCTACCGAGGTTAAGTTCTGCAAGAGCATGCAGATTGTTCAAAAATATCAGCTACCTTAGAATCTTAGAAAACGTGAAATACCAGAAAACCAAGATGGCATTGTACAAATCCATCTTACCTACGTACCTATCTTAACTTTCGGTTGTGAGTCCAGGGGAAATACAAACATAAAAGCAGGATTCATGCCCAAGAAATAAGATGCGGGTGGCAGGGAAGTCTAGGCGGGACAGAGACCGAAACCAATTCATTCGGGCTCTCTAAATGTGACACCCTTGATGGACTTGGTCAGTAATAACCGGCTAAAGTTGCCCGGAAGTTTAATACGTATGAACGCTTCCTGATCCGAGAAGGCGAGTGACTTGGCGGGATAACATCAAGAGCCATTAAGTTCAAAGGCATGGCATGTCCTTGACTAAAGCTTTAGTAGAAGCTAAGTATCTGTGGAAGGCTTCCTTTCGCCGACCTGCACCTTACGGTATAAATGCCGCCGACTAAGAAAGTAAGTTAAAGAGATATATAAGGGTTACAAATCAAAATAATTTAATGATATAACTACTTGATATGATAGTCGGTGGTTGATCCCTTTTATTTATATTTTTTACTTTTAAAAAAATAGATACTTTTTAGAAAATTGGTGATTTAAGATTTTGATGAAATTGCACGTTTTTAAAAAAAATGTAGCCTAATCCACTGGGCCCATTACGATGAAATACATTAAAAATATTAGGGAAACATGTGAGGATTAGCGATATCGAAAAATGAATTTTAGCTGTAAATTTGGTGCTCTACTCCCAAAAAAAACTAACATCTTGAAAAGAAAAGTATTTTTAAAAGTTTGCGACGATTTTGATTTTAAAAAAAAAATCGATTTGCATTCCATTTAAATACGAATCTAATCATGTAAGTTGTCTTCCTAGGCAAAATCTAGTTTTCGAGATGTTGTCGAAAATAAATCTGTTTCAACTGAAAATCACAGTATAACATTTTTTCCCCTACTCGAGATAATATTCTTTATTTAAACTTAAATATAAATAAAAAACGTTTATCAAACAATGTGTTTTCATAAATAAATATAACATTTTATTATGTTATGCAGTTTGTTATGTTAAGTGAAATCGTGGGTAAAGCCTAATTTTGATTCACCTCCATGGCCCAACACCTTCAAATCCTCATATATTTAGTTTTATCCCTACCTTTTTCCAGATCAGTAAGCACGAAGACTCTCCTGGGATATAAGTTTTGCGGCACACCTAGCCTTATAAGGAAGGTTTAGCTTTAAACGGCCTGAGATTAGACTGCTGGCCAAGGAGCTGTCCTTAAAGCCATAGAGATTTCGACTCCACTTCAGCTGCTTCCTTAGCGTCTTATAGCCCTTGCTCGTGATCCAGGAGGGTATTTCCTAGGTCAGAGCCTTAGTTTCCCAAGGACCTGGTGCTCAGTAGTTTTCAGTTGGTCGTTGCCTATGCTTAAACCCTTCTACCCGAAACCTTTCCCACTTAACCCTCTCTTGAGTCTGACCACTTTAAGCCTTCCCGGCTCTAGAGCCATGTTGCATTATTTATGAGTTTCTCTGGCCTTTATCTTCCTCCTCCTTACCGAACTATCCACATTGAGTTAAATCCCTTCGCTTCACGTTCACCGCTTCCCATTAATAAATTGACTTGTCTTATTAGCTTATTTAAAAACAAGACATTTAATTTTCACTTAAATCTGGCTGTTTATTTTTACTAAGCTATTTTACCCTCATAAAAAAAAGCGTGCAACCTATCTTATTTGTTTTTCTAAAGTAGTTTTTGAACCCTTTTTTTACTAATTCATTAAATAAAAACACTATATTATTTAATTTTTTTTAGCTGGGTCTCTTCAGGGTTTTTAAGTTAGGTGATAATAATTTAACACATAAAGATCTTCTTTTCAATCTCGCTATATTTCGCCCTTACACATTGGGCTTCTTCAGGCTCTTATTTTTTTATTCCATAATTGTACTAACATAACATTTGTCACTTGAATAAAAATAGTCACTTATAAAATTGATAAAAACTTGAATTCCCTCTGAATGACAAACAGATTCAAGTTTTTATTAATTTTATAAGTGTCAAATTTTATGTTAGTAAAACTTTGGAATAAAAAATAAGAGTCTGAAGAAGCCCAATTTGTAAGGGCGAAATATTGCGAGGTTGAAAGGAGATATTTATGTCTTAAATTATTATCACCCAACTAATAAAACCCTGAATAGACACAGGAAAAAACATACAAATATTATAGTGTTTTTATTTAATATCTTATTTGTTTTTACCGCTCTCCTTATTTTTAATAAGTTATGAGCTTAATTACCTATTTAAAAGCACATTAGTCCGTTAATAAGATCCAAGTATAATTAAGAAAATCATTTAGGCCTCCCTTAATAATAAATATGATCAATGGCTTTCTTTTCTTCCGCTCTTTTTCTCCGTTTGTTTATTTAAATAATTATTTTGTGACGGCAATTTAGTCTTAACTAAAAGACTACGGCAAGAAGGCTAATTTAGAGTTTTCATTACTATTAAAGAAATTAATTTTTCCGTAGTATATTAATTATTTTTTTGTTCTTGAATAATTATTAAGCATTATGATAATTAGTGCACACAAATAAAAAACACTGTTGTGTTGGTTTCATTAAAATAATCTATAATTGTCTAATCACAATCTTTAATATATAAAAGAACAAATCTCTGTACAAAGGATTTCGCCAAAACCGAATCTAAACCGTTCCATCGATATGCCCCGTGTAGGAGACGGTGAGAGAAGAAAAATGAGCCCAATATCAAGGGAGTTGTTAAGGTTTTAGACGAGTAAAAGTAAAGAAGTACAGATGCAGAAAAATTTAACCTATAAGGTAAACAAAAACACGGGACGGTTAGCTCAGTGTGATGTGTGATAAGAAAGCGCATTGTTTGTTTACATTAACATTAAGTTAACATTACATGTCATAATCAAAAAGTGACAGCTTTCAATACACAACAAATCAAAAATATAATAATGTTAATAATTATAATGTTTAGCCCAGCGATCATAGAATCCTTAAACGGAAAGATTTCCAACTCCCCTCTTTATCTACCTGTGTTAGACTACTAGAGCTCCACGGGAATTGGCGGTTAATATTGTAACTAAATCTTTTACACCATTCAAAAGATATAGAGCTTCTTAATTCAAAGAAATAAATTAATTTGTAAATTTACTAGATTCGAACCCGGGAACTTTCTCATTCTGAGCTATCGCGCATCTCATTCGGCCACCGAGGCTGTTTATTTTTTTGTATTGTTTATTTACAAAATAGTACAAATGTCAAAAGATCATAAGTAGTTTACAATTTTAACCACCATATTCTCGTGGAGCGCTAGTGCTCTTACACCTCTAGAATACTGGAGTTGGATACCCCTGGTTTAGCCCAAGATCGAGGGTTTTTTTAAAAAGTTTTTGCTCTTCCTTTCGAACTCCCTGGGCGCTCGATTCCCGGTTCTTTACATAAAAATAACAATCAGAATATATTTTTAGTTTTATATTTTCGACTATTTTCAATAATAATTTCGGTCAATGCAACCATTTTTTTAGTGTGTTATTTAGCTATTATAGACATTTTTATTTTTAGTATAGAAAATTATTATAATATGTCAGCAGAGCTTATATAATACTAGCCTTCACCCTGCGGTCTGCTGGGGACTCATGCAAGGAATCGGTTATCGGGACTTATCCGGCTGTTTCCTAATATCATGGAGTCTAAGTGATTAAATGAAACAAAAAAATCAAAAATTCTAAATAGTTTCGTTTCCGAAGCCTTCATAAAAAAGAACCAGAACTATATTATACATCATTCATTCCGTTGTAAATAAGGTTTTCAATGCCCTGCGAAACTTTTATTATCTGTAAAAATTCCTCTATTTTTAGGGTCTCGTAGGTCATCCTCGAAACCCTCATGCCCGAGGGTGATGTGTCTGTCTGTCCGTCGTACTTTGGTCCATATCCCTCAACCATTCACGCTAGAGAGTTGAAATTTTAAATATTGGCGTAACTTTTGACCATTCACAGGGAAAGTATGGAGAAGTTAAAAGTTTAATATGCAAATTAAAGATTAACTAAGCTCAAAATTTTTAATTTTTTAAAATCTTCGAGTGGGATATCAAATGAAAGCTACTGAAGAGTAGATTACAAATATATATGTAGGTATAACATTTTATGAGTATTGTGCTTTTTACCGCCAACATTGCGTTTTTAGCGCCTACATTCCCCCCCCCCCCATTCATCATTTAACGGCTAGTCCCTTAATTTTGACATAATTTATTTGCATGAATTATGCATTATGCCGAAAAAAAACAATTTTTATGAATGGCAAATATTGTGTGTGGACATGGACATTCGCTGGAGCCAAATTTTTTATTGTTTTGCATTTGTTATTGGATTTATAAGTTAAAATAAACCCCCAAAAATGCCCCCTCGCACTACCACCCTATAACGGCTTGTCCTAAATTTGTGACAAATTTAATTTTCTTTTTCGTTGTTACAAAAAAAAAACCATTATGACCCCCCAGGGATCGAACCAGGGACCCCTACTCTATTCCCCTTACTCCACTCTTTGTTTTGGGGGAGAGGGCCTTCCATTTAAATTTGTTGATTTTTTTTACTTTAATTTAGAGAGGGATGGGGATTTCAAGAATATATAACGTAAATGCTTAATAAACTACGAAACCCTAAAAAGCACTTGGATATGAGTACCTACTTCCCTGTGACTTTTTACTTCCATGAAAATGGAAGTATGTTGGTACCCTCCAAAACGTGATTCCGAGATCTCTGTGAAGAAGGGGTTATCATTAAAATCCGTTTCATAACATAGATGTCTGTGCGTACGTATGTACGTACGTAACTTTAAACCTTTATAACATCGCTTCAAGATATCGTATTGAGATGCGGTTTGCGGCAGTTTTTAAAACTTTTGTCGGAAAAACTGATGGTGCAAACCCGAACATCGTAGCGCACGACTGCACGACGTTTCGGAGCTATACAGTCACTTAAGCACGAAATCGGTTTGTCGACGATAACTTCAGTAGGCTTTTGATTTCCATTTCCTTTAGAGTATATATGTGTCCTATATGGTAGATTGCACCTATACTTTTTGAGCACAATCGGACAAGCGGTTTGGGAGATATTGACATTTTAGTGTTTTTACTTCCATGATTATGGGTTTAAATACTGAGTTCTCTCTTGCTCACGTATTGACACCACAACATTTCATGGAAGTCATGAGTGGGATTTCCTACCGGTACTTTATTATTAGGCAGGATATAAATATCCATTATTTAATCTAGAAATATTTTACAATGATCTTAATATTGTGCGTAGAAATATTAAAAACCTAAATATCGGGGGTGATGTCGTCATGACAAATTTTTAATATTAATGACTTCCATCTTTTAATCAAGATTTCGGATAGTAAAAGTATTTCTTAGCGATCACCTTGGGGCTAAGAGAAGCCTACTTAGGAAAATTCATGGTCATAGAGTAGTTCCAGATTATAATGTGATGAGACATTAATTTAGTTGTATTTGGATTTTATATATATATATATATATATATATATATATATATATATATATATATATATATATATATATATATATATATATAAATAGGTTAAAATAAAAAATATCTCTTAACAAAGAACAAAGGTTTATGGTATTAATGTTTATATCAAATATTTGTGTTAGTATAACGGAATAAAGATAGTAAAAAATCAGAAGGAGGAAGAAGAGCCCTGACACAAACCCATTGCTAAAAAGAAAAGAATAGTTTTTACCTTTACCAACTTTAACATGAGACAAAGCCCCAATAGTGACTTAAAAACTTTATACTTGGCTTCAGGACCTCCACCACTTTCCCTCTTCAGACAACACTAAAAGGCTCCTCTTATATCCTGGGGCTATTAAAAGTGCAAATATTTCGGTCAGGTAAACGAAAATAATAAATAAAAAAAGGTCTAAAGAAAAAATATTCTCTTTGTTAATTTCAAAAAAGTAAAATATATAAATATTTCCATGCTTTGGGTTAATGGTTTTATAAAAAAAGAGAGAAATTGAGGCAATCCAAAAAACCGACAAAAAAGTTACCATTAAGACAAAGGATGTGAACAAAAGAAAAAGAAAATATAAAAGGAAACAATTCGAATAAACTCCCTTGTTTCCCATACGAATAAACTTCGTTTACAAAAGAACACATTATAGAGGATAAAAAAGGTTAATAACAAAACGTACGTGAATTTATTTAAATGCTTGGATTTAAAAAAAGAAATCTTATCTGACCTACACTTCTTCTACTATACTGTCACATAATAATCGCACTATCACTTCGTCCAGTTTTATCATTTATTTATTTTAGTTGGTAAGAGTTTTCGTGGTTTAATTTAATTATTTTTTAACATTATTACTAATGCATTTTATAGTAAATATAACCCTACCAGGAGGGGAATCCAACCCCGAGCCTTTAATTATGTTCGCTACGCTAGATCACTATGGTCTCTTGAGGAGACCAATGGACGAATTCCCATAGAAAATCGATGGTGGCGCACTCACCTACAACTAAAACAACAAACAAACTCCTTTTTTTCATTGGAAGGATAGTAGAAATTTTAGAATTTTGCTTTTATTTATTTATACTGATATTGTCAGTATCTTTTCTTATATTGTTATTAATTAACAGCGTAATTGGCACAAATTTAAATGCTATTAAGCAGGATTAATAGTATTTAGTTTTATAAATTTCCAATTATTTCTTAATCAGTTAATTGCTGTGGATAGTTATAGTGCTTTTGATAGGATGCCGAGGTGTTGTTATGGTGTTTGTAGTAGTGACTCGCGATACAGTCATAAAGACTACATGAAAAATGTGTATTTTATTCCTTTTCCGAAGCCTGACTTGGTGGACCGTGGACCTCTCAATAAGTTCGAACTTCCGTCCAGTCTGTTTCAAACCTCTATAGTATAACCATCTTTTTACAACTTGTATTGTACCGAATAGTCTTCAATATTTTCAAATACAAATTTAGCACATCGTCTTCACAAAGAGACATTATTAAAAGTTTATAAAAACAAAAATGATAGAAAAAAAGTTCACAAAACAACAATGACCTAACCCTATCCTATCCTACACACGGCTTTAAATTGTTCTCGATACACGCAAAAAAAACTATACTAACACTATTTAACAATTATAAACTAAATAACAATAAAAGTAAATAAAATTGCAATAAAAACTGAAAAAAAGCTAACCCTAACCTTCCCTACCCACGGTTTTAAATTGTCCTTATATAAACACAATATACGAAAAAAACTAAACTAACGCAATATAACAATTATAAACTAATTAATAATAACAATAAATGTAATATTTACATAAAAGGTGAAAAGAGGGAAAAAACAAGGGGCGCCTTTGAAAAAACAATAGAAAATGAGATTTGTTTGTTGTTTTAGTAGAGGTTCTTGCCACAAGGAGTGTTTTAGTGACGTCACATGGGAATTTGTCCATTGAAACCCTTCTTACTTCTAGGCCAACCTTCTTGAGGTTTCTTCTATAAAGACCATAGCACATCTTTTGTACCATAGAACTATTTATTTAAAGACACGGAACGACTTATTATATGGCTATAATAGTATTGAAATGGACAATTTAAAAAAAAAAATACGTGTGGTGTCGCGGGACACCCGTTAGGAACGAAGTTCCTACTGGGGTAGGAACTTCGTTTTCTTATTCTGTTTCGATTTCTGCGAGGTCAAATTTATTTTTATGAGTATGGTAAAAAAAAACAAATTCGTATTTAAATGGAACACATTTAAAAAGTCAATAATGAAATCGATTTTTTTTTTTTTTTTCTACAAATTAATTCAATGGATTTTTGCTCTCTCCATTTATCTACTTCTTATATGATAAAGTAAAATGAATTTATTCGTGGGGATATTGTTAGGATTATGATTATATGCTATCTGCTGTGTTAAGGGCCATCATGTATACGATGTCGTTTAGTCTTGTTGGTCTGCAGATAAGAAATGTGAAATGGCCTCTACTTTAACGTATTTATGATCTTGTCTGTTTAGGAGAGTTTGTTAGACATTGTGGGTTAAGATACAGTAATAGCTTTATATCTTGTCCAACACTTTTAAGGGAACAATGTATAGTATAAATAAAGATCAATGTCTGGTGTAATTCTATCTAAGTACAAGTATTGACCATTAAACAGATGCTTAGTCTTATCTTCGTTTCTTTTGCTCGTCCTTTGAGCACTTCTTTTACTTAATGGTTCACTTTATGTTCTAAATTACATAAAAACAAATATGTCCTCTTTTCTGGAAAAAAATGTTAAAGAGATAGTGATAAGGAAATGAGTAGAAAAATGTTAATGTTACATGTAAGACTTTTTTTACTTTCTTTTACGCATTGTATACATAAAGAGAAAGACCATTGATGGCGCAAACATTTGATTGTGACGGATTTACTCCTTTTATGGTTCTTTAAGTCCAAAAAGAATGGACAATAGAAAATGTCGTCTGTAGCCTGTGAAGATGTGTGGAGCCTGAACTGCTTCGGGTTGATGAGCCCTAAGCTCTAAATTTGGGGCACTGGTTTCTGACAAAACGGAGATTTCCTTGAGGAAAAGAAAAAAGCCTCCGGGTTTTTCTTTAACGACACAAACTTAAAAAATCGTTGAGGCCGACTTTCATCAACTCAATACACGCCGCATCTGACTACATAGTTTCGACCTAAAGGCGCATAGAAAAAAATGTATGATTTGGATTTCGGGGACTGCTGCCCACACATGGCCTCAAGGCTGCCCCTCCACACTCATACTGGAATTCCTCTAGGTCGGGGTTTCTCAGTCCAAACCTCTAGGATTTTCAGCTCGAGCATGGCCACCTTGAAATACGAATTTATTTCTTCAAGTTGATTTCCTGGGAAAAAACTAATTTTCGAGGTTATTTTGAAAATAAATATGCCTCCGCTGAAATTGAAACCAAAATGTTAAGAGCCACCTGTTGACCACTTAATAAATATGTTTAACAATAAACTAGAGACCTCTACCCTCTAGTCCCTTCGCTAATGAACCCACGGAAGGTGGCTTACCTTCTGCTGAGTGATTAGGTGCCACGTGCCTCTTCCTATCAATGTCCAGGCAGCCCTTTGTGGTGGCCAATTTTAGCTTATCAATTCAAAGATAATATGCATTTATTTTGGTAATAAAACAATATTCAAAGTTACGACATGGCCGCATTTTTTCCTATATTTCCTTTTAAAACCATTATTAAAGACAAGTCCAATAAAAAAATGAATGATGGTAAGTCGGATTAAAATTCCCAAAGTTTAAGGGTTTTTTTTGCCCCTTCTCTTTCTCTGTTTAGCGCATTATAGAAATAGAATTCTCTTTCTCGAACTCTGCTATCCTTGTTTAGCATGCAGTTCTGTATACCGTCTTTTTAGGGTTTTGTAGATACTTCTCAAAACCCTTATGCCGAGGGTAATGTGTCCGTCTGGCCGTCGCTCTTTGGTTCATAGCGCCGAACCGTTATAGCTAAAGAGCTGAAATTTAATACACTGGCGCACATTTGTTACCCAACCACGAAAAAGCATACAGCAGTTAAAAATTAAAAATACGCATGCGCGATTCGCAAAATGTGTTAAAATATAAAATTTATATTCATTAAATAAAAACACTATAATAATTATGTTTTTTTCTGTGTCTGTTCAGGGTTTTATTAGTTTGGTGATAATAATTTAAGACATAAATATCTCCTTTCAACCTCGGTATATTTCGCCTTGTTACTTAACCTTGCTATATACACCTTGGGCTTCTTCAGGCTCTTATTTTTTTATTCTATCATTTTAGTAACATTAAATTTGTCACTTGAAAAGGGTTCAACAACTACCTTGGAAAAATTATTATTTTTTTTTTAATTTTCGAATGGGGTATCAAATTAAAGCTGCTGAAGAGTAGGATACAAATATATATATATATATATATATATATATATATATATATATATATATGATTTTTTAAATGTTGCATTCTTTATTGGTTTGATGACTTAAAATATATCTCCCCCCCCAACAACTATATAACGGCTGGTCCTAAAATTTTGAAATAATTCATGGTAATACTGTTGTTATCGATAAAAAAACAGTGTGACGCCCGGGAGGTTCGAACCAAAGGTCGAAGAAAACAAAATATCAAAATATTAAATATCATAACGGGTATGCTTAATTATCTACGAAACCATAAAAAGTACTTGGACGCAAGTACTTCCCTATGATTTTAGAGTTTCGTAGATCCTTCTCGAAACCCTTATGTTGGGGGTGATAGGTCTGTCTGTCCGTCGCTCTTTTGTTCATATCTCCCTAACCGTTTAACCTAAATAGTTAAAATTTAAAACACTACCACTGGTGGAACTTTTTGACCCACACATAAGAATGATGATGTAGAAAAAATAAAAAAATTAATATGCGCATGCGTAATTCGCACAAATTTGGTAAACTCAAATAATTTTTTATAATTTTCGAGTCCTTTGTGTGGGGCGATGGAAATTTCCCTAAAAATTTTAGTTACCTTCTTGTTATTACTGATAAACATTCCTGCATAATGGGACCATATTTGCCTAATACGACGTATATCTATGATTAGAACTGAATAACTACGACAAATCATCTGATTTCTTCAAATTGGGATGATTATTTCTAAAGATATGTGTCAATAAATAAAAGTTTCTGAGTGTTGACAGTGCGCATGCAGAAGAGAAAGCAATTAGCGCACAAGACTGAAATCAGTATGGGGGTTATAGCCTACATTTCGAATTTCATCAAATCGGATGATATATAATGTTCAGTGGATGTTTACATTTCGGTTTCGATTATGATAGAAGTAACGCATTTATTAGAATTTAATATCTCAGAAACTCGGCTTATATGGCTCGTTTTGAATAGACTTAATTTTGGATTTTTATTTTTTGCTTCCGAGCTTACCGAAGGTATCGGAAGCTATGTGATCGTTCTATAGAACGAAAATATTTTAAGTCTCCGATTTCAAAAATTCCAAGACAGAAATTCGTTTCAGGGAACATTTTTGGTTTCGTGTCTGTCTGTCGGTCCGTCGGTCTGTCGTTCAATTTTTGCGAACCAACATATCTTAAAAACTACGCGTCCAATTTAAATGAAATTTGTGTGGTATGTCATCATTAGCTCTTTGTTGGTCCCATATAAATTTCAACTTTCTGCGCTCATTTGTTTCCCTTCCAAATGGGCACAAACATACATTTATTATTTATTTACACCTAAAGCTTCAAAAGTACTTATCTGATTTGTTTGAAACTTTTATAGTTTAGCGAAAGTAACCTGCAGATAGCCCCAGATTAATTTGAACCGACTGCGCTCTTGAACTTTTGCTAAATTGATACTTTGTCATGTAAAAAATTAATACAATTTTGACAGATTAAAAATCGGAGGAAACAATTAAACAAATTATGCAATAATAGCATTTAAAAGCATAACATCAATTAAGTACGTGATAGGGTGTGAGTAAGCTATGTGCCACACCAATTGGCAGTCTATTTTTAAATATATCGTCTATGTAATAAATAGCCTTATTAAATGTTGTTATTGATATGAACAAATGTTTTGTGGTTTATTATTATGTTTTTCAATAATTTCTGTAACATTGGGTGTTTTGACTGAGATATAGTGGTACCGTTTCATAATTATGACGAGAGGATAATTGAACAACAATATTGTCACCACAATTTTATATTGATTATTAGCAAACTTGTTTCGACATTTTCTATCATCTTCAGTTTTAAGTGTTAGTATAATAAGAGTAAAGATTATACTAACATTTTATTTTACAAGCTTTTATGACTAAAAAAACACATTACAAATAAAATAACAAGACTAGGGCTGTATAAGATTTAAGGAACCAAAGGTAATTTTAATTATTTTTCAACTGCTTAAAGCTAAACAATAATTTCCTTATCTTACTATAACTAAATTATACATTAAAACTAATGTACGTTATTTTACAATTTTTTTTTAACTTTTTATTTTTCGTTCTCTAGTGATTTTTTCCCCTGTGTTCCAGTTAGATTTAATGTTGTTTAAACGTCGTTAGAGCGGAGATGTACTTATATACACGATGTAGTGGAGTGTTAGGCCCATTAAGTTTGCTGTCTGAGACCGTACAATAGACTGCCCCCGTTCTAGTCTGTCTCCCCAGCCACCAGGCTATTTGTTTTCTCACTGTTACCATGCAGGCAAGAGCTTTGAATCCGTCACTCCGTTTCTAAACCCAGGAGTCCAATATCTCTCAATCTGGTATTTTTTTTCTCCGTTACCTTTTTTTTAGTGCGGGGTGAATTTACCAGAGTTATCCGATCCAATTGACTGTCCTTGTGTCAGTTAGTTGGAGATGGTTGTTTCAAACTACGTCCTAGTGATGTTTCTTCTCTAATTTATTGTCGTTTCATTTTCTTTCGTGTTGTCTAGTCAACTTTTATTTTTCTATTTGTATATTTTTCATTAGATTCCACCTATTACATTAAGTTTAACTGCAGATTACTCGAGAAATAGAGTTAAGAAGTAGAATTAAGTTTAATCTTGTAGATTAATGAGTTGAATTTTGGCTATCTGCACGGAAAGTTTTAATGGTTTTTCCTTCGACTGCAGAGTGCTTTTCTCTTCCTTTTTTAGTATTTCCTTTCCAACAAACAAATAAAAAAAAAAATTCTTAATCACATTCCAGAATGCATCCTAAGATTTTTTTTTTTAACTCAGTTATTTGTCAGGTTTTGCGGAATTGCGAGGTTTATTAATTAATTTAGGTTAAAATATGAAATAGCGTAAAATTCACTTTAATTTACTGTTAAAATAGTTTGTAGTATTTTTTTTTTTAACTTTCTAGAAACACAAAGCCTGGCCCTAATATAAGTCGACTGCTTAATTATTTCTATCTTTTAAATGCCGTCTGTTTTTTTCTGTCTGGATCGTACTGATAGACTTAATTAGGATATATGTCAAAAGATTTAGTCTTACTTTTAACTCCTTACTTTTTACTCCCTACTATTTTTACTTACTTTTTTAGGTTTCTGAACGAAGTACGAAAAGAAACCTTATATAATAACGGCTCTGTCTATCTGTCTGTCCGTTGGCATGTTCCAATTCATACACTACTATAGCTAGGAACATGAAATTTCGCACACAGGTGCATCTCGGCATTTGAGACAACTATACACTTTTTGGAGTTTTCACACTTAATATTTTTAAGATGGCGGCCAATATGTCGGGCGACTAAAAAATGGTTTTTAGTCACCATGACATGTTATACATCAGTTTAAAGGTCTTAAAGTGTAGAAAAAGAATATGCAACTATGTATTAAAATTTTACTCTTAATATTTTTAAGATGGCGGCCAATATGGTGGGCGACTAAAAAAAATTCTTAGTCACCATAACATGTTATACATCAATTTAAAGGTCTTGAAGTGTAGAAAAAGAATATGCAACTATTAAACTTAATAATTTTAACTTACACGTACAGAAACCAGCGATTATCGCCTCACGTACTTACGTGAAACGCGCCTTACTTGTATTACACAATAATTGGTAGGTATCGTGTGTAGGTTGCCTACATAGTATAAATTTATTGATCAATTGGTTATTATTTCTTACTTTCAGACGTATGGTTAATAATATTACTAATTAAACAGTTAAAAATTATAATTATTACTGCTTTAAAACCTCCTGCGAGCTGTCGTCGTATCATTATAAGGTCAATACCCTGAAACTTTAAAAAAAAAATTAAATAATAATTTTGGTTGCTTTTATATAACAAATTTTTTAATTCTTTACTTATTCCGTACAAAAAGTTATGAAATCTGACCAAAAACCACTTGTGTGGTAAAAAAAAAAAAACACCCCGCCAAGTCTGTGATCCAAAAAAGTTGTGAAATCAACTTTCTGTCCCGCCAAGTGATGTTGGCACTATCTCCTGACCCAACACTGTTAACTTAGATACTTATCAGCTTCTTCTCCTTGGCGGTGTGCCTTGCCATTTCCTGAAACTGGAATTTTAATATTCTTCAAACACCAATACAATTTCTTGTTTCACCTTCACGTTTGCCACATGAGGTTTGTGTGGAAAGATAATTGTTTACCTCATAGTCTTAGTTCTAGACAACTAGTACTAATATATACAGGGGCACATTGGAGAGGAAAGCCTTTTAACAGTGTTGTTAAAGGCTTTTCTCGATGCCACAATGATCATTGCTGTAAATCTTTCCCATTATCAAAAAGCAAATAAAATTAAAATAAGTAATATACAAATTAAGCTTTCAAGGAATGACCCCATGCAACTACTACTTTCTTTGCAGAGGATGCGTGGAATACAACCAGTTAACTTTGGGTAGTACTGCAGGCACACCGCCAAGGAGAAGAAGCTGATAAGTATCTAAGTTGACAGTGTTGGGTCAGGAGAAAGTGCCAACATCACTTGGCGGAACAGGAAGTTGATTTCACAACTTTTTTGGACCACAGACTTGGCAGGGTGTTTTTTTTTTACCACCCAAGTGGTTTTTGGTCAGATTTCATGACTTTTTGGACGGTTCCTAAGGAAGGATTCTCTTAACTGTTAATTCCCACACATTAGAGTCAAATAAAAGTGAAGTTAAGAGCTTGACAAGGTCTATGGAGATTAGAGAACTACGAGATCTATGACATTGAAAGAACTTTACATTCTGATAGTAGGAGCATATAAAGATTTTTAGCAGCATTTGGCCACCTAGATACACTGACATTGCTATCATTTGCGCATATCCAGCTGGATCCTGACCTTATATAAGTAATGAAGTGACCCCTTAATATTGTCTCACCATGATGGAAAATTGCAGCGTTAGCTTTGTATGTCTTATTGCAGATAGTTATATTGTATGCACACTATGGTTCGTGTGTTGCAACATTAGTACCTCCGTATAATTGTCAGACGCACCACTTCGTATAACGCTTACTTGGTTTCTACCTATTTTAGACTGACATAATTCAACGTTAAAGTGACGTTTCGCTAGCTTGGTTTCTCGCTCCACATTCTGCGTAGGAATGAGTTAAGGGGTTGTTTGGGTTTAGGTAGCTTGTACGTATTTAACGCTGCAGACCTCAAAACCCCTTGTTTGTCACCTACAGTATATATACAATATACACTGGCAGCTTTTGTGAATTTTTGACTTAGCGGGGCGGAACGCTGCTGCGTTCCTAAATACAAAAATAACTCTTTTCAATAAAACAATAATTAGCAATAAAAAAAATCGGAATTAGGTAGAATCCGAATTCGGGGTGATCATATTAAAACATCAGTAATAAAATTGCAATTAAGTTAAAAAACAATTCATCAAATTAAACCGTCTATGTTTAAAACTACATACTATTATTTAACTTTTGAAATATGTATGCTACTTGCTACTTGTAGTTAGTGTCTTTATTCCATCGGATAAGAGGTATATCTATGAGGCTGAGGCTCCTGTTGCTCCGTTAATAATCATAAGTTATATTTAGAGAAACTGATTTCTAATTGAAATTTATATTTTTTTATTCATTATTATAATTTAATTAAATAGTTTTTTTTACAAGTTTTATAAAATAAGTTAATTAATCAACAAGTAACTTTTCTTTTATATTATCTTTCATTTAATCTTTAAAAGACAATCATAATAACGTTATTTTTCCAGCTTAGCCTAACGACAGTAAATTTACTTTAGCTTCGAGGCTACAACAGGATATTTGAAGAAATCGTTAATTACTGTTAACCCTTTAAATGTTACTAATTTTTCGGTTCGTTGGAGCGGAAAATTTGTTCTTATTTTTTTTTTTAATTTTTGTTTCGGAGGAAAGCTTAATTGTTGATGAGAATTTTAAGTAAGGTCTAATCCGGCTTTATCGCACTTAGTCTTTAAGATCTCAGCGGTCTACTCAAATTTATTTTTTAATTTAAAAATTCCCTTTTTTTAACTTTTAGTATTTTTCTTATAGGTTCTCTTAATTGACGAAATGTTTTAAGTTGACGAACTTAATAATAAATTTTATTATCTTGTTTTCATTAGGGTAAAAGTTTACATAACATTGTTTTAATTATTCAATCTTGTCTCCATCTTAAATATTTTTATTTTATAATTTTAATGACATTAGCTGGTTAGATTCTGTATCTCATTTCATTTAAACCCCTGTTTACTCCGGTACTGATGATTGCCTTTTTGATTGAAAACCCTAAAGGTATGATTTAGTTCACTAAGATTTCCTATCCTGCTCAGCTCCTGCATTTTCACTTATTAACTTTCTTTAAGTTCTTTTAATTTTTTGTTTCCCGCACCATCCCTAAGATTGTGGAAGCATTGTGATCATTTCAAATAATGATTTTTTTGTCCAAATTTAAAATTTCCTAGCAGGAAATGCGTCTGTCAGGTGTCCGTTCTTCTGCATCTCCATCAACATTTTTGTGATCCACCCTATCTTAAAAATTACCTACTTGTCCGATTTTAATGAAATTTGGATAGAGCGTCAAACGCTTAAGCACATACTTTTGCTTCGAGCTTACTGGAGGTAAAAGAAGCATTGTGATCCGAATTGAATAATTATTAGGGAACATTTTTGGTCTCGTTTCTGTTTGCCGGTCGGGCTTTTTTTGTTGACTTTTTTTATTTGCCGTTGAACATTTTTTTCGAACCACCATCTTAAAACTACTTGTTCGATTTTCATGAAATTTGGATGATTGGCCATAATTGTCCCATTAACGGTCCTGTATTAATTTCAACCTTCC
Source organism: Gerris lacustris (assembly GCA_951217055.1). Classification (NCBI taxonomy): domain Eukaryota; kingdom Metazoa; phylum Arthropoda; class Insecta; order Hemiptera; family Gerridae; genus Gerris; species Gerris lacustris. The sequence continues at coordinate 49,312,317 of OX578276.1, forward strand.
GCGTGTGTATACTCATCCGAAGAAATTAGGACGGTCTGTTGAAAGTAGCCCACGGATGGTTTCATATTTATTTGAACCGTGCGTACAAATTTAATATCGCTTAAAAATAAGTGTGATTCCTCTGGGAATCGAAACATATTCTAATCTCATGTGACCGCCGAAATATAATTAACCTAGATACATCTACAAAATTAACCGATTAATTCTTCCATTCGATTACTCAAACCAAAAAAATTCCTGGGTCCTGGGTGGATTCATCATCGTTTCGCTTGTTGCTCATAAAATTCCAAAGAAGAATAGCTGGAGAAAACTGGAAAGTACTTTTAACTCTGGATAACATTAGTGCCCGTAACAACGTTAATGACCTTGATTTGTCCAATGTTAAAATAATATATTTTCCGGCAAATTGTACCAACCGACTTCAGCCATTGAATCAAGGAATTATTTCATCACTTAAACGGCATTATAAAATCAAACTTGTGTGATATACCCTGCTTCGCATCGAAGCACATAAACAAAAATTTAGATAGATTATTTTAGTAGCGATTAGAGCTATGGAATAGTCATGGAATAGTGCGACTTCGGCTACTATCGATAATTGTTTTAAAAATACTTGGACGATAAAACAACTCATTGAACAATCTATCTATACTGCTTTATAATAATTATTCTTAATTTAAATTAGTTTTTTTATTTATTTAAAATGAAATATTTGTAATTTTTTTTTTTTAATGGGAAATATTTGTTTATTTATTTTTATACTGGAATCATATGTATACATACTTGTCTTAAGAGTTTAATTGCCATAAAGTTAAGTCCTACGGTGCCTTTTTGATTACATTGCATTTGTTGAATTGCTTCTGGTTGACGGATTTATCCATTTTATTCCTTTGCTGCCTCCATGTAGACCCAAATATGAACACTATTGATTTCACTGCAGGATTTTTGTTCCAGGTGATATTTCTGACTTATTCTATCTCTTGTAAAAAACTAACTAGCCAATCTTGTAGGGCTTAAAGTGACGCAGATAGTTTTTTTTATGTGTGCACCTCTAGTGCCAAAAAAGTTGTGTTTGATAGTGTACCCTGTTACCAGGAGTACTTTTTTACGTGTAGACCAATCCGAATAAAAAGTATCCTATCTTGCAGAGGACACTTTGGAGATGGTAATGTAATGGAAACTTTTTTTATATCCGAACCTCCAAGTGAAGTTATAAGCCTCTCAAGTTTAAAGTGATTTCAAATTTTTATAATGTTTAAGGGTTCATTCATTCATTTGTAGGGTTTCGTTGGTAAAACCAAAAAAAAAAACCCTTATCGTTTCGTTCCTGTGTCTGTCACTCTGTACAATTCCAATAACTTTTGGATCAAAAAAAGATAAAATTATGAAACTTTCCTGTATTAAAGATCGTTTTGACGCACACAGAAGAAAAATATAGTGAACTCAAAATTATCAACTGTTTAAATCCAAAATGGCGAATAATTTATGTCCCGTGAAAAAAATATTTTTTTAATAATTTTGAGTAGGGTATCAAATGAAAGGTATTGAAAGATTAGGTTACAAAAATATATAACACTTGTGAAAAATGTTCAAATTTTTGCGTGCCTTCCCCCCCCCCTTATACTATCTAATTTCATGTTCACAATACCAACGAAACCCTTCTTACAACAACCCATTTATTAAATAATTGAGATAGATAACCCCCATTTTGGTTTTTCTTTTGGGGGGGGGGGGGGTCTAAATCTTTTTTTTCTATGAAAATCTTCTTTGATGCATTTCTTTTTAACTTAATTGCAATTTAATTATTACTGATATTTTAATATGATCACCCCGAATTCGGACTCTACCTAATACCGAATTTTGTTATTACGAATTATTGTTTGGCTAGTATTGAAAAGGGTTATTTTAGTATCCACGTGATGTGACTGTGTTAAGAGTTACTGTGTGTATGGAGCCGACACTTAATGAAATATCTAGATCTAGATTGATCGCAGGGATGGACCCAAGCATGAAGTTAATATCTGTCCCATGTTGGCTGGTTTAAATGGTTTCCTGCTAGGCCTCGTCTGGGGGTAGTTTATCAGATTGTAAAGTAATGTCTTTTTTTTGTCCTCCGGTCCACCCACCCTCATTTCTTGTTTCCCCCAAATCCCTTGAGTTATGATGTGGCACCCTGCCTCCTCTTCTAAACCTAGCTAATAGTCTAGTCTATTTTCAAGACATTCAAGTCTATTTTTGAATTAGGTAAAGAGAATAAAGAATGTTGGCTAAAGTGTATCTTTTAATAGTGGCTCCGACTTAATTGTTGTTGACGACTTTGATTTTCTCCCCAGTCTTTTTAGAGTGTGCATCTTTAAGGAATAGTTCGTAAAATTACCGATTTATAGTTTAATTACAAATTTTAGTTCGTATTAATTAAAATTTGATTTGTCCATCCATACCTAACTGCTGTTTGTCTGCACAAGTGCGTTGACCTTTGTCAACAATGGGTAAGAGTCGTGGGTTTTGTAGCCAGCGATGGCGAAAGGTTGTGACATTGTAAGATGGTCAGGAAATGGAAACTGTTGTGAAGAAAGAACTTGGCTCCAACCAGTAAAATCAGGGATCTTTACTGCCAACATTGACAGTTTTATGAATGTTGGAAGAATCCTCTAGATAGGTCATTAAATCTTTTAATTGGAGTGGAAACCTATAAACCTTTTGTAAGTGGTTATTCTGGCTAGTACTAGTACATGGTGGTGTTTTTCCGTGAATGAATGCCAGCCTCGGAAAATAGGTTCGGAGAGACGTGTAGTTTGTTAGGGAGATCTCAATTTTCTACTGGTTATTGGCGTCTCAGTGACTGCACTCAATCGATGTATGTAATTATTGCCATCCATATGCATATACAAACAACAAGCGTGGTGCTGGTGATTTATCTACCGGAATTGTCGTGTTCGAGGAGTACCTTGACAGAGATTAATCAATTTTGACTTCATAAAAATGCTAGGTGAACTCCATTAGCCTGTATGAATTTTTCCTGCCAATACCCTCAGTGGCAGATCAGGTTGGCTGGCCTGTTGTTTCGGTTCCTAGGGGTGTAATTAATTTGGGTTATGGACAATGTGACGCTGAGTTTGCGTCTAAATAAATCAAGAATTCCATCACGAGTCCAATCGATGGCTTGTTCGTTTTCAATCAAGTTTCTGCGAGCCCTTAAGCTGTTATATTCTAGCAGTGGCAACCCCTACTCAATTTTTATGCCTTGACTTCCTTTTAACCTTTTGACCTGTTAATATTAAAATGTTAAACGGCCCTCGTATCAAATAACTGGAATATAAAGTTGTTTTTAATAAAGTTGAAATTATAAGGAGATTTATATTTTCTTTATTGATTAAAAACATTAAAGCTCCGACAACAGGGTTAGTTACAAAATTGGTATCTATTAGTTTGTATAGGAATCTGTCAGTTTGTAAGTGTATCTGTGATTTAATAGCATGTTTGCCTTCGTATTTTTTTACTTTTCCTCACCTATGGTAGGAAAAGTATTGTATTCACCTATTTTTTTTCGAGATTTCAACTGAATTATCCGTTTTTTAGTGTTTTTAAGACGTTTTGAAATAGGCCGCCATTTTTAAAAAATTGTAAAAATTAATGAACAAATTTAAAAAATTCCGATGAAATTTCATTAATTAGTTTAAAAGTTATAAGGGAACATAATTATTAATTAGTGCGATACTTTTGTTTACATCCGTCAAAATACCGCCAAAATTCAAATAATTTCATAAATGAAATAAAATTAAAGTAATTTATAACTTTTATTAATAACGATAATAAAAAATCAGTTTGTTCAAAACGGTCACCCATCCAAGTACTGACCACGCTAAATGCTGCTCGAAAATTTTACGTTTTACCATTAAAAAAATATGACAGATTAGGATAAATAAAGAGTCCTTGTCGGACATAGCGGGTCCTTAAAAAAAGAAACGTTTAAGAAGTTAAATAAACGTTTGCTAATTTATTTGTTTTTACCCTAATTCAGGGTTTACACTGAACTGGAAAGTCAGGGAAAATTAGGGAATGTCAGGGGAAAAAATCGAGGTCAGGGAAACTTTTTGAAATAACCCTAAAATCAGGGAAAATAACCAAACTTTAGGTAAAATAAGCCATAAGTCAGGGAAACAAAATTTGTCAATTAAATAAACTATAAACAAACAAGCCCCTCGTTTTTTGTGATATAATAAGTTTTTTTCAGATGATTTTTTTAAACTTATTTTGAACTGATATAAGAAACAAAATTCTGAAAAAGAAACGAAGTATGGTGCCACAACTTGCATAATATCTTGGAAATTATATTGTCCTCGGATATTGGATCCGGTTAATAGGAATTAAATTATTAATTTATAAAATTATTAGACAATTTAATCAGTTCATCCACAGTTCACCAGGGTGAAACTAACTTTTATTAACAAAAAATAAAATAAAATAACGAATTCCAGTTTGTTTAATGAGCTCAAATAGAATTAAATTGAATTTCTTATTATCAAATAAAATGTTTTAACAAGTGTATTGTATATTATTGATTGATTAATCAAATTTGAATAAATTTTTATAGTACAAAATCAAAAAGTTAGCAATAAAAATGAGTTATTTTATTCGAGTACGTTAGTGGTGGAGATTATTATGACAAGTAAATATACGAGTATATATATACATATTTTTTTCATCAAAAATATTTTATATTAATGTTGGATGTTAAAAAAATTCTTGGACATAATATATACATTGTATTTTTAAAGCAAAATATTAATTAAAGGTATTTTGAAGATGTGGAATTAAAAACATGCCATCTTTTACAGTGAAAAAATAGGCTCATGAAAAAATAAATGTAATTATAAAAAAAACGTCACCAGAAAAAAAGTTTTTTACATCTCTAAGCCCTACTAATCATTTTGAGGGGGGCATATTTTGTGATTTTTTAAATAAATATTAAACTATATTAGGTATATTAGTTACTTACTGTTAAATTATACATTTTAGGTATTTATGAGTGCATTTTATTTAAAGGAAAGAAAACCCTTTTCTTAATATTTTTTACTTTAATTAACAAGATTAAACTTCTTAAGGTTTTACATTACTTTAAGTGGCACGTATGTATAAACAAATGGTGTGAATAAATATTTCATTAAATTTACGAGATTGTTATTCTTTTCTTCTTTTTTTTCATTTGTCAGGGAAGCATGATCAACATAATCAGGGAATGTCAGGGAAATCAAAATCAAATTTTAAGTGTGAACCCTGTAATTTTAACTTACTGGTGAAGGTGGTTGGTTCTTTTTTCGGTCATTAACAATCACGATTATGGAGAATTAGTAAGGATTCTGTGTGTGATGGGCAAAAAAAGCTTGAATTTGGTAGATAATTGGCTATAACATCCTGGCTTTTTCACTATACTGGTTATCCACGGAGAAATATGAAGCCCAGTTAGTCAAACCTTAAAAAACTGGAAACCTGGTTCAAGATAAATTGCCATATCTATACATGTACGGGAGAAGAGAGATATCAATTATTAGAGATAATTCCATCAAATCCTCTTTCGACCCAACTCTTTTTCCTCTCTGCGATCTAGTTTAATCTCAATATCAATTTTCAATCTGGATTTTTTTCTATCCCATGTCGATAAAGGCTAAACGTTTTTATCTACAGACTTTCAGCTAACGATTCGGTAATAGTATTACTGTTTTAATCTTATTAAAATATCTATCTATTTATTTATTTAATTTAATTATTTTTTGTTATTTCTTTTTATTTTCCTTCTTTCACATATTGTTTGTTGATTAGATTTTACCAGACCGAGTACTTTACTGAATGTGTAGGAGGCCTGACTGAAACAATATACTTACTAACTGATTTGATTTTGTTTATGAGTTTGTTTTTTTTAATTTTCTATTAACTCCTAATCTATTTGTTGTTCTAGCCTGTGTGTTAAGTTCCACTTGACACATACTTAGTTGTGGGTGTAATAGTGAAAATGGATTTAGGTGTAATATACGCCTGGTACAATTTAGAAGTTAATTTTGAAGTAATGTTGTTATTCATAAAATACTTTAGTTATCTTTGACCAATCAGTCATAAAGGTGAAGGACACGATTAATCATGGATAATTGGGTCACAATTTTGGAAAATTCAAATATACTTTCAAAGCTAAATACCATTCACTCACTTATCCATCTTAGTATCTCTAGATAGGCAATAGCTAGAGAAAAGAAATGTTGCATGGTTGTTCCTCTTACCCCCATAGGTGATCACTAACAAACATTTTTTTTTTCGATACGCCAACTTGATTCCAGATGGCGGCCATTTATAAGAAGAAGTTGACTTAACTATAGCTCCACAACCAATTTTACTGACCCCTTTCACTTTTTGGAGTTAGCTTTCTATAATGATTTGTAAAAGTATTTTCCAATGGGCAATTTTGATTCAAGATGGCAACTATATAAATATTTGAAACCATGACCCCTCACTATATTTATAACCACTATTTTGAAACGGTAAAAAAAAGATTTTATTTAGTATGATATTTTCTAAAGTAATTTGTTGTTGCCAAGAATGTTTTTCTTGTTTATTTGATTCATACGCATACAAGGGATAGGGGACAGGGAGAACAATAAGAATGGGGAATCGAGCCCTGACTGATCTTCTGAAATGATTGGTATACTTAATACTTAGGAAAAGGGTTCTCTTTAAGTTGTACGCATATCAATAAAAGACAATTCCAATTTCAACCCAGGGTTGTGCTAAGACATTGGGAAGGAGGGGGTGAGTTGGGATTCAGAAAGATAATACCTCTGCTTTTTCTGGAAATTTAAAATAGCTTCTCCATTTGTCGGAATCAATTGCTAATTAGGAATTTTTGCAAAGTATTTTATCCAAGGATTAAGAGAGATGGGGGAGGAATATAGGAAGCTCTGTGACATCTAGATATTTTTGTTTAGTAATATAATTTGAATGTTTTAAATTATTATTTGACGATTGTTTTTGTAAATTTATACAATTAGAAAAAGTTCATTAAAAGTTACCCACTCCAGCTAGTGCGTATATTAAATCAACTCCAGCTAATTTATATTGTAAAGGAATAATTACTTCTATAATTATTACTTTTGTATAGAAGCAATTGCTTCCATTTAAAAGATAATAATGCAAGAAATAAAGACGCGCTTTGATTTTAAGGAAAAAATTATCTACTGGAAAGTCATCCTTTGTTAACATAATATTAGTCACCTGGTTTGAGAAGCTAATCATTGCAATGTGTGGTTGAGATGAAGAGAAAGTGCGTTGATGGTTTAACAGTGAGGTAGAAGTTTAATGTTGCAGGTCTAGTATTTAATGTAGCGTGTATTGCTGGTTTTGTCTAGTATTGAAAGCTTGTGTTTACCCACCAGTGTCAGTATCGGTGGTTTAGGAAAGCACTCGAGAGTGAAGGCACTAGTGCTAGCCTTTCTATACTCTCTCGAGTCTTGTTTATCTTTGTCACGCTGGGATCAAGTCTCTCTGTAAGTCCTAATAGCGGTTCTAGTCTCTGTTTACTCCTGGGTATGTACCTTCCGTGAACTCTGGCCCGCAGCTCTTGATTTCTTTCGGAATTTGTTCAAGTATTTTCAATCGATTCTCTCCTGGAATATTTATCCTCTTCAACTTTTAGTACATAAGTTCAATATGACTTTCATCTGTTCAGATAAAATACCATAAACCCCCCAAAAAAAAAATAGTAATAAATTATGTGTGATTTCTTCCTGCCAAGTCGTTAGCTTTGTCCATTTTTGGCGTTGTTATTATTATCATATTATTGAAAATAAGGGATAAAAGAGTAACCGTGGTCGATAAGACACCAGTCACTCTTTTTTTTGTGTTCGAGGTGCACTTTGATAAATAATGGTACATACATACACTCACATGTATGTATAATGAAATATATATATATATATATATATATATATATATATATATATATATATATATATATATATATATATATATATATATGCCAAAAGATTCCGTCGTGTGATATTTTTTAAAAACAATGTGAACCCAAAGGAAATTAGAAAGTATCGATTTCATTAAAAAAAAAAAGCTTATTCGTTTTCAATTAAAATAATTTTATCGATACTTTTAATCTTAGAATTGTTTGAATATATTCTCGTGAGAAGAATGGACCTTGTTCTTCCCCTCTTATTAACAGTTTTTAAGATCTAACAAGTTTTGTTTAGATTAAAAAAGTTAGTTACTATACAAAGAAAGTCTATAAAAAAAGACGCTTATTTTCTCGAATTAATTAAAATTTAAAGTCAATTAAATTAATCAGTAGATGTTTCTGCACAATGAAATTGTCTTAGGTTTTCAATAGCCATTTATATAAACACATTAAATCACACACATATATGTTAGTTGATGTGTTCATGTATATTTATTGAAAGTTTAAGTCAATAATAGTGCAGAAAATATGTAAAATTGCTTCTGGGCTTACCGAAGGTAACGGAAGCTATGGTGTCCGATTTCAAATATTTTAAGACAGAAATCCTTTTCAGACACCAGGGAACATTTTTGATTCTGTGCCTGTCTATCGCTTAATTTTTGCAAACCAACTTATCTTAAAAACAACTCGTCTGATTTTACTGGAATTTGGATGGTTCGTCATAATTAGGCCATTGTTGGTCTCATATATATAGGTTTTAACCTTCTGCGCCCATTTGGTTCTCTTCCAAATTCGCACAAAACACATTAATTTGCACCTGTATCTCTATAAAAGTACTCATCTGATTATTATAAAATTTGGATGACTTATCGAAAGTAGCGCGCAGAGCTCTAGATTAATTTCAACCACCTGCGCTCTTAATATAAAATCAAAACAATTTTGACAGTTTTAAAAACGGGGGAAAATTAAAAAAAAAAAAATTGTAATAATAGGTTGTTAAAGCATACTATCATTACAATACACGAAATAGAACGCGAGGAAGCTATGCTATGCTATGCCGCACTAATTGGAAGACTATTTATATTTTATGCATTGTCAAAATGCAAAACACATTGGTACACATTATAAACGAATTTTTATATATTGTTTAAACACTCTCACTCATTTGTAAGAATGTTATTGTAAGTGTGTTAAAGTTTTTATAAAACGATGGCATTCAAATGTCATCATAGATAGTTCTTCTTTAGATTTTTCAAGAATGCCCATTACACCAGTTAGTGTTCGTTATATTGACGTAACACTTGATATTTGAAGTTCATAGTGGGCGTGATAGCCTGATCACATCTGCTCAGTCATCTATTAATTAAGTTCAACGAATCAGGCACTTTAATTTGCATGGCTCACTTTTCATATCACACCGTATTATTTTCAGCAGTGCATTGATGCATTGGCTAAACTCCGTACGGGTATTTTTTAAAATGAGTGACCTAATCGCTAAGTTTGAACAAGTGGTTCGTTGTTTCTATTCTACTACTACATATTAATTCGATTCGTATAGATTTTCTATTATACGATTCGCCTGCCGGAATCGTAGTATGAACGCACTTACTTACTTTTGTTTGGTTTCCATCCATCGTTCACGAAATCAGATTCCGGTTACTATGGAAATAAAATTCATTAATCTTTAGACGCCTACATTTCAATTTATTGTAACTAAATCTTCTTCAAGGCAAATCGTTCATTGTTGTACAAACATACATGTTATTTTAATATACAAGTAATGTATGTCTTACTTTACAACATTGAATTAAACATTCCTTAATGTAATTTTATTTTCAACTCAAATGTCAACATCCAATATATTCTGAGTTTAGTTTAGTGGATTTTGATACTTGTAAGACGTTATTCAGAATAGAAGGAGCTGATTGCAAGGTGGGTGGCTTTAGATACTACTATAGGCTGTGTTGTAGAAGCAAGGTAAGGTGACTCAGACGACATTATTATAAATGGAAATGGTGGTTTAGTGGTGAAGTCAGGGGAGCGACTAAACTAAGATTAGTGATTGCTTAGAGTTAGCTACGTATATAGTACTAGGCATGTGGTATTATAACCTGGATGTACTCGTCTTCTTCCTGAACCTTTACCTTCGACCTTACAACATTGTTACCTTACCATCTATCATCTTACAATATCCTCTTTCTTCTTCGCGTTATTAAACTGTCTGCTGTTTACCTGTAATATAAAAAAAAAGAGAAAGTATTGGGATGACGTGAGAATTCATTTTTTGGGTTTTGATGTATTTACACGTTTTATGATCCCCTGAGTCCAAGATAGTGGTTTCTAATTAATGTCTGTCGTAATTTATCTGTTTGAATTCCGAGGCGATGCCGAGGCTGGCAATGAATAAACGAGGCAGAAATGTTTCTTTGCTGCCATGTTGCATACAATATTTTATCTACTCACGCTATGCAAATAAAAATTGGAAGCTCAGATAGAGTTTGAGATGAATCGTCAAAAACCTCAAACCAAAACCAAAAGTCGTGCTCCAGTGTTGCCACTTCCTACTCGAGATTATTATTCAAAGACCTATAATTAAAAGCCTTTTTCAGCTTATAATTATAATTTTTAAACTTTTAAATCATAATAATATTATTAATACATTAATAATATAACACTGCTTTTTAATGAAACAGAAACAAGTACCGATGAAACTAAATTAAAATAACACAAATTAAAATAAAACTAAATACAAACAAAATCAGACTCTATGACACGCACTGGTAAAAAATATACTTTCTTAGGCAGGGAAATATTTCTCTGCCTAGGCAGAGAAAGTATTTTCCTGACTGTTTTAACTACTTTCCTGCCTGTTTTTAATATTTTTATGACAAATCAGCGAAATTGTACTTTCCAGCCTAAAAACAGTTAAATTTTGCTGCCGTGAGTAGATAAAATAATTTTAATGTTTATTGACGGTAGTATATAAACCTATCTAGTTTAAATAATACATTTAAATTACATACTCCATTGCGAGGCAAGAAAAAGCAGCTAGTTTAAACACATGAATTAAAGAAAGGTATGCAAAAATAAAATCAAATTATTTGTTCATAAATATGTATTGTTTATTTCATGCAAAATTATTAGTGTAATAATACCAAGATAATATTAAATTCAGATGTAGTAATTTAGTTAGAGCCTTAACTGGTTAAAACAGAGTCTGTTTCGATATTCAACCAATATATTCAAACCAATTTATTATATTACATTATAATATATAGGTTATATATAATTTTTTTTTTTTAATAAAAGCCAAGTAGATTTTAATAATTACTGGTGTGACACAATTTGAGTATATATTAAAAATATTGACAATTAAAGACCATTGACCGGATCATATTTTTTCATACGATCTTTAATAAAATTTATTTACTTATTTAATTTTAAATTCGATCTATAATTGAATATTTAAGCAGACCTGTTTTAATATACACTTTTTATCAGGAAATAAATAATATCAAAAATTAACTTATAAATTAATTTTAAACATACAAACGTTTTTCGTAGTAAATAATAATAATATATAATTATCTTATCTTGTAATATATTATGTACAATTGAATATATTTAGTTTACATTGATTTAGTTTTAAATTTTTATTTATAGTTTTTTTTTTAAATGGTTTTATTTATATTATAATACGTTTATCGTATAACATTTATATCACAGTTTTCTTGTTTACCTCCTCGTCTTTATTTCCTGATTGATAACTCAAACCTTTCTTTACATTTGGATAAGAGTTTTCATTTTGTTTTTTAATTTAAGTTTTTACTCTTTGATAACATTTTTGGTGAATATGTCGTATCTGACCATCAACATTGTTTCCTTCTGTGGTGTTGATCGTTTTGTTGTTTGTTTTTTCATCCCAAGAACGCTAAACACTTATTTGCGATTAAGTCAATAGTGGTTTTTTTTTTTTTTTTTTTTTTTTTTTTTTTTTTTTTTTTTTCTTCAATGAATTTAATAAATCCATTCAAGCTATTACGGGGAATGTTGTAATAAGGAGGTTAACTATTAAGACAAAGGGATATTTTCATTTCTTTATACAGAAGAGTGATGTTCCTTAGTTGAAAGAACATTGGGACAAAGGTACGTCACTCTTCTGTTTATAGAAATGTAAATATCCCTTTGTTTTTATAGTTAATTAGACTGAACTATTTTTTTTTTAAAAAATCTATTGACTTGCTAAAACAATGTGTCCGACGTTCTTAAAATGGAAAAAATAACAATTAAATAAATATAAAACGATAAAATTGGAGGAAAATCAAATTTAGAGGGTCGGATGCGACATATTTATTCATTTTTTTTAAAACATAGTTTTATTACAGAGCACCCGATTATATATTGTAATATGTAAATAATATATATACTTTTTATTTTATTAACTCTTTTATATAGTTTATATTTTAGTATTTAGATTATTGTTTATTTTACCCTTATTGAGTTAGATTCATGTACTGTAACAATAGATGATAATAAAAGTTGCATAACAAATTATATTTGCACACTTCACATTTTTTTTTTTTTTTTTTTTTTTTTTTTTCTTTAGATTAGTTTCATTATTGGCTTTAGTCACCTGATTTTGACTTGTCATTGATATCGTTTTCAACCTTAATGAATGTATGTATTCTTTATTTAATCGAATACCGTACTTTCTTAGATTGGTAAAAAAATAATGTGTGTGTGTATATTATATTATATAATCAAATTTCATATTGAATAAAAAGAAGTATGAACCCACTGGGAATCGAACAACAGCTTGTTTTTTTTTTTTAATTTGGATTAAATATAGATATTACTTTTATAGATAATTATAAAAAAATATAAAATAGAAGTTTTGCTATTATGCCTGTCTAAACTAAAGTCAAAGAAAAGAAGTAAATATGTAAAAATAAAACGTGTAATATAAACAGATAAAACTTTTCATAAATTAAAAATAAAAATATATCAAACCAAGAAATAAATAAATAAATACATAAAATATATATCTTTTTGTTTAAACAAATGATAATATTAATTAATATAATTCCTCTATTCACAAGGTTTTTTTTTTGTTTTCTTGATAAAGTAAATAAAATGCTGTTGTTATTTACATTTTCTGAATACATTCAAACCTTTTATTTTTTTAATTTTGTTATTGAATTCGGTAATAAAAACTCGTCCATTCACTGTCCCCATTTTTCTTTTTTATTTTTTTTTTTGTTAGATAAATTAAATTGAAACTGGATTTTTTTTTTAAATACCATGTATATTTATTTACCTTATACCTCTTTTTTAACTTAGTTTATTAAATCCTTCAAATATTTCATTTCGACTCTCTCCCTTCTCTTTTATTAAAAACATTCCACAAGTTCGTGTTACGTTTTCCCCTCTCAACCCGGAGGTCCTATTAATTTCGATAATTAGCATCGAGGGGGTGGTTGTAAATGAGCAATTTATCATGGTGTTGTTTTATGATTTATTTGTTGGGTGTGTGGTTCATAAAACATTGGAATTAGTCTTATCGAAATTAACATTGCATAAATAATTTTTCTGGACAAATACACTTCACTGGTCATTCATTTCTCTCCCCCATTTGCGATTCTATCATTAATTTTATTTTATTAAATCAATCCCTTTTAAAGCTCACTCATTTTCTATTCATATTAATACAGCTGACATAATATTGATAATAAATGGACCATGCCGTATGGTAATGTATTGATAACGCGATCAGGGCGTCGATTTCTACCATAATAAATTTATGTTAATAGTTATTTGGTCATATTTATTAAAATTATAAATTTTCGTCAACTTTTGGACCAAGTTCTAATTTTATATTTAAACAAACTTAATCTCCTCGAAGGATAATAAATACTTCTTTATTTATTTGTCTTTGTAAGGACATCGTAAGTGCCTATTATGGAAGAACTAGAGAAATGAATATGATGGAGAGGAGTCTATATTATGTTTGAGATCAAAGTAATATATTGTATTAAGTCTTACGTTGGTCTCTCTCCAATAATATAGACTCATTCCCATCAAATTAATTTATTACTGAAACTAATTCTTCCATAATCCGTACCGATGAGGAAAGCTAGTTTGATAAATAAAAATCAGTTATATTTTACGTGGAGAGACAGCAGCTTTTTCCAAACGCGATGACATCCACTAACGCTCTAATTCATGAAATTTTAATTAAATGTTTTTAAATTTCATTAACCTGATTTGTTTGAAACGGGGAAAAAAATTATTGTTACTTTTATTATTGTTTATATACTCAGAGTGTGCTCTAAAAGAAGAGTTGTTCAAGTTTACAGAATCTCATTATAATTTGATGGATATGTACTATGTACCCCTTTATGTAAACAGCAAATTATGTCAACGTGGATTGATTCGTTTGTTTTTTTAAATTAGAAATCGAAAATTAACATTTAAAGAATATTTTAATATATATGTAAATCGTTTCACGGGAAAAATCTAGTTTTCAAAGGTATCATATTTTAGCTGAAAATCGAAATTTAAACTATCACGTTATAGGATTTGAATTAGTGTCACAGTGTAGGTATTTTAGTTCGAGTTTATCGGACCGATTTTTTACTTAAATGCTTTGAAAGGTTGAAAATCAATAAATAGTACCTTAAAGTAAAAATGACCATAATTATTTTTTTTAATTGTTGGCTTTAAAAGGTTTTTATCTCCAGTAGGGAAAAAAAGTTATGATTTTGAATTAGTTTAGAGGGACTAAAACAGGTCTTTTCATCCCTAACTCAAAAAGTAAAAGTAAAGTAGGGCAAAAAAGTAAAGATTGCAACTTAATTATTTTATAAATAGTAGAAAATGAATGGCAAATGTAATGAAGTTGTTGAAATCAGGTTGGCGGCGCTGCGCTTTTTTGACCATGTTTATCATTGATTCATTGTTTATAACCTGCATCTAAATAACCTTCAATTTGAGTTTAATTCCAATTCTTATTTGATTTTAATATTGAATCTCTTATATCTGCTATTAAAAGTGCTAATAATTTTTGTTATTTATTAAAATAATAAATAAAAACTGTGCAATGGACGAAAATGTGTATTTTCTTCCTACTGGAGATAAAATATTGTATGTACCTCATGAGTAAAGTGCCATTATTCCCCTCGCGATAATTATCTCCCTCGGCTGCGCCTCGGGAATTAAAGAGTCTAATTCCCTCGGCTTCGCCTTGGGATTTAGGGACCATGGACCATGGTTCCTTCGGCTTCGCCTCAAGAACCAGCTTTTTCGCTCAGGGAATAATGGCTTACTTTACTCCCTACGTGCATAAATAACAATTATTTTAGGATAACATAAATTTATAAATTATAAATAAAAATAAAATATGTATTAGGTAACATCCATTGTTTTTATCAATACAAGATCGTGCACTCTTAATTTGAAGTTAGTGATTACTTTTTTTTACACAAGTTTTAGTTATTTATATAAAATAATACCCAGTTATAGTTTTTATTTTACATACTTTTTTAATTTACATAAATTTTTAATTAATTTTTTTTATTCACAGCGCTTTTTATGTGTATTTATTTATATATATACATATATATTTTTTTAGCAAGTGCTTATTGCTTTGCCTATGGTTGAAGTTGGAAGAGAAAAATATTGTATTTATTATTATTAAAATTAATATTTTTAGCTATTCTAAATATTAGTTTGTTTTTTTAGTTTTATAGCTATTTACAATAATTAAGTTCCAAGGTACAAAAATAAACGATAATTTTAATGAGAAATTCTCTTAGAAAAACTCTTAAATTTGATTATAAAATATTGATTCTACTATATAATGTAATTTTTAATAATGTTTTACTCCATTTGTATATTAATAAGTAAATTTGTATATTAATAAAACAGAATGGTTGGTGTTATGTTTAACCGTTCTTTAAATCATACTCCGAGGCGAAAAAGAAAATAATTTGACTACTAAATATGGGGGCGCTGCATCCCAAAAACCGAAAAAAATCTTTAAAAATAGAAGATTTCTAAATAAATAGAAGACGACTCAATAGAAAGTGGTCTGTTCGACTTCAAGCTACTAAAATGATATTTCTCAGGAAAGTAACTGGGAAAACAAAGTGTAACGTAGTCAGGAACAGGAACACAACCTATCAGGCTAGGAATTGCAGTAAGAGCGTTTGAAGAAATAATAATTAAAGAGGTATAATAGCTCAAATGTATCTCAAAGAGGGTCTATGAGGCAAGTTGTGAAGGCAGACGACCCTGAGAAAGGAAATGCATCACATGGAGTGAGAAAGTAAACAGCGTGTTCTGAGAGTGACAAATCCCTGAGGACCAAGTTAAGCGTGTCTTCCAAGATAGACTTGTCTTAGCATCTCTATCATCCCTCTGACACCTGCATGTAGAATAGGGCTTAACTACAGGGACTAACTCAACCTACTCTTTGCCTCTACTAAGTATTTAAAATAATTACAAGATAAAAAGAACTTTTTATACACTATGTTTTTAAATTTTCTGTTGACTAAATAAAAAATTATAAATTTGAAACCAGTCAAAATGAAGATCGTACTTATGGTTCATGTCAAAACAAATGAAAATACTTGCGGATTTTTTCCGAACTAACTTTCCATACAGCAAAATTTGCTGAAAACGAATTACATTCTGCTGGAAGATGACTAAAAGTATTAAAAAAATGCATTGTCATCGTGTTCCAAAGCTATTTAAAATGTCTAGTTACTCGGGATGTTAGTTAGAAGTCGATTGCAAGATTTGTACTGGACAAACAAACAAACAAGAAAGCAAGCTAATAAAAATGTAGTAAAACATAGTTACTTAGAAAAATAGCATAAAATAAATCATTTTAACTGGCGAGAAGTCGGGGTTTGATTCCTCGCTATGTATAATATAGGATCATTTGTATACTACATTTCGAAAAACTGCAAAAAATATCAACTTCAACCACAGATTGTAACAATAGCCCTATTTTATTTTTATTTCATTTTTTTTTTAAATACGTACCACTATTTATTATAATTTATTTATACATTCTCTTAAATATATATTTTTATTTGGGGAACAAGTCCATTTACATCGTTTATTTTTTTAAAAATATCATTTAAACGTTTATAAAATACATAAATTCAAATTATTGAGGGGTAGCAGAATTAGATCAATCTGCTCACAGTTAAAGAAAGAAGATTTATAGAAATAAATATATGTATGTACAATATATGTTTTATTTATATATATATATATATATATATATATATATATATATATATATATATATATATTATATATATATATATATATATATATATATATATATAATATATATATATATATATATATATATATATATATATATATATATATATATATAAACATTATCAAAAAGAATCGATAGAATAGGATGAATCTCGTGTTAATATTGGTTTTACGTTGTAATGCCTTTATCTTTCTTGCGTTTGAGGTGGTTCTTAATCATTTCTGTATTAGAATTCATTGAATATAACTACCACTTAAATTATAGTAAGATTAAAGGTATAATAATATAAGAAGGTAACAGGTACATATGTACTATATATTACTCATTCTTGTATGATAACTTAAAGAAGGACATTTGTTTTCCGAATCCAAAACTTTTATTTTTGACTGATACAGGCTAACCTCAATTTCTACTTGATAAAAATAACATTAATTGCACGTAATGTTTCATAAAATTAAGGTCGTAATTATTTTCGTGTAACTCTAACATAATCACAATATTGCTTAAAGGAATGAAATATTAGGGGTGAAAATGAAGAAAGCAGTTTAGTAGAAGATGAAAGGAAACTGATGAATTATAGCACAAACCAAGAATATTATTTTACTGATTATATAGCCAACTAATCACTCCTGGAACTTGATATATTCGTTAACTTTCCTTATTTATTTTCTGTGATTGAACAACGAGAAATTGTTTTATATTATGTGTAGGAATTAATTATAAGATTAAATAAAAAAGTGTGAGTTGTTCACAGATAAAGTTTATCACAGAAAACAATTTTTTTCTCAAAAATGATTCATACGATTTTTATTACACTTAAATACGACTTCGACTTCAATCGTATACATGGTTTTCCTTGATAGTTTATAAAATACTGATATAAACTATTTCGGTAATGACATTACACTGAATTGCCAATATTAACACAAAAAAGAATAATCAGACAAAAATAATAAATCAGATGTCAATCATGTTGGAATCTTTTCCATTTTCGGTTTTATTCTAGTAATTGACCAAAGTAGAAACATAAGTTTTGATTATTTCATATTTTACTTTATTAATTTACCTTAACGATGTTTTTATAATTTTATTACTTTTTTTTCTATTTTATTATTTTATTTTTTTAAATAATAAAAACAACTTCAATTCCTGGCATATTATTATTTTTTGTTGGTTCCTCATAGAAACTAATTTCTTTTACAACCAGATATGTATTTAATCTAAACTTGTTGTTTAATTTATTTTATTAATTTAACATATTATATTTTCTAATTGCATATAATAGTTTCTATTTTGATAACATCTACACCAATAACACACATCGATTTGTTTAATAATTTGCGCAATTATTTTTTTTATTAATTATACGAAGCTTTTAATTTTTAATAGAATAATAAATATATTTATATATTTTTTAATATTTTGCAGTAAACATATACCGTAAATATTTTTTTAACGATATTTTGAAGGATTATTTACAATAGAATTTATCTCACAAATTAAAAAGTAATACAAATGATTGTTCTTTTATTATATTTTAATTTATTTTTTTATTGAGTTTTTTTTGGAAGGCCTTTTAAAATATTAAGTTACACTTTTACTACACGCATTTTTATTTAGGCTCCGTAGTATTGGTGATTAAAACAGGGATGATTCTCTTATTAATTTTAAAGTTAATTTTTAGTCAACTCCTCAATATATTAGTTTATACTATGTGTTATACCAATTATTATTGCTTCTGGTGTTTACCTTAGGAAACTGAAGCATTATGATCGTTCCGAAAAATTATTTTTTTGGGTTCCAAATTCAAAAATCCCTCCTGTCCCTCTGTTGATCTTTGATCGATTTTTTTTTTTTTTTGCCTTTGCGAACCACCAAACTGACTTAAGCACTAGTCTGATTTTAATTAAATTTACATGGTAGGTCATAATTAATCCATAGTTGGTCCCATATTAATGTTAACATTTGCCCCCCCCCCCCCATTTCTTTTTCTTTCCATTTCTTTTTCTTTCTGCTCCATACGTTGGAACAACTATATATCTTTGAAGGACTCCCGAATTAAAAGAAATTTGTATAGTTTGTGAAAAATAGTCCTTATATGGTCCAATATTAATTTGAACCGTCTTCTTTGCACGTTAAATAAAATACTCTTCCAATTAGTGTGGCACATTGCTTTCTCGCTTCCTATTTCGTTTACATTAATGATTTTAGGCTTTATTGTCAAATTTATTTCATTTCCTCCCTCCAAATTTTCTAAATTGACAACAATTTTTTGATTTATTTACATGAATTTAAGTATTATTACGCAATATTTTTAACCAATATATTAATATTTTGACGCAGACGGTTGCAATTAATCTAGGGCTATCTGCGGGCTACTTTTGACAAACCATCAAAATTTCATTAAATTAAGATATGTTGTTTCGCGAAAATTGAGTGACAGACAGACACGGAACCAAAAATTATCTTCCCTGATGTCTGAAACGGATTTCTGTCTTGAAATTTTTAAAATCGGAAACATAAAATAATTTCGCTCTTGAAAACGATCCACAGCTTCCGTTACCTTCGGTTAGCTCGGAAGCAAAAATATCTAATAAAAATGGTGTAACCTTACTGGAAATCGAAAACGGTCCATACAACTCCTCTTTCAATTCACATGTTACCATTCGTCCAATAGTGTTTTAGCTATATGCCACAGTAATTGGCATTCTATTTTTAGGTCATTCAATTTTTTCTGCTCCACTAGTCTTGATAAAGAGGAGGGCATGATTGTATAATAAATAATATATTTCTTAAGTTTGTTTTCTTTAAATACTTATTGGAAATTACAAAAAAAAATAGATTTCATCGTTATTTAAAAATTGTACACGATAATTTATAAATTTAAACTGGTCAGTATAATGTATAATGAAAACAAGATTATTTATAATTATTACTGGACAAGATTTGACAAAAAAATAACAGAAGGGTATGAGTGGAATTGTTAATGATGTATTAATATGTAAAAATAATACACACTCGTATGTAGCTTTATCATTATCTTCCGTTTTAACCTCTTATTCCATGGAGCCTTAAGATGTCATATTTTAAGATTTTTAATTTTTTGTATTTATTTTAGCACAACTATGATTTTATTTTCACGTTTTATATATGTAATTTTTTTTTATCATTATTGTTATTTTAAAATTCACACTCATATTCTTGTTATTTCCTTCATTTAGATTTTGTTTGAGGATTTATTTAAATTTTTGATTTATTCATTGTATCTGTTATTAAAAATATTGTTCATAAAGAAAAATAACATTATGTTTAGAATGAAATATTAAGATTCCCTTAACTATGAAAAATAAAATTAATAGTTAAATCATTGAGCTCATATAGACTTGTGTAATGGAGTAATATAATTAGAACTATAGTTTATATAAATGTTAAATTTTGAATAGCAATAAATTTGTAATATATATTTTATTTTAGTTTTTAAATTCCTTAATTTTTTTTTATTTGTAAAAAAAAAAAAAAAAAAAAAAAAAAAAAAATGAAATAAATAAATAAAAAAGTATAAAAATAAATATAAATTCAACAAGGAATTTAATCTGATGAGAGTCACAATTATTTAATAGAGTTCTTGGGGTTTTGTTATATTAATATATTTTGTTAACTGGATTCTTAAGGCCCCCCCACATACGATACAGTAAAAATCTTCCTTTCAGTTTTTACTGACAGGAAGTATCTGGCCGCTCTTATCTGATTTCCGGATAGTTAGTGGTGAAAAATGTTCAGTAGAAATATGTTTTCCTGAAGGCATTGATCAGCTGATTAGAATTGAAAAGTCAATATGTTTTTCGGATCCAACTGGTTAAACAAGTCAAATATTATTAAAGGATAATTATTATCCTTTAAGGATAATTATTATATAATTATTAAGGAGATCAAGCAAGTATCGACTGTAAGTACCTCTTCATTTTATAACTTACTAACTTGCGGTAATAATCCTCAATTTGACTTCAAATATTATTATAGACAGACTGCTTTCATGTTAGGACCGGGGCCGAATCAGGATGGACTGGCGTTATCCGTTTTTCCTGTCAGTTTTTACGGATCGTCTAGGGGGCCTTTACATTGTAAATAAGAATGCGCTGTACTATTAATTTATTGATGATTCTATTAAGATAATATATTAATGATTTATAAATTACTTTTTCTAAACAATTTATATATCTAACAAAAAATAAAGATTCATAATACATTTATGATTATCCACTCTCATTTTGTTTTCAAGTCGAGACTGCAAGCTCAGGTAGCATATAAGAATAAGGAATGTTGAATTAAAAATAATTCTTATTGAAACCTTTTTCTCATTGGATAAATCTTGTTCTTTCATTTGATCAAATAAAACAAAATTTCATCAAGGCTGATGTATCTTATAGGGGTTTTGAATTTTATCATATATAGTGCATTTCAAAACCGACTACTTATTATTATTTTTCTTCCTCTCTTTTTTGGGTTAAAAACAAAGGAATTATAAGAGAATGATTTTAAAATGCCTTATTAAAGATGTAGCTTGAAGATCTGCTAAGGGATGAAGTAACGCTGCAAACTGCTAGAATTTTTTATTTGATGTTGTTATCACCCATAAATATTTTAGAGTAATGCAACTTGGGTCTATACAACGAATGGAATATTTTAAATTATTTTGACAAAATATAATAAATATTATATTTCGTATATTACTAGAGATTTTGTTCAAATAAAAAATATTGGTTTTGTGATGCATTTAAATATGGATTGTCTATAAATTGAGACTTTTTTTGGTCAAGAGTAGTTTAGTGCTAAAGATTATCCTGTTGTTAGTGGTCATTAAAGTTGAAAATATTATTATTTAATTAATATTTGGTTAAAAAATGAATTTTTGATGTTTTCTTAATGATTCCATTACTAAGTTTGTTAGGAATGTAATATGATGAGTCAAATGTGCAGGGTATTTTAGTCAATTTATACATGTATGAAATAGATTTGTAGTCAGTCTGATGTAGGAATCAGTTTCTCTTCCTAGAGAATTAGAGAAAATAGTTTTAGATGATCAGGGACGATTATTGTTTTAAAAAGGGTATTAACTTGTGGAAGAGAAACATTTAATGTTGGGTTCTTAACACTGGCCCTGGAAAATTTAGAGGCAGCATTATGACGTAGTCGAGTGTATGTATAGTAAGGTTGGTTTAATGAATGGTAATAACGATTACCATAAATGTTGTGACTAAAGGGTTCTGGCTTATCACCAAGGAAATAAAGTTGTTTGGATATGTAGGTTTGGATGAGTTAGGATTTAGAGAATTGGAGGATTTACACCAGAACTTTACGTTACTGGTTGCTGATTGAGTGGTAGAATTATGGGCTCAGGATCCAGGAGCCCTAGCCGGGTCTGTTGGTGAAGTGGGGATCAAATGTCACACGGATGTAGTGCTGTAGTAATGGACACATGCCCAGGCCTCCTGCTACTGGCTACTGCTGGAACTGATTGGGGAGCCTAGAGGAGACTCACCGGTGAACCTGCTGAGTGAGCCGTTGTGAGTGTGAACTGACAATCTTCCCGTGCTACCTTTCCTCCATCCAGCTTCCTCCCAGTATGCTCCACCTATCCTCGTCTCCTCGTCCTCCTCTTCCTGAAATCAACAAAAAATTATATATACTTATTTATACTAGGCATCGCGTGACTCTATCATTGAAGCGAGCGTATAGTAATAAATATGTATTGAATATTGAAAAAAATAGATAATCATGAATCATTATGAGTTGATAGATAAAGGGTATGATAGAAGTACAGCGGCTAGTAGTAAAGGAGGAACCACCCTGCATTCTTACTATTCCTCCAACCACACATCTCCTTTTCAATTATTATAATATGTATGACTTTACTACGCAAAAACTTCTGCTTGTATCAAGTTGAAATTTTATGTGCCTGTTTCAGTTGTACTTTAGACGATGTAATATGAAGTTTTATTAAAATCGTTGCGTTAGACCGTAAGATATCGGTAAAAACGTTGTTTTCTCTACTTTAAACGTTTAGGCCTGCTTTAATAGTTTTAACTATCTTTATTAATTCATAGCGGTGTCGCTGTTGGTTTTACTACAAAATGTTATTTAAAAAAAATATTCGTCTCATCAAATAGATAAAGTTAGAATTTTTTCCCATCCTAAAATTCCAATTTTAATGCGCACGTTTACGCGAGCGTTGCGCGCAAACGCTTGGACAGACTACGTTGTCCAACGAACTCTTCCTGACCACTGGTAAAATGAACATGCGTACCAAATTTCATAAAAAATAGGTCAACTTTAGTTAGACACACATATTTTGTAGAATGTAGGAAGCTGGCTACGCTCGCTTCAATTACAGGTTAATTAAACGTCCGTCTGTTTTTATTTTCGGTAAACAAAGTAAGCTAGAAGGAAAAACAACATTTTGCTCCTTGTCGCGACTTAACTTACTCATTTACGTAGCATATAGAGAGAAAGTATTGTGTTAGCGTGATTAAACCTCAAAGCAGAGCGATGCTCCAGCACTAGGGGCTCAGACTCATAATTGGGGAATTCCAAATAATTGTTAACATTTTTATTTGTTGAATTGTAGCAATAAATATCTATTTATGTATGTATTAAAAAGAAGTTTTAATTTCATTTTTCGTTTAAGCTTTGTCTGTTCTATTTCAATTATAACTATTATTGAGTCAATTAAAGACTTTCCTACCCTGTGAAAAATGCTTTTATCATTCAGATCTAAAGCTGTTAAATTTTGAGATCAAAAAGTGAGAATTTTTGAAGAAGTTAAGAAGCAGAAGGTTTTTTTCTTAAGACTGTTCTTGTTGAAAGAAGGGTCCAAACACAAGAGGCCGAGGATTGGTGCTGATGGCTGTAAAGAAGTCCTTGAAATCCTTTTCTCTCCACAACGTTCCTTTCTGTTTTTGTTGGCTTTAACAACCTCTCCTAGCTAGGCTTTGTCCTTTTTCTCCACTTTGTCTCTATTTCCACCCTCCTAGCGTATTTTATCCTGTCTCAAAAGTTTGTTATTTCCGGTTGAAAAATCTATTGCGAGTGAAGTGTTTGCAAGGTGTAGGGGTCTAATATATCCTTGTTTAGGATATATTTAAATTTATTTCCTCCTACTTTCTCGTTATTTTCTCTTGTCTCTTGTCTTCTTTTATTATTCTTTTTTTTCGTTCCCAAATCTTTCCCCTCGAAATCTTTATTTTTTTCTCGTAAAGCTCCTGCTTTCTCTTAGAGCTGGAAAAAGACGTGGCTATAATAATCCTTGAGGGTTAAAAATATAACTTTCCTTTTTTTATATAAAGTATTATGATAGCATGATTTTTTTTTTTTAGATTTTGCTGGATGTACACGATTTGAGTCCAAAAAAGTGATTTTGCTTGCTCGTATCTGTTGTTCAACATATGTACGAACCACCATATCTTTAAAATTACTCGTCTTATTTTGTTGAAGTTTGGATGGTAGCTCAAATTAGCCCAATATTGGTCCATAATGCTGTCAACCGTCTGCGCACATTAAATATTGCACAAAATAAGTGTGACCCTACTGGGAATCGAAACTGATCCAAATCTCATTTGACCAATCGTCAAATAATGGACGCGAGAAAACTATATACCAGACTTTTTAAAAACACTGACAGCTCAATTAGAGTATGGATTTTTTTTTTTTAACCTTCTGCGGCTATTGGTTTATCTTCCACATGAGGACAAACGTCTGTTTACTGAGCTTACTGAAGGTAACGGAAGCTATGTGATCGTTCTGAAGAACGAATATTTCAAAATTATTTATCCGATTTCCAATAAATTTTGATGATTTGTGGAAAGTAGCCCACAGATGACCCCATATTATTTTCAACCGTCTGCGCACATTAAATATGGTTTAATAAATACTTTTATTTGTGCAAATTGGAAAAATAATAATAATTGACATATTTCAAAAAAAGGAGGGGAAATAATTAAATTAAATAAATTATAAAATACTGGGTTGTGTAACAGTAAAACATATTTAAAGTATGCAATAGAACGCGAAGAAGATTTGTGCCACTCGAATTAGCAGATTTTTTTTAATGACTGTAGTTTGTGCT
Organism: Gerris lacustris; assembly: GCA_951217055.1. Taxonomy (NCBI): domain Eukaryota; kingdom Metazoa; phylum Arthropoda; class Insecta; order Hemiptera; family Gerridae; genus Gerris; species Gerris lacustris. The sequence continues at coordinate 49,337,688 of OX578276.1, forward strand.
AAGCCTGAACTACTTGGCTGATTTAATTTTGCATTCATTGTCAGAAGAATCATACCACCAGGCAATATCGAGAAATTAAGTTTAGCTCTAAATTTTGCTCTATTCCCGTAAAACACTTAAATTTAATCCACTTAAATACAAATTGAAACTGAAATGAAGACATCTTGTTATTGACTTAAACCAAGTGGACGTATTTTACTTAAATAAAATGGAAGTACTCGGATAATTATTTTACGAGTGTATTTTTTCTTCTTATAGGGTGCATATCTCGGTAGCTTATGTAGGAAAGCAGTGAGGCGTCCTATCGATAAAGTGAAACAGCTTCTGGCGTGGTCACAACTTGGATGCTTACAACAGTGTTTGATTCCGGGACCGGGCCCCTCCGGTCGGTGTTCACCCAGCATCGCTATATTAATGGGTAGCTGCCTATGTGAAGTGGTGACTAACTTGCTTATGTTAATTGTAGGGTTAACCCCGTTTCATCCATTATTTATTTAGTTCTACGAGCCCTTTGACCTAGGTCATCTACGGGCTGTTGCACCACGGAGTTAGTTACGGCCAATTCAAAATACTTCGATAGAAACGACTTACTCTCGTTTACGTTAACAGAGCAGAACTAAAGTTTCCAGTGTCTGAGTTCTAATTACCACAACGCAATTATCAGCTAAGTAAGATTATACAAACACTTATACTTGTCATGAGTTCTATCTTTAATTTATTTTATGGATTGTTGAGAAAGTGTTCGTATTAGTTGTGTGGTATTTGTGTAATGGTACTAAGGACTAAGGTCTTCCTTCATAAGTATCCTAGTTGGCTTATCTTTGCTGCATAGAGAGTTAAGAGTCCAGGCAAGCTCCCTACGTCCGGTTATTCCTCTTAGTTCTCTATGAATTATGTCTATAATAAATGTTTTACAATTAACCCCTTTAGAGATAACTACTATTATGTCTACAAATATAATTTGATATTTAACTTGTTAAAGAAACCTTTAAATGACAATTATTAACTACACATGGCTTATAGTCCTTATAATTGTCTTTTTTGGTATTATTCTATACGATTGCTTTACATTTCGAATATAATATTTGTATATAATGTTGTAAACATAGGTACAAACCACAAATATAAAATAAAATGTGTAATCACCACCCATCTATTAATAGTAGTCTAGAAATGAACCTTTTTATTTATTAATCCGAAGTAATGGTCAATGAAGTTAGAGACCAAACACACACACACACACACTCTCTCACACACACACATATATATCTGATTAAAATATAATATCTGCTGTTGTGATTTTACTAAAATTTTTATGTTTCGAATTTTATTGGGTATATAAAAAAATATTATTTCAAGAATCTGTCAATACTACTTTCTCACACCATAATTATATTTGTCAAATATTTTTCATTCGTTAGCTGTTGTATGGAAAAATTTAATTATCACTGCAGATTAATCAAATTTGTCTATACAAGTAATTCTACCCGGAACCCTGACCTCTTTTTATTTAGTAGAATAGTCCATTTTTCGATTAATTAGTTTAAGCTTCACGTATCTGCCCGGATTTTAGATTGCAGACTATTGATTTTCAAGTGATAAAGTTAGTGAAACATTTACGACTCTTAGTTGTTTTATAGGCTATATAAAACTTAGTGCACTTGCAAGTGTCAACGATATATTATAATTATTTTATATTATCAGTTTTAAATCATATCTTGATTATTTCATCGACCACTAGCCCAGCGTTGCCCTAGTCATTCCATAATTTCCAATGGCGTTGATGGTGTCAATTGTGTAGCCAAATATTTGATTACTTCTGGATGAACAACGTTCTCTCGTGTTACTTGTCGAGTTACTTGTTGGCAAAAGAATGCCCTGAGCTTTTTTTTAACAACCCTCATAAAAAAAAGTTAAGTACAGTATGAAAAGCAATCACTCCTTTTCTTTACTTTTATCGTCTCTGTTTAATTTGTGTTTTTTGTATAATAATTTATGGTACAAAGCATGGATATCCTGACGAGCCAATAAGTTAAACGTTTTATTTATCAACTAGTACTGAAATTTTTATTCGTAAGGATCTTTGTCTTTGTATTCTCCTTGTCTGGATTGTTATACTTGATTGTATCGGAAGATTATTTTGCTTATATTTTTTTCTCTTTCTCTCTTTGATATCTATATTAAAGTTGTATCTGTTCTTCTTGGTTATCACATCTTATTTCTTTTCGTTTGATATAAGTTTCTAGCATACAGCGATTGATTGTTGAAAGATCAAAGAGATTTTGAAACAACTGTAATACTATTACACCTGATTATTATTATATATATATATTTTTTTCTTTTTTTTAGTATTTGTGACATCAAAGTCAAGCGAAATATGCTAAAACCCATAGAATATCTATAATCTAGAGAATATCGTTTCGACTCTTATGTACGCACGAGTTGAAACCTTTTACAGGGTATTGGATACTAATTAGGTTTTATTGCTTCATGCTTTGCTAAACAGAAATCTCTTTTTTTTATACTTTTGTTCCTAACAATCCCCTTCTCCCTTTTATATCAAGTGACACTTAAAATCACGGTTTAAAATAAAAACAAAACAAAAAAAAAAAAAACTGAAATTAGAACAAATTATTTGAATGATTTTGTTTTTAACTGTATAAAAACCCTTTTTCGATGGGAAACTTGAGAATATTTTGAAAACTACCTTTTTGAAAGTGACACTCTTTGTTGTTCTTGTTTTAATTAATTTTTTCTTTCTCTTTATTTAGAATTTTTAATTGGTCTAATTTCATTATGAGTGAAATTTGAAGTAGAGCTAATATTTTATTTGTCCTTTTTTTTTTATTAATTTACCGAATATAATTTCTGTTAATGACATTTACTCAATGTAACTGTTCTTTAATATTTTTATGTATTCCTTTCGAGCTTACCGAAGGTAACAGAAGCTATGTGATCGTTCTGAAAAACGAAAAAATGTTTTTTCTCCGATTTCAAAAATTCCACGACATCATCGAGGAACATTTTTGGTTCCGTGTCTGAATGTCGGCCCGTCGCTTAATTTTTGCGAGCCGACATATATTGAAAACTACTCGTCCGATTTTAATTAAATTTGGATGATAGGTCATAATTAGCCCATTGTAGGTCTCATATAATAATAATTTCAACCTTCTGTGCCTATTAGTTTCTTTTCCACATCATGCGCTCTTTAAAATTATGCTTAGTTTGGTGTTCTGGCTAAATGCTTGAATAGAAAAAAATCTTAAGGATCGTGACGCTTTTAAAAAATTTAAACTGGCTATGGCTGCCAAACGAGTATAAATCGGAGGTATGGTCCACTTTTTTGTTCCATTCACGGTACTCTTCTAAATATTAATTTATTACGTTAAGAATGGTTGACCCTGTCTATATATAGGGGAGAGCGGGGTTGGTTGGGACACTTTTTTTTAGAGGCTGTGAGAGCCACAGTTTTGCTTGAACTTTTTCGCTTTTGTATGATTATCATACATAGAGATCCTAACTAACATATTCCAGACTTACAGCGACTTAAAACAACATTATCATACTATTTTTTATGTTTTTACAACAGCTTCACTTTGTCCAATGTATCCCAAGGGGTGGGATACATTGGACACAGAGGTGGGGTACTTTGGACACACACCAAAACTCCTGATTTTGCAACTGAAATCATGAAAACAATTCATTTGAGTACTTAAATAGAAGGAATACTAAATAAGTAAGAAAGTAGGCAACCAAAAGAAGAAATAGGTATGATGTGTGTGTGATATGGGGGATGAGTGGGACAGTGGGGGATGAGTGGTACTAACTGTCCAACTCATCCCTCGACGCCATTTTTTTAAAACAACATAAACTACATGTAAGCAACCAAAGTGATTTGTAATCGTAAATAATTCCACACTGGGTAATTTTACACTGGGAACAGGAAGGTATTACCCCTTTGTTCATGATTGCTATTTGACCTTGTAATGTTCATACTACAAACAAGATTATAGAGAGCAATATGTTGCATTACATTCAGAACTTATATTTAAGGAGTTTTCAGAATTCTTATTTCACACATATTTCTATAGAGAAGAGTCTTTTATAGGTCAGATGGAAGCCAATTGATGCTACAAATCGAAATTAAATTTACTTTTATCGAAAGGTCCACCTACCGGCGATTTTGATTTGTCTGAGGGTCTAAAATCTATATATTTTTCAGCAAAAAAAACCCACCATTTTCACCGTATCAGCCTTACTTGTCTTATAAACCTAGCAGCCCTTGCATTGAGTTTGTCAGGACGCAGTATTGACAAAAGTAGTGATTTTGAAATTTTGAGTTATATTGTGTAACAATAGAGAGTTCTTCCAAATTAACTTCACCGGAGAATGATTTTTATCTATCCGACAGATGGATTAATCGTAATGTATATTTTTATATTTTTATGTTTCAAAATTAATTTCATTATTCAAAGCCAAAATTTTATCCTTTTTGACGTTCAACACATTTTGAAAGAGAACTTTTTTTAAATCGGTTTTAGTAATTATGTTATGAATTATTTAAGATAAATCAAATTTTAATGTTAATACTTTTCTTTGTTTCAGGTATGAATTTTTATTTTATTGGTTCATGTGTCACACTCGTTGTGGTGAGTTAATTTTACATTAAATTGTTATAATTATTATTGATAATATGTCTATAATACTTTGCTATTACTATAAGAAATTTTATATTTAAGAAGAGAACTGCTTATGAAATAAATAAAAAAAAAAATATAATAATTTAGACTAGGAGTTACCGTCCCCTACTCGCTTTGCTCGTCCACCCCTGGACAGATAATAACGCTCAGACATGGTGTTGCCGGGTCAGCAGTCTGATTGGCTAAAAGTTACGCATGCGCTTCTGTGATGTCGAAGGAGTCCTTTCCTTCTTTTCTAAATCCCAAAACGTACAAAACAATCACTCTCAAGTCCCCTCAATCCTCTTCCATCAAGGGGGTCTTAGTATGTTTCGAACCTTGCTTAGGGAATAGTTTAGTGTATATTTTCACTGAACTGGTTTGTTTACAAACTTTTTTAGGGTTCGTAAATCATCGTCGAAACCCTTATGCCGAGGGTGATGTGTCTGTCCGCCTATCGTACTTTGGTTAGTGTCTCCCGAACCATCCACGCTAGAGAGTTTAAATTTTAAATACTGATGTCACTTTTTGACCCGCGCATAGGAAAAATATTGAGAAGTTAAACATTTAATATGCGTAATGCGCAAGAATGTGCTAAACCATTTATTTATTTTTTTTAAATTTTGAGTAGGGTATCAAATGAAAGCTACTGAAGAGTAGATTAGAAATGTATTAAAATTTTATGATTCTTGTGCTTTTTCCCGCCAATATTGCGTTTTCAGCGGAGAATATCACTAAAAAAAAAACATGTCACCACCCCAAAAAATCCCCCCCCCCCTCCCAACCAGCCTATAACGGCTAGTCCTAAAATGTTGAAATAATTCATTCAAACACCTTATGGTAGGGCGATAAAAATTGCCAGGAAAAATTAATTTAACTTGCATCGCCGATAAAATACATTGTGACCCCCTGGGGGATCGAACCTCTACTCTACTCTCCTTACTCTACCCTGTTTTTGTTTTGTTACTCTTACTCTACACTTGTTTTTGTTTTGTTGGGGGTCAACATTTAAATTTGTTTTTATTTTTTACTTAAATACAGCTTTTTTTTGCGGGGTGGGGAAATAATAAAATGTTATTTCAGCATAATATAATAACATATATTCCTAATAAGCTACGAAACCCTAAAAAGTACTTGGATGGAAGTACTACCCTATGATTGTTAATACTATAGATTGATATCTCTTGTTATCAGTAAGGTGTATCAATAACGAGAGTAAAATAAAATAGGTTAATGAGCAAACGTTTTATCATACAGTTGTAATTTAATTGAGAAATTTGGTAATTCAGTTCTTACTTAGCGATATCTTACTGTAGATATATTACTGATTTTAGGCTGCACAAAGAAAGTAACTGTTTACTTTAAGGATGATTAATTTTAGAAAGTACGATGTATTTATTCTCTGAATATATTTAATTTAAAACTCTTTTAAGAGAGTGCGTTGGCGTTGTTACTTGTTTCCCCGCCGTGTTTGTTCTGTTTAAGTAAATGTTTCTTTCTTTTTGTTCACGTGTCGTTAGTTGAATGCGTAATAAAACAAGTGTTTTTTCTGCGGAGTTTTGCGTCTATATTGCACCACTGTATAAAGAGGTGCCCTTTTCTTATTTGTAGCAATGTAAAGATAACGCTCGAGTTTATTCTCCCTACCATGAAATACTTGCTCGACTGTGTGAATGAGGCGTTTCCTTCTAAGAGCAACAGTTACAGACTTTTTCCCAAAAAGCCTACCAGGTTTTTTTTTTTCCTTTCTTCCCTTAACTTTTATCATTTCTCTTTTTCCTCTGTTTTGTTTACTTTAAACAGTTTCTTTCGTAACAACGTGATAAATATATACCGTGTGTGTCTTTTGTTTCGTGCATATATGTATTAAGATTTTTTTTTTCTTTTACATATTTTCTATTATAATTTATAGTTTAAGCCTTTGAAAGGAAGTGTAAGGTATACGGTTAAAAATAATACTCCATCCTCTTTCATTAATAATTCATCCTCTCTTAAGCCTAAATGAGAATAAATGTTACAGACATAAATATAATATTATTACTATAATATTTTTTTTGTATATTATTCATATTCTATAATCTGTAGGTAAAAAAATAAAATTTTGTCTGCACATGATCAGAATTGCAAAATTATTGGCTACTTTTTCATTTCATACATTCCAAAAACCAAATCCAGTATGCACTGTGCCTTACCTTGGTTTCCTATTGAGTAGAACCAGAGTTATTAACAATTTTATATAAAACTAGCTTTCACCCCGCGCTCCGCGCGGGGCTCATGCTAGGTATTAGTGGCTATGTTTCCTATAATTATGTAGGCTTAGCAATTAAATTAAATTCCTAAATAGTTTTGTTTACAAAGCCTTCTAGGAATAAAATCAGGACTATATTACACATCATTAATTCCATTATTAAGAATATAATACTCTCCAAATCATAGTTTGGATTCTATCTATTTATTTTAAAAATAGCCAGTAGAAACTAAGTAATATAGTAATAACTAACAATGCTAAAAAAAGGTATAATGAATAAGAATAAAAACGTAGAAAAAAGCAATTAGACTGGGAAGTCATTGAACAATCATCAACAATGATGGTGCATTATTTAATTACCAGCCTCTTCATTCAATACGGCAGTTGCACCAGCAAATATTTAATAACTCTTCTAAGTTCTAGAAACGATTATTAAAATAATAAATACCCGATTTAAAGAGCATTAGTGTGAGGTTTAAGCACTCCAATCAGAAATTAAATTAGTCAACAATTGCGGACGCCATAAGCGCTCAAAGTGAAATTTATTTTTAAAAAATATAAAATTTAGCTCTATTTAAGGTAGAACCGATGAAATTACGTCAATAAGTAATTGGACCAAATTATTAGATCTTTTAAAATTAGTTACCGCGCGCGCAATCAGCTTGTCGATACAACTTACCGTTTAGCCACAATAAGCCTCTAAAAAAACTTTAAAGTGCGTCCGCCATCTCTTCAATTTTTTAAGGGGGGGGGGGGGTAGAAATATATTTTTTTACTTTTCGGATTTTTCCAGTCGGGTTGGGCCAATTTCCGACCAAACCCAAAAAACCTCATGTCTCTGGGTGGTCTAGAAGTATATAATAATAGTAGTAAAGTAAAAATATAATAGCGAGTCTGTGGGGTGGGTCTACCTATTTTTTTAGGTTATGTTTTATATACTTTTTTTTATAAAATTGTTAATAACTTTAGTTCTACTCAAAATTTTTAGATGAAACCTAGCCTACATATTGCGCAACATGTTTGCGCTCACCCCTGAAAAAAAATTAATCGATTTCATTTAGCCAGTTTTGCGCCTATAAAGTCTGACTGGGGCATCAGACACACATACATACACGAAAAAAGTTAAGGCCGGATTCGGTTTTTGGAATGTCTAAAATGGAAAAGTATCCAAAATATTTTCATTTCTGACCAATGTACAGACAAAACTTTAATTTTATATTTATAGATAAATTACTTTTCATAACTATGTCGGTGACTAATTTCTTTTAATCAAAACAATAGTTATTTATGTAACTAGGCAGCAAAATGGAATTTTACTGACGAGTGATTAGATTATCCTCCGAGCCGAAGGCGAGGACAGGCTATGATAATTAACTGCCGAGGCGAAGCCGAGGCAGGTAATTTACCTATTTGTCTGCCGAGGCGAATGAATAAACGAGGCAGAAATGTTTCCTTTGCTGCCTTGTTGCATACAATATTTTATCTACTTGCGGAAGAAAAATGAAGCTGCTAAAATGTTATCTCTATTAATATAAGTTAAAAACTATGTGTCATATTTATAAAGATAATAACATATGTATTAACTAAAATTAATGTTCAAATAAGAAACTTGGGAATAATAAATAAGTGAAAAGCAAACTCAATCTATAACAACAAAATACAAAACACACGTTTATAACACACATAACTTCTGAATGAATAATGCACGCAATATAAAATATTTATTTATATTTTTACTAAAAAATTAATAAAAGTGTTTAAGATATCTTCTATTGCTTAAAAGAAAAGAAGTAACAAGGATACATCAAGAAAAGTAGCTAGTCTAATCTAGGAAGACTTCAATAATAAAAATAATATGGATGTTCAATGTTTATATGACGCTACAGTTTAGTTAGTGACCCTACTATTTTTTTAAATTAAAGATCTACTAATCATTGAACTTATTTAACAGAATTAACAAATATAAACAAATTATTTTATTATTAATACGTTTATTTATTATTAAATATTACTTATTTAACTATAATATATAATGTTATAAGATAGAGATAATAGTATAAACTGTTCTTGCCCAAATAAGAGGTTATGACACGCAGTGGTAAACACTGTTACTTTCTCTGCCTAGGCAGGGAAATATTTCCCTGCCTAGGCAGAGAAAGTATTTTCCTGACGGTTTCAACTACTTTCCTGCCTGTTTTTAATATTTTAATGACAAATCAGGGAAATAGTACTTTCCAGTCTAAAAACAGTTAAGTAATGTTTAATTTTGCTGCCGCGAGTAGATAATAGTATATTATGTTACTAGGCTGTGAAGTGAGTTTTTTCTTTACCGTGGCAATTACATTTACTGTCGAGCGAAGCGAGACAGTAAATATTGCCAAGGTAAAGAAAAAACACTTCACAGTCGCGTAGCATATGCTATTTTTTCCGAGGTAGCAGACAATGAAAAAACATTAAATATTAATCACTAATCAATGTATAATAATAACAAATATTAGTACATACTTAAGACTTAAAAAAAGAAACCTTAAAAAGAGGTTACACTATAAGAAAAGATAAATAAAACGCATTGACATCTAGCGGATTTTAATCGTACTAGAAGCATTTCTACAAAGACTGCAGCGGTACTAACGGAAGTTTTGACAACTACCCGCCGGACATAAAAATCTTTTAGTTCCTAGGACGTAAAAGATTTTTTCTTTACAGCTAGGAGTAATGAAAAGATTTTTTAAGTCCACGTAATGAAAAAATGGATTTTAGCTATGTCTTTTAGGCTCTAAAGTTACTATTTCACAGCCTACCACGGAAAAAAGTATTTTTATCTATGATTGATATTAAATATGAACATTGTAGCTCCGTTCAGATGCGTAGAAGGTGATTATTTACGTACTTATATTCATTGCGCATGCGCGTCTCATAGTTCTGAAGAATTCCTCTTCATTACCACCCTAGGGCGGTAAAGAAGAGGAATTCTTCAGCTTTACGCACGATTATCTAGTTTGTTTACATTTAACAAAACTAACTTGCTGTTCTTTTATTAAAGTAACTGTTTATGTCGAGTTTTTAGTGAAAAACAATAAGTGAATCAAGTGACTTTAACGAAAATGTGGAGAATAATACTCCTCCAGAAATAATTAATTCGGCAAAAAATACAACTCAAGAATTAATGCCATCTTTATCAAGAGAGAGATACGAACTTACATACAGCAAGTTTAGTTTTTTCTGCATTTATTATTATAATCTAACAATCGTAGATAAAGTACGGTACGCAACTCGTGCGAAAACGGCATTTTGCATTGCTCTTGTGGTTTTTCTACCCTCGCTGTCGCTCGGGTGCAAAATGCTATTTTCCGCACTCGACGCGTAATGTACTATTAAAACTAATATATTCTATCACTAGCTTTGTTTGCACGTCTAGTTATCTTGATTCTATTCCTCTAAGGATTTTGAAACGAAACTATTTAGGCATTTAATTAAATTACTAGGCTTAAAACATAGCCACATAGCCATAGATGAAGGCTAGTATTAGGTTAAATATTATTACACCACAAACAATAATATCTTGTTTAAATCGAATTCCCCCTTACTAATGAACAATCTAGAATAATTTATTTCTTATTGTAAATGCCAACTTACTACATTCAATTTAATTTTATTGATCAGAATTCCTGAAGGAACTGCTTTGGACTATAAATAAGGAGGTTTTTGGTTCTGATCCCCAGCATCCTTCCAAAATTAAATTTTCTTGGGGTATTCTTGAATGATAATTTATGCAGAAGCTTAACTTAGAATTCAGTTCGCTTCTGTTTCCTTGAACCTAGAATTTTGTGACGACCTCGTACTGACATCACGTTAGTAATTTATATGCAACGAACATGGTTAATAATTTTAATTATTATAAACACATATATATATATATGTGTGTGTGTGTGTGTGTGTGTGTTTGTGCGCGCAAATATTTATGTTCTTGTTCAATTCCCATAGAGGTAAGACATTTTTCACACTGATGATCTCTTTGAGGAAAGTGTTAATAAGAGGACAATTCAACAATTATTTTTATACATGAAAAACTGCTTTAAAATTTCATTGTTTTTTGAATGTTTATCAGTTTTTGATAAAATCCTTTATAAAATTATGTTGAATATCATTGTAAGTAAACTCAATAAATTGCAGGACATGAAAATACTATAAGCAAACTTATACTTAATGTAAGAAATATGTATACTCACTCCAGACGGAAATGACATTACAAGGTTTTTTTTTTTTTTTTTTTTTTTTTTTTTGCGAAATTGGGTAGGTACACATGTTCATTGTACCAATGCTCGGGATGAGTTAGTTGAACAACGTTATCCGCCCAAGCGTTTCCGCGCAACGCTCGCGCGAACATTTTAAATTGTTTTTAAGTTCATGTATTATTCGATAAGACAAACATTTATTTTCAAATACAATTTTTTAGTAAAACTAACAGCGACACCGCTAATGAAGGGTTAAGGATGGCTAAAACTATAAAAGTGGACCTAAACTTTTAAAATAGGGAAACAACGTTTTCACCAATATCTTACGTTCTAACGTATCGATTTTAATAAAACTTCACTTCAATAATCTAATGTACCATTAAAATATGTAGGTATGTAAAATTTCAACCTGCTACAAGCAGTTGCTACAATTTTTTGTGTAGTGAAGTGATACATTTTATAATAGTTTAAATAGAGAGGGCCGGGTAGTGAGGGTTAAGTAATTGTCCTTTCTCCACACTATACGGCTCTTTACTATAATCATCCTCTTATTTTTTTGGTCAAAAGTTTAAGAGGATTTGAAAGTATATTTAATCATGATTAAATATACTTTCTTATTATTCAATATTTATTGTATTAAGCTCGCTTCAATGAAAGAGCCAAGCTAAGTTATTTCCGGTTGTTTTTTTTCGAGGTTATTGAAGGTAACAGAAGGTATGTGATCGTTTCAACGAACGAAAGATTTTTGTCTCCGAGTTCAAACATTTCAAGATATATCCGTTTCACACGTCAGGGAACATTTTTGTCCTGTGTTTATGCGAAAAAAAATGTGCATACTAATATAACATATCTTAAAATCTACTGGTCTAATGTTAATAAAATTTATGAGATAGGTCATAATTAGTAGTACATTGCTGATTTCCGATTGGTTTCTCATTTTTACATTTTGCTTCCGAGCTTACCGAAGGTCAAGAAAGTATGTATTGCGTTCACTTTTGTGGACGAAAAAAGCGTTGTCTACGATTTTAAAAATTCCAAGACAGAAATCCGTTTCAAACATCAGGGAACATTTTTGGTCTCGTGTCTGTCTTTCGGTCTGTCTGTCCGCTTCCAATGAAAAGTGTGACGATAACTTTAGTAAAAGTAGACCGATTTTAATGAAATTTAGTAGACATGTTCATTTTACCTATGCCCAGGACGAGTTCGTTAGACAGCGTTATCCGCCCAAGCGTTCGCGTGCAACTCTCATTTAAACATGAACTTCAAATTTAAAATTGGAATTTTTGGCCGGAGAAAAATCTAACTTCATCTATTCAATGTGACAAACATTTTTTTCAAGTACAATTTTTCAATAAAACCAACACCGACACCGCTATGAAGTGTTAAAGATCGCTAAAACAATTAATTGTTTTTATTATGGAGAGAACATGGGGAGGGAGATAGACAAGGGGAATATGAGGTGACTTCGTTCCCCCACCTCTCTATTTGACTACCTCTTTAAGAGCACAGCGAGCCTAGGGATCTTGAGACCAGGTGACCAGGCTTCATGCGCTATCTGTACACTGTTGTATTCACTTCTGTGCACACGTTATTGAAATGTTCTCAAACTATAAACCTACTCTCACTCCTACCCACTTTTGCTTTTGAATATTTCCACTGCTCTTTCCTTTCGCTGTATTTATTACTACGTTTTTATTAGCTTGCATTCTTGTTTGTTTGTTTGTTTGTCCGGTACAAATCTGGCAATCGATTTCTAACTAACTTCCCGAATAGCTAGACATTTGAAACTTTTAGCATAGCTCAGAACACGATGACAATGCATTATTTTAATACTTTTAGCCATCTTTCAGCAGAATTTAATTAGTTTTCAGCAAATTTTGCTGTGCGGAAAGTTAGTTCGGAAAGAATCCGCAAGTTATTTTATTTGTTTTGCCAAATCCAATATTTACGCAATCTTCATTTTGACGGGTCTCAAATTTGTGATAGATAAACATTCAATGACAGCAAAACAGGAAATATCGATTATATTAGTTATCGATTATATTATTTCAAATATATCGATGGCATGCTTTAGATTTGGTGCTGGGGAGATCCGTTGTACATAGATTTATTTTTTTATAGGTTTAAGATCAGCTCTCTGGATGGTTGTCATTTATGTGAAGTAAATAAATTCGGAACTATTTTTTTTCACTAACATTATGTATTATATAACAATAGCAATTATATTATTAACATTACATACGATTCAACAGAAAATTTAAAAACGTAGTATATAAAATGTTCTTTTTATCTTGAAATTATTTTACATACCCTCATCAACATTATATAATGTAACAATTACGTGTAATATAACTATAATGTTAATATAACAATGAAGTACATAATAGGTTGAGAGGAAGCTATGTCCCACACATTGGCAGTCTATTTTTAGTAACACCTATATCTATAAATGTACTAATCTGATTTTTGATAAATGTGGACGGTTTGTCGAATATAACATACAGACGGTCCCACAATAATTTCAACCATCTGCACTCATTACATTTTGTTGAATTCATACTTTCATTCATGTAGAAAAATTCACATATTTTAAAAAAGGGGGAAACTTAGACAATAATAACTTAAACACACTTGTGTTTTGATTACATCATTAAAATACTCTAGGAATCTCCACACTGATTGGCAGACTATTATTTACCCCTTTTTTGTTCCAGAACATAATTTGCTTATCTTGTATAACCCAATTCAATCAATAAAAAGTCTATTAATTTAAATGCTTGAAATTGACTTACAAAAGGAAAAAATATATATAGGAATATTTTTAAAAAAATCCAGTTCTGGTTCACATTCTGCTTATTGATATTTTCTGCAGGGAAGTGTTTTGATTTGATTTGCATAGTGGTAGGATATGAAAATCAATAGTTGTTTTATCATAGCTTTTATTTTTGAAGTGAAGTGGTTTGAGTTTACCAAGGATCCAGATTTAGAACTATAAACAATGAAGGATGTTTGTATTTCAGGGCTCCCACATCTCTTCAGGATTTAGTCGCTTGTATGTTGGCTCTGTGTTTTCAATACACCCTCTACACTTACGTATCTTCTCACTTTGGTGTTTGGAAAAGGTGTTTTTGTGTTTGATATGGTTATGTGACCTTTTTCAATACTTTTTTTTCTGCTCAGCTTTTAAATATACCTTCCCATGTTATGTAAATTGATTTCCCCCCCCCCCCCCCCCCCGTTTTTTTTACCTTATTTTTAATTCCTTTAATTTGAAAACGGAATGGAAATTCTGACGAGGGTTAGTTTTTTCACGTCTAGAAATGAATTTAGTCCTTTCGATTTCTTTCTCATTCGAATTTATTAGAGAACAATTGAATTCGGAATTTATTTCGAGGCTTTGTTGTGAAAATTTAAATTCACACATGATTAATCAATTTATCAAGTTAGAACAAAAGAGCTCCTTGCTTGTGGTGTCCTTCCAATGAGGTCTCATAGTTAGTCATAATATAAAACAATTTTGCAAAATCAGTTTGATAAACTCAGACAAAACTTTCTTATAATACGGAGATATTAATTTAAAATCCTATATATTCTGAACTTTATGAATTTATAATTAAACATTTTTATCAGGTGTGTTTAACTGGTGATAGTATGCATATTAGGGGTACTCACCAGGGTTGGAAAAAACCCGGGTTTTATGGAAAAAGCCCAACCCACCTGGGTTTTTTTAATAAAACCCGGGTTTTTATGGGTTATTTGGGTTATTTAAAAAATAGTTATTTTTAACATAGAATAATGTGTAAATGTAACAAATCTTATTAAAATGACAAATTGTGTCAAGCAAACCCTATAAATAAGCATGTAAGTATTAGGTTTTTTCTACGAAATAATAATAATAACAATAATAAAATTAATAATAATAATAAAAATTGGTCCAAGACAACTCAGACAAACTTTCTCATATACGAGTCCATAATTACTTAGCCCATTTATTAGCTTTCGTATGTAATTAATTATTATGGTACATTTCATCAAAATATGTATATCATAAAAATAACTTATATTATTATAATAACTCCTGGGCGGGGAATCGAACCCGGGCTCTCTCCGTCCGCGTTTTAAGATATTTTCTCAGGAACTAGATTATTCCCAGGAAAACGGCTTATATCGTTAGATTCGTATATAAATTGTCTACATTTTAGAATTTTTCGAACCGTTTTTTTTTGGGGGGGGGGGGGGGTAGCACCTTCAAATTTGGAGCTAAAATTTATTTCTCGATTTCGCCTTGGGGTATGATTATTCTGAACGTGTATGCCAATGCCAAACTTGGCCTAGTAGTTTAGGCTCCAGGCGTCTGCACAGACAGACATTTTTTAAAAACTACTTTTTGGTACTCAGGGTACCTCAAAAAGTGTAAATCCATCAAATTCTGAAAATAAAATTTTCGCGCCATCACAATACTTTCTCTTTATATGAAAAAGTAATAGTGTGTATTTATTTTAGTGCCTACATTTTATGTATATTACATTGTTATATCTATCTACTCGCCGGCGTCAGCTGGCCTACGGCCAGCTTTTGCCCGTCGAGTGGCCAGGTAGGTATATGCCAGGTACTTGTATATAGTAGTTGGTACTTGTAAGATCTGGTAATGTTGTAGGAGGTTGTGGGATATTGTAGCCATCAGGCGGGTTAATTATACTGTTATAATTCCCAGTCTATAAATGACAAAATAAACAAACGATAAAGCAAACAAAGAAACAAAGTTGAAAGCTATTGACGTCTAGAGGAGCTGAGCTAGTATCTGTGAAGTTGTAGAGCGGATTGAGTAAGGTGGGGTGACGGGAGCGACAGGAGAGGATGGGAAGATCGGACATATTCCCGTCTCTGTCTCTTTTTATGGCGCGGCACTATTAAAGTAAATATGTATTAATTAACTTTGGTACTAACAAACATTTTTCGGAGAAACAATGCATCTAACATGCGCCAAATGTGGTGCACATATAATTAATTTAATAAACAAAACACCCAGCAACCAAATCGTAAAAACTGCTATAAAAACATTTTTTTTTTTTTCAATTTTACCCCCCTCAAAACTAAAAATAACACAAAATAGAACATAACAAAAATTAATCTGCTATTTAAGAGCTTTTTAACGATATAAATAATATTATAAAATATTAACTTTAACATTTTTATCCCTGTACTCTAAGGTACAAAAAAAAAAAAAAAAAAAAAAAAAAAAATGAAGGGGCATTAATTTAACTAATAAATAAATATAAATAAAAAAAAACCTAAAAAAAAAAAAAATATTTAAACCCTTCAACCTGCAAGAAAATTATAAATCGTTACAAAAGTACGAGTACAACATTTTTAAAAAATAAACAAATACAATAGCTTTAATGTACAAATCAAGGTCTTTCAAATTATATATACAATACAATATTAAAAACCAAAAAAGTGGTCACGGGTCACGTGACACGGTACACAGAAAAACGTTTAGTCTCAAGTTCTCAGCAAATTGGATGAACTAATAAAATATAAGAGCACATATAATAAATTTAATAAAATTAAATTTAAAAAAAAAAAAAAAAATCGTAAAAATCGCTATAAAACAGTTTTTTAATTTTACCCCCCTAAAAACTAAAAATACCACAAAATAGAACGTAACGAAAATTAATCCACTATTCAAGAGCTTTTCAACGATATACATCACATGATAAAAGATTAACTTTGACATTTGTACCTCTGTACTCTAAGGCCTAAGGTACCAAAATTATATTTTAAAGAAAACAAACAATACAAAAGGGCATTAATTTAACTAATATACAAATATAAATAAAATAACCTAATAACAAAAAATTATTCAAACCCTTTAACCTACAACAAAATTAAAAATCGGTACAAAAGTACGTGTACAACACTTTTAAAAAATAAATAAATATAATAGCTTTAATGTACAAATCAAGGCCTTTCAAATGATATACGACACAATATTAAAAACAAAAAAAGGGGTCACGTGACACGGCACAAAAGAAAAAGTGTACTCTCATGTTCTCAGGAAATAGGATGAACTAATGAAATAAAATGTACTCAATTTAAAGAGCATTAGTGTGAGATTTATTCACCCCAATCAGAAATAAAATCGGTCTACAATTGTAAAAAATATGGTCATTCAAAGTCAAAAATAGAAAAAAATAAAAACAAAAAAAAATCCAAAATTATCACCATTTAGGGTACAACCGATAGAGGTACGACAAAAAGTCATAGAACCAAAGTTGTAGATCTTTTAAAATCAGTTACCGCTGGTGTTGTCCGTTTTCCAATACGACTTACCGTTTAGCTGCAATTAGCCCCAAAACAGCTTAAAAATCAAGTCGGCCATTTTTATTTTTTTAGGGGGGGAAGGAGTGGGAAAAGTAAACTTTTTATAATTATTTTGGTTCACAATAAGGACATTGCGCGTCGAATGGCGCAAACCTCAAGTCTCTAGCTCTTCTGGAAGTGGGTAAACATTAATGTCAGTGAGTGAGTGAGTTAGCCATGCGGCTTTATAGTATATAGAAGATATTATTATAAAAGTTTTGTTAACAAACAAGTTCAGTGAGAGTGTCAAATTGTAAAAAGCCAGAAAAGGCAGCGGCCGCTTTTCTGGGGTTGACGAGCGAAGCGAGTAGTGGGCGGAGCCCCCTAGTTTATATTATTTTATTTTAATAATATTAAAGTAATTTAATTTTTCAGTAAAATACCTATTTATAAATTTACATTTTGATATAAATAAAAATTGCTTTTGCCCAAGAATATAATAGAGAATTTTGGGAATAAACGGGATTTCAGAAGATTAAAGCCATACAAACCTCAAAAATAATTTATAGTTATCATCGAATTATTATATATGTGATATTCTGCATATTTTTTAGTCTCACAGCTCTTGCAATCACACAAGAATACTTGATATAAAAGAATAAAATATTTTTATTATATATATTTTTAAAAAAACCCACAAAAAACCCGCGGAAATTAACATGGGTTTTTTTGCATTTTACGCGGGTGGGTTTTTTAATATTCCCCACCCAGGTGCCAACCCTGGTACTCACGATCTTTAATTTAGCCTGCTAAGTGATAGTATGCATATTAGGGGTACTCATGATCTTTAATTTAGCCTGCTAAGTTGTTTTGTCAGTTAAGTTAGTTAAATGAGCCTCCATTTTTAACAAGTAACTAGTTATATCCCTTTAACATTTAACTTTGCTTCGAGTGAGTTAAATAGAGTTTCACAGATGTTAAATCGGTTTGAGATCATGGAGGTAGGAAAATTGTTTTTCATCAAAAAAATTTCTTCAAAAAAGCCATGGAGGCTGAGATTGGGAAGCTTTTTTTGGGATTTTCAATTGAAATTGAAACTGTGCAGTATACCTATTTTTTGGAACGAAGTTCCTTATGGCACGTTCCATCCGGGAGTGAATCCGAAAAAAACGAGCAAAATCACCAATCGTCACGAAATCTACTGATGACGATAACTTGAGTAAAAGATGACCGAGTTAGTTAAAATTTGGTACACATGTTTATTTTATTAATGCGAGGGCTGAGTTCGTTAGACAACGTTATCCGCCCAAGCATTCACGCGCAACGCTCGCGTAAACGTAAGCTTCAAATTTAAAATTGGAGTTTTAGGACGGGAAAAAATGCTAACTTCATCTATTTAATGAGACAAACAGCTTTATTAAATTTTTTTTTTTTTAGTAAAACGAACACCGACACTGCTATGAAGTGATAAAGATCGCTAAATTTATTAAAGCGGACCTAAACAATTAAAATAAAGAAATAAACGTTTTTACCGATATCTTACGTTCTAACGTAACGATTTAAATTAAACTTTGTATACATCACCTATAGTACAATTGAAACAGGCATGTACAATTTCAACCTGATACAAGAAGAAGTTTTTGTGAGTTAGTGATTTATATTTTTTTTATTATAATATTTAATTGGAGTAATATGCCGACGGAGTCTGAGAGGACAGTTCTTTTTCGTCTCTACAACCATCTGCTTTAACTATAAATTCATCATTAACTTTTTTCTCAATATACAATACATTATTTATTGAAAGACGCTCGCTTCAAAGATAATAAAAAGCTTTTCATTTAATTTTGCCTTAACTCCGCTAGTACAATTAATTAGTTACTTTTAATATTGTCTCTTTTCCAACTCCACCATGTATAAGTAGTATCTGTGATTTTATAATAAAAAAAAAAATTGATTTTATAATTTATATTTAATGAAAAGCGTAAGGAACTTCGTTCCTACCGGGTGTCCCGCGACACCACACGTATTTTTTTCTAAAAGTTTGAAATTTCTATCTATCAAAAAATTATAATAAATTGTAAATAAAAGCAAAGGGAATTTTAAAAGAGAGGTTATGTTACTTATAATATGTTGGTAATCTAATATGTTTTCATATATGTTGGTAATCTAATTTGTTTTCTATTTCCTCAGCTACTGGTCGGTTATTTTTTACTTTCTCATGTAAAGGGAAAGTATTGTGATGGCGCGAAAATTTGATTTTGAAATTTTGGTGGATTTACTCGTTTTAAGGTCCCCTGAGTCCAAAAAAGTGGTTTTTAAAAAATGTCTGTGTGTCGTCTGTCTATGCAGACGCCTGGAGCCTAAACTACTGGGCCGATTTTGACGAAATTTGGCATACATGTTCAGAAAAATCATACCCCGAGGAGAAATAGAGAAATGAATTTTACTCCCAAATTTGGGGGTGCTACCCCCTAAAAACTCTGAACAAGCCTGAAAAAAAATTATTTCTCGAAAACGGTTCCGACGATTTTAATTAAACAATTCTGAAATGTAGCCCACTTAAATACGAATCTAACGATAATGTTATCCTCGTTATGGGACTTAATATGTTGGTAATCTAATCTGGTGATCTAATGGTGTAGGTAGTTTAAAAACTTTCAAATGGTGCATGTGCAAGCCACTGAAAGCGCCACCTTCTTAACATTTATCTTATAACTCGTCTTCTGTTCAAGGTCTCTCACAATCTTCAATTTCTAACATTTAACTCGTTACCATATAATTCGTTAAACAAAGATCGTTAATACCCCTATTGTTTTCGATTTTCAGCTAAATCTGATTACACTCATACGTGGTCAGCTCGAGTTTGCACTACTCTTATCTTTGATGATTGTTAAACCAGCGAGCCTTTAACATTTATTCTGCAAAGCTTTGTTTACTGTCTCAATTAAGTTTATCTTTATCTTCGTTATAGCTGCATGTAGAGCCATTTGTGGTTAGTGTTCGCTTTTACCGAGATGGATTGTTGTAGTTAACTTTTTTACCTGCTCTAAATCACTCGACATTGTGCAAACATTCTTTATTCTTAAACTTATCTTTCCATCTTAGTTTTCCTTTCAAAACAGTAGCTTTAGTTGTAACTTGTGGTTAAAGATGCATTATAATTGTTGACCATAATCAGAATTGTTTTAGGTTGTATTCGGTCTTTGTTCAAGACATAATGTACCAGTAGATCCGTTTTGTGTATGGAATTAATTGCATTTTGTTAAACACCTTGGTCAGTTAGAATTACATTTAAGCTTTTAGGCAAATCGACTCATATTTAAATTTTTTACTAAGGCATGCCAGCTGTTACTAAGCCGATTCTATTTGTCTTTCATTAAAGGTAGGTTGTAGTTAGTAGAAGGCGAGACATCTAATGACCCTAAACCAACCATGCATGAACAGAGCCATGCATGGTTGATTTAGGGTCATTAGGTCTGATAGGAAAAGGGCCCTGTTCTGTTGAAACCTGCAGCCTAACCCCTCTATGTCCCCTAGGGTAAGAGCAGGATTTACCCTGCATATCTTCGTCTTGTTACAGATCTGCGTCATTGACCCTACACGTAGACTTAATAGCGCGGTCGCTTTGGAACTAGTTCCTGCATACGCGTTAACTCTATGCGAACTGTTCTTTGGCCCTCACAGCTTTACCGTCGTTACTCCATTGTTATAGCCACCTTCGCTGGCCTCTACGGTCGCTTGATTTAACGAGGGTTCTATTGTGACGAGGCCTTTGTAGTGCTTGGTCTAGTTTAGAAGCTTATATATTGCGACTAGATTATGCCCCCACTGTCTATCCTGAGTCACCTCATCTGACTTTCATCTCCCTTTGTCCCTTATCCTAATACTAATTACAGTAGTTTATGCCCACTGATCCCTAAAACCCTATCCACCCGTTATCATCAAACGACTTCTCTTTAAAATATATCCGTTTGATGAGAACAAAGCCAATACAATTGCTACGTATACAAGCTTTTCTGGCTGAAGATTTTTGTAAACACTTAAAGTAATAATTCTCGCTTCGATTAATGTTATAATTAGTAAAAATACATGTAATACCAATAGTTACACTAATTAATTTAAATCATACTTCTCTAGCTTGAAATTCATTATTTTTAGATAGAAATGATATTTTACTAACTTGTACGACATAAATAAAATTGTACGACCGAATAAAATTTAATTAATTTGACTGAAATTTAAATTAATTATTCTTTTTAATTAACTAAAATTTAACCCTTAACATTTTCAAAGGATAATGAATTAGTTTTCTTGATAATATCATTGTAAAATATAAATAATACCTCTTGTTTTGTTGGAAGTAATGATTTTCATTTTAGCTTTTGAAAACGTCCTAATAGTTTTAGAAGAGATAAGTATTTTAAGCTTGTTTGAAGTTGAGGGTTAGTGAAGAAAGGAGAAAATAATTACTGTGCTGTTTGATTAATATTTCGTTGGAAATTTTGATGTTGAAATAGTGTCTCTTGTGGTTTTTTTTTTTTTTGGTTTTTTTACAAAAATATTACTTAAGAAGTTTTGAATAAATGAGGCTTAACGGCCAGTGCTTTAGTTGAATCTACGGCATCATTTAACTGCTTGTCTCTGGCAAATTTATTCCTACCCTAAACTAATTTGTGAACATAAATTAAGTATTTTGATTGATGTGTGTATTATGTTCATTATTAGTCTGCCAATATACATATATAATATAGTTAAAATGAAAAGCACATAAATTTGAACTTATGTATTACGATTACGCTTAATATCTTTCTACATTATTAAAAAGGTTTTGGCCAAAACATATTTTCAGAGAGTTTGATGTACTTGAAGAGTAGGATGTACTGAACTATGCGTTTAACAAAAATAGATAAGTGTGAGAGAGGAGTTCTAGAAAGAGAGTGTTATACCTAAACTGTGCGTTAAAGAAAGAAGGAGATAGTAATCTCTCCCCCCCCCCCCCCTCGGTTGCCAGCAGTACTAATTTCTGTGGCCAAAGCTGGAGAATATTTTGTCATTATTTTATATTATCAACTCATCAAGTTGACTATCATTCCTCTAAAAATTTTAAGTTTTGTTTTCTTATACTTTTGTATTAAATGATGTCTTATAACCCAGTGGCGTACACAGGGGGGGGCCCAAGGGGCCCTGGCCCCCCCCCCCCGAAATGATTACATACCTAAGACCCGCCATACACTTAAAACCAAAAAAATACAGTAATGACAGATGCATTCGAATTGACTGTAAATATTTTCCAATAAAAGGAATTAATTAAGTATTATCTTATGGTGTGTATACACTTAATCACCCCAAAGCTCGGCCCGGATTTGCCGATAGAATTAAATTCATTCAACACTATACCGGCCCGATTGTCGGCTGGGCCCGGATTTTGCCGATGGAATTGAATTTATTAAACACTATACCGGCACGACTGTCGGCTGGGCTCGGATTTTGCCGATGGAATTAAATTTATTAAACACTATACCGGCCCGACTGTCGGCTGGGCCCGGATTTTGCCGATGGAATTAAATGTATTAAACACTATACCGGCCCGACTTTCGGCTGGTCCCGGATTTTGCCGATGGAATTAAATTTATTAAACATTATACCGGCCCGACTGTCGGCTGGGCCCGGATTTTGCCGATGGAATTAAATGTATTAAACACTATACCGGCCCGACTTTCGGCTGGGCCCGGATTTTGCCGATGGAATTAAATTTATTAAACATTATACCGGCCCGACTTTCGGCTGGGCCCGGATTTTGCCGATGGAATTAAATTTATTAAACATTATACCGACCCGACTGTCGGCTGGGCCTGGATTTTTGTCGATGCAACTAAAACTATTAAACACTATAGCGGCCCGATTTTGGCTGGACCGAGATTTTTGATGATGGAATTAGATTCATTGAATTAAATTAGGATGGATGAAATAAATCGGCTTATTTGCCGACTAGGCCTTGATTTTTGCCAGTGGAACTAAAAACATTAAACTTGATCGACCCGATTTCGGCTGGGCCCGATTTTTCGCCAATTTAATTCAATGATTTTTTTGTGGTTTTAGTCCAGTTCAATAGCATAGATTGCATTATAGGACAGCTTCAATTCATTACGAATCCTAATGCAATGATTTGAATTTGGATTCGTAAAAATAGACTGCTCCGATTGACAGCTAGGCCCGGTTTTTTTGCTATAGAATTAAGTGCATTGAATTGATTAGGATGAGTACAATGAATCGGCCTTATTGCTTGTAGGCCCGATTTTGTCGATGGAAATTATGCATCAAAATAAATTGGGATGCGTTCAATAATAGACCCGATTGCCGGCTCGGCCTAGGTGTAAAGCACATTAAATTAAATGAGGCCCGAGTCAACTCGAACTTTTGCCGATGGAATTAAATTAATTGAATTAAAATATGCACACTATACTGGCTTAAACGGGAAAATGATGGTTGTGGATTTCAGTAGCAAATT
Source organism: Gerris lacustris (assembly GCA_951217055.1). Taxonomy (NCBI): domain Eukaryota; kingdom Metazoa; phylum Arthropoda; class Insecta; order Hemiptera; family Gerridae; genus Gerris; species Gerris lacustris. Next base: position 49,361,661 of record OX578276.1, read on the forward strand.
TTTGTTTTGGACCAGGATTGTGTGTAGAACGCTACGTGGGTCCTCTTGTCTATGCGGCATTCCCCTCTTGCTGACTCAGGTCGGACTAGTGTTCGTCGACATGTAGTGGGAAAACAGAGGCAATATAAATAAATTGGTTTACCATTTTGTGAAAAAACTGATTCATATTACATAGTAATAGTAAATTTAAATAAAAAAACTCAAAAAGCGTTCAGAAAACATTTCATGTTAAATGTCCCATGTAATTACCCAGCAAATGAGCGAATGATTCTTTTGTTTTGCAATAGGTATTTAATTTTCTTAGAGAAGAATTCTCTTCTAGATAAAAATTTGAAATTCGTATGTGCTCCAAATCCACGTTTGCTTTTGCACATTTTGCTTCCTAGCTTACCAAAGGAAACGGAAGATATGTGACAGTTCTGAAGAATGAACAATTTTTATGTCTCCGATTTCAAAAATTCCAAGACAGAAATCTGTTCAACATCAGGGTACAGTTTGGGTCCCGTGTCCGCCTGTCCTTCAATTTTTGCGAACCAATATATCTTAAAAGCTATTCGTCCAATTTTATTGAAATTTTGATGGTAGGTCATAATTAGCCAGGTTATAACATTGCTGATCCCGTATAAGTTTCTATCTTCTGCACCTATTAATTTCTCTTCCACATTCGCACAGACATACATTTATTTACACCTATATCTTCAAAAGTACTCATCTGATTTTTATGAAATTTTAATGGTTTGTTTAAAGTAGCCCGCAGATAACCCAAGAATAATTTCAACCGTCTGCGCTCTTAAAATATTGCTATATTGATACTTTATTCATGTTAAATTTACTCAATTTTCCCTCCTTTTTTAAATTAGTCAAAATTGGTTTAATTTTTACATGATTTAAAGTATCAATTTACCAAAATTTAAACAGCGCAGACAGTTAAAATTAATCTTTGAGCTTCCATCAGATAAGTTTTATAAAATCAGATGAATATTTTTGAAGATAAGGTGTAAATAAATGTATGTGTGTGCACATGTGGAAGAGAAATGGTGGCAGGTGGAGAAATGTGGTGGAGGGAAATGGGACCAGAAGATTGGACCTTATATAGGACTAACAATGGACTTTTTATATGCTAATTAACTGCCATCCGAATTTCATTAAAATCGTAAGAGTAGTTTGTAAGAATTGTTCGCAATGATTGAGCGAGAGACAGATTAACAGCCAGAAACGGGATCAAAAATGTCTGATAACTGGAACAGATTTCTGTCTTGGAATTATTGGAATCGGAGACATAATCGTTCTTTAGAACGATCACATCACATAGTGAGGTGTTACCTCATAGGTTTTTAATTTAATTAAATATGAGGTTAGAAATTGAAATTAGAGTGTTGAAAAGGGGGAGAAATTACAATTATAATAAATTATGGGGTATGCTAAACCCGCATATAAGTTAAATTAGGTTGGGCCCCCCCCCGAAAAAATTTTCTGTGTACGCTACTGTTATAACCTAATGAAATGATAAAATTTGATACATACCGGGGCTTTAGTTCACTGTGATATGTTAGTTTTGTGTACGATTGGTAACGGGGCCTTGGGACTCCGTCCCTCCTCCACCTACAACCAATCAACAACTACCACATTACAACAACCACAGCAACAATCAACATTCATTATATCTACATTAACATCACTCTTAGCTTTACTCACAGTAAAGTCTATAGTTTTATACTCTTCGGTATTTTATGTTGGGTTTGATTCGATGTATTTATTCTTTTTTATTGTTGATTGTTGTGTATTGAATGTTGTAGCTTTTTGTCCATTGTAACCTTTTGATGGAATAGTAGTGTTGATTGTAATGGTTTCTTGCGGTAAGTGAAAAAAAAAGATTATTCTGTTTTTTTTTTTTTATACGTCCCTTGATAGATTGAACTTAAACAGTGGCTTAGTCTAACATAGATTATTTTTATTTCAACTATTTCTTTTGTTTGTTTTATTTAATTTTTTGTCTTCATGTTTCGGATACTGTGCGTTTTTTTAATTGATTGAGCTTTATATATTTAGATGTTTGTTCTAACATAGATAAGTCTTATTTTGACTGTTTCGTGATAACAACTAATCGTTAAAAAGGTGTGTGGTTAGGCCTTTATAAAATGTGGTATTTTAATAGATTACCTTGTATTTCTTCACAGGTCTAGTCTGACACAGATAAGTTTAATTTATACTATTTCTTTGTAAGAATTAATCGTTGTAAATGGTGTAAGTCAAGGTTTGTTGTATAGGGTTGTTAGTTGTGCTATATTGTTCAAAAATCGAGGCTAATATGGATGTTTTCATTAGTAGTTGTAACGGAGATTTTTTATAGTTTAGATTAGATTAGATAATATTATGGTTTTATTCCTGAGTAAATAAACAAAAACACACATCTAAGGATTAATTAGTTTATTGTCTGACCACAAAAATATATATACCTAATTATGTAATGCCGGTTTTGACTTAAGAAATAACTAAGTAACATCGTCAGTTAGCTGATTATTTTACACTACTTATGTTTTTTGACACATAAGAAAATAATAAGGGGTCGGTAGGGATATGAAAATCTCTGTAAACCTCTTTTACCACTTGATAACTCTCTGTAACCACCTATATCTGTAAAGTAATCATAATTAGTAGTTTAATTAATTGTTTTATTTGTTTACAGATATAGGTGGTTTCAGAAAGTTACTTATCTAGTTATTAATTTAAGAAAATTACCTAAAACCATGTACAATGTACATACCTCTAACTGTGAGTAAGTTTATATTTGTATCTTGGTACCTGACCCGAAGTAATCCTTGAAAATTCTCTAACTTCACCCAGGCCTAGTCTACCACCACCTCTCTAAATCCTTACACCTTCATATCCCCCCCCCACTCCCCCCCCCCCTTACCTACCCCTTACTCTGTTAGTATGTCAGTTACATAAGCAGTGCAAAATAATCAGCTAACTGATGGTGAAGTTACTTAGTTATTGCTAAAGTATAAACTTGTATTACATAATTGTATATTCTTATGGTCAGAAAATAAACTGATTAATCCTTAGATTTATTTATTTACTCAGTAATCAAACCACGATGATGGATAAGTTGTATAATATAGTCTAATTAGACTTGTATAATTTTTATCTTTTAAATGTATCATAGTACAAAAAGGAAACAAATACTTAGAGAATAACATGATTGATAGTATAAGTTAAGAATGTTGAGAATGTTTGCAATTATTTTTGGAAACAGAATGCCATGCCTGCTCCTGCTGAAGACAGACTATAATATAGGAGGAACTCGTCACTGTCACATATAGCATTTTTTCTGTTGTGCTTCAACTTTACGTGAACGTTTTAGATTTACGAGCTACTGGTCTCCCTATATTTGTATGTTTTGCTTCTGATTGTGCAGCACTACTACTAGCTAAAACCCCAAGGAGACCAGCGGTGTAGTATGGATCCTTAAGAGTATACAAAAACTCATTTGGCAACGTTTCGGCTTGACAAACCATTTTTAAGCCTAGAAAAAACTTTATTTAGAAGAGCGTCATAATACATTGCTTTAAGAAGTTTACTTGACTTGACTAGTATTCAGAAAGTACCTGTAATAAGATTTAGCAAGGATCGTTATGGTTGTGAATAATAATAGTGTCAATAATAATACATGGAACAATCGAGGCATGTCCAGAAAATAAGAATACTGTTGAGTTCCTCCGGCTACCTTCGTTAGTACCAAAACTCGCCTCGTAGTGTCCGTTTCTGTGAAATATCACAGTCTAATGAAATATCTATGTACGCCTGAAATTTTTGCACGTATCAAAACTGTTTACGGCGAAGGGTTTATGAACCGAACTAACGTGTTTAAGTGGTGTCGCGAGTTTAATGAAGGAAGAACGAATACTCATGACGAGCAAAGGAGTAGAAGACCTTCAATTTTGACCCATGAGGTGGTGCAAAAAATCGAGGAAACTGTTCGTGAAGGCCGATTGACAGTGGATGACATGTCTGCGATGTTTTCTCAAATCTCAAGATTTCTCTTACACGAGACAATTACAGAAACACTGGGATTCCGAAAATTGTGTGCAAGATGGGTCCCAAAACAACTGACTGAGCAGCACAAATTAAATCGGGTTGCTAGAGCTCGCGAGTTTCTTGAGCGATTTGATTTGAAATGTGAGGCTTTCTTAACTCCATTATTGTGACTGGTGATGAAAAATGGGTGGCTCATTACACCCCCTGAGACAAAAAGACAGTCCTTCCAGTGGAGGTACACTGGTTCCCCCCATCTATCAAAAAATGCAGAACCTTAATTTCGGGCAAACAAATCTTGGCATCCGTGTTTTGGGACCGAAAAGGGTTCATTTTGATCGAATTTTTGCCTCAGGGGGAGACGATTAATGCAGCACGATACTGTGAGACCCTAAAAACTCTCAGGAGAGCAATTCAAAACAAACGGAGGGGAATGCCAACGAAGGGAGTGTTTTGTTACACGACAACGCCCGCCCACACACGACCAACTCCACTAAGGTACTTTTGAATTCATTTAATTGGGACATTTGGAAACACCCTGCATACTCCCCTGACTTGGCTTCTTCAGATTTTCATCTTTTCACCTTCCTGAAGACTCACATGGGTGGAAAAAAATGTCAACCGATGAGGAGGTGAAACAAGAGGTCTGTATGTGGACGAAGGAGATGGTGGGTGAGTTCTATGAGGAGGGAATAAAAAATCTTGTGCCACGGCTTAAAACCTGCATAGAACGGGAAGGTGACTACGTGGAAAAATAAGTAACATATAAACCTTCAATATCGTATAGTTTTTTTTTATAAAATAGAAAAAATGAGTACTGTTACTTTCTGGACATGCCTCGTACACCGTTCAGCTAAAACCTTAAGGAGGTATGTTTTGTTTTAAATTTTTCTGAATGTATAATTTTACTTTCGACTAAATTGAAGCAAGTTTGGGTTGAAGTAAGTTAAACTAGTTATCCTTGCAGTATAGAATCTGCTATTATCTTTCTTTCTGATATGTGACGTTACTAAATGAAGATGTATATAAATCTCACTACCGATACCTTTTTTAATACCGATTTCCGTAAATTTTATACAATTAATTTTATCGCTTAGGTTATCTATTGTTTCCCCCTACTGACAGGCTTTATCCAAACTATTTCGAACTGTATAAATTACAAGCTTTTTCCAACGTTCTGTTCATTCATAATGTTGGCTGTAACTTACAAAAAACGTATACATTTACCACTTAATTTTTAAAACGGAGCCCTTATGTTAACCTTGACCTTAACACCTTAACCTTTCCTTACCTACTGGTCAGTTATTTTTTATCCATTTGTTATCGGTATCCTCATCTACTTGTTAGTTTTATTTGTTATCCTCTTATTATCGGTACCCTACTATGTACTCTATGTATCTTTACCCATTTATCAGTTTATTGTTATCTGTATTTCCAAGCATCTTATTTGAAATTTTCAACCCACTCATAAGATATTTACGCGGTGTTAATCGCAATAGTTTCATGTTTCCAAACTTGGACTATTCATCTTAATCAAAACAATGTTATATCCATCAAAAGTCATGATTAAATGTTAGCGCTTTCACAATACTTTCTCTCTATAAGTCTTAATTTATGATAAATTAAAATTTGATATGACGTGAATTAAGAAAGGTTCTAAGAGTCGAAAGTTTATTGGAATTGAAATGTTATCAAAATCAAAGTAAAGTTTAGATCTTAAGGGGCGGACTTTGTTTTGTAAGAGGAGATGCTCGTACTAAGAGCAAGTAGAGATGAAGTTTTGATACGGTGAAATTCACTCGGGCCCAAAACTTCTCGGTTATTCTTGACGAGAGACCGGAAACTTGAGAGTAAGGGTATTCAGTTTGGTGACTAGACCAGTTTATTACCAACTTCTAGAATAACTAAGCTAATTAATTAAACTAAAATAAACATGTAAACTTGGCTCTTGTTATTAAAATACACAAGAGTCTTAAGTTGCCAGGGGAATGATGAAATGTATACATATTCCTACCAGAATTATCCTTGCCTTTACATAATTTATAAAGTATGCAGCATTTTAAATTACCAAGTTGATATCATCTCTTTCTGTCTATTTTTACTTCCGAACTTACATTTTAGCAAGCTTCCAGCATTTCTTAAGAACGACATTTTAAATGTGTCATTAAATTTTTATGGTATGGCAAAGTTAGGTAACAGATTTTGCGCTGATTGCTTTTTTCCTATTTACATATGTATTCATGAGATAATTATTAAACTTAGTCTATACCAGCGACACCTTCCTGGTGACACAATTCCTTGGATACATTAACAACAATAATTATAATAATAATTGATCAAAATGTTTTTATATTTTTCTTAATGGGCAGGAGAGCAGTTTCTTTCTTTTTTTTTTTTAAACTCAACCCAGCTCAAGATGAAATGAAATACAGGGCTCATTAGGCTTAAAAACCGGAACCTAGTTGATTTGGCCACGCCCACATTCTAGAGGGTTCGAGACGTCGACTGGCTACCCATTTTCCACCAGCTATATCTAAATACCATTAATAATTGCGACTAGTTTTGTTTAATTTAACCTCATGCCTTTAATTTTGCACTTAAAGTGCTACTTTTTTTAACGTGTAGGTAAATAAATTCTGAAGATGTTGTTATGTATATTTTATTTTATAAGTGAAAATGTTTAATACTAAAACAGTTAAAAAATAAGATTTGTGTTTAAAAGTTTAAACCTTCACAAATATATGTATCTATTATTAATTAATTTATTTATTTTATGTATTTATTACCGTTTTATTAGCGAATTTTCAAAGAAAATTGCAATGGCTTCAAAATTTTTGAAAAATTTTCCATGGAAATCCGTTTTAGACCATTCTGAATCGATTCCTAAAATTTAACACTTTTTTTTATGTATGTATGTATACATGTATGTATATATGTGTCACTCTAGACGATATCTCCCCTTAGGATGCACTTAAAAATTTCAAACAAATTTTAAAATGTCAATAATATCAAAAGAAAGGATGAGTTCGTTGGCCAGAATTTTTGGAGTTCATTTAGGGGTCAAATTTTTACAATGTAGGGTCAAAAATAGCATAAAACCGTGTTTTTTCCATTTTACCCCCCTTTTATATGAAAATATAATAAAAGTGTACATAACAGCAATTACTGTACTCTTAAAGATAATCTCTTCATGCATCTTAAAGGGTAAATACGATTTTGACTTTTGTACCTCGTTCCCCTTGTGTACGAAATTTTTTTTTTACCCATGCAAATTCTAAACCAACATTTTCCTATATTATCATAAGCCAATAATAGGCAGATTTCTTTGAAAATTCGCTCATTAAGTCATGGTGCATGACACTTTTTTATTTTTATTAACTTTTTTATTTGCATAATATCGTTTTTAAAGTAAGTTACGAAGTACGGCTCTTTTTTTAGACCTAAAATAATTTTAACTAAAGGTGATTTAAGTTATTTTTTTTTTTAGCCGTTTTTAATCACTCGCATTTTTCAAGAAATAACTTCTTGTTTAAGTACTTAATCCTAATATGGGTCATTTAAAAAATAAGTCTGTCCGCGTGTTAACAAAAATTTCATTACTTGCACACCTCATAATTAAAAAATCTACAACCGCACAACCATTTTTCTATAGATTAAATTCATCATTGCGGTCTGGTCAGATTCTTAAAAATTCTTTTTAGGGAGGAAAAATTTAAATTTATATATTCTAAAAGTTCATGATAGTTACGTCTCAGCCCCTTTTAACCTTAGTTATCATCATAAGTTTTCTAGATGTCCCTATTTTATTAATGTTAATACTTAGTTGGGTCATATAGGGTCATATAGGACTTAGTTATCATGCTCAAAAATGAAACACCCATAGTCGATACAGGGCTGTGTATTACAGGAGAATCTATTGTATCGATAATTTCAGAATCATAACTCAGAGTTTTAGAGATATATATTAACGCCGTAGTTAAATCGTTACAAGCATATAACACACTAGCAATATAACACAGCCCTTGTGTTATTTGTCTTTATTATCATCTCGGTCAATTTCCATTTACATGCATTTATTTCAATTCCTTGTATCGTCAAAAATAGAAATCTAATTTTTTTTTTTTTTTTTTTCTGATAGCTACTACTAATTAAATATTTATTTATTTGATTATAAGCATAATTAATTTAAGTAAATAAATTAAATGGTTGTAATAGAATTATGACTGTATGGTTCCACGAGCCAATGCCAAAAAAAAAAAAAATAAATAAATAAACGTTACTAGGTGCAGGGTTATTGATTATATTAATGTTATCAGCTGTAGAAGATAATATATATTTATGCACCTAGGGAGTAAAGTAAGCCATTATTCCCTGAGCGAAAAAGTTGGTTCTTGAGGCGAAGCCGAAGGAACTATGGTCCCTAAATCCCGAGGCGAAGCCGAGGGAATTAGACTCTTTAATTCCCGAGGCGCAGCCGAAGGAATAATAACTCTAATTAGCTCCCGAGGCGCAGCCGAGGGAGATAATTATCGCGAGGGGAATAATGGCACTTTACTCACGAGGGTACATACAATATTTTATCTCCAGTAGGAAGAAAATACACATTTTCGTCCATTGCACAGTTTTCATTAATTATTTTAATAAATAACAATAATTATTAGCACTTTTCATAGCAGATATAAGAGATTCAATATAAAAAACAAATAAGAATTGGAATTAAACTCAAATAGAAGGTTATTTAAATGCAGGTTATAATGTTGTAAACAAAGATAAACATGGTCAAAAAAGCGCAGTCCCGCCAACCTGATTTCAACAACTTCATTACATTAGCCATTCATTTTCTACTATTTATAAAATAATTAAGTTGCAATCTTTACTTTTTTGCCCTACTTTACTTTTTCGCCCTACTTTTACTTTATCTCCCTACTTTTTGAGATAGGGATGAAAAGACCTGTTTTAGTCCCTCTAAACTAATTCAAAATCATAACTTTTTCTCCCTACTGGAGATAAATTAATTTTTTTGGGGGGTCCTCTGTTTTATTACTTTCTAATATATCATTTACTAATTTGTGATTTTTCCTTTTCTCAAAACGAGTATCTCTAGATGACTTTGAGGGTTCAACAGGGATTTTATTTAAAATAATGATGGAACAGCACCTGGTTTTAATTTTTTTTTTGCCTTTTTTAAATTCAATAATTCACTTTTCAGATCACGTTTATAATCTTCATCTGTAAAATGAACCGAGCAAACGCGACATGAATCAGGATTCCATTTACCGGATCGCTTACATCTTTGGAGTCATATTTTTTTTTTTTTAATTTCTGGATCCCGTGGGAAATTAAAATACTTTATACTTGAAGTGGTAGGGCATGAATTAGTTTTATCTCGGCTGTTGTTAGAACAAGCGACTGTACACCTAACACCTGGCATATTATTTAAGTTGAAGATGAACTCTTGAGATACTAATATTTACCGCGAATTATAGATTTAACAAATCACCGATAATTACCCTTTCATTATACTCATATATATATGTGTTATTTAACGTAATGCCAGTGCTGTTATACACTCCGCAAGTTTATTGCCAGCGCAGTGGTTTAGTTTAAAATCAATTCAAATAAGAACCAAGTCAAGTTAGAATAGACCGTAGTCCCACACAACCCTTCAAACGACAGCAGCAACAACAACAACCACCAAGACAAGACGAATCATCAAGAGCACAACGAGAACCAAAGAACAATAAGACAACACAACAATGGAAATGTGTAAATAATTGAAAGAATATGTATGACCATATACCGAAAGAAGGCGTAAAATGTTATCGAGAACTTACGTTATACAAACTTCATTTAAACTGTTTTATCTTTTTATAATTTGCATTATTTTTTTAAATTTAGGATCAAAAGTGGTGTGCCCAATATATTTTATAATATAAAGATCATTAATTTAATTTATAATTGCAGAAAAATGGGAAAAGTATGTATTATATTTTACCTATCCCATCACTGCAATCTAGTAGAGAGAAATGTAAACTAGTTTTCAAAGCCCAGTAAAAATATTTGTTTTTATTATTAAACGAAAAACACGTTAAGTAAAAAAACATATAATAAAACTACAAACGTATCTCTTCTTACCAAGTCTCTACACTATGTATTATACTTATGTTAACAATAATAATTCGTATATTTTAAGTTAAAGAAAAATATCCAAGAAAATATTATTTATATTTCACATAAAACAGATAAATAAAAATATGATAATTTTAATAGTAACGTATGTTTTTGTTTGTTTAAACATTTATTCAACATTATATGTGATATGAGAGGGCAATTAACGTGAAAAATATCACTAAATTTGATAAAAATTAATAAAAAGTTAGTTTTATTGTATAGAAGTTATTAGAAAGGGTAGAGCTTGGGTCGCCGATTGACGTCACACACCCAAGCGACTTACGAAGATGGCCGAAGAAACCCGAACCCTCAGTTCTTAGGTAATGAGCCCACCTCTCTATTCTACCATCTTGAACCCAGCCCCAGCTTTAGTTTTTACTTTCTCATGTAAAGAGAAAGTATTGTGATGGCGCAAAAATTCGATTTTTAGATTGATTGATTTACACGTTTTGAGGTCCCTTGAGTCCAAAAAAGAAGTTTTTTAAAAAAATGTCTGTCGTCTATGCAGACGCGTGGAGCCTAAACTACAGGGCCGATTTTGACGAAATTTGGCATAGATGTTCAATGTTCAGAAAAATCATACCCCGAGGTGACGTCGAGAAATGAAGTTTAGCTCCAAATTTGCTGGATATTATCAATGTAAATCTTAAGTGATCCATAAAGAATTTAATAATAAACGCCATCTTTTTGTTAAACTTAAATGGACAGCAATTAATCCGATTGATACGGATTTACAATTGTTAAGAAGGCACTCAACCACTGTCAAAGAGACGTTCAACTACTCTTGACTTATTCTTAATCCTTGATATTTTGAACTTCATTCGTATTTTTAAAGGGTCATCCTTGTTTTTGATTAATTGATGAACTATAATTAAATATTATTGTGGAAAAAGAATAGAAATCTAATCCTATTCCTTTAAATGATTAGAAATCCAGTTAAATAAAATATAAATCCAGTCTAACATCCTTGGATATCTTTAGCTTAAGTTTACAAGAGGTAAACACCATCAAGAAATACTTTAAGACAGAAGTATATTTAGTTCTAAGATATATTTCCAAGGGAATGTATAACTTTAAGTAAAGTTGCCAACTCAACGAACATTTAACGTTTCGATCAATATTATTGAGCATCTTTAGGGGAATAACTATCACTAAGAACTTTTATACAGGGAGGCCCGCGATAAAATGTCATAACGAAACTGATGCGTTCTATGGGTCAAATCAAATTCGAAAATCAACGCGTAATTCTGAAATGTTTTCTTATGCCTTTTAAAATTGTTTCTTAGCCCAATTTCTCTATCTCATTTAGTTTTTGAGATATGAATTTTTTTGGAAATTTTTGTGAAACACTCTGAAAAAATAAATAAATTGGTATCTCGAGAACTATTGAGAAATGGGCATATGCTTATTCGACATTCTTTTGTTTCATTTGATCCATAAAATCGAACCACCAGTTTCGCAAGACATAATAATTAAATGTACATACAAAACTAATAAATGGAAAACACTAGGCTAAGTAATCATGAACTCGTATATGAGAAAGTTTGTCTGCGTTTACTCGGACCGATTTTGTTTGTTTTGTAAAATGTGTTTTAATACGAAAGTAGTTTTAGTTTTTGGACTTGTAGACAGTAATCGAATGAAGGGGTTTTATTGGAATAAAAGTCCGATGATGGTTGTGGTTAAAAAATTATGTTTTATTCAGAGCTTTCGCCTAGGGAGCCTAAGCTTCATCAGTGATCAAAGTAGAAGATATAATATAAAATTTAAAAAGTTAATATGATGAATTTTTAATTCAGCAAATTTTAAAAAATTATTAAGTAAATTAAAATTAAAAACAAGTGACTCCATTAAAATGTATAAAGCAATAAATATAAATTTAAGAATTCTAAAAACAATGCATAGAGCCAATGAAAGGTAACTTTTTAAATTTTATATTATATCTTCTACTTTGATCACTGATGAAGCTTAGGCTCCCTAGGCGAAAGCTCTGAATAAAACATAATTTTTTAACCACAACCATCATCGGACTTTTATTCCAATAAAACCCCATTCATTCGGTGTTTTAATACATTCATGTTAATGTAGTTCGTCTATTTGAGATAAGGTTGTATGGACCATACTTGAGACACACAACGTTTGTATCTGTTGTCTTCGTAACATTCTAACTATGAAAAAAAACTTATAGTTGTAATAAAGAAAATCTAGACCGAAAACCTGGGACAAAACTTTTTCCTTTGTTGTTATATTAAATTTCAGTCCGAAATAACCACCGGTAATTGTTTACATTACAACTCCAGGTTTGATTTCCAGCGGGATAATATTTATTTTACTGCGTTTTTATTAGCTTGCTTTCTTGTTTGTTTGTTTGTTTGTCCGGAAAGTTAGTTCGGAAAAAATCCGCAATTTATTTTATTTGTTTTGCCATGTCCCATATTTACGCAATCTTCATTTTGACGGGTCTCAAATTTGTGATAGATAAACATTGAATGACAGCAAAACAGGAAATATCGATTATATTATTTATCGATTATATTATTTCAAATAAGGCGACAAGCTTTAGATTTGATGTTGATCAAATCTAATTGACATCAGATTTGATTGGAGATCCCTTGTACAAAGATTTGTCCTTTTATAGGTTTAAGATCAGCTCTCTAGACTCTAGATGGTTGTCATTTATGTGAAGTAAATAAATTAGAACTATTTTTTTTTTTTCAATAACATTATATTATCAACATTACATACGATTCAACAGAAAATTTAAAAACGTAGTATATAAAAAGTTCTTTTTATGTTGAAATTTTTATTAATTGTCTCATACCTTGATTTTTTTTTTTTTTTTTTTTTTTTTTTTCGGAAAACTACTTACATTATTAAACTATTGAATTTTATAATCATAATCGTGGAAAATGTTTCTGAGCATTTTTTTCTTATTATAATTTTTGGAACGAAGTTCCTTATGGCACGTTCTGGAGCCGGGGAGTGAATCCGAAAAAAACGACCAAAATCACCGTCACGCAAAATCCGTCACGAAATCTACCGATGGCGATAACTTGTGTAAATGTTGACCGACTTAATTGAAATTTGGTACACATCTTCATTTTACCAATGCCCAGGACAGGTACGTTGGACAACGTTATCCGCCCAAGCGTTCACGCGCAACGCTCGCGTAAACGTAAGCTTCGAATTTAAAATTGGAATTTTTGGACGAGAAAAAATTCTAACTTTATCTATTTAATGAGACAAACAACTTTTTTAAATATTTTTTTTTAGTAAAACGAACACCGACAATACTATGAAGTGATAAAGATCGCTAAATTTATTAAAGCGGACCAAACCGATTAAAATAAAGAAAACAACGTTTTTACCGATATCTTACGTTCTAACGTAAAGATTTAAATGAAACTTTGTATACATCACCTACAGTACAATTGAAACAAGCGTGTAACATTTCAACCTGATACAAGCAGAAGTTTTTGTGAGTTAATGATTTATATTTTTTATTTTAATATTTAATTGGAGTAATATGCCGACGGGGCCTGGGAGGACAGTTCTTTTTCGTTCTACAACCATCTGCTTTAACTATAAATTTATCATTACCTTTTTTCTCAATATACAATACATTATTTATTGAAAGACGCTCGCTTCAAAGATAATAAAAAAAAAAATTTCATTTAATTTTGCCTTAACTCCGCTAGTACAAATAGTTAGTTACTTTTAATTTTGTCTCTTTTCTAACTCAACTTTTAAACTCCAGCGATTTTATAATTTATATTTAATGAAAAGGGTAAGGCACTTCGTTCCTACCGGGTGTCCCACGACACCACACGTATTTTTTATTTTGGGGAGGGTGCAGAATATATTACAATAATAATTACTATTTATTTACTTTAGCTATATAAGAAATATTTTCAAAAGAACGAGTGCTTAGAGCAGAGAACTTAAGAATAGATCTTGACTGTTATAGCAACTGAATTCAAGAACTCTGGATATTTGATTAGTTTTCTATAGAATGAAAGAAGTCTTTTAACCGATCAGACTATTCTAGGAGACGATTAAAACTGATATCTTCCATGGTTAAGGTTTAGTATCAGAATCTATAAATTGCAGTTGGATGTAGTGACGTCTGAGTTATAGCTTTATCGACTAGAAAAATCTATGTACTAAAAGATAAAGGTGAAAAACTAATATTAGCAAACATTCTTTTCTGAACTCCCTTCTTCCTCTAAACCAGCAAATATTATTTATGATTATATATCCGCCTCAGTGTAATCAAGCTGCTCTTGTTCATAAATCACTTGTTTTTATTTCTCTTGGGGTGGTCAAGGGGGTAAAAGAGGCATTATTGTCAAAACTTAAATTGGTTTTTGGATTCCCCTGAGATCCTTTTATGATGACAGTTTAATATTTTCTTCTGTGGCATATTTATAAGTTTTATAATTTATAAAAGAAATAAATTAATGGAAGGAAAGAAGGGGTTTGTTGAAATAAAGCAGGGGGCTCTGCCCTCTACTCGCTTCGCTCGCCAACCCTCAGAAGGCGGGTGCGCATTTCTGCTACTTTGATGTTTCAATGCTCAATTCAAGCGCCTCAACGATTTTACTATTTTTTTGTACAATTTCTCATTCTCCAAATAAGCGATTTATTTGTCTGGTAGAAATTTGGTTTTGAAATGTTTGACCTCATACAAATGTCTGTTTTAAGTTGAATTCATTGCTGTGCTTTTTAATCTTGTAAATATATTATAGCAACAATTTATTCCTGCATATTTTTCGTGTTTCGCACTCATAAATTGCAAATCAAAAGCAATGTAAATAAAAATGAACTGTAGCTTTATTATAGAATGTTAGGAAGCTGAATAAATAGTGGAGAAAAATAAATTTCAAATATGGAATAATGCTAAGCCCATTTCTATTCTGTCTTGAATATTTACAGTCAGCGCGCAGCGGTGGAAAGGATAAAAGATTTTTTCTTGATTTATGACTAGTTTATTAGAGTTAGCTTTCAGCTACCAACATTTTTTTTGGTATATTTTATTTATTTAACGGTATTTTTTAAATTTATCTTCTTAGCTGTTAGCTCGGATAGGAGAGCGTGGGCTGTCTTATCAATAAAGCCGTTTGGACGGATGGCCGCTTTTCTGGGTTCATTTCCCCCGCTCTGTGTTCACCCAGCATTGCTGTATAAATGGGTAGCTGCTTATGTGAAGTGGTGACTAACTGGTGGTCTACGCCAATTATAAGGTTTATACAGATCATGAAGCGACGCACTAGCCCCGTACCATCCATTACATATTATATAGTTGTATAAGCTCTTTGGCAAGCCTAGGCCCTCCGCGGTCTTATGCGCACTGAGTTAGTTTATTCTTTTTACCTGGTAGGAAAAATAAATAAACTAATAAACAACTGGATATGGGCTAAAATAAAGAAACTTATTGCGGAAACACTATATTTTACTTGGGCATCTGAAAATCTAACGTATTCTTATTTGAACAGCTTGGTTTTCCGGTGCAATTTGCGTTATGCGGGATTTGAAGTCCGACGTTTTGCTTCAATTACTAGAAGCATCTTCAGAGGTGTGGTGCATCGTTATGTTTACCCGAAGCAACAACAAGATAACACATAACATCACAATGCACCACATCCCTGAGGATACTTCCAGTAGGGGGAGCGAAACATCGGACTTAAACCCATCGTGACGTGGATTTCACCTGAATAACAAGCTGTTCATTACGAGTCAGCCCGCGGAAACCTACGAAATATAAGTCAATTTTTATTTATTTTTTTGCTATCGGAGAGCTAGTGGCATTTACATAAACAATACTGGGCCAAATACTCTTCTTAAGTGAACATCTTAGTTTTTTATCGTCGAATTTGGTAAGCTGTACATT
Organism: Gerris lacustris; assembly: GCA_951217055.1. Classification (NCBI taxonomy): domain Eukaryota; kingdom Metazoa; phylum Arthropoda; class Insecta; order Hemiptera; family Gerridae; genus Gerris; species Gerris lacustris. Next base: position 49,377,757 of record OX578276.1, read on the forward strand.
ACAAATTTAATTTTTTTCAAACAAGTATTTTTAAGAATATTTTTCATAACTAATATTTATTTCGGTGTTGTGGAAACAATATGAGTATAAGGTTGTGTTGGTGTTTTGTAGTATTTTGTTTGTTTGGCTGTACAGGAAGGTGAAGTTTGCACTACTCATACCAGCGAGTATCGCAAGCACTTCTGCTTGGGCTAAGTCTATTTCTAGTTTTATCTCATAGGTTAGGTAGGGGCTCTCCCAGACCTTGCTAGATAGGTAAAGTAAATTTATTCGGGTAGTTTCTTTCACCCTATATAAGGTTTAAAGGCTATGGAAGATCCTCCAAGGTTCGGGCCTCTAGGGCTCCCTATTCCGATATTATATGGAACCCTCCAATCCCTGACTAAAGCTTCGTTTACCTCCACTTCTATTCCTGAATTTGGCACCTTTTTCTTTTTCTTCTTCTTTTTATTATTTCTTTTGCTTATTGCTCTTTTCACTTCTTACTCCTCTATTCTTTTTTACTTAAGCGCATTTATTCTATTTTTTAATCCAGACTGTTACTATTTTGTTTGCATTAAAATTCAACCTGTCTTCTGAAGCAGAATTTAATGGTTACTCCTCTATGCAATTGAAACTCTTTATTTATTTTAACTAAGAAAAAAAATGACAGAACAAACAATAAAGATAAAAAAATACTCTGCCAATTAATGTGGCACATAGCTTCCTCGCAAATAAAAGACCAAATTAAGAAAAATACCTCGATAAACATAATCAAAAAGTTGGAACGGCGCGGCACTTTTCCAGTAAATATTTAATAAAGTTGAAGAATTTTAAACATTTGTTGAAGAAACAAATCCTCCAACAAGCACCAAAAGTTAGCGCACATATAATTAATTTAATAAACAAATATAAAACTGAAACCAAATCGTAGAAACCGCTGTATAAACAGTTTTTTTAAATTTACCCCCTCAAAACTAAAAATAACACAAAAAAGAATATAACAAAAATTAATCTACTATGCAAGAGCTTTTCAACGATATACATCATATTATAAAAGATTAACTTTAACATTTGTACCCTTGTACTCTGAGGTACCAAAGTTATATTTTTAAAAAACAAACAATACAAAAGGGCATTCATTTAACTAATAAATGCATATAAATAAAAAACCTAATATCAAAAAAGTATTTAAACCCTTTAACCTACAACAAACTTATAAATCGGTACAAAAGTTTATCTACAAAATTTTTAAAAAATAAACAAATAAAATAGCTTTAATGTACATATCAAGGCCTTTAATATGATATACGACACAATATTAAAAACAAAAACAAGTGGTCACGTGACACGGCTCACGAGAAAAAGTTTACTCTCATGTTCTCAGCAAGTAGGATGAAATAATGAAATAAAATATACTCAATTTAAAGAGCATTAGTGTAAGATTCAATCGCCGCAATCAGAAATAAAATCGGCCAACTATTATAGAAACTACGGCCATTCAAAGACAAAAATGGAAAAAAATAAAACCAAAAAATAACAAAATTATCACCATCTAGGGTACAACCGATGATGATACGACAAAAACTCATAGGACTAAAGTTGTAGATCTTTTAAAATCAGTCACCACTTGTGCTATCCATTTTCTAATACGACTTACCGTTTAGCCGCAATAAGCCCCCAAACCAGCTTAAAAATCAAGTCACCCATTTTTATTTTTTTAAGGGGGGAAGGAGGGGGAAAAGTGAACTTTGTATAATTATTTTGGTGCACAATATGGACGTTGCGCGTCGAATGGCGCAAACCACAAGTCTCTAGCTCTTCTGGAAGTGGGTAAACATTAATGTCAGTCAGTAAGTCAGTTAGCCATGCGGCTTTATAAGATAAGACATATTAATTTAGCACGATTTAAAGTGCGCAGAAAGTTGAAATTAGGCAGGTGTTATCTGCAGGCTACTTTCGACAAACCATAAAAATTTCATTAAAGTCAGATGATTACTCTTAAAGATATGGCTGTAAATAAATGTATGTTTGTGAGCATGTGGATGACAAACAAATAAGCGCAGAAGGTTGAAACTTATATGGGACCAACAATGGGCTAATTATGACCTACCATCCAAATTTCATTAAAATTGGACGTGTAGTTTTTAAGATATGGCGGTTCGCAACTATTGAACGACAGACCGACAGACCGACAGACAGACACGGAACCAAAAATGTTCCCTGATGTCTGAAACGGATTTCTGTCTTGGAATTTTTGAAATCGGAGACCTATAATTTTTTCGTTCTTCAGAACGATCACATAGCTTCCGTTACCTTCGGTAAGCTCGGAAGCAAAAGTACTTAAAGTATAATGTACAACACAGTAAATAATACTTCCCCATAAATTATAAATCCTTTAATTTTATGCATTTCGGTTGTGTGAGTCGTCGGCGTGCTTATAAAACTTCCTTTAAAAATTTTCATGACAACCACAATTGTTGCGTTTTTACAAGCAACGTCGTAAATCAGTTGTCTGTCACCCACAAGAAAAAATAAAACTAAATTAAAGGATTAAAAATCAAAAGTTAGGATTTAAAAATTTGTTTTTAAACTTTTGTCCTAAAAAGGTCAAAGCAATAATTTTTCAACTAGATTTGGGTGTACCAAAGAAAAGGGAATTTTATAAACAATGTAAGAAACAAGATTAAGGAAATTCGAGGGAGAAAGCAAAAAAAAGTTGAATATGAAGGAAAAAAAGATTACGTGAGGTAAAGAGATATGAAAAACTTTAGATTTTCATGGAACAGATGGGAAATAGGTTACCTAAAAAATAAAAACGAAACGATGCAAGGTAAGATTGAGTTGTTAAGGGTTTTTCCTGGGAAAAATACTGTAGATCCTGTTGTTTCAAGGGCCTTAGACAAAAAAAAAATGCTCTTACTTTTACCTTATCTATTTAAGCAACATACTTGTTGGCACTTAACAACTCCGATTTTATCATTTAAAAAAATATTCAGATTAATTTTTGCATGATAATGTTATTTTTCTTTTAAAAACTAAAATTTTGCTGCTTTAACAATTCTTATTAAAATTTATAGTCTGCCATATAAAATCAGATGAGTACTTTTAAAGATACAGATGTAAATAAATCTATGTTTGTGTCTTATGGAAGAGAAACAAATAGGAGAAACCTATATAAAACAAAAATGGGCTAATTATGACCTACTATACAAATTTCATTAAAATCAGACGAGTAGTCTTTAAGATATTATGTTGGTTTGCAAAAATTGAACGACAGACCGGCTAAAATATGTTTCTTGATGTCTCAATTGGATTTTTATCCAGGATGTAAAGTTTAACATTGGACACAAAACAGATTTTCGTTCTTCAGAAAAATCATATAGCTTCCGGTAACATATGTTAGCTCGGAAGCAAAATTAAACCCCCGTCAATTGACGGGATATGTGTACGAGCGCGTACCGTGGGTAACGTAAATAGTTTTTAAGATAGTGGTTTACAGAAATGTGAACCGACAGGCAGATTGGAGACCAAATATGTTCCCTAATGAAGAATTCCGTTTCAGAAACCAAGGAACTATTTGGTTTACGTGTCTATCGTCAGTCAGTCTGTCGCTCAATTTTGCAAACAGAAATATCTTAAAAACTACTCGGCTGATTTTAATGAAATTTGGTTGGTACTTCATAATTGGGCCAATGTTGGTCTCATATAAGTTTCAACCTCTGCGCCCATTTGTTTTTCTTCCACATGCGCACAAACATACATTTATTTAAACCTATATCTTCAAAAGGTCTCATCTGATTGTTATGAAATTTAGATGGTTTGTCGAAAGTAACCCGCAAACGACCCAAGAATAATTTCAACTGTTAGCTCTTTTTAATTTTTTTTTTAAATTGATACTTTAATTCATGTAAATAATCAAAACAATTATGTCTGAGATAAAAACGGGGGGAGGGGGTTTTGAATAAATTAGGCAATAAATAGGTTGTAAAAGCCTAAAACCGTCAAAGTATACAAAGAAGGACGCGAGAAAGCTATGTGCCACACTAATTGGCAGACTATTTTTCTCTCCTTTTTACTTTCTCATATAAAGAGAAAGTATTGTGATGGCGCGAAAATTCGATTTTGAGATTTTTATGGATTTACACGTTTTGAGGTCACCTGAGTCCAAAAAAGTGGTTCTTAAAAAATGTCTGTCTGCGTCTGTCGTCTGTGCAGACGTCTGGAGCCTAAACTACTGGGCCGATTTTGAAGAAATTTGGCATACATGTTCAGAAAAATCATATCCCGAGGCGAAATCGAGAAATGAATTTTAGCTCCAAATTTAGGGGCGCTACCCCCCAAAAACTCTGAAAAAAACGTGAAACAAAATTATTTCTCGAAAACGGTTCCGACGATTTTGATTAAATAATTCTAAAATATAGTCCATTTAAATACGAATCCAACGATGTAAGCCGTTTTCCCGGGAAAAATCTAGTTCCTGAGAAATAAGCTTAAAACGCGGACCGAGAGAGCCCGGGTTCGATTCCCCGCCCGGGAGAAGTTATTTTTATGATAAATTTTAATTAAATGCTCAATAATAATTAAATTTACATACGAAATCTAATAAATGGAAAACACTGTGCTAAATAATTATGAACTCGTATATGAGAAAGTTTGTCTGAGTTGTCTCGGACCGATTTTTTTTAATCTGTTACCATTTTTTTGATTTTCACGAAAACTTAAATAACAATTTAGCATTATTGAATGTCCAAAGAGGGGTTGAAATTATGATGGGCATCTGTGGGCTACATTCGACAGACCTTCAAAACCTGATAAGTACTTTTAATGGTATAGGTGTTAGTAAAAAACAAATTTAGTGCGCATGTGGAAGAGATTGTAATGGGTGAAGAAAGTTGAAACTGAAATAGGACGAACAATGGACTAATTATGACCAAATTTCATTAAATTTGGACGAGTAGTTTTTAAGATTTGGTGGTTCACAAAAATGTCTGAAAAGGATTTCTGTCTTGGAATCTTTTCATTTAGAGACATAAAAAATGTTTGAACAACGGTGAAACAACGAAATGAAAGATCGCATAGCTTCCTTTACCTTCTTAAGGAAGCTATATTATATTATAAAAAAATATAACATATATGTTAAATAAATAGTATTTCGTTCGTTAAAGATATTGAAAAATAGGGAAAATATCATTATAGAAAGATTTTCCGATTTGTTTTGAACCAAACCATTTTATTTTAAAATAAATATTAAGCTTGAATTATGGAAATATATTCGAAAAGTTATATGTTAAACTTTATTTATTGCTTACAACATTGAACATTTTAAATGAAGTCCGATGTTTTAATAAATTTCAATTTAGTTAGAAATGTTGAATTGGAAGAATTTTTATTTAATTTAGTTTTTTTTTTCAGAGATTTTTTTTTATATAACTAGTTAGCTTGTGCATGAATGTCCGAGGGTGCTAAACTAAGTTCAAATTGTTCATGTTAACTTATAAATTTCTAACTTGTTTCCCTCTTTAATGGTGTACAGAAAAGTCGAATTTTTATAGTTCACGTTCCAAATGTTTTTTCGATTACAGTAAATATTTTTTATTTGTTTTTGCTTTTTACCTTAACTAATAAACATTCCTTATTCTACGAATTAGATCAGAACACTTTGTTGGAGAAATCAGTGCGATTTACGTTGAGTTACTGTCATTATGTCTAATGTTGTCTGTAAAATTGTCTTAAATTAGTTTGTTTGCCTTTTTGTTAATAAGTATATAATTAATTTCCGAAACATTTTATTATTAAAGTTTGGAGAGGGAAGGGGGTAGCCAATTTACTATATCACTAAAAGTTCAACCTCTTTTTAGCACAAGACCACAACCAAATAAACATCGAAGGTTTATAAACAGTTTTAGAGTCGAGTCTATATCACGATAATGGATAAAGCTTGTAGTAAATGCTAATATTAAGTGTTTTAGACCGCGCTTTACTTGGTTACCAAACACGCTCATATCATCGAGTTCGTATTTCGTACATTAGAAAAACCTTTGTTAATAGTATAATTAATGGAATTAGAGGGGGGAGGGGGGTGTACGCACACATGGCTTCTTCGCGTCCTATTAGGAATGGGCACATAGGATTTAGTTGTTGGTAAAATTAAGTTTATGCGCATGCTGAAGAGAAAGAAATAGGAGTAAATGGTTGCAATTAATGTAGGACCACACGTACCTAGATCTACAAACCAGAGATCGTTCACACTAACATAAAACTAAATGCTCATAGTTCAAGCGTAATATACCTCTAAACCGATAATATCGCAACCTCTTCTACCAGAGTACCAGAGGTCATGACTAAGTAAGTAAACAAGGGACTGCATTTATTAAACTTTTCCATACACATTATCACTTCGTGCCGGTGGAAAATCGTCCCCCAATATTTGGTCTTTATTTATTTTCGATATTTTCTCGGAAACTATTATTCTCCCTGTAAAAGTTACTTTATTACCGGTAAATTTATTATAGCTAAAAAAATAGTGGAACTAAACCTTCTTGTTAAAAATTATTATTCTAAATTAAAAGAATATTTTTTTAAAAAAGAAATATATATTTGTTAAATATTTTACTACGTTTTTACCACTGTCTTTATTAGCTTGCTTTCTTGGTTGTTTGTTTGTTTGTCCGGTACAAATATGGCAATCGATTTTTAACTAACTTCCCGAATAGCTAGATATTTGAAACTTTTAGCATAGCTCACAACACGATGACATTGCATTATTTTAATACTTTTAGCCATCTTTCTGCAGAATTTAATTGGTTTTCAGCAAATTTTGCTGTACGAAAAGTTAGTTCGGAAAAATCCGCAAGTTATTTTATTTGTTTTGCCATGTCCCATATTTACGCAATCTTCATTTTGACGGGTCTCAAATTTGTGATAGAAAACATTGAATGACAGCAAAATAGGAAATATCGATTATATTATTTATATTATTTCAAATATATCGATGGCACGCTTTAGATTTGGTGTAGAAGTAAATAAATTCGGAACTATTTTTTTTCACTAACATTATATATTATATAACAATAACAATTATATTATCAACATTACATACGATTCAACAGAAAATTTAAAAACGTAGTATATAAAAAGTTCTTTTTATCTTGAAATTATTTTATCTTATTAATGAATTCCCTCTCAATTTAACGCTGAAACACTTCTTATTAGCTATTATGAAATATCACCAGATTAATAATGATGTATTCAATCATGTTTCTTTAATTAACAGTTAGTTTTGAACTTAAAATTATCTTTAATTTAAAACAAGTATTTTAATTTAATACATAAGTTTAGTTAGTCTGTTTTGTATATTAAATTGAGAAGATACATGACAAAACTTATAATTATATCTCGCGGTGTTGTACAATTAATTATCTCGAAACATACTCTTTGTGCTTGTTTACTTACTATATTTCTTTAAATTTAATTTGAAAGGCTGTGAACTTTAATTAATTAATTTTGTTTAATATTTATATATAATTATTAATTTCTCAATATTCATCTATATAAAAAAATAATTTAGCTATTCTTAAGTTTTAACTCACATCGTTTTATTACCCTTCACGACCCACACTCTACACTTTTAGTTAATATAAACAGGTCAAGTGTATGCTAGTCAGCACACAGCGAGGGTCCGGAGGCCACACTTTATTGTTTAAGTAGTACCCTATTGATGGTGTTTTTTAAAATGCTAAAAAGCTTACTTTGAACATCCTATGAGTCTGATATTCTCAAAACACATATACAAACTTCTTATTAAGTATTTTGTTGCCACTGAACCGGACTATAGCCATATAAATACATCGAAAAGACCATGATTATAAAAAAAAGTATTTTGTCAATAAAAAATAAAATAATATTTTTTTCGAAATTTCCAAAAAGTGGTATCTTTACTTTTGGTCGAAGAATTTTTTCAGATTTTTTGCACTTCACATAAGCGAGATGGAAGGGGGGGGGGGGACACTTTTCACACCCACTTCAAACTTGCCTACGCTCGTTACTTGCCCCTATCAAAGTTATAACCAAAGAATAATTTATTTTTGTAATCAGCTCGACGTACCCTTTCATATGATGCCCCTCACGGTGTCGAAACAAAATAAAAAATGTTTAACCCTTAAGTTTTTTACCCTAATTATTTAAAAAAAAAAAATTTTTAGGTCGCTATATTTTTAATATATGTGGGTAGGTACAAGACACATACATGCCAAATTTCAAAGTGATCGGACGAAAGGTGTTGCCGTGAGAGCAGGCGACCGGACGGACGGACAGACACGCAGGAAAATGTAAGGGTCCTTGGTTTTGCCTACGGACCCTAATAAAAGGGACAGAAAAAAAACTACTTGTTTTTTTTTATATATAAAGGTTTTACGAATATATATTAAATGGTAAGAGAAATTATTCATTTTAGTTGTGTTTTATGAGGGATAGCCTGGAAATGAGTGAATGGAGAGGAGGTAGGGTAGATCTGAAGCTCTGAAGCATGCGGGATGTCTAATGATTTCACTAGCGAGTTTCTCTGTCGGTTCTCCTTCACTTTGACTTAATTACACTTTGATTCCTTGTTTATCTCTTCCCTGCAAGCCTCTTCCTTTTCCCTTTCCTGATTTTCCCCTTCCTCTTTTAAATATCATCTCGTCTCGTTTCTTCTCTTCTTTCTCGTCTTTTATCAGGAGTATACTTGACAGAATTAACCATCTATAAAGATCTCTCTGTTCTCTTTTGAAAATTTACTAAAATGAAACTTGAGTGAATCTCTCTTACTAAAAGCGTTTTCTTTTTTCTTCTCTCTTTCTCTCTCGGCCAAACAATAGAGAGAAATTTAATAAGATTAAATTCAAATTTTCCGTTTGAACGAGGCCGTCAGTAAGAAAGGGGGTTGTGAGTGGGGCTACTGTTGTAATTTAATTCAAAGCGTTTAAAGGGCCTGGTTTGTGAAGGCAAGGCGGCCATGTTTGTTATTTCTGTTACGTAGTGGAGGTCTGTTTGTTTGCTTGGACCACGGTTTGTTTGTTTTGTTTGAAATGCCGAGGCTCCTCAACCCTATTTGTCTGACATGTAATTAAGTTTGCCGCTGTTTGAGCACTGTTCTCGCTGCTCTCTATGCTAAGCATAAGCTTCGACGTTCAGCACATTCATACATATTCCTCCCGGTTCTGTTACCTTGTAAACCTCACCTCACCTCATCGCAAATATGAGATATGAGGTTTTGCAGGCAATTAATTATTCCGCCTGATTTGCTGCGATGAAAATTAATTTCTACTTGTTGATAAAGTGATTTCCAACTCCATTCCATGTTCGTTTTATTTTAGAAGTTTCTTAAACCTTTGTATAATATTTCACTCGTGGTATTATGATGTTATGCGTCACTCATCTGTCATGATCAGGAAAACTCTTTACTTATTTTACAGAATATGTTATTTTAATATTAAGATTTTAAGGTATTCCTCACACATAAATTTCAGATTGCTTCTTAAAAGTACGCGATCCCCTCTAAACTTTACTGACAAAACCCAATTTTGGATCTTGTCAGTTATGATCTCTAATGGGTTTTCACTTTTTATACTTTCTTATATACACGGTTTTTTATAGAAAAGAAATACATATGCGATTTACACATAGGGTAAATCACAGTCAAGTATCCTTGATCCAAGAAAGGTCATTTAATAAAAATTCTCTCGCTCTCTCTCTCTCTCTCTCTCTCTCTCTCTCTCTCTCTCTCTCTCTATATATATATATATATATATATATATATATATATATATATATATATATATTTATAAACGCCTTAATAGTTTCGTTTCAAAGCCTTTATAGAAAAGAATCAGGACCATATATTATTTATTTTTGATTCCATTATTAAGCATAAAATAACCCGCAGTTAAGAGGCTATTTATTACATGCATAAAATCCTCTATTTCATTATTAGGGAAACAAATATTGTTAATCAACTCTTCAAGAGTTTTCATCTAAGATTTAAAAAATCGAACGCTGGGCGTCTCAGAACTTTTCCTTACCAAAATGGTGGCAGATATTTGGTTGACATCTTTTATCTTATAGAGAGATATAATTGGTGCGAATTTCACCTTGTTGGTGAAATTATCCTTTTTTTTTTTTTAATTTTTATTGATTAACACAACTAAATTACAATGTTATTAGTGTTATTGACATTGTTTTTTTTTTGGGCGGTGGATAACATGGAAAGGGTATAGTCCATTGACTAATCCTTTTGGCGTGAATAGTTTAGAACGTAAGATATATGGGTTTACAATAATAAGCCAATAATAATAATAATAATAATAATAATAATAACAATAATAATAATAATCAAATAATAATATAAATAGGGATGATAAGTTAGGTAGTAATTAATTGTTAGATTATAATATATTACAGATTAAGCAAGTCTCTAGGCCACTGCCTCCTCAAGCGGCGAGGTGGGTTATCTGGGATGGTTTGGGAAGAAAGGAGTTCTACTAGAGGATTGGGGTGATTGGATAAGGACTGATGGAATTTCTGGTATCGGGATATAGATAGGTCGCGGACAAAAGGAACATTAAGATCGTTGTGGAGGGTGAGGTTGGATACATAAAAAGGAGCATCGGTAATTTTCCGGAGGATTTTAGATTGAAGAGTTTAAAGTCGACGGGAGTTGGAAGGCTTGGTGCTACCCCAGACCTCCAGACCTTAAGTCCAAGCTGGTTTTAAAATAGTGTTGTAGATTAGAAGTTTATTGTTTAGAGTAATTTTGGACCTACGATCTAGTAAACGAAGCAGCAACTTGTAGCGTTTTGAGATGTCAGTACGTTTAGTCTTAGTGTGGTGTTGCCAGGTGAGTCGTCGATCAAGGTGAAGGCCAAGGTAACGGACAGTGGTAGATTGAGGAATGAGGACTTGGTTAAGAATGACTGGAGGACAGGTGCTATGTCGAAGAGTAAAGGTGACATGAACACTTTTCGAACCAGGGTTCGAGAAGGAGAAGGTGACTTTGGGTGTTATTGGATGCAATTTGTGGGTCATGGTGGACAGATAGGATTGCCTTGTCATCTGCAAAGGTGGCAAGGACTGTGGAAGGGTGTTGAGGGATGTCATGTGTGTAGATGGAATATAGGAGAGGTCCAAGAATACTACCTTGAGGTACTCCAGCACTTGCAGAGCAGATGGATGAGGAGGAGGTTCCTAAACTTGCACAAAAGGATCTATCAGTGAGAAAGGACTTCAGGATGAGTTAGTAAGTGAAGGGAAGGATGCCCTTGAGTTTCCAAAGCAGCCCAGCGTGCCAAACTCTGTCAAAAGCTTGCGCCTCGTCCAGGAAGACAGCTGAGCAAAATTTTTTCTTCTCTAGGGTGGAGGAAATGACATCGACAATGCGATGGCACTGATGGATGGTGGAGTGGTGAGCACGGAAACCAAACTGATGGTCAGGTAGGAATGGTTTAAGTATGGGAAGGAGTCTACGGAGAAGGAGCTTTTCTAGGATTTTCCCCATTACAGGGAGGAGACTTATAGGTCGATAGGATGATGGAAAATGAGGAGGTTTGGATGGTTTCGGAATCATTATTATAGTGGCGAATTTCCATTGGGTAGGAAAGTGAGTTGTTTTAAGGACAGAGTTAAAAATGTATGTTTGGAAAAGGATTCCTTTTTTAGGAAGGTGTTTAAGGATTTCAGAGGTAATAAGGTCATAACCGGGAGCTTTTCGTGGTTGAAGGTGTTTGATGCAGTAGAGAATGTCCGAGGGATTAAAGGATTTGGGAGGCGGAGATAGTTGGAGGGGTGCTAGGAGATCTTGGTTAATAAGGTTCACATGGTTTTGATCAATTATATCTGGATGTGGAGAAAAAAGGTTTGTGAGGTGTTGAGCAAAGACTTCGGTGACGGTGACGGTGAAATTATCCAGCGTTAAAGTTTCAAAGTTCATAAGTCGACATTTTCAAAATGGTGGCAGATATCAAAATGAAATTCAGCGGAAATTATTTGTTTATAATACATACCGAGCTGAAATTGGAAAAAATTTCAGTGCTATTAAAAGATGTTCAAATTTTTGAAATTTGCTTACTCAGTAAAATGCAATCACAAATTTAAGATTTTTCGGGAGGCACAACTTCATGTAAGAACTGATTTTTGTACCAAGTTTCAAATCTCTTGCTTAAAAATTGTGGGAGTCATTTTAATGTTAAAAATCAATTACCAAGATCCAGAAAATCGTTTTTGTTTTTTTGAAAATTGGTAATAACTTTTGTTCTACTCAATATTTTTCGATGAGACTAAGCCTTCATCATGCGCAACCTGTTGGCGCACACCTCTGTGAAAAAATTAATCAATTGTATTTAGCCAGTTTTGCGCCAATAAAGTTGGAGTGATGGCGACAGACACTCACCACACATACATATATAAATACATGAAAAAAGTTATAGCCGGATTCGATTCTCCGAATATATAAAATGAATTAGTATGCAAAATTTTTGCAATTCTCGTTATAACAATAATGTCTCTGTTGCCTGAACAGACATGTGGAGCTTAAACAAAAGAACCGATTACTATGCAATTTTTTGTGTGATGGAACTTGTCAGAGTGGAGCCTGATGGCAACACTATTTTAGCAACCTTCCCATTGCACCAGCTCTCATATCAGTGTTATCAGCGATAGTTGGTTTTTGCTGTGTCTAAGGAGAGGTAAACCTCCTCTTTATGTTTAGGGAAAATCGTACCCCAAGGTGACTTATGTTTAGGGAAAATCGTACCCCAAGGTGACTAATTATTCTTGAGATAATGGCTACTTATATGAAAAATTGGACATTTAAATTTGCAAATTCTTTTATGTCAAAAAAATTATTTTCAATAGACTATTTTCATTTAAAATGGTGGCAATAAACGTATTTGAAACTAAGTTCCCTCACTATAATTATCACCATTTCTTTGAAACGCTTAAATAAAATCCTTATATTTGGTATGATAATTTATAAAATAATATTTATATCTGTGAAGAAGGGATTTCAAAAATAGGGAAATTGGGGCAAAGTAAAAAATAGAAGGGAAATTGAGCCTAGACTGCTCTTTTGAAGTTAGGAAGTTAGATAATTCCAATTCTAACCTGATACGATGGGATTAGGCACTGGGTAGGAAGGGAGGGGGGTATACAGAAGGAAAATACCTCGTGGTTTCCCAAAGTTAACTTTTAAAACTCTTTCTCCAATAGTCGGAATTAATTACTAATTAGGGATTTTGGGTTATTTTATCCAAGTGTAGGGAAGAGTACAAATAAGGAGGAAAGAGAATTAGGAAATTCTGTTGTGGCATTCACATTCATTGGTAACCGATACTTTCTCTTCTTTTTCCGACGATAGCCATGATTGCTCAGGATCGTGAAGATGCTAAGGATGAGGAATGGTTTGATCGTGTAGCGTAGAGAATGGAAGTAGGGTTACTCCTTCTAAGTGGAGAAGCCCTCAAAAGTAAAAATAGAGCTCTGGCATGTAGATATTTTCGCTTAGTAAATTAACTTTATTGTTTCTCGACCTCGACTCCAAGCTTGATAGGATTATTTCTGCACTAAATTTTAATTGTAATATTCTATATAAATTAATTTAATTTAAAAAAGTAATGGAAAACACTAGACGATGTGACTGTGTATGGGGAAGCTTTTATGTGTCTTAATCTCATTTTTTATCAGTTACCTCTGGTAAACACTATTCTTCTCGATAATATGGGCAGTTAAGGCGATCGAAGAATAAACATTTCATTCGTTTTTTCTGTTCCTACATAATTATCTTAAATTTGTATTCAATAATCATGAAGATTGTTAAAAATATCTATAAAAATTATAGTTTTTTAAGTAGGTCAGTACTTTTCTATAGCTAACTCTATTTCTCCCTATACCAATATTTTATATTTATTTAAATAATTTACTTTTATTTTTATTTCAAAATAATTAATATTATTATCTTTTATATACAGGGTGACTGGCGATATATGTGAAAAAATTAAGTAGGTTTTCTACGCCTCAAGGGCTACAAAATATACTATATAAGCCATGGGTCAAATCTTAACTGTTCTCCCAAAAAATCAAATTTCATGATTTTTTAAGATTGCATACCTTTGCTCATAAAAATGCTTATTGCACCAAAAGTATAAAAGCTAGAATACAATAGAGTTGTAAAGCTGACAACATTTTCTATAAGAAAAATGTAATTTTAATTTTCATGCCTTCAAGCTATATGACAAAAATTTTATAGAAATTTTCTTTTTTAGAAAAACATTTTATTTATTTTTTTTTTTTTTTGAGGTTCCATACCTTGGTAAAGAACCGAGCTCAAACTTTTCGGACTTCAGGAAAAACTTATTGACTAACGTTTCGATAAATATTAATATTATTACCCATTCATAAGGCGGAATTTTTAGTAAACTTCGTTGATAGTGAAAAAGAAACATGTTTATATTTGCTACTGTTGCCACAAAGATGAGTATACTAAACCAACCTTTATTGTTTTTAATTATTCACTCACCTGTAAGTCAAGAATTGCAACAATAAACACGTTTCTTTTTACTACGTTTTTATTAGCTTGCATTCTTGTTTGTTTATCCAGTACAAATCTGGCAATCGATTTCTAACTAACTTCCCGAATAGCTAGACATATGAAACTTTTAGCATAGCTCAGAACACGATGACAATGCATTATTTTAATACTTTTAGCCATCTTTCAGCAGAATTTAATTGGTTTTCAGCAAATTTTGCTGTGCGGAAAGTTAGTTCAGAATAAATCCGCAAGTTATTTTATTTGTTTTGCCATATCCAATATTTACGAAATCTTCATTTTGACGGGTCTCAAATTTGTGATAGATAAACATTGAATGACAGCAAAACAGGAAATATCGATTATATTATTTATCGATTATTTTATTTCAAATATATCGATGGCATGCTTTAGATTTGGTTTGGGGAGATCCGTTGTACAAAGATTTATCCTTTTATAGGTTTAAGATCAGCTCTCTGGATGGTTGTCATTTATGCGAAATAAATACATTCGGAACTATTTTTTTTTTTTTTTTTTTTTCCACTAACATTATATATTATGTAACAATAACAATTATATTATCAACATTACATACGATTCAACAGATAATTTAAAAACGTAGTATATAAAAAATTCTTTTTATCTTGAAATTATTTACTTTCAGCGAAGTTTAATAAAAAATTCCGCCCAATGAATGGGTAATAATATTAACATCGATCGAAATGTTAGTGAATAATGAAGTTTTTTCTGAAATCCGAAAAGTTTAAGTTAATAAAATTTGTATACATTATTTGTCATGTAATTTGAGGGCATGAAAATTAAAATGTCAGCTTTACAACGATACCAAACTTTTTGTTCTAGCTTTTATACTTTTGGAGCAATAAGTGTTTTTATAAGAAAAGGTATGGGAACTTAAAAAAATCATAAAATTTGACCCATGGTTTATATAGCGTTTTATGTGGCACATAAGACGCAGAACAACCTACTTAATTTTTTCACATATAACGCCAGTTACCCTGTATATATAGCGAAATTTTCCAAGAGTAAAAAATTATTATTTTTAGCCTTAGAATATAAATTTAGTCTAAAAAATATTGCTCCCTTTCACTTTTTTTATTATGTAAAATGCACACTCTTTTGCTGAACACAGCAAATGTTCAGCATTTTATCTGGAAGCGCATATATAGCCATTATCGAACCCTGAAAACCACATCTTTCTATCTATCATGGTTCCGGACCAGAGATATTTCGCTGTTCCATATTAGCTGGGACACCCTGTATATATATATATATATATATATATATATATATATATATATATATATATATATATATATATATATATATATATATATATATATATATATATATATATATAATCATTTCTTGCAGTCAGAGTATGAGAGTCCATTAAAATTCAACGTCTTCTGAAATTTTCAAGAGGGTTGATGGTGAATTTGTGATATTTCCATGTTTAATTCAAATATCGTGTAAGTATATTTGGAAGGAAGGAATCAGATTAAAATGCTTGAATCTCTCCGTTGCTCAGTGGCAGGTTCTAATAGATTTGAGTCTCAGAGCCTACATAGGTCTTCTCTACAGGAGAGAGTGAAGAGTATGTTATATGCTAATAGCCCTAGCCTATGTGTATATGTATACGCAGCCTAGCTTCTAGATTACTCCGTTCTTAACTTCACCCTAGAAGCCTGGGATGTTCTCTCATTTTATCTTTAAGTGATGTTCCTGTCTTATCTCTAAGTAAGGAACATCTCTTAACCACCGGTATCTTCACGCTCTCCAGCATAAGTCATTTTTCTTTTGTATCATTTCGGAATTGGCTTGCATATAATATCTGTCCTTGTAATAATTTCTATGTTTTCCCAATCTTTATGAGAAGAGAGTATATTTTCATTTTTTCAGTTATCCTAAATCGAACAATCAAATCTGATGGTTGATGTATTTCTATGTGCTTGCCATCTTGCACGTCTCTCTTTCAATATTGTAATAAGAGAAATGCATCCTTTAATATTAAAAAGCCCGACAATCTCAACAAAAAAAATTGCTTATGTATATACAGTGGTACTGAACTTAACTCCCCTAATATCTAATGTAATTATTAAACGTATATAAACATTATCAAATAATTGTCTAATGTTTTATTTAACATGTTTAACCCTTTACTGGGCACGGTAACAAATACGATACATTATATATATATATATATACTTATAACTTTAAGAAAAATAAAAATTATTACTGGAAACGGGTTTCTGTGTATAATACGATACATATCCTAAGCAAATCTAATTCAATCTGACATCTAGTGAGTATTACGAGAAACATATATCTTCAGTTGTCAACATGAAACGAAGCGACAATAAAGGCCACGTGCACCGAGTTAGTTATTTATTATTTGCACCTATTGTTTTGATAGTATTTGATTTAATTATGAATAAAACATAGACTTAAACCTTTAGGTTACGCTACTGTTTCATTATTTGTTTGCTAAATAGTTATCTTGTCTTGTAAACAAACATTTAATTTGGATGTATCTTACATATAGCAGAAAACTACTTTATAAAAACTATGTATCGCATTTGATACATTGTCTCTCTTGCAGTATTTGTACAAATGTACAAATTTGTAGAATTTGCACAATTTTCACAAATAAATTGTCAAGTAAATTGACATATATTATGCATTAATAATGGTTGGCTAGTCATGTGAAGGGAGTAACATGGTTATCGAAAAAAAATTACACATGAATTTGATGGATTTTAAGATTACTGTTGCTGAGAGTCTGCTAAGCACTAACAGATTTTCTATGCGGGGGTTTGCTATGAAAAAATGCTTATTTACTTTTGTAATATTTATTATACTACACATTAATTTTACTTTTCCTTATGATGTTCTAAAATAAGTTAATATTTAATTATTTTATGCCAGAAAAAGAAATTAAAATATATTATTAATATCTTTTTAAGCTTGAGTTAAAATAATCTTATCTTACATGTATGTTACTCTGTAAGTCTAATATTTATTACTACTGTTATAATTTATTTTTTATAATTATTAATTATACTTAATAAAAGTAATTATATATATATTTTTTTTATCGAAGAACCATACGTTGTATGACAACTAAATAAAAAACACTTATGTGATAAGTTAAGTCATATGTAGATTTCATATCAGATTATCAAATCATAGAAGGGAATTTAGTTTTTACTAACACAAATTGTGCACTTCATTGCTGTGTGCAAAAACACGGTATTACATTGCTAAAATACATATATATATATATATATATATATATATATATATATATATATATATATATATATATATATATATATATATATATTATGTGTGTGAAAGTAAAAATATATACAAACTATTAGATTGATATTTTAGTTACGAGAGCGTCCATGGAGGTCATTTTAATATATTGAATTTTGAACTTTTAACACGTATTTAACTACTTTGGCATTAAATACATATGTGTGAATATAAGTACAAATTTTGCAGCGCGATGCCGTCGAAAACGTGGTTACTTTTAAACATGCGATAGTGGGAGTCGATTAACGTTGGCGTGATTTTAATTTGATGAACATTTGTTTACATTTAGAAGACTAAAAGACATTGAATGGTGAAATGCATATTGTTACCTGAGGATGATTGTGGATGGGTGGTGGTGCAGGTGGAGGGGGTGGCAGGTCGGGAGGTTCTGGTGCAGTAAGCCAAGCACTAAATTGTATGCACCAACCGCAGCAAACTTCAAGCGCTGCTTGTCGTAGACCTCGGTGTAACACCAGGAACAGTGTCGGGTTCACGAACGCGTGAACATGTGACACGTTCAGTGTGATCTGAAACATACCATTGGTAACATTTAACTTTTTCCATAAAGGCCTGTCAAATAAAAAAATATAATCCATTTTTAGTATGATGTACCCTTTAATTTAACTATGGTATTTGCTGTGTTAGTCTTCCAGGGTATTAAACAAAATAAAAAGCTATTCCATTTGCTTTGCTATTTTATTTATTTTCTTTTGGTGTTGGAGGCTAAGTTAACAGTAATGCATAAAAAATCAATGTTTAAATGAATCTGGGTTCCCTATCTATATGGGGAAACAATGTAATATATAGTCAGTCATGAATCAGACATCACTGTATGATCATGACTCATAGTTTAATTTAAATTAAATTATTTTTTGAAATTTAAAATGTGACGTGTTACTGTATAGTAATTTAATGACTGATGAAGGTATGTAATTAACAAATTTTTTAACTATTTAGAACGCATAATTTTATTTTATTTAACTTAACTATAATTATTTAATTAATTTATTATAATGGATAATTGCTGCTTTAATATAACAGTAAGTTTATAAGTTTTACAATTTTAATCTTTAATTTTTATATACCTAAATTTAATTGTTGTAAAAATAAACAAATAATTTTATTAAAAAAATTGTAAAAGATCTTTTTAAATTGTTGTAATTTCTTATTATA
This sequence comes from Gerris lacustris, assembly GCA_951217055.1. Taxonomy (NCBI): domain Eukaryota; kingdom Metazoa; phylum Arthropoda; class Insecta; order Hemiptera; family Gerridae; genus Gerris; species Gerris lacustris. The sequence goes on from OX578276.1 coordinate 49,396,805, forward strand.
TATATTTTTAAAAAAACAAAAATGTTTCAGGTTTGAAAATGTCTTAAAATCTAGACGAAATGTCACCAAAAGAAAATAAATAAAATAGCAAAGCAAATGGAATAGCTTTTTATTTTGTTTAATACCCTGGAAGACTATCACAGCAAATATCATAATATAAAAATATAATATTTATTAAATTTGTTGAGATTATACATACTTGTAAAATGTGTTACTTACAACCTTTTAATTAGGTCTGTGAAACTAGTAAGTGAATATTACAATGTGGTTAGAATGATTAGAAGAAGCGATGTGACAGTTATTGTGGTATTTATAATGCAATGGGTCTCAAAGGTAATTAGAGACTGGTTGCCTTCATTTTGAGACTTTACTTTTTCTTTTTTTGTTATTATAACCAATCTTCTTTATTGGAAAAAAATTCTAAGTTTGTTAATTATATTTATTTATTAATTTAGTGAAACTGGGTTAAAATTAGAACAACATCAAAAGAATAACTGAACGCTGACAACATTATATTATAAATTATTTCTGTCTTGATTTGACACTAATAAAGAAAGTAACCTTATAGAATATTGCTACATCTTTAGAAATATATTTTACTTTTTTCATTTTTTAATTAAAAATAATTCCCTTCCTAGCTTTTTACTTTCTAATATAGTAAGTATAAATAAAGAGAAAGCATTGTGATGGCGCAAGAAATCTATTTTGATGGATTTAACGTTTTATGGTCCCTTGAGTAAAAGAAGCCTGTTTCTCGTCTGTAGTCTGTGCAGACGGAGTCAGAACTACTAGACTGGTTTTGATGAAATTTGGCATACATTTTAAGAATAATCATACCCTGAGACCAAATTGTGAAATAAATTTTAGCTCTAAATGTTGGGAGCTTACCTCAAAAAAATAGTGAATAAAAAAATACTTTTATTTAAAAAATAGTGTTAGCGCCAGCTCTATTATGATTTTGTTTCTCTATTGCGGATTTTGATCTCCATGGATTTTGATCGATGTTCCTTGAGCCACCCGAAGTGGCGCACACAAATAGTGTTTTTTAGTCCATTTAAATAGGAATCTTTGTGTAATTTTCCCGGGGAAAAACTTTTATTTTATTTTTTTGTGTATTACCTTATGTTTTCTGTATTGATATTAATTAAAGTAATTTGGATTTAGCTGATAATCGAAAAGAGAAGATAAGCAATCACTTATTACACTTTTTAAGTTGTAAGTTGATTAAATTAAATTTATTTATTTTATTTAAATTAAATGGGTTTAAATTCAGTATCCTTATGTTCATGTGAAAGTTTTAAAGTTTGTCGGATCTTTTTTTTTCACAATTTTCTTATCCTCGCAATCTATTCCCTCTCCCCTTACCAATTGAAATCCAAATTTATTTTTGCTTAGTTTCCTAAATACCTACTTATTCAGGGAGTGGAAAATTAGATAAGAGTAAATGGATGGTGACTTTAAATTTAGATTGTTTTAAATTTAAAATATATATATATATATATATTTGGCTTGTTTTACCTTGAAAGTTTATTTACGGGTATTTATTTTTTTCTTATTTGTTCCATGATCAAATAATGTGAGCTTTCTATTCTTTTCTAAAATTAAAAATGAGCTAATTTTAGTTCCTTTTAGTAGTGGAAGCTCCTTTTTGCAGTCCATTAACTGCAATTATTTCATTTTTTAGCAAATATAACATAATTTGATTAAAGTTCGTTGCAAGGAGTTCTAATTAGACCTCTTCACTCTTCAACCAAACCTTGTGTTATTATTTTTAGGCTTCATTGGAACGTGCCATCGATAAAAATGTTCTCCTTATTTTTCTTTTGCAAATTGTGTAATTTCATTTGAGATTCAAATTTTCCGAGATAATTAAATTTGAAAAGAAGTTTTTTTTGTCCCTTACTAATTAGGAGTAACAATATTTTTAGAGTTGGGTAATTTGGTAACGTTTTTTTTACAATCAAGAGAGTTACGACCCCTTTGTGCATCATTATATTTTTTACTATGTTATTTAATAAGTCATTTATTCTGTTACTTCTTTTTTCCTAAAGAGATGTATTTTTCTTGTTTCTCTGTTATATTTTGTTTTAAACAATGCAAATCTCAGCTTAATTACATTTCCCCGTACCTTTTTTAATTCTTTGTATAACTGTATAAATACCTTTTTATATTCTAAGTAGCAACTTATTTTATTTTTTAACATTTAAAAATGAATTATTTATTTAAATTTTTATGGGATTACATTTTTGAAAGTACGCGAATTTATTAGATATATATATATATATATATATATATATATATATATATATATATATATATATATATATATATATATATCGATGTGATGGTGCAAATGTTGTGTTTAAAATTATCGGACCAATTTTTTTAACCCACTTTCTTGTGGAACTTTAAAACGCGTACAACCATCCCCCTCCCTTTTTTATTGAATCAGCTTATTTGTCTTTAGTTTCGTCTTATTCTAGCGAACCTCAGTTTATTAAAGGCCATAAACTGATTTATTTAAAGACATTATTTTACATTGAGAGACAGATACTTTTAATTCTCTAGAACTAGAAAAGTATTGAGTTACGTAAGTAAGAAAACTAAATTATCTTGTTTTAATTATATTTATAGCACATGTTCTTGGTATTGTGACAACCGATATTGAGTGTTAGGTATTGAAATATATATCATAACCAAATAATCTTTAGTTTTATTACGTTTGTACGATAAAAATACATTTAAAGGCGTTTGTTTCCCGTTATTATAAGAAACGGATCAAAATTTAAAGCTAAAACACTTTTAAATGGCCGCCATCTTAAAATGGCTCGGGCGATTATGCTGCTTCAGGAACTCTTGTTAAATTACGGACCCTTTGTGTGTACTAAATGTATTTTTGTGGCAACTTTATTTTTAAGTTGTGTTCAGGGGCCAGTTAAAGAGTAAATTGGTACGTGACCTATAAAGAATAGAGTATGAGCACTTTTCACCCTAACGAAGGATCAATATAGTGTAGTATGAATTTCACCAGTTTGGCGAATTCAACCCACGTACGTTGCTGGTTTCACATTCATAACCCTCTACTACTATAACCTGTTTCACAAAGCCTACAACACTTTTATAACTTTCTCCTTTATATTTTTAATACTTATATGATTGTCTATGAAAGGAAGGGAGGAAGGGGGGGACATGGCTGGGTAGTTAAAAGTAAAAAATCATATAAATAATTTACATTTTAAGAATAAATACATTTCATTTATCAGGAATAAAACTAATCGGTTTGTCCGAGAACTTAAAATAGGAAGTAAAAATGAAACTGGTATAAGTATCATTAAACTAGAGATATTTTGACCTCAACTACTTAACTGTTACTTTTTGATCTGTTTTCCGTTGTTAAGCCTACGCTAAATGTTAACCTGCTTTCGCGTTTATTATTTTTCCTTTGAAGATTTAATTAGAAACGCCATAAGCTCAGCAGAGTTTCGTAGTGGTATATTATAGGTATACATCATGAAACAGCCGTATTATGCGCAATCTTTATCCCTTGAAGTATATTTCCAACATGTTTAAATAGTTCTTGGGGTACATTTTTCTTAATAAGAACGACGCTCTAATTCCTGAAACTATTCTTATGTGTCATCGTATAAAGAATTTATTATTTCTCCTTTCGATCTATTGTCTCACCTATATCTTTTATTTTGTTTGCTTCTTCTACGTTTGATTTTAATAATTCCACCAACGATAGCTGCTATCGCTGTTAGTTCTGTGTCGACCATGTTGAATATCGCCTCTGTCACAGTCATCACTTTAAAAGTGTTTAGACTGTTCACTTTCATGACAGTATTATCGAGGTGACTATCACAAGAGTACTCTCAATCATCGTGAAAATGAGGACTTAGTTTTATTATAATTATACTTTTATTATAATCTTGTAATGATATCACTTTGGAGTTGGATAAGGGTATACATTTTAACTGGGTGAAAAATAAAAAGTTTTGAAATAATAAATAAGCTAAGGGTATGTGCAGAAGAGGGCCATATCAGGAAAGCTAATGAATCAGTGTACCATCCTAAATTCCATTTCCTGATACCGCATGTGTTGGACTCCTATCCAAATACTTACCTTTACCAAATAAATAACAGATATACAGCCAGTTGGGTCTTTAGAATTAGAGGGGAACTTTTAAATCTAAATTATAGAAGAGGTAGGGAAAGTAGACAAATTGAATGTAGTTTGTGCAATGAGCGAGCAAGGGAGGACCACTTTCATTTTCTAGCACAGTGTATGACGCTGAGAGAGTTCAGGGTGGCGAGCTTTGGCCAGGCTGAGCTTTCTTATTTTATTGAATTATTATTTTAGTCCAGGAGCCAGGTAGATTTACCTGGAAAGTATTTTGAACTTAATGGAATTTTTACAGGTAACTCAGAGGTCCTCTGGGATGCCAATGCTGAGTTTTCGACCTCGTGGCCTTTGTGCTAACTTGGGGAGGGGGGAAAAACCCCAATTTTTCCGCCAATGTTTTGGTTTTTCGCCTCTAGCTCGAAAACTACGCGTCAAACAAAAAAACTTTACCAGTACAATATTAAAGAGCATCAAATTTCCTATAAAAATCACTGGTCATACGACTGTTTTCACCCATTAGGTACTGTGATACAGCATTGTGAAAAAATGCCATATTTTAAAAAAGGTGGATTTTAGCGGAAAAAGCGTGTTTTTGGGCTTATAAAATAGGTTTATCATCATAAATTGAGTATTCAACATTTCTATGTATACCATAATAATATGTAACCCCCAGTAAACCCCTCCCTCTTCACTGCCCTCTCCCCGCCCGCTCCCCCAGAAACAAATTTGATGACGAATAATGTGCGTGACTTATTGATTACGTAGGTAAAGAAGTTCTATCCTTCCCTCAAAATTTTTGACTTTTTATCTTTTAATAAAATTAAAATATCAATAGTCCAGGAAATGAAGCACTTTGGCTCGCAATTCTTTCGTCATACATCGATTTACTTGAAAATTTGACAGTAGGTAGAGAATAGTCCAAGCATCAAAATCTATATCATCAACATTGTCATTGCTATTACCCTGGGGGTGGTTGCCACCCCCTCTCGGGGGTTGAAATTTTGTATTTTATTTTAACTACAGGAATCGATGGAAAAGCTAATTCTAAGTCAAAAATGATCTATACATTTTTTTGTTTAAATTAATATTTTTCGAGTTATTCGCGATTGAAAGTAAAAGTTGTTCGACCTTTTTGATCGGTTTTTCGCGAATAACTCGAAAAATATGCATTTTATCAAACAAACAGTAAGAACAAAATTGTAGCCAATAAAAAAAGAAAGAAAATCCTTATTTTATAAATCATGTACGACCAATACGGACCGACCTACGGCTTGTTAATTGTTGGCTTTTGTTCGTCAAATGCTAAATTTGAGAGATTCAAAGTCAAATAACGATAAAACTGTGCATTTTACGAGGAAAACATATAGACGTTTTTTTAAAGTAGACAAAAAGAGCTTTCATTTAAAAAAAAATTGAAGTCGATAGCATCAAAATTAAGCGAGTTACGATGAAAATAAAGTTAGTCCCTACATTTTTCTACGAAAAAATCAGTGAAAACAACCCCCTAATTACCACCCTAATTCAAATTGATCTTCGTCCTTCTACGGTTTTGCGTGGATCACATGGGACACATGAGAACAGCTTAACTCCAACTTTTCGGGAATATCCAGACGGCGGGGTACGGGGTACAAAAGTCAAAATAGTATAAATCCTTTATGATGAATGTCGTTGGATAGCTCTTTAAGAGAGCAGTAATTGTTGTTATAATCACTTGTCATATTTTCATTTAAGAGGGGGATAAAATGGAAAAACAGGAATAAATGGTTTTAGCTAAAAATTAGAATTATTATTATTTTAGATCCGATATGAATGAAAATTGGTATACGTGCTTTATTTGATGTCAGAAAAAAGAATATGAAATAATTTGTGTGCATTTAGTACTTTGGGTACAAATCGTTGTAAGGGGTGGTTTTTAAGGATTGAAAAATTGCAAAATAATGAAATTGGTAATATTTTAGGCAACAACATTCTTAAATTAAGTCGATATGATAAATTATTCATTTATTTAAGGATACATATTTTTTTTGTACATTAAGGATTAACAAGGGTTGTTTTTCAAGGGTTGAAATATTTTGTTATTGTGTTCCAAAGTATAAAACAATCATTATTCAACTAATCCAAACGAAATTTCACCCACCCTAAGCTTTAAAATGTTACTTTATACGTTTTGATAATTGGGGGTAGTTTTCACCCCTAAAAAATTAACAGCGACCATCGGCATAATATAGATTTTGAAGTAGAAGGGTAAGAGGAGCCTAATTCCGAAATTTTGTGGAAATCGATGAAGGACGAACCAATTGCGAGGTTTTGCCATTTTTGAGCATTATTTACTGGACTACCAAGCACAGTTCAGTTATTGGTATTGGTCTCTTCCTCTCGCAGAGTGTTGTGCCCCGTATATTTATTATTTTATATTGAACATTATTTTAGTGTATCATTATTTGGACTAATTTTCTGCAGAAGAACATAAGAACAGAAGAAGGCATGGACGAAGATGGGGCTGACGAGTCGCTTATCGAAGAGACTCACGAAGATTTAATTTAATGTTCATTTTTTGTTTATTATTTTCATATTATTTTTATTATTATGTAGCATAATTATAGATAACTTGCTTACCTACGTAATCAATAAGTTACGCACATTATTATCGCTTCTCAACATTGCTTTGGTTTTTCAATTTAAAAATAAAATTAAGGCCTCCGTTTGAACGGGGCCTGAGGTGGACCGCCCTCAGCCCCCCTGCCTTCGTTACGCTACTGATCAGCGGCTCCTTTCCCCCTCCCCTCCACCCTAAAGTAAGATTGATGATAGCATCATGTTGAATGTTTCAGGGAAGAAGAGATTTTATTTAACTTATTTCTTTAATTTGGTTCTGGGGGGGGGGGGAGAGAGGGCAGTGAGGGGGGAGGGGGTTAAATATTATTATGGTATACATAGAAATGTTTAATACTCAATTTATGATGATAAATCTATTTTATAAGCCCAAAAACATGCTTTTTCCGCTAAAATCCACCTTTTTTAAAATTTGCCATTTTTTCACAATGCTGTATCACAGTACCTAATGGGTGAAAATAGTCGTATGACCAGTGATTTTTATAGGAAATTTGATGCTCTTTAATATTGTACTGGTAAAGTTTTTTTGTTTGACGCGTAGTTTTCGAGCTAGAGGCGAAAAACCAAAACATTGGCGGAAAAATTGGGGTTTTTCCCCCCTCCCCAAGTTAGCACAAAGGCCACGAGGTCGAAAACTCAGCATTGGCATCCCAGAGGACCTCTGAGTTACCTGTAAAAATTCCATTAAGTTCAAAATACTTTCCAGCTCGACCTGGTTTTTTCGACCTGGCTCCTGGACTATTTTATTAATTAGGTTTATTTGTATTATTATTGTGAAGAGCTAAAGCGTTTGTCAAGATGTAATTAATGATATGAAATAGGAGAATTGTGTAACACGCGAATTAGAATTTACCTGACGATCCAAATGGATCATAGGGGGAAGAAAAAGAAAAATAATAAAAAAAAATAATAATAATAATCTTGTATTTTTTAAAAAAAGAGGAAATATTGATGGCTAAGTACGACCTCAAGTAGAACCACATGAGCTAGTGTACACTAGTAAAATTTGTGTCGGTAACCAATGGATAAAGCTCTTTCTCCTCACTATCTACCTTCTTCTTCGTATCTAGTTTACGTGACTGGCAGACAAAATTGTAATTAGGATCTATCCATTAACCACACTGCCCTGGGTGAATACCGAATATTGTGTTAATATCTTGGATTGAGTTCGTATGGAGGTCTGGAGGTCAAGATCAATTGTACCTTTATGCTAACATGGTATATCTGAGCGCACGATAGTGCATAAGGCCAAGTTCAGTAATCTTTAACAAATGCACCTAGTTTTCCCACTCTCATATCTCTGCTTCCTCTTAAGATTGCCTTTTGAAATTTTAAACAAATATTAAGCTTAAGCAGCTGAGAACACTAAAATATTGAGCTCTTAATGTTAAGGCTTTTCAAAAGGGGATAGTTTAAAAGTTAGCATTTTTGTTACTGACTGCCTAATTTATTATCAAAATTATGTCACTTCCAGAATAGCTTCAAACATGAAATGTGGAACACTTGTATATAGCCATGTAAATTCCACAAAGTTAAAATTTTTTAACGAGATATAGATTTTTTGGTTCCGAGCTTACCGAAGGCATCGGAAGCTATGTGTTCGTTCCAAAGAACGAAACATTTTTAGATCTACGATTTCAAAAATTCCAAGACAGAAATCCGTTTCAGACATCAGGGAACATTTTTGGATCCGTGTCTGTCTGTTAGTCTGTCGGTCGGTCTGTCATTCACTTTTTGCGAACCAACATATCTTAAAAACTTTACACGTCCAATTTTAATGAAATTTGGACTGTAGGTCATAATTAGCCCATTGTTGGTCCCGTATAAGTTTTAACCTTCTGCGCCTATTTGTTTCTCTTCCACATGCGCACAAACATACATTTATTTACCTATAGCTTCAAAAGTATTTATCTGATTTGAATGAAACTTTTACAGTTTATCGAAAGTAACCCGCAGATAGCCCCAGATTAATTTAATCCATCTGCGCTCTTTAACTTTTGCTAAATTGATACTTTAATTCGTGTAAAAAAAATCAAAACCATTTTGACAGATTAAAAAAACGGGGGAAACAATTAATCCAATTAGACAATAATGGCTTTGTAAAAGCATAAAATCAATAAAGTACGTGGATAGGATGCGAGGAAGCTATGTGCCTCACCAATGGGCAGTCTATTTTTTTTTTTTTTTTTAGTATTTTGTATTCAACTGAGAGTCTTTTACAAATAATTTACACTATGCTTGATTCAATATATGTACATTACATGTGGGAGCTGGTGCGGCTTTTTTTATAAGTTCTAAAAAGGCACAGCTGCAAGATATTGCTGTTAGAGTTAGCCGGTTCTTTATTCCTTTCCTTTCGAAGTCAAATTTCCCGTTTACTCGAGTTATATACAGATAAGAAACATCGCATAGTTTTCATATATCGCTTTATCATTTATTTATAGTTTGATCGCATTTCTCCTGTGTATTACTGCGGTTTTCGGGATTGTTGAAATGTTGTTATATCGTTGTATCTGTTTTCGGTTGCATTAGATGTCCCCCCTCCCTCCGCTTGGAGAGCTATAAAGTTCACCTTTATACATTATGCCTATACTCGTATAAGGGAAATGAGAGTTGGATTGCTTGCTCTCCCAGTTCAATGTACGATCTCTTGGTTCAAACTCCTTCCTCACCCAAACTCTCATACGAATTACTTGTTTCCTTTTTCCCCCCAACACATATTCCCCAGCCTTTACTTCGCACCTAATTACTTTTTGATCTGTTTTCCGTTGTTAAGCCTACGCTAAATGTTAACCTGCTTTCTCGTTTTCTAAGTTTTTCCTTTGAAGAGTTAATATGAAACGCCATAAGCTCAGCGGAGTTTTGTATTGTTGTATAGGTATACATCATGAAATAGCCGTATTATGCCCAATCTTTATCCCTTGGAGTAATAGTAATCGTATATTACCAACATGTTTAATAATAATAATCCTTAGGGTACATTTACCTTAATAGGAACGGCGCTCTAATTCCTGGAACTATTCTTATTCGTTATATAAGTTCAGATGTAGATTGATTTTAAATCTAGGAGAATGAAGTCGTAAGTCATGTGGTAAATGTAAGATGGAATAAACCAACAAAAAATATGGAATGTAGATTTTGCCCTTGGAGTTTTTAACATAAATAAATGTTGTCATATCTGTTTGAAGCTTTCACTGGCATTTTTTTACTAGACGTTGACAGGCAACACTTTGCTAGTGTGCGATTCAACCTCATTTCATCTTCTCTCCTATTTTCCTTCTCTATCTTTTTTCCTCTATTTATTAATTTTGTCTGTGTACCGAGATTATTATTATTTTTTTCATTTTTTAAAAAATCCCTTACATTTTTCCCTTTTTACACGCTTTTAACTAGCTTACCTTGTCAGTAAGGGACAAATCTTGTAATCTATGTTTTTAAAGCCACTAATAAGGTTGGGTATTGTTATTTTTTAGCTTGTTGTTTCTTTTACGTCCCGATACACATTACTTATACACATTACTAAGAGGATATAAAGCGTACACATTATTAGATTATTACAGGACGGGTGATCGTGGCCACTTTACATATCTACTCGATGTGATCATCAGTGTGAAACATGCCTCACCTCTCTGAGATTCCAACTCACCAGATATATCTGGTGTCGAGGTTTTATCTAGGTTTCATGATAGTTGCGCAAGCGTGCTAACCACTCGCTTACGCCGGTCCCCTCAATTATTATTATAATTAATAATAAAATAATGTAAATTATAATACGATCATTCAATTTTATACTTCTAATTATGATTTATATGCTTTATTAAAAAAAGTCCAGTCATGCACCATGACTTAATGAGCGAATTTTCAAAGAAATCTGCGGATTATTGGCTTATGATAATATAGGAAAATTTTGGTTTAGAATTTGCATGGGTGAAAAAAAAATTTGGTACATAGGGGTACGAGGTACAAAAGTCAAAATCGTATTTACCTTTTAAGATGCATGTCGTTGGAAAGCTCTTTAAGAGTACAGTAATTGTTGTTATGTACACTTTTATCATATTTTCACATAAAAGGGGGGTAAAATGGAAAAAACACGTTTTTTGGCCTAAATGGTCAAAATTTGACCCCTAAATGGACTCCAAAAATTATGGCCAACGAACTCATCCTTTCTTTTGATATTATTGACATTTTAAAATTTGTTTGAAATTTGTAAGTGCATCCTAAGGGGAGATATCGTCTGGAGTGACACATATATACATATATACATACATATATACATACATATATACATACATACATAAAAAAAAGTGTTAAATTTTAGGAATCGATTCAGAATGGTCTAAAACGGATTTCCATGGAAAAACTTTTCAAAAATTCGCATTCCAAAAATTTTGAAGCCATTGCAATAGCGTAATTTTCTTTGAAAATTCGCTAAAACATTCTTATTTATTGTTTCCGAGCTTACCGAAGGTAACGGAAGCTATGTGATCTTTCTGAAGAAAGAAAATATTTTGTCTCCGATTTCAAAAATTCCAAGACAGTAATCCGTCTCAGACATCAGGGAACATTTTTGGTTCCGCGTCTGTCTGTCGGTCTGGCACTCAATTTTTGCGGACCAACATATCTTAAAAACTTCACGTCCGATTTTAATAAAATTTCTACGTTAGGTCAAATTTAGATCACATTGAAGCTATGTGACACACCAATTAGCTGCCTATTTTTATAACTAATTAACTCAACATTCTAATTAATATAATTTTATCTGTTATCTGTAATATAATTGTAATCTGTAATATAGTTGTCACTTTTTTCTCTTATTCTACCTTAGTTTGCATTGGCTTTTATCTTTCTTATTCTTACATTTATAAACTTAGTATATATTTGATCTTATTTGACCGTATACTGAGCCTTGGTCTTATTTATTTATTTATTTTTTTTTTTTAAAATGTGATTTTTTAAAAAAATATTTCTTAGCATTATTTAGTTAAGTTGACTTAACTTGCCTCTAATTCAGTGTTTTCTTATAGTGTCTTCATTCATAAACATTATATGAGTATCTGTATATTTTCTCTTCGTTCATATCTTCATTCATTCTACTCGAACATAAGGTGTGATTCCCTCTTATCTTTCCTTGCATTCACTTTAATCTTAAAAATAAACTAGTGATGCGGCGAAATATTGGTTTTTCGGTGAAAAATGTACATATTCTTAATTTACCTGAAAAGAGCTTTAAAACTACGTTATTTAAAATACGTTACACGCTTTAAAATATTACATTTTTTCAACACCTACTTTTTAGCCACATTTATTTTTTAAATGCCGGCAAAGATTGGATCTTTTTTAATATTAGCTACACAGGTAGCCCACTCTTTTGCATCTTAGAAGTGAGTAATAACATGCTTAGAATAATACAATATATAGAAGGAGGATCACTGATAACATTGAAGCCAACTTTGGTTGTGTCCCTTAATCCGCGTTCTAAAAATTCATTTTTGAAATTTGTGACGTCATAACTCTAAAATTATTTGCCTTCGGGTTTTTAATTTAATTTTTAGTAAATTTTAATTATTGATAGTTAGTTTCGTTTATTGTAATATTTTTATTGTGTTTTATCTTATTTTTAGCTTGAAATATGCTGAAGCTGAAAATAATGTTTATTATATCATGCCGTGCGAGGTGAAAAAAATGACGTCAGAGTGAAACGTAAACAATACAATGGCAGGGTTTGTCTTCTTTATTGTTTGTGAGCGGGCTTTGAATAGTTACAAAAGTATGTCCAATGTCCAACCTTCTCCAGTATAATGAAAAAAATGAGTGTTATGTTGGCAGCCTGGTCTTAAGGACACAACCTCTCGGCAAAAGTTGGCTTCACTCTCTTATCAGTAATTGCTTAGGATTCCGATTCTATGCTCCTTCTATATATAGTATTATTCTAAGATAACATGTCATACTCATACTGATCTCTAAACATTTTGTTTAGTTATCCGACATACTGGCGAAGGTAACTCGCAGGTAGCCCTAGATTAATGTCAACCGCCTGCACGCATTAAATATTGCTAAACTTGTTACTTTTATTGTAAAATAATTTTATTAAAAAAACATTTTTAAAAAGAAGTTTTTATTCGTATTCTTCTCAGCAAACCCTGTCATTTGATACCCATATCGTGGGCATGCTTTAAAAATAACTAGTCGGCCATCTTGGGCTGTCAGCCATATTGGATTTAGAATGATGTCACATAGCTAACCATGCATTGCCATCCAAACTAAGCGTGTATGCAAAATTTCAAGTTGCAGACATTGCAAGTTATATAAAAGCTTGTAAAACCAACAATTTTGCCATTTAAAAAACAAAGCACGGGGAAAACAACTAACTAAATTAGACGACAATGGGTTGAAAACGCATAGGATAGGATACGAGGAAGCTATTTGCTAGACTAATTGACTAAAATTGGCTCGATGAGAGTTTTGTCATTTTCAGGTCCACCTTATTGGCCTCCATCTTGAAAATATTAAGTGTAAAATTTCCAAAAACTCAAAGTTGTCACAAATGCTGAGACGAACTTATTTGTATCAGTTAATTTTTACGCCAGTAATTGTGAGACATCATCACAAACACCCAAAGTTTTAAAATCCCAAGTCTCTGTTATGAAGAACTCAACTACGCACCTTTAAGAATAATTTTAGGATGAGTGTAGGGTGTCCGAGTGGTTTGCGTGCTCGCAAATCGCTTGAAACTTAGGTGAAAACACCGACTATATCTGGTTCGAAGCCTAAAGAGGAGAGACATTTTTTACACTGATGATCACGTCGAGCATGTAAGTTAGGTGGCCGATCCCGTGCTGTAATAAACAATCGATGTGTTGATCATTGCCACAAAAAACTATTTTTTTTATTGATTGTCTGTTTTTACACTTATCTCATCCACTGTATCACTCGCTCCAAACTCAATAAACTAAACTCTTATCTTGTTATATTTTCTGTACTGTTGATATTATCGTTGCTATTTCTAACTTGTTAACTTGCTCTTTCTTTTCATAGATAGTGACTTGTTCATCTGAAGAGGGTTCTCAGTCTTTTCCACACTTATCGTCTCATTCATTCCATCTTATATTCACTCTTAGCTTATCTCACTTTCCGTATCACCTAGTTTAAGAACTCCCCTCGTCTTGGTTAGATTAGCTGTATTATGTTGGTGGTTCTCAGGCTGTTGTCTGTCGCATCCTGAACCTACATTCCGCGTCTCCTTTGCCTCGAGGCTATTGCTCGAGATTATCTTCTTTACTGCAGCCCTCCCAGACTAAAACAGTTCCCTTAACACCTGGTTCCTGTCTCCCGTGTCTTCATTCTTTATAATATTCTTTCCATTCGCCTAACTATCTCATTTCTCAAAATTGCTTTATTCCCAACCAAGTTTTTTTTTTGTTTCTTTTAGAATATTTTATTATTTAACCTAAGTAAATGTATGAGGTATTATTCTATCTATTCTTTTTGTCATATGGTCTGTTTTTTCTCTTTCCTAAGCTGTGTTTTTTGTACATTTGTTATTCTTAAGCATTGAGCCAAGTCTGTAATGTTTCTCTTTGCATTTCTAATGCATTTATATGAGCTCATTATAAACGTCTTTCCTGACTATGTTGACTTATAATTATCCGAATGTATTTTTTCCCTGTCGTTCTTTACCTCGTTATTTTCTCAATTCGTAGGAGCATAATCTTTTATCCTAAAAATTATATCTCTCGAAGAACTTCTATTTAACACCGATATATTATGACTTTTTTCATATTTGAAGAATGATGTTAAAAGTAATGATTTTTTTAAATATTTGTGCTGTAAATTTTGAGTATTAATTAAATGAAAAGACTAACAAATAAATGTTACCGGACGCAGTACTTATCTATATGAGAAATATGAGAAATTTTAGTAGATATGAGAAAATTTAGTTCAAGTAGTGTCTGACTGATTTTTCAAGGCAAATATTTGTTTTGCTCAACGTTTTATTATTATTTGAGATACTCTAATATTTTTTTTTTCCTTCCTTTTTACATTGAAGTTAAATAATTGATTTGTCTACTAAAAATGTTTCTCTTTCTGTAAAAATATTAATACATATAACATAATATATATACCCATCCTGAGTTATAATGTATTCTTTTTAAAATATAGTCTTTTTAGGGTTCTTATTCTCCTATATAACTAAACAATTTCAAGTACTCACAAAAGATACATGTGTATTTTGAATGATTCATGACTTAATGATACTTTTGCATCCAAGATATCTAAGTATATTTACGTACTTATAGCTACCATTCGGCATACGCCCTCAGTCTTTGCTAAGACACGTTGAGTTTACCTGTACAGACTAACTGTTAATTAGGTAGTCCATTTCATAATGTAGACCATTTTTGTACAAAATATATTAGCACACTGAATCCTATCATAGGCTCTGCATGGAGCGCGGAGTGAAAGCTAGTTATATGACTAATTTTTGTTTTTATGTTTTTGATTTATTACTTAATATTAAAAGAAATAAGTAATTAACGGTTTAAAATTAATTAAATATTATATTTATTCTAGTTTTAGGTATAAGTTATTTCTTGTTGAAGGTCAAGAATATTTATATTAAATTTCTATTTTACCTGTAAAGCTACAACTTTTTCCTATGAAACGCTAACTTTCTTTCTTTTTTTTTACATTCCGCGAGATGAATTTTTAAATATTTCATCAATCTGGATTTATCTTTTGCCTCTCTTAGTTTTGATTTATATTAAAGTAATTTCCCAGAGACATTCTTTTGCGGAGTGAAGATTTAAAATTGTATTTGTCTACTTTTGTTTAGATAAAAAGTTTTGAAATAAATTACTTTCACTTTCCTACTTTTTGTTGCCAAGTTTTAAAAGTTGCCGAAAGCATTGTGGACTATCTGATTTTTTGTTATATCCAAATTAAAGAATTCCACACAGAATTAAGTTTTAGACATGAGGGGACATTGTTTATGTTTATTATGAATAAATAATTTTCCCTCTTGTAATAAACCTATATATATAATATGTGTATGGTTGTTTATGATTGCTTTCGAGGTTACTGAAGGTAACAGAAACGATGTGATAGTTCTGAAGAACAAATATTTTTTATGTCTCTGATTTAAAAAATTCCAAGACAGAAATCTGTTTCAGACATTAGGGGACATTTTTGGTTCCGTGTCTGTCTGTCGGTTTGTCGCTCATTTTTTGCGAACCAGCATATCTTAAATACTACTCATCCGATTTTATTGAAATTTGGATGGTAGATCATAATTATTAGTCTATTTTTGGTCCTTTATAGGTTTGAATCTTCTATGCCCATTTGTTCTTCTTCTACATGCGTATTTACGCCGGCCACGAGACCAGCTAGTATACACGTATATCTTCAAAAATACTCATCTGATTTTTATGAAATTTTGAAAGTAGCCACTCTATATACCCAGATTATTCAACTGCTTTCTCTTTTTAAATGTTGCTAAATTGATATTTTAATTCATGTAAAAAAATCAAAACAATTTTGATGAATTTAAAAAATGGTGGGAAAGTTAAATAAATTTGACAATAATATTTTACAATTACATTTTACTCATGCTGCAGTGAAGAAAGGAATAATTATTATAGATTCTAGAAGAATAAATACCAATGGGAGATGAATTAATTTATAAAAGCCAGAGAATTACTTCCTCACCAAAGAAACGACCAGAATAATTATTATATATTCATCTGGAGTTCTATTAAATGGAATTTCTGATTGCAATATTCCCACTTCTTCAGCAGTTCTAATATATACCAAGTTTTTTACCCTCTGATTTTTCCCAATCAAAGAATACATTTTTCCTTCTTTTTTTATTAGAATTAAACTTTGGTTTTATTTCTCTTTAATAAAATGTTGTATTATATTTCGCCACATGAGTAAGTAAGTTTTATTGTGATTTGATCTTTTTAAGATAACAATTAAGATTACAATTTAATATATTTTTCAGTTTTAGGTCATTAGTTTATTTATTTTTTTGTCTTATTCTTTTTTCCTTATTGATCCTTTTTCTTTAATTTATTCGAATCGAAGGAAAAAATGTGCTTGTCTTTTCAAAAATAGAATTTCAAATTGGTTAGCGGTTAAGCCTAAAACTACTTAAATCGCTTCATTTTTATACGGCTTATAAACGTGCCCCACCCAGTGTCCGAGTCCAATATCCGAGTCTAGCTAGACTGAGGTCTGTATCCGTATCGCTGCATCTGTATATTTTTGGAATATCTTTCTATAAAATTGCTTTTCCTATTCCTCTCTTTTCCTTCATACCTTTCAGTTTCATCCACCTACCTATTATCTATTCTATCAGCTACCTGCACCAAGTTTTCTCCCTATATTTTTTGTATTTCTTTTTTCATCCAGCAATTTCTGACTTATTACAGTCAGCTAAAAGTCTGCTATAAGGCTTTCTGGTCCTGTTCCTGTTAGTGATTTTCTTACTTAGATCATGTGCGCAAAAAAAACTGCAATTTAATACTGAGCAACTTAATACGGTTCTCCGTAACACGTTTGCTTCTTAGGTATCCTAGTCATTGTGATTATTCTATAGAACATTTTTTGTCTCAGATTTCCATTTCCTTAACAGAAATCTCTGAAACATTAGGTAACATTTTTTTTATCATATAATAGTCATTCTTTGTTTCTGTTTTATTAAAAGAACAACTCTGTTGGCTTTAGGGTTTCGAGGTTATCCTAGAAACCCTTATGCTTATGGTAGTTCGTCCGTCCGTCCATTGCATCTTGGATCATCCGACCTATCTTCCGACCTATTGTAGCTAGAGATTTTAAATTTGGTACACAAGTTAAACTTTTTTGCCCAAAAACAGGGAAAATGTTGCAAACATCACAACTCGAAATTACTTCGATCACCGAGCAATTGCGAACTGAACGCAACATTTCCTATTTTTTGTCATTTTTGAGTGGGTTATCATTTTAAAGGTATTGAAATGTAGATCACAAATATACTTCGCATTTACAAAATGGCGGTCATTATACCCCCAAAAGAACCAAATAAGTGCATACCTAAGATGCTAAAGGATATTATGCTCACCTTATTCCTCCAAAGTGCAACTTTTTAATATATAAGTAAATATATATATATATATATATATATATATATATATATATATATATATATATATATATATATATATATATATATATATATATATACATATATATTATATATCAGCAATGTAATACCGTGTTTTGCACACTGCAATAAGGTACACAATTTGTGTTAGTGAGAGACACCAAGGGATGTGCCACGCAAGCATGACACATAGGAACTGTTCCAACATTAGATTATACGTCACAAAGATGTTGGCTCGGCATTACGCCATGTCCTGCATCGTTTCGTCGCGTCCGACTCTTCAGGGGCCCGACGATGCCCACCCAACTCTGGACCTATACCAAATCAAGAAGATCAGATATAGGGCTTTATCAGAGACGAGCATGCTCTCACACCGCCATTCTTGCTTGGCTGGCAAAACAAATCAGCAATGTAATACCGTGTTTTGCACACTGCAATAAGGTACACAATTTGTGTTAGTGAGAGACACCAAGGGATGTGCCACGCAAGCATGACACATAGGAACTGTTCCAACATTAGACTATACGTCACAAAGATGTTGGCTCGGCATTACGCCATGTCCTGCATCGTCTCTCACTAACACAAATTATATATATATATATATATATATATATATATATATATATATATATATATATATATATATATATATATATATGTATATAATAAATTAGTGTGTGTGTGTGTATTTCTGTCTTTTTTGGTGTTTTGCCTTACAATCTTATAAGGGGTCAAATAAGTGTCGAGGTCACCTATTTGATTCTGATTTTGAGTGGATCACAACCTAATAAAATACTCTCTACTTTTTATTTCTAAACTCATTAAAATACATTCTATAAGGAATGAACCAATCTACCTCAAAGTTGTGTTATTCCATCCAGCTTGACAAAATACGTTTTAAAGGACATTTTCCTTAAATTAATAATTTCAATTAATAAATACCCCCGCATAATAAATGAGGGGTCTTCAATGGCAAGAACGGAAGTGATAAACCAAGTTTCATGAATGGATAAATTAAACATTTTTTCAGACACCGTGCTTTTGGTCTATTTTACCCGTACTATATATATAGTATTATTTATTTATCATAAAAATAATAAATATAAATAAACTGTTATTTAAGTTGTTGCTATTATATAATATGTATATATTTATGTTTATATTTTTTTCTTTTCAGGTAAGCCTAATAACGTTTGTAAGATCAGTTGGTGAGTTAAACATTTTTGGCTTTCTCCTATAAGTAGTATATAAAGAGGATAAGTAGTGTAGTGGCGTAAAAAAATTGTTATTTGTGTATTTACAGGTTTTAAGTTCCCTTAAGTTTATAAGGTGATTATTTAATTATGTCTTTCTGCTGGCAGTGCAGACCCAAGGAGGCTTAACTACTGAACCTTAAGTCTTTCCCTAAATAACTTATAAAAATAATTTTTTGGTGGTTTGTTTATATTACATCGGTGTTAGAATTTTGCTATATAATTGAAAATTTTCAACCCCATAAAAAATACTGAATCGGTTGTTAAACTTATATATATATATATATATATATATATATATATATATATATATATATATATATATATATATATATATATGTATATAAATTCTCTCTCTTCTTACTGTACTATAGAATGAGTTGTTTTCCTAAAGTTGACAGAATAAAAGCTTATCGATTTTCTGAATGGCGACACTAGGGGGATAAGAAAGGACGGCGTATGAAGGATAAATAAGGGAATCTGGTAGAGGTAGTTAATATCGTTAACTGTTTTATCCTTGGTTTAATGACACTGGGTATCGAATAAACTATGACGACGGTCTAAGCCTGTCTCTAGCCCTCAGTGGGTCAAGTGTTCATTATCTAGACAAGTCTCCTACCGGGAGGAGGGTCTAACCAACTATCCGTGTTTGACCCAATTATCTAACCTATTATCGCTAATTCCTCGTTCTAACTTTAGGCCTTTGTTTAATATTATGTTAAGTTATTATCTTTGGTCCACTTATTATCATATTTCACTCTGATAACATACACAAATCGTCTACTAGACCAATGTTTGCCTTTTATGTTGAAAAAGGCACTTTTACATAAATTGTTTTATTTACCCCATTACCCACTCATACCACAAAAAATATTGACCAATATTGACAAAAGTTTTTAAGTTTATTGCTAATGCTAATGCATAACAATAAGTGTCTATAGTTGACGACCTACTATGTGGTTTGTTTCGTGCATACTGAATTTATTCTGTCATTAGACCGGTCGAAACACATCAGTATTAAACATTTACCCTCCTTTTTGACAACCGTAAACTACTGCACACGTTTTACATGAGCAGATGAGTTACCTAATTAGGAATTGAATAATATGTGTTTTTATTGCAAACTTATTTCAGCTAATAATATGTAGTTGATTGAGATTTTGTAGTATGTATTCATAATGAAAGTATCCTGGTAACGGTTGTTAGAAAACAAACACTATTCTAGTTCAATTAGTCTTTTATTATTATAATCATAAATAAAACTAATAAGACCTATTTCGACTCATCAGTGTCTGATCATTTTTCCTAGTCAGGCTTGTCGGAAGTATTTGGAGTATGTCGGCAAAAGTGGAATTATCTACTAGTTGAGGAGCAAAGGTGTATAAGGTTGTTAGGGTGGTATGTGGTAGGTGGTTGTTTTCACCCTACATTAGTACCAGAGTGTAACTTTATATTATTACAATTATTTTTTTAAATATTTGGATATTATAACCAAAAAATTCATATAATTTACAATATTGTTTTGACGAGTCCGTTAACCAGTATAATTGGACCAGTTGTTTCAAAATGGTGGCCATATAATACTGTGCTTTAGCTATAATTTTTCAACGGCTTATCATTATGGCGTTAAAAATAACGCTATAACTACTTTTTTTATCGTCAAAACGCAATGAACATACTCCGAAGGCTGTTTGGAAGGTATTATATTTTTAAGACTTTGGGGGTGATAACTATGATTTTTTTGCATTAGTGTATTACCCTTTTATTTATTCAATTATTCTGAAGTTCATTCCTTGGTCTTAAGGGTATAAATAAAAACTAAGTTTTCATTCTGAATTGTCTGTTCTGTATTTCAACCCCACTTGGACATTTTTTGATTTGTTAAAATAAATGAGAAGGACATGAAAAAGTTTTTTGAAATTTTCAAGGTCACATGGTGCAATAATAAGTTGGTAAAACCAAATATATACACATTTGTACATACAGACCGTTCTCATCTTGACGCACCCCAATGACACATTTTCATTAAAATAATGTTGAACTCTTAACTTCATCCTCTTGTTTTTGAGGGATGATTTTTGATGGCTTGCCCATATTGTCCTGTGTTTTTAGGTTATTACACACATAACGGATAAGTTTTGAATTTTTGTGTTTGGTACTTTCGCAATCAGGTGCGATAACGACCGGAGACAAGAAATTATAAGGCCCCTCGGTTTTGCTTACGGAGCCTAAAATGAACTGAAGATTTATTAAATGTTAGATGTGACCCACATGAGGTAATTTCAACATGCCTGCAAATGATGTATGCGTAATAATATGTGTTAATTTTTAGTCTTTTAGAATTTTTAAATATAAATTTTCAGCCCTAAGTTGAGAACCCTTATTCCTGCGTTTTTCTGTTGTGTGGAGATCGTTAATGCACCTGCATCTCCGTAATTACCTAAGACAAAATTTTTAGACTACAGTTATGTTATGTATAATAACCCCAACACAGGAGTTGAAACATTTGTTATGCCCCATATAGGCTAGTCCAACCGAAATAAGAGACTCTCTGAGTACAAATATAAAATTATGAATTTGATTCTTTAAGAATTTCCAAATACCTTTCTCTACGACCTAATTTTGGCAGTGTATTTTTGTTTAAATAAACCAAGTCAAAGATAACTTATCGTTGGTGCATTTAACATTGATTGATGTTTCTGGAAGAAACCATTATTCAATGTCATTCATAGGCTACGTGTCAACAGCAACTTTTCGTTAATGTGCAATATACACGTTACTTTACTTAACTGCTTTTTTGTGAATATTTGTATGATATATGCTCTTAGAAAACTTATGCAACACTATTGTACTTGCGTTGAATAAAAAATTGCAATATAGAATAAAAGATAGAGCTTTGACACAATATTATGTAGTAAATGTATACTCCTCATTTACGTAGTACATAAGTATATACACCTCATTTACGTAGTACATATATGCATCTCATATATATTTACATTGAACATAAATAGACGAATAGAATATTGCGATGCTGATATTCGATGTCAAGATTTTTATGGATTTAAATGTTTTAAGGTTCCTAGAAAACAATTTTTTAAAAATATTTTATTGTTAGTCGATATAGGGTATTGTTATTAAAGGGATTAGGTGATTATTTCCGTGTGCCTTAATTGGCTATATTCCCCCCCCCCTTCATTCGTGGCATAGTTATGTCTAACACCATTAATAGTCGTCTTTTTTTTTTTTTTTTTTTTCTTTTTTTTACTGGTCTTATATTACTTTGCTTTGTAAGTTTCATCGCACATTTCCGTTTCCCCAATTTTGAACCACTTACCGTCTTTCAATCTTCCCCAAATTTTGCACATAGATACAACTAAGGTGAAGAATACAGAAACCAAAAAAAAACAAAGAATAAAAACAAAATGGCGTCAAATTTATTTGCTTTTCAAGTTTCATCGCACACCTATTACCCCAATTTTGAACCACTTACCGTCATTCAATCTTCCCCAAATTTTGCACATAGATACAACTAAGGTGAAGAATACAGAAACCAAAAAAAAACAAAGAATAAAAACAAAATGGCGTCAAATTTATTTGCTTTTTAAGTTTCATCGCACACCTATTACCCCAATTTTGAACCACTTACCGTCATTCAATCTTCCCTAAATTTTGCTCATAGATACAACTAAGGTGAAGAATACAGAAACAAAAAAAAAACCAAAATGGCGTCAAATTTATTTGCTTTTTAAGTTTCATCGCACACCTATTACCCCAATTTTGAACCACTTACCGTCATTCAATCTTCCCCAAATGTTGCACATAGATACAACTAAGGTGAAGAATACAGAAACCAAAAAAAAAAAAAAAAAAAAAAAAAGTTGAAAATAAGACCAGTTTTGAAAAATGGCATTTTTATATTAATTATTTAAAAAAACAAAACGATACTCCTACTATTTATTTTTTTCTTAAAGAAATAATTCTCTGAGGCGAAATTGAGAAATTAACATTAACTTCGAATTTAGTAGTGGTGCCCCCCCCCCCCCCCCCTCCTACATCTATCTTATAATGAATAGATTATAATGCTATTAAGAGATCCCCGGTAGCTCATTGCTATCACGTTTGCTTTTCTCAAAGGATGTTCCAAGTTCAATATCCGACTCCGGCAAGAAATGCCATGCTGGGTGTCCTGTCCACCCAGCATGGCCATATAAATGGTAAGCTGTTTATGTAAAATAGCGACCAACTGGTTGCGTATGTCAATAGTAAAGTTTATATGGCTGGTGTGACTATGTGTCATCCATTACATGTATTGGATCAGGGGTTGGCATGCATTGGGTCAACGAGAGCCACATTGCGGTATTACATACATTATGAATAGACACTATAGTGACCTATCGACGCAACTTTAACTTTATCAGACCTACTTAAAAGCGACTTATGTACGACATAAACGCTCTACTTATTTGTTAATTTGTGAAAAAAGTTCTGAAATATTAATAAAAAGAAATGATTTAAATTTTCAATAGGAGTCGCACTTAACTCAACGAAGAGTCGCATTTCTTGTCCATCCTTGACGTTTGGCAGACTTAGGCGATCAATGGCCTCTGAGCAACGAAGTAAGTTTGTTAGTAAAATGCTATTAATGAATATGAGTGGTTGACCAACTCTCAATTTCAGTCATTATTGGCCTCATTGATCCTGTTGATTATAAGAAGATTTATATAATTTAAAGAATCTTTACATGAAAAAGATGTGGTTACCTCGTATCCTATAGGGTTGCCTATGAGGGGATGGTAGACTATTGTGACAAAGAACAGTGGACCCCAGAAGACAAGGTATGCGGCCGTGATGACCAGGAACATTTTAACTCTCTGGACCCCTTCTTTCTCCACCCTTCTCAGATAATTTCTTATTCTTCTGTGCTCCTCCATCGCTCCACCCATACCCTGAAATTAACAAAACACAAAATTTTAGGAATAAAAGCTTTAATGGAGGCCATCCTAGTGGATTCAAAGAAATTTTTCTTTGCAGGTAAAATAATACTGGTTTTGTTTATCAAAGCAGATTTCGGTCATTATAAGGCCATCATTAGTGCCGAATAGGGAAGAACTAAAGTTGCATTATTAAAATAATATGAAGAAGATGAGTATATATTATGTTAGGAGACCAAAATAAGTCAGTGTTACGTTGGTTTCCCAACGTAACACTTCAAGCTAAGTAATATTTTACGTGGAGAAACAGTTTCTTTGAATCCAGCATACAAATTAATCCGTGTTGTAAAGAATTTTAAATAAATAATTAATTAGTTAGTACTAGGGCTATTAGACTGAGGGACAACTGCTTAATACTTCTACGTATATGTTAGTCATATATAATGTGTGCCTAAATCTAAGTTTGCTACATGTGTCACCTCTCTATAGTAAGCGAACCATGAATGTTTTTATTTTTTATTAATTGCTGTTTCAGTCTCTTGGAGAGAAAATCCACTTTTCTAATAACTAACTAAATTTTGTAAACTTTATATTGAATATGAAAATATTCAATAATCAGATCACTGTGATATTGAATAAAACGTGGATAGTGTCGTGAGTGTTGCTATTATTACAACGTCATTATAATTATTTAAAATATTATTTCACTAAAGAGTTATAAAGTACATTTAATATAATTAATTTGTTGAAACTGAGTGTTATTGCTATTGGCTGCATATTTAATGATTTTTGTGAATTTATTGTTGCCATACCATTTATAGTTATTCATATTATTAGTTTTAAATACATATTTATATACATAATTAAGCTGTCGCCTTTTAGCAGTGGTACGTCTTAGAAACGTGTAAATAAAAATAATTCATAAATTGTAATGAAAAAAAAAGCTTTTAAATAGCGTTATTTTCAAAGCGTAACGCCGTAATTCTTTTTTAGATAACTTTTCGTAGTATTAAGCCAATTTGATAAATTAACTGGATTATTAGGATAATACTTCTAATGCCAGTTAAATATTAAATGAGAATCCTTTTTCATTTTCTTTAATATTAAAATTGTTTAAATAAACTACGATTATAAATTAGTGTATTAAGTTAAAATTAGATAAGGAGATATCCTTTCCCATCTGGCTGATAGTACCTCAACATTTTTAATGATAAGATAATTTATAGGGGAAGCTATAATTACAACTTACTGAGTTTTTGAGTCGTATTTTATACAATTCTTTTACTTTGTACCTATGATAAGAATCTCATATAGCAAATTTTAATTTTTTGCTCTTTATTTTATTTTCTTTCATTCAACAGTTTTAAGGGTTCATAGGCAAAACCGAGGACCCTTATAATTTCCTGCTTTTGTCGTCTGTCTTTCTGGAGTTTTTAACGCACCTGTATTTCCAAAAGTGCGCTTTTCAAAAATTTACCTATGTAGAGTGTAATAGCCCAAACTCAGAAAAAAGTATGTAATCCCCGATTTATTTGATTAAGTATTACGAAAATTAGTTAATGTTTTAATGATTGGGATTGATCATTTTTATGATTTTTGAAGGTATATTATTCTACGTGCAAAGAACTACATTGATTCTATTGCTATATTGTTAAAGTCTTTACTTAGTAGGGCTATTATAGTTGGGAAAAGGATTTTGGCAGCTTTGGTTGGGGATAATGGGGGATGTTTGTGTCGATAGTTGTTAAAAATTGTTACCGTGTGACGGGAATCGGCGTTGCCTCCTCCAGTAACGTTGACGAGGGTTGTTACGAGGCCGGCAACTCTGACAGCCTCGACGTTAGCTTTCGTCAAATCTCTATAAAGTTTGTGCAGGTGGAATAGTGTCAGCATGACACAGATCAAGTTGATAACTATCCAAAGGACGTTGAGGACATAGTGTCTGAAGGGTCCGTGGACGAGGGGACAGCTAGGGGCGTTGTGGAAAGTTTCGGAGTTTGCTGCGAGGGCACCTGATAGGAAGGTAGGACCGAGGTTAATGGTTATGGAAGAGAACCAGATCATAAAGGCGCCGAAGAGGACGCACTGGGGGGAGTCCATGAGTAGCGGTATGGGCGTGGTGTTCGGTTCATCCTGATCGGGGAAAACAGGCGAGTCGTTAAGGACCGTTGTGAGCATGTTGACGGTGGACACTGTCACCAAGAGAAGGAAAGCCGTCTCGACGAGTGAACACTTCTTGACCGGTTCACACCTTAATATGCTGACTGCTAAAGGTATCAGAATACCTGCCCGACAGCAGTCTACCAGAGCCTGATGGAACATCAGTCCTTGAGACCACCTGAAACAAGAAAAAAATCATTTTCAAGTATGAAATTGCATAAAGTCTAAATGACAATATACATTAATTAGTGACTTTATTTTTGTTACTACATATTTTGTTAAAATTAAAAAATAGCTTAACAATAGGATAACTGATTCAGCTAAAGTTTAAATAACATATTCCTTTTATTCGGGGTTCATTAAGGTTTTATATTCGACAAAATATTTCAACCAGAAAATCATAATTACTACTCTTTCCTTTAAACTGATTTTTTGTGGTTTGTTCCAAAATAATAATTTAAGTAACCACTGTTTTTAAGAGGTTTGTTTTAGTGATGAAAATCATTAATACATTGTCAATTCGAGATAGACTTCTGATTATTATGGCACATCTCTTCTATTCTAATCGTGTGTTGAGTAGAGTCTATAGGCTTTTCTCTCTTTTTTTAATTTTAATTTATTTCCGCGGCCGAGGAATGTCCAACTAAGCAGAGTCATTTGCAATGAGATCTTCTCAAGACAATAGAAATTCTTCCTTAGTTTTTTCGAATCTAAATCAACTTGGAAGTCCCCATACCCATACTTTTATTAGAATGAATAATTAAAAAGGGAAAGGAAATCCATTGACATTCCCCGACCCAAATTAAAACCTTCATTTATTATTTACTTTTTTTATTGTAAGAATTGTATGTTAATTAACTAGGGTTAAACTTTATTTTAGGTAATACTAAAATTCTCCAACTATTTTCTTCGAATAATCCCTTTTTTTTACTCTTAAAGCATTTATTTTAATGGGAAACTTTTCCAATTGCAAACCTATTTTATACAATTTTCATATTTTAAGTGTTTTTACCGTTAGTAAAGTTAAAATAACAAGACAGCATAATTCCAATTATTTCCCACTCTAGAAGTAATCTTGCCGTACTTGTAACTGCACAATAGAGATGTGAATGCAATGCATTTAAATACACTTTTTAAATACAAATTTAAATACAATGTTGTTTGAAAAGCTTACTCGGGTTTGTTATCTAGTATAATATTTAAACTTTGTGCCTAATTTAAGCTCTTAATTATATTAATATTTGTCAAATTGGAATTGTTGGCGTCGTGGGAAACTGAAAGAAGAGGGCGTCCTAAATATAAATATATATATATATATATATATTATTTTTTACCAATTTATCCTTGCGTGTCCTTAAAAATTGGTTTTTTCATCCCCCTCTAATTTTTTTTATTTTTTTAAATAGTTATTCTTTTTCAACAAACAAAAAATGAGTTTTTTTGGGATTTACATATGTCACGATCCCTCCCCTCCAGAGCGGAAAGTATTATGATGGCGCGAAAATTCAATTTTGAGGTTTCGATGGATTTTGGAGATTTGTGAGGTATCAAATGAAAGGTATTGAAGAGTAGATTACAAAAATATATAACACTTGTGGAAAGCGTTTAATTTTCTACGCCATTTTGTCAAAAAACATCCAAAATTTGCACCCCCCTCCCCTTACTAATTTCATGTTTACAACACCAACGAAACCCTTTTTACGTGAGACTTCACGCACTACAAATTTTTTTTTTTACTTTTTCTTACCTATGGTAGGAAAAGTTATGTTTTCACACAACATTTTTTTTCGAGATTTCAACTGGGATAATTCAGTTGAAATCTCGTTTTGGGTGTTTTTAAGACCTACTGCGCAGCATGACGTCTGTACGTGTGTTATCATCATAGTGATGCCAAAAGGTCGCGAGTCGCGTTATGACATAGGGACCTCGCTTTGCTTGCGGCCAATTTAATTAAGAGATTGACGGTTGCTGGACGGATAGTGTGAAGTAGCCCTTTGTTGCAAAAGAGTTTTAAATACGTAAATTTGAGGTTGGTCTGACCATAGTTAGTTTCTTAAAATAATCCATCGAATTTTTAACCCCCATGATAAACTTCCTACCTTTTTACAATATATTAATATTTATCTCGCATTTATCTCTGAATCAAAATGCGAATTGGCGGAACCGCGTATTTCTCCTTTTTTGTTTTTTCAAAAGAAACTTTTCCCATTTCAAAAACTTGCAAACTTATCCGTTGGTGTGAAAAGTTTAATCAAACCGAAAAGAATGGGATTTTCAAAAACAGTTGAAAGGTCCGAAGCAACATGGCAGCAATTACTGATTAGAAAGTTTCAAGAGAGGGGTTTCAGCACGGTTCTCAGTAATTCTGTATTTCTCACAATCGGAAATAATTAACAAGTATTTCTTGACTATCTTCCCTTATTCGGATTATTTTCAAGTCTATTGAGAATTATTCGAATAGGAATTTATTCTCGATAACCACTTAATTATTAACAGATAATTAATTATTGACTTCTTGATGACTATTCTATAAGTAAAACTTCTGTACAGATTAAAACCACACCCATCCTCGTGAACATATAAATAAAATATTATCACGCTGTATAAATTAATTAAAATATTTACTTTGAGGGAATTTAAATAATGTCGTATTAACAATATTTCATAACGTTGGATGTATTTAATCTTCTGTTTGACATTTCCTCTTTTTACGAACTTATACTCAGCTTAGCCCTTATATATTATATCGTATTATATAATATATTCCAATAATTAATTATTTTTTACATATTCAAATAAATTATACGGTGCAACTCGTAATTAATAATAATTTATTTATATTTATTGGTTTCTAAACAAATTATACATAACTACAAAAAATATTCCTTTTTTTTTTTTTTTTTTAATTATTATTATTTCTTGTTAAATTTTGTGATTTCGTCCTCCCATCTTTTCTTTTTGTGACCTCTATTCCGAAATCCGAAGTTTGAAGTCCACATAGTGACACGCTTTGTCCATCTTTCATCTGTAGTCCTGACCACATGTCCTGCCCAGTTCCACTTCATTTTTTTAACGGTTTCTCTGATGTCCTGCACCCCGGTCTCCTGTCGAATTAGATCGCTTCTGATTCTATCTTGTTTTCTTACTCCTTTCATACTTCTTTCCATAGCCTTTTGCGTTATTTCAAGTCTGTACAAGGATTTTTCTGTTAGGGACCAAGTCTAACAGCCGTATATCAAAGTAGGAATTACGCAGGATTCAAGCACTTGACCTTTTTTTTGAGAGTTACATTCGGATTTTTTTCATTGTGTTAGAGTAACCAATATTTTTTCCATCCTACTGATACCCTGCGGCTAATTTCTTTTTCATTTCTTTTGGATATACTGATCAGTTGACCTAAGTAAATGGTATTATCTATTGTATTTAAATTTCCTTCCCATTACCTTATATCACTGAATTTCTGAAAAGTCCATTGTGATAAAATTTTAATAAGGGATATTCAAGGGAGGAAGGAAAACAGCGTTTGGGTGTTGAAAGCTGAGGTATAGATAGATTCAAAGATAACTTGATGATCAGGTGGCAAGGGAAATTCCTACTTATGGCTGGTTGAAATGGATGAAGTGAACGCCCGGTTTTAACATGGCCAATTTTGCTTAGTTATCCGAAAGAGATAACAGTTTCGATTTGGTCGCCACTCATTACAGGGTAACAAAATAAAATTGGTTTATGATAACCAAGTTTCATAATGAGCCCGTTTTAATCAGTCTCAATAATGAGACTACTATAAAACTTTTTCTGAAATCGCTAGCGGTGAACGCTGGATATACACCTAACAATATTAGAGAGCATTATTCCAACTTTGAGGATAAAATCGATCAATTTAAAAAAACGTGAAACCTCTCGATTGCTAATTAGTGTGGCATATAACTTCATCTATCCTACCTCCGAATGAATGGCCGCTTAGTATAAAGTGAAATATAAAGAAGTAGATTTAAAAATAACGTGTATTACCAAAATATTAGGTTGTGGGCATGCGCAAACGCGAGAGAAAATAATAAGCAAAGATGTTATTAACAAGGAAGGGTATGAAAGTAATAGGAATGTAATTGAAGTTTTTCTTTTGTGGACTTGGTTTTTTTATGTAAGTTTTTTTATATTTCCAAAACCTGAAGAAGCCCAGGTTCCCTAGGCGAAAGCTTGTTTTAATCAAATATAATAAGGACTTACATTCCAAAGAAACAACCAACTACTTATGTAATAGGAATGATTATAAATTAATACTATATTGGCTAACTTTCTCATACTATCATTATTTACACACTTTCATAAAAATTGGACAAACAGAAAATATGGATTTTTTATAAGTATGATATTAGAGTCCAAAATTGTTTTCTGACATCTAAAATGCATTGTTGATATTTCAATGTAGAATTAGAAAAGAAATATATCCTTGAGAATGATCATATTGCTTCCGTACCGAAGGCAAGCTCGGAAAAAAATAATACAAATAAAAATTTCAAGATAAAAAGAACTTTTTATATACTACGTTTTTAAATTTTCTGTTGAATCGTATGTAATGTTGATAATATAACTGTTATTGTTACATAATATTATAATGTTAGTTGAAAAAAAAAAATAGTTCCGAATTTATTTACTTCACATAAATGACAACCATCCAGAGAGCTGATCTTAAACCTATAAAAGGATAAATCTTTGTACAACGGATCTCCCCAACACCAAATCTAAAGCATGCCATCGATATATTTGAAATAATATAATCAATTTTTCCTGTTTTGCTGTCATTCAATGTTTATCTATCACAAATTTGAGACCCGTCAAAATGAAGATTTCGTAAATATTGGATATGGCAAAACAAATAAAATAACTGGCGGATTTTTTCCGAACTAACTATCCGCACAGCAAAATTTGCTGAAAACTAATTAAATTCTGCTGAAAGATGGCTAAAAGTATTAAAATAATGCATTGTCATCGTGTTCTGAGCTATGCTAAAAGTTTCATTTGTCTAGCTATTCGGGAAGTTAGTTAGAAATCGATTGCCAGATTTGTACCGGACAAACAAACAAACAAGAATGCAAGCTAATAAAAACGTAGTAAAATCATGATATTTCTTAAATATGTTTCCACAATATCTAAAACAAAATGTGGTAAAATTATTAATACACTTAAAATACCAATAAGTTCATGTAAGGGCAATAATTCGATCTGACACACTTTATTTATTTTTACTTTTCCTCACCTAGTAGGAAAAGTATTGTTTTCACCCAATTTTTTTTTGAGATTTCAACTGAATTATCCGTTTTGGGTGTTTTTAAGACCTCCTGAGAGGTTTTCAGCATGACGTCTGTATGTGTGTTATCATCGTAGCGCCCAGAGTATTTATGACCTAGAGAGTTAAAACAGTAGAAAAATCAGTCCTACTTCTAGTTGTGCCGCCTGGAAAATCAACATTTTTTTCATTACCTTGAACCCAGTTTGCTGATTCAGCAAAAAAATATAAAATCATTCAAAAATCTAAAAGAGGTCCTATCGAGTTGAAATTTGGTACGAATGTACCTCTCTGAAAAACAAACAAATCCACAAACTTTAATTTTGATATCGGCTGCCATTTTGAAGTTATCGATTTTTGAATTTTGAAACTTTAATTTGACGGTTAATAATACCAAAAGTATAAATACGTTTTTGACCTATAGCATATCGTTTGAACCGCAAAAAAATTCCATTCATTAGTTTAAAAGTTAAGAGCAACATAATTATTAATTAAGCCGCGTCTACACGATCCAAGTTGACTTGGACCAAATCAGTTTTGACACTATTTTGACGCTACTTGGATCGTGTAAACAGGTTATCAATGTCAACTTGGACATCCAAGTTGAGTTAGACGTTATTTGATCAAGTAGACTTGGATAGCGTCAACCATATGATTATGACAAGAAAGCTGTCAAAAATGAGAAAAGACGTGAAAAGTTGTGACGCATTTGTTTATAAGAAGGGTATTGACAGCTTTTATTGTTTTTAAATTTTTGTTTTTTTTTTCCTTTGCTTCTAAATGTTTTCTTTTGACAAGTTCCCCTACTTGGACCAAGTATACTTGGATCGTGTAAACCTGCATCAAAAATTCATTTTTACTTTGACCAAGTAGATTTGATCAAAATTACTTGGTCCAAGTCTACTTGGATCGTGTAAACCCGCCTTAAGTGTGATACTTTTGTTAAACGTCAAAGTTTGTTTACATCTGTCAAAGTACCGCCAAAATTCAAATAATTAAATAAATAAAAATAATGTACATTTAATAAAAAATAAAATCAGTTTGTTCAAAACGGTCACCCATCCAAGTACTGACCACGCCCAATTCTGCTTCCTGCTACTGCGGATCAGCAGGAGAGGCCACTTAAGTGGCCTCCAAAGTGAGGAAAAGTAGAATAGTAACACGTACCCGTTTTTTTTTTGTGTTTTTTGTGTTGTTTTTTGTTAAGTGTCCCTGTTGAAATAGTAGATCGACAGTGTCTTTTGTTTTACGATAAATTTGATATGTATATATATATAATATTTACTCACCCACATAGCCTGACATAAGGCAATGTTGTTTAAGAGGGGATATACATGGGAGAAAACAATTGTTATAGCTAAATTGAAATTGACGCAGAAACACTTAAACACACAAAAAAATCACATCATAATGTTGTATTTTTGTTTTAAATAAAATTATTTTTGAACACGTAAAAAGAAAAAAAAAAAACAATCGGCATTTGTAATACCTTAAGATAAAAATTAAGTAGATAATACAACAAAATCAATGTATTGGTATGTCGATAGCTTAAATGAAACGTGTTCAAGAAATTTTTACATGTGTTTTGGTAAAGTACAGCTACTATAAAGAAGAGTTTATATTCTTTTGTCTAAAAATCACTATTAAGGCAAAGGGATATTTATTCCCATTTACTTTGAGACAAAGGAATATCACTTCTGTATATAAATGTAACATATCTGATATTCTTATCCTTTGAGTCTTCAGGGATGAAAAAGGTTGAAAATAAAAATATTTTCATTTACAAAAACTTGGCTATATTTCGCCCATACCTGGGCATCTTCAGGCCTTGAATATGATTAAAAAATTAAATTTTCGTTTTCTTTTTTTTTTTGAGAAAGAACAATCTACTATTTGAGTAACCTTCCACAATAGTAGTTAAAGAATTACTCATAATGACACTTAATTATGGAAAATAAGGATTTTCATAATCAGAATTTGGCTTTGGGAATTAAAGCTGCAGAATATTTTAATGACAATAAAGGCTCTCCTGGTTTGGACTGACCGATTATTTTTCCACATTCAGCGTTAGCCAAATCGACGAATCTGGCTAGATAACTGATCGATTTCTTACGTTAAGCACATTAACATCTTTTACTAATATCTTTTTAGAAAATGGAATGAGATATTCGATTTATCGGAATTTAATTTATTAGAATGCTACAAAGTTCTTTATCTTCTCAACCACATCGATCCCCCTTTTTTAACTCAATTTATTCCTTTTTGCAAACCTTCCACGTTATCCTAACTCAAATTCTAAGTAAATGATTAAAACAAACCATTCTTTAACTGTCACTCTTATTTATCATTTATGACATTTGTTTTTTCAATAAAAAATTGTAGAGATAAGAACGAAAGTTTGACGTCCTTTTAAATTACCGAGCAAACTCCACATCGAGCTCTTATAAAATATTTAAAGGAAATATAAAATAAATTATATCTTTTTTTATCATAAATTTATTTGAATGACAATTGCTGCTTTATTGAATTGGAAAGGAAATATTTGACAAAAATTCATATCTTTATATCGACGGTTTGGAAGAAGACCGTCACAAAACCGATTTTTTGAGAAAACCTTTTTTTTGTACCAAAACACTCTTAAGGAGTAGTACTTTTATGTAGAATATTGTCATATTTCTAGTACAAACACAGAACGCCAGAATGAGTGATATGCCAGTCTGACATTAGAGAGGATTGTATTAGTATTATGGTCTAAACTGTAACAAATCAGTGTTCAACTTGGCATCTAAGTGGAAACGTCGCGTTTTTTTTAATAAACTGTCACAAAAGTGTTTCTTGCAGTCTTCATAATAAGGTAAGAAGACATTTATATCTCATTTTTGTTCAATAACGACACAAATGCTTTTATGACTATTTAACCCATAAAATATTTATTAAATGAATTGATCAAAACGTCATACGTGCGATATTATGACAATTTTGATCAAAACAATTAATTTTTTTATTTTTTAAAACAATTATTTTTTAAAAAAGTGACCCTCTTGCATACAATGTTATCTACATTTATATCATTTTGTAACAATATTATTATTTTATAACAGTTTTCCACTAAAATAAAGCTTTATTTAAATTAATAAATATAATATTTTTTGTTTTTGGAATTGTCAACCGTAGATTAGTAACCTTTCGTCATTCACGAAATCGTTAACCCTTCTACTTCTTATCTAAGTGTTCTCCGTCGTATTCCCTATATTTATTTACCAATCGGAGTTTTAACCCTGCAGTGGTCGCGTGGGTGACTAGTGACTATTGTCATTCATTTGTACGTTATTTTGATTATAACTTTCTTATCAGCATTGGGGTGGAGTTGAGCACCCTCTAATCTAGTCTATTAATTGGAGGCAGTAGATTGTTCCGTGGGATACCTGGACTCCAGGCCTTGTGAAGGTGATGTTATTATCAATTTAAGTTGATTGGAAGACAAAAGTTTAGCAGCAAGATGGAAATCAACCGAAATAAAAAAGGTTAAACTAACATCAGCTTACAAACAAAAACTGGACTCAATGGTAAAAAAGGACGCTTTAGTTCAATTAAAAGTAAAAAAAAAAATTCCTTCATTTTATGAAAACATACAAATTTATAACTTGTTTTATTTGTGTTTGAATTTTAATCATCATAATATTTTTTCTTTCTTTTTTTAACTTTTTATACCTACCTGATATTATGTTTTATACTATATCTATTTTTTTTAATATGTAAGAAAAATACAAGCATAGCGTACAATACCTATGCATGATACTGCTTATGCATTTGAATGTTTATTGCAGCAATGATTGTATAATTATTTATCGATATTATCGATTTAATAAAGACTCAAAACTGTTTTTATTTTTTTAATGTTTTATTTGTGTCTCAACTTATTTCAATTTGACTGTTTTTACTTTTCATTGTCATGGCATTTTATGATCTCATTTTATTTTATTCAATCAATATTCAATTTGAATAAATTATAGAAATCAGTATTTATATTTTCCTATTTCTATCTTTATTTTTAATGTGTAACAATATAAAAGATTGTGTGCCATAGAGTCCAAGGTAATTTGGAAAATCTAAATGTCATTATTATATAAATATGGAAAAGTGATATTATTTTAATGGGCACTAGTATAGACTAAGAACCTAAGTCAATTGATTTTCAGTATTATTATTTTTATTAGACTAAGAACCTAAGTCAATTGATTTTCAGTATTATTATTTTTGTCTTTATTTATTTAAGAAGAATTATATGAAACAAAAGAACATTTAAAAATAAGTTACTTGTCTAAATGCAATAGACTTGTCACTTACAGTTATTTCAACACTGAATTTACTAACTAAAGACAAAGACTGCGAATAGAATTGTGCCTGATCTCGTTTTATTAGACATGTTATATAGTTTATGTATGATTTTGATTTTTGTACTTTTAATTTTAGTAAATAAATGATGTTAATTTGTAAAATGTTTTACCAAATTATTATAAACCCATGTACTAATATGCAATTTGCTTACTCTTTTTTATGGAATATCGTCACAAGTACTGATTTTAATTGAAAAATTGCCTAAAAATTAAGCACTGAGCTTAATATGTAAAAAGTAGTAGTATGGCTAGGTTTTCTGAAGTATATAGAAGAAGTTATTATAATATAAAGTAAATCCAACAACCATAAGGTCAATAAATTCGACATCAAAAATAGTCACTTTTTTCTTTTGCTTCTCCTGTAAAATTTGAAAACACGGTTTTGTGACGGTCTTCTTCCAAGCCGTCGATATATTCTCTTGAAAAGTATGAAACAGTGCTTGTCTGTTGCGAACAAGGGATAGTATATCAACATGCGCACCACTCACAAACTTTTTCCCCCCATTTATGTGATATTCTCAATGTAGAAATAACTTTTTAGAGTAGTGACAGGTTTTTATACACACACATATATAATATATATGTTATATGTTGAGACTGCGGATTTTTTTTGGGTGGAGACCCTTTGTATTTTTGTGGAATGTTAGTACAGAACAAGATTTTTTTTTTATGTAATTTTTCATTCCAATCCCCTTTATTTCCACTAGTAATTTTAAAAAGGGTTGCTTTTCATTTACAGTTTTTTCTGGTAGCCAATGTTCAAAGGAAGTTTTTATGTTTGTTTTTTTTTAATTTTGTACATATTAAAAATATGATACTCCGAACTTTTTTTTTACATGATTTTGTTGTTCTTTCTTTGACGTGGTGTATATTCATAACAGTAGGAATAGAATATTAAATTAGAGATGATAGATTTATATATAATTTAAATTTTTTAATAACTCTGGATAATGAACACCCCCAGAATGAATCCCCCTTCAGAATGAATTTTTTCTGATGCTTAATTAATTTGTTTTATCGCGTTATCGTAGAATAAACGAGGGCGGGTTGGGAGCCATTTGCACAAGAATTCAGTGTGGCTGGTGCGTTAGTGCAGAATCACTGAATTATTGCGATACTGGCTTCATAATCACCCTAGTTCAATCTCCAATCACAGGATTAAAAATTATTTAAATATTGGGAGTAGTGTATTTAGTCCGGTCGCCAAATGAGAAAACAGGCTTGGACCTTGAAATGGCGTACAACTAATATTTTATGATTGATTCTAGTACTATTTGATATACTGAACCATAATATGTGGGGTGCCAGAATAGCACCCTTGGGCAACTTTAAATATTGAAGGTCAAAATTCACGGGGTCAAAAAACCAGAACTCACGCATTTTATTGCGAATGAAAGGGATTCGGCTGACCAAAATTAAATATTTGTAGTTTAATAAATGGTTATTATGTGAATACTATGTAATATAACGGTATACTATAGTTTTTCCTCATAAAATATGTTTTGAAACGGGTAAAATGTATATATATAAAAGCCAACGTATGTATCTATATATGTTTGTATATGTGCGTGTATGTTCTTTATACAAATCTAGTTTTTGTCCGATCTCGATGAAAATTTGAAAACTTGACCTTCAAAGCAAGGGGAAAATCACTGTTTACATGAATTTTCGAAATTTAAATTTTGGTACACAGGGGTACGGGGTACAAGTAATGAATACGGGGTCAAAGTAATGAACACCCTTCATGATACATATCGTTGAAAAGCTCTTGAAGAGTACAGTAATTATTGTTATGCACAGTTTTGTCATATTTTGATTCAGGAGGGGGTAAATTTGGGATATTTGCAAATTATCTTATCAAAGATGAGGGGGTATAGAAATAAGTGGCAGGGAAAGAATCTAGATATTCTCGCATAGTAAAATAATTTAAATGTTTCTTGATGATAGTTTATAAACTTTTTACCGCACACACTCCTTAGCGTAGCATGGGTATCCAGCTAGTAATTAATAAATAATAAGTGTGTATTTTTCTTTAACTTTAATTAAAAATTACAGAATATTTTACAAGGATAACATCAGAATCCATATCATATAATAGGATATTCAAAATCAGAAGTGGACATTTCAATGTCATCAAATTGAGCGTCATGAGTCTTCAAATTGCCACACCATTCGCCGCCTTCGCACGCATAATATTCTTTACAAGTAGACCTACATGGTGCACAACTGCACCTTACTGTTGAACATGGCTTCTAACTTGAACAGCTACATCTTAAACTTTTCAGCAATAATTCTGGTAGTGCCAATCCTTTGTTAATTGGAAGTTGAATGGGTACCAAAGAGTGTGCTGCTTCATTCTTTGTCCATCCATAATCAGTTGGATTCAAAGGTGGAGGGAACGAAGATACTGCTGCGTTCCAAGTGCAAGCTTCCAAATGGCATCGTATGATATGGAGTTCAAATGCCTCTGTTGTCGGAGGGAGGATCTTAATTTTAGGAGGAATTTTCTTAGATAACCTAACATTGTATCGAACATCTGACATGTTGTAAACTTCCTTCTTTTAGCCGTAGCAATGTGCAATGAAGCTTGTGCACTCAGTTATACACTGTTGCATTAAAGATTAAACACATCCTAAATGGTTAACTTCAATACTAGATCTGAGAACTTTTACAGCTGTAGACTTTCCAATTCCAAAAAAAAAGTGGTATCACAGCCCGTGACACATGAAAATACAACCATATGATTTGCAAGCAACTATTACAACATAGTGATTTTCGTCCACACAAGTTGGTCATTACTGGTACTGATACAATCCCAACTGAATTAGAAACTTCTGGCTTTGTAATTCCTTGCCCAGATTTGGAAACTCACAGTCTGTTTTCAGATTCAAATTCTATATATTGTATATATAAAATAATTGTACAGCAGGTTATTTGTCTGTTAAGGTGAGCAACGAAAAATATCAAGATTTTATCTGATGATAAAATATCATCAGACACCGACGTTTTTGTTCTGCTTCTACACTTTTACAGAAAGCTAGATCTTAAATGCCCTATGTGGATAGAGTATGTTGATAAGGTCAAGCGCTCAGATATAGCGGCAGCAGTTCATAATCTAGGAACACAAGCAGACTCATTGTCTCACGGGCTTTGATACCACATTACAATTTAAGGAATTAGAAAATCTACAGCTGTAAAAGTTCTCAGATCTGGTATTGAAGTTAAGCATTTAAGATGTGTCTAATCTTCAATACAACAGAGTATAACTGAGTGACCTTAACAGACAAATAACCTGCAGTACAATTATTCTATATATACAATATATAGAATTTGAATCGGAAAACAGCCTGTGAGTTTCCAAATCTGGGCAAGGAATGAAGCAACACACTCTTTGGTACCCATTTAACTTCCAAGTAACAAAGGATTGGCACTACTAGAATTGCCGAAAAGTTTAAGATGTAGCTGTTCAAGTGAAGAGCCATGTTCAACTGCAAGGTGCAGTTGTGCACCATGTAGGTCTACTTGTAAAGAATATTATGTGTGCGAAGGCGGCGAATTGTGTGGCAATTTGAAGACTCATGACGCTAATAATAATATAATTTGATGACATTGACAGTGAAATGTCCACTTCTGATTTTGAATATCCTATTATCTGATTTTATCCTTGTAAAATATTCTGTAATTTTTAATTAAAGTTAAAGAAAAATACACACTTATTATTTATTAATTACTAGCTGGATACCCTTGCTTCGCTACGGAGTGTTATTTTAATTTGATAAGTTTATAAACTACCA
The DNA here is from genome assembly GCA_951217055.1 of Gerris lacustris. NCBI lineage: Eukaryota > Metazoa > Arthropoda > Insecta > Hemiptera > Gerridae > Gerris > Gerris lacustris. The sequence goes on from OX578276.1 coordinate 49,436,506, forward strand.
TCAAGAAACATTCAAATTATTTTACTATGCGAGAATATCTAGATTCTTTCCCTCCTACTTATTTCTATACACCCTCCTCATTAATAAGAAAATTTGCAAATATCCTAAATTTACCCCTTCCTAAATCAAAATACGACAAAACTGTACATAACAATAATTACTGTCCTCTTAAAGAGCTTTTCAACGATATGCATCATGAAGAGTGTTCATTACTTTGACCCCGTATTCATTAACTGTACCCCGTACCCCTGTGTACCAAAATTTAAATTTCGAAAATCCATGTAGACAGTGATTTTCCCCTTGCTTTGAAGGTCAAGTGTTCAAATTTTCATCGAGATCAGACAAAAACTGTAGATTTGTATAAAGAACATACACGCACATATACAAACATATATACACACATACGTTGGCTTTTATATATACAGATTTTACCCGTTTCAAAACATATTTTATGTGGAAAAACTATAGTATACCGTTATATTACATAGTATTTACATAATAAACATTTATTAAACTACAAATATTTAATTTTGGTCAGCCGAATCCCTTTCATTCGCAATAAAATGCGTGAGTTCTGGTTTTTTGACCCCGTGAACTTTGACCTTCAATATTTAAAGTTGCCCAAGGGTGCTATTCTGGCACCCCACATATTATGGTTCAGTATATCAAATAGTACTAGAATCAATCATAAAATATTAGTTGTACGCCATTTCAAGGTCACATGGCTCGGCGACCGGACTAATTTGAGAGGGGAGGGATAACACGCAAAAAATAAACTTGAAGTACTTCTTAGGGTTGCTTAGGTTATTTTATTCGGCATAACTCTATTATATGCTAAAATAACATTTCAGCATTTTCCCATCCCGCCCTATATGAAAGTAAAAAAAATAAATAAATGGATCTCTCCCAGAAAAACAGTGTAGATTAGGGAGAGTAGAATAGATATCCCTGGTTCGATTCCTCGGGTCACAATGTTTTTGGTTATGGTCAGCTTGTTGGGGCCCGCTCTTAGACGTCCGTCTTAAGGGCTTTTTCGGGGGTGTGTATCTTTTTTCCTATTCACTTTAAAAAAAAAACCAACTATTTTTTCCCTTTTAGCAAGACTTACAAAAAAGGTCCTTTTTTGTAAGATACACGCCCCCGAAAAAGCCCCTAAGACGAACGTCTAAGAGCGGGCCCCAACAAGCTGACCATAACCATGTTTTTTTTATCGGCAATAATAAAATGTTAAATTAATTATTTTCTGGCAATTTTCATCATGGCAATTATCATAAGGTATTTGCTTAAATTATTTCAAAATTATAGGACTAGCCGTTATAGGGTGGTTTGGGGGGAGGACATTTTTCTGGGCGAAAGTTTGGCTCTAAAAACGAAATATTGGCGGCAAAATGTGCAGTAGTCATAAAATTTCATATATATTGGTAATCCGCCAGATTTGTTGGTGATTAGACCTAGGTTTCAGGCGACGGAGTCGCGAATTACTGGTCCCTCATCTCATAATCTTTTGTTTTATTGTCAGTTTTTATACCTCAATAAAAACTGACCAATTTGTAACCTAAATTAAATAAATGTAATTATATTATTATTTATCAAATTATGTGAAGTAATACTTAATTGTGGAAAATTATTTAACTGTCCAAGATTTTGTGTAGCATTTCTCGAAGCTTTAAGGTCGATTCACAGTTACACCGACACGGTGTAATGTATCGTAGTGTTAATGAGCCTTTATCTTGTTTGATCCTGTCAGGTGTGTAGTTAGAGTCACAGCCGTTCATTTAACTCCTCAATTAAACTAGTGTTTATGTAGGGTGGCATACAATTGATTGTTTCACCTTATCACCTTAGTACTGGAATGCCTTTGTTTTGAAGCTCACATTGCCACCTTATGATCCTCCCTTGTTTGACATCTGTCCTTCTCTATTTTGCCAAATGAAAAATTACTACGACCAAATTGTAAGAAAAATGTGAATTAGTTGAGGAAATAATAAATTATCAGGAGAAAACAGAAAACAGCAATTAGCCCGGCTTACATTATTTGTTTGATTTTTTTTTTTTTTTTTTTTTTTTTTTTTTTTGTGAGTGAGATCCTTTTTACGGTTCAATAAGAAATTGAAAATTACAAAATCATTAAAATAATTTTTAGTAAAAATAATTATTTGTGTGGATGGCACCCCTAAATATATTTGTTTGTACTCTTTTTCAACACCTATTAGTAATTTGCAATTCACATTTAACGTAAATAAAGGGCTGAAAGCTAAATATGCTATTAAATAATTATTATTTAATAAATTCTTAATCGCTCTGACAATTCAAAAGTATACATTTAACCAAACTTGCTGGTAATGCTGATATTCCATTTGTTGTTATATTTAATAATAGTCCACAGGCCACCATAAGAAGTGAGTCGCTGATTGATAAAGTTTTCTTATCTTATGGAATCGCTTATTTATGCCTTGTCCACCGATGAATTGGGTATATGGCAACTGGGCGCTGGGCCATTTCTTTTTTGTTGACATGCCAAACTTGCCCTTGTGCGGAAACATTGAAAAGAGATAGATAAAATTTTGATTTTCACAGGATCGATTAATTAAATTATTTAAAAAACAGTGGTAAAGGTGGCCACCGATAAGGGTGGGCCGTTTGGGGTGTCCACTCTGCGGGGACGTTGAAAAGAAAACGGCCCACTCGTATCGGTGGCCACCTTTACCACTGTTTTTTAAATAATTTAATTAATCGATCCTGTGAAAATCAAAATTTTATCTATCTCTTTTCAATGTTCCCGCACAAGGGCAAGTTTGGCATGTCAACAAAAAAGAAATGGCCCAGCGCCCAGTTGCCATATACCCAATTCATCGGTGGACAAGGCATAAATAAGCGATTCCATAAGATAAGAAAACTTTATCAATCAGCGACTCACTTCTTATGGTGGCCTGTGGACTATAATTACAAGATAAAAAGAACTTTTATATACTACGTTTTTAAATTTTCTGTTGAATCATGTGTAATGTTGATAATATAATTGTCATTCAGGGGGGTGGCATTCGTTAAAAAATCCCGTGTCCATGATGACGTCACAAAACTTAGAAAATAGTTCTTGCAACGGCTCATAGAATGCGCTGCACTAAAAAAAATTTTAAGAAAAGGGGGAAAAAAGGGAGAATGACAGCGGTTTATTTTGATCGTAGAGAATTGATTTAAAAGGATTGTTGACGGATTTTTGGTCATTTTTGTTTACTAAATTTTTCAGATCTTAAACAGTCGTGTAAATCAGCCTTAAATACATTTTCTAAGTCTTATAATTTGTTTTTTTGAATTCACCGACATCAATTTCCTTTTACTATGGTCAAAAGATCCAGAAAATGCTGTGTTCCAGGCTGCTCTAACACCAATACTTCTCAAAATGTAAGTTTTACCACAAATTTATATTTGTTTTTGTATTTATATTACAAAATAACTTATTTATCTTTATCTTAGTTAAATTTTAATCAATTTCGTTTTGAAGTTGAATGAAATATTTCTTGTACATAAGTCTTTTGTAAGACTATAAAAATTGTTCTTGGTAAATTATAAAATAAAGTAAAACTATGTCAAGTTTACTTCAATACAAATACTAACATTTTTTCAATAAAAGTTATCAAAGTTCTATAGAGATAAGTTCTCTCTATATAAGTTCGAAGTTCTCTATGTACAACTTTGGAAGTTATAATGTTATTCGACAGCCTATTTATTTAGTTATTGGCAAATACAACTGCCGTGGTGTTCCCCACTGTCGAGCGAATTTCCATTGGAAACTTATTGTTCAATGTCGTGTAGTTTATCGAATTGGGATTACTTTTTTCATTTCAGTGCCCTAGAAAACAATAGGTACCCTACTTGAAAATTTGGTCAAATATGAGAATTGCCCACTCCTATTTCTCAAATACCGCTATTTATGGGTTAAGGGTTAGTCGAATCGATATGATAATTTTTTGATTCAGGACCCAAAAAAACATAAGAAACGATACCTCACTTGATTTTTTGTACAACTTTTTTTTTTTAGATGTTTTCTGATTCATCATGACGTCATAAATATCCCATTTTCAATAGGGATCTTCATCTCAAAGAGCTTGATTTTTCGATCCTAGTTTCATTTTAATGCGTCAATTCGTTTGAGAGTTATCGTGCTTACAAGACATTCGCTAGAAATACACACACACATATTCTATGTATATATGTGCGTGTGGTTTTTATTGTAAAACCTTTTTTTTCGTGGTCAGGGACCCTTGTAACAGATTTTGCCCACAGTCCTGGGTCGAACTACAGCCATGCTAGTGACCCTCCTATTAGGAAATTTTTTCTAATGGAAAACTTCCGATCAATCATGTAGAGCTTAATTTGTTAATTTATTTATTTTTCTTCACAGGAATTGCTTTTAAAATGGCAAGGCGTTAGAGGAGACATTTCCAAGAACTAAAAATAAGAAATCTGATACTTATTGTAAGTAATAATTTGATAGTTGTAATTTCAGATAATAGATTACCAAAGTGCGGGTCTGCACTATTAATTGGCACACATACTAACTGTTTTGAAGGTTACGTGATCTCCAAAGTTCCAAACAAATCTTATATGTGGGGTTTTCATTAGTTACCATTTTAAATTGACATAGTTTATATATGTTTCACCTAATACGTAGTTTGACCTAATTTTATCGATGTTATTTATTTAGTTAGAGATTTCATTGGTAAAAAAAATAACATTTTACATAATATAGATAACCATTAAATTGTATGATTTTTTTAGAATACAAAAAAGGAAATAAGAAGGAAAAGGTTTAAAATGTAAGCTTTATCAATTATCTGTAAGGTTACCCTACTGTGGCTTTCATTTTTTTTTTTACTTTAATTTAATAATTTACTTTTATTTGACACATTTCTCCTAAAGCAATTTTTTGATCTCCAAAATACTTAGGATTAGAGCATGTTTAATTTTGGTGGAATGAGGAATTATTATATCATGAGCAATTGTTCGCAAGATTAGAAGAAATAAAAATATTTGTAAATTTATCATTGAAATAGTTCCAAATGAAGTGTATAACACTTTTTATTTTATTTCATGGATACTTGCAATTTACACTTCCATGCTAGTACTAGTACATGTTTTTGTTTTATTTTCAGAACAACGCTAAAGTTTCCCATATGTATATTTTTTTTTTCTATTCTTTCATTAAAATAATATCATTAATTGTTTTTATGGTTTTGTGTGTTACAGGTAGAACTAATTTGCTCAAATGTGTGGGAGTTAGACATGCGAAAGATTTATCGTCAAAGGCAAAATTTTTGTAATAAGTAATAATTAAGCACAATAAAACATAAAACATACACAAAACATTGTTACATTATTTGTTTGTACTAATAACTACCTATATTCTTTTTGTTTTAAAAATGTTCATGTAAAGAAGTAAAAAAAGTTTTAATTTTCTCATAGAAAGAGAAAGTATTGTGATTATCTATTATTAAGTATGTGATATACATATATTAAATTATCTGTCTGTAGTTTCTAGTCAGTAAAAATCATAATTCGAGGTGACATCGAGCTAAAACTACTATACATTGTGAGTTCACCTAGTAAATAGCTGATGGAACTGTAATTTATAGTAATAAACTGTTCTAAACTAAATAACAAACTTGAAAAAACTAAATCCTATTTACTGTGACACAGAATAGACAGTGAACATAGAATTGATAATAAAACTGATTTACAGCAACTCCACACCTTCTTACAACAGAGTATTGGACTATCTTCATTCTACTCCCTGACGCATGGCACTATCATCATTTACCATATATCATCATTTATACTTTTTTTAAAATAGTTTTATAATAGGGTTATAATTGTTTTTTCACTTTAGTCTTCACATATATCGATAGGTTATCTCAAAAGGCAACATATACTAGCGTTGGGAACCAATCGATTGAAAAAAGTCGACTAAACGGTTGTTTTAAAATATTCATTCATTCGGTTGTGGATATCTAGTTTTCATTCGAATGATATCAGTCTATAGTTTGAAGTTGTATTAGTTGTAATTCGGACGTGTATAATATGTGGACGTGTGTATAACGAGATAACGAGTGTCATGCGCCTTCTCACCCCTCCTCCGCTCTGAGCCCTTCACCGTCGTTCCTTTCCCCTACCCAAAACAAAAAAACATCCGAATGAAACATTCGAATGAAAAAGTCGACTGGATTCAGTCTCAGTCTATATTTTTTCATTCGAATGAAAACGATGTCGTAGCAGGCTGTAGTTTGGGACGAGATAACGAGTGTCAAGCGCCTTCTCACTCTCACCCCCCCCTCAGCTCTGAGGCCTTTACTGCCTCCACCGTACTTCTCCTATATAAAAAAAACCATTCGATTGAAAAATTCGACTTGCGAGTTCAGTCTCGGTTTATATCTTTATTCATATATCCTATACCCGCTATGAGACTGTTTTCAGTCGATTGAATTCAATCGACTGTTTTTTCCCGAATCGACTTATTCATTCGGTTGTTTTTTCTAGTCGGTTGTCCCAACGCTAACATATACCACTAATACTTTATTTATTTTTTTCAAAACATGGACATGGCCTTTCAATTGTTTTCAACTTATTGCAGTTATATCTGTATTCATTTCTTTTATTTTTCTCCCAATTAAATAACAATATAATGTTAATAACAAATCCATCATAATAAAAACTTATAAACTTTTTTTCAACTAATGACTGATGGTTAAGCACCTCAAAAAAAAAAATTCAATTTTTATATTATTAAAAGTATTAAGCTTTAATAAAATTATTTATTTTTTCATAATATATAGAAAGGCAAAAAAATTAGACATGACTGCATTCAAAACCCCTTTACCCCCTCTCCCCTTGAAGCAAATAATTTTTCTCTTATACTTAATATTTCAACTGGACAAAAATAAATGATGAATTGTTAATTAGTTTATTATTTAATAATTATAATATGCATGTTTTATTATAATATGCATATTTACAAATTTCTATGATAAATTTGTAACATTATGTAAGAAATAAAATAAAATGTTGGTAACAAAAGAGTATATTAGGTTTGTTCTTTTTCTAATGTTCTCATTTCATAAATACTATGCTTAGTTTATTACAAGTTGTTACTTTAAATCACTTAATATGCATATATTGTAACTAAATAATGTTTCAAAAAATAGATGTGATAAAAAACAAAATAAAGTGACACTTGTAATAACTAAATATAGTATTTATATAATGAGAATTTTAGGGGAAGACTACTAGCGACACCTAGTAGAGGCAAAGAGGAACTAAATGCACTACACTCCATCCCCACTCCTGTTTTAGTTGATGCAACGAACAACAGATAGCGCTGATGTCACTTTTCATGAAGGGACAAGAAATCGCGCCAAATGTCAACTCTATTTTAAGTCTATTCTCTATGTTGTCATTGTTAAAATATAATGTTGGTGAAAAAAAATAGAACTTATTTACTTCAGATTAAAAAATGACAACCATCTAGAGAGCTGATCTTAAACCTATAAAAGGACAAATCTTTGTTCAACGGATCTCGCCAACATCGAATTGAAACCGTGCCATTGATATGCTTCCGTGTAGGGACTGTAAGAGAAGAAAAAGAACAATGTGTACAAGTAATGAAGTACGGATGCAGAAAAATCTAACCGATACCTAGGACACAAGTGTAAACAAACCTGGTTGTCACACGTCAATTAATGTATTTCTTTGTTTACTTTTCATTTTTCGCTGTCATTCAAGGTAATCTCTTTAATAAAAATCACAAATTTTAAACCCGTCAAAATGAAGATTGTAAATATGGGACATGTCAAAACAAATAAAATAACTTGCGGATTTTTTCCGAAATAACTTTCCATACAGCAAAATTTGCTGAAAACGAATTAAATTCTGCTGAAAGATGGCTAAAAGTATTAAAATATTGCATTGTCATCGTGTTCCGAGCTATTCTAAATGTTTTGAAATCTCTTCTAGCTACTCGGGAAGTAAGTTAAAAATCGATTGCAAGATTTGTACTGGACAAACAAACAAACAAGAAAAGCAAGCTAATTAAAACTTAGTAAAAATCATTCTGTTTAACTCGGATACATTTTTCTTTAATTCGTAGTTATTCTGAATTTGAATCCCAAAATATCTTATTTGCCCAATTTATTATTCATAATTTCGTAAAAATAGACTGCCAATTGGTGTGGCACATAGCTTCCTCGCATCCTATCACATTCTTTATTGACTTTATGCTTTTACAAGCCATTATTGTATAATTTGTTTAATTGATTCCACCGTTTTTTTTAATCTGTCAAAATTGTTTTGATTTGTTACACGAATTAAAGTATCAATTTAGCAAAAGTTAAAGAGCGTAGACGGTTCAAATTAATCTGGGGCTATCTGCGGGTTACTTTCGATAAACTATAAAAGTTTCATTCAAATCAGATAAGTACTTTTGAAGCTATAGGTGTAAATAAATGTATGTTTGTGCTCATGTGGAAGAGAAACAAATAGGCGCAGAAGGTTGAAACTTATATGGGACCAACAATGAGCTTAATTATGACCTACCCTATACAAATTTCATTAAAATCGGACGTGCAGTTTTTAAGATATGTTGGTTCGAAAAAATTGAACGACAGATAGATAGACCCACAGACAGACATGGAACCAACAATGTTCCCTGATGTCTGAAACGGATTTCTGTCTTGAAATTTTTGAAAGCGGAGACCTAAAAATGTTTCGTTCTTCAGAACGATCACATAGTTTCATTTACCTTCGGTAAGCTCGGAATTAAAATTTGAAAAATTGTATTAAATTTCGTAGAAGCTATGTTTTTTTTCTTTCTAGATACTCTTATATACGTTCATGTGGTTAAATTGGTATTTAAATGAACTTCAATTTAATTTTTTAAATATAAATCGTTTTTGAAAGTTTTTGGAGGCAGGCTATCCAGAGGTAAGGGTATTATTCATATCTCGATTTTTCCTTGGGGAGGGGGGATTTTTCTTATAATATATCCCAAATTTCATCATTAAATTATGTTTAAATGAACAAGTTGTATGTACGTTTGGCACCATGTGGTGCGAAATTTGTATTTATTGGATTGAGCAACCTTGTTCTAAAAATAGTCTTCAATTTTTTATTGTTTATATTTTTTAGTTATAGATGGTTTACATTTTCACTTTTTTTTATTTAAAAAAAAGTGTAAAAATATATATTTGATTTTGGTGGGAACTACAAACAAGACAGGTGTCTATTCCCTAATGGATTACAAGATGTACTTTGATACATAGACGTTATGAAAGAGGCCGGGTACAGACGGTGGCTAGATGGCGGTGTAAAACGGCTCGAGTTGAATGGATTTTGAAACGGGCTCTAGATGAATAATGCAACGGCTTCCAAGTCGGACTTGACTGCCGAGTGGCCCCAAAATCAAATTCATTTACTCCTATTTGAATCTTTTGAAATGCAATATACTAGGAGAGTACATTACATAGGCTTCTCTGCAAACTCCATCTGTTCCTCCACTCTTCCTTACAAATAGCCAAGTTATGCAAGGCTCTCGCCAACTTAGTTTTGTTTCCTTTAAAAGCATTTGTCTTTCAGCTAAAATCTCATTGAACTCACCGAAGATTCGGAAACAACCTTTTTATAAGAAAGCAAATTGAATGTATATACACTAGATTCAATGAAATAAGAAAACAAAATGCTGCTTCAAAATCAATTTTTTAATAATAAGCCATGTACTTTAGTTTATTTTTATAAATTCTACTTGATGAAAATATACTAAATCTACAAATGTTTATTTTGCATTTCTTAAGTTATGTATTGTTTTTGCATACCTCTTTTTACAAAAATGACATTTCAATGCTCGAAAGGAATTGGGTAACTATAATTCAGTTAGTATTAAAAATTTAAGAGTTTAATTTCATGAACATTTTAGTATTAGTTAGCGTATTAACTAAAATAAATGTTACATCATATTCAAATAATACAAATAAGTCATTGTATAGATCATTTAATTATTTGTCTTTCAAACTGAAGTGACCTAGGAGAGCTGTGTCGTTATCTTGCTGCCGTAATCCAGCGATGAGTGACTTCACTTTGAAGGACGTAAAATGACGGCCGTCTTAACGGTGACTAGAGATGTTAACTAAGAACGACATTGATCGATGAAACAAGAGGCTTTGTATGAAGTTAAATGCAAAGGTAGTAAAAGCCCATTAAAACATAACCTGTGGAGTAAAAACGGAACTACTCTTAAAAAATCAGGGCTTCCAAATATTGTAACAATGCCAAGTCTGTATCGTCCATTCTCCACCATAATTATTACAAGACTTTAGTCTTGTAATTATGGTGGAGAGTGGATTAATTATTTTGGAGATGGTCATAATTATTATGGTGGAGAATGGACGATACAGACTTGGCATTATTACTATATTTGGAAGACCTGATTTTTTAAGATTTGTTCCGATATTACTCCACAGATTATGTTTTAATGGGCTTTTCTACTGTCTTTTCATTTTACTTTATGTAAAGCCTCTTGATTTATTATAAAATCAATTAATATTTCCTCCTCTTCGCTGGCCTCCATCAGTGTGGACTCTTTTTATTAAATTAGAATGAAATTGTGGTACGGTTTAATAAAAGCAACATAATTTCGCCAACTCTTTTCTTAAAATTTATTTACATCATCAGGGTATATTCTATAGGTTATAGACTACTACTCTAATCGTACAATCTTAACATAGTGAAGTTTTAAATGGGTATGATTTAGGAAATAGATGTAGGAACTTAATTTAAGAAGGAATGAAAAAGGATTCAAAGTTGGCGGCAAGGTGGAGTTGAAAGGATTGGCAGTAAGGTACCCCCAGGTAATAGGAACATTCAGGCATAAGGAACTAAGAAAATTACAAGACTTAAAAAACTAAAATAACAATTCAAATAAATAAATAAATAAAATAAAATGTAAAATAAAAAAAAAATTAAAAAAAATTAAAAAGGACTTTCATTCCAACCAACACCTAACTCTACACAAGAAAACCTCTCAAGTCCACATAAGAAAACTTTCAATTAAAATAACAATGTACATATTACCGCTTGATAACGGTACCTATCCTAGGAAACCTTGGCTAAACAAAACTGGAAGGGTAACTGTACATTTTTAACAAATATTTAATACTGAAAATATAACAAATTTATCCATGTAGGTGTTTTCTCGGAAAAATTAGGAAGAAAGCTTATGTTATATCAAATTAAAGCTAATGAAATAGGGTAGTTTTTAGGCCTAATCTAAAATATCCGTTAAGTTAATTTTCTTAGTTTTATGTTTAAATTTACTATATTTTTTCTCTGTCAGACGGTCTACTGAACAAAAATTAAATTTATTTACCTAGAAAATAAAACTTAATAATGGCAACCGCAAGTTAAGATAAAAAGGAAATTATAAAATGAATAATAACAAAGTAGCTTATAAAGCTAGAGAAATTGAAAGAAGCTAAAAAATAAATAAATAAATAAACAAGTAATAAAAGCTTGTTTGAGGAGAAGAAGGGGTTAGAAGTATTATTTTAAGCTTTTGATGTTTTTCTTGTAAGTTTTAATGTTAGTGCTGAAGCTCTCTCGTAATGTGAGATAGAATCCTACAGGGAAAGGCTCTGAGGTGGAGAACTCTAGACCTCTCCAGCTTTATTACTTTCTTTCCTAACGAGCCCCAGCTCCTCCTTCATTGTGCCACATTTACACATACCAGTTGTCAACCAATAACACTGCGTTTTTTTTGTTTTCAAACAAAGCCCCTAGTTAAAAGAAAGTAATCACTTTCTTCTTTTTACCAAAACAAAAGATCTACTACTAAAGCAAAAGATTGAAACATCCAACAAATTCATAAATTGGTTATAAGGGATAGTATCTGAAACCGAATTCTTTAGGTCACTGCTGTTTATAATACTCTTTGTCACTGTGCTTGTTCGAAAGAGCGGGGCAGGCCCACTGGGCCCGGGGGCCTCGGGCCATAACTTGAGGCCTAGGGCCTACTAGGGCTTGTGCCCTAAATCTGGGGTAAGGGGTTGTGGATTTTTTATATTTAAAATGAATCACCCTGTATATGAGAACAACTTATGAGAGAAACTAAATATAATACAAAGTTGCCAGTTGCCTTTGTTAAAAAGTCTGTATGCATTTGTGTGTGTATCATATTCGTTATTAAATATATAATCGGACCAAAGTAGACTTTTTATTTATGTTAACACTTAATATTTCATGTCAGCTCTTTGTGTATCAAAGCTGTATTTCAATTTGTGAATATTTATTTAATTGATGATTTGTTTAACTGATGCAGTCTCATTGTTACATATTAATTAAAATATTTGACAGGTTCAAACCTAAATTTCAGAAATCGTTTTTTAGAAGGAGGTTGTTAAAAAGGGAAATATACATAAAAAGAATTAAATTGAAAGCGTTTTTACTCTTTCAAATTTTTGCTAGTCGGTCAGTGTTGATGTATTTAATATGTACAGTGTAAAGGGCAACTAATTGGATTAAGCTGAAGCGAGCAATTGCTTCACCCCATAGTATTTTTCTGCTTGCCCTTTCACCCTACTCATAGAATGGAATTCTTTTTTTTATTTTTTAACGGCGTTTTCTCGTAACAGTTTTGTAATTAGAGGAAAACTTAGTTATTCTTATCTCTTGAGTTAGTATTTGTTCAATCTCATTCGAAATGCTGCATGCGCCAGTAATTCTCTCCTGGGATTTGTGTCTGGCAATTTATTTTTTCCGACCAAGAACTCTTTTATATATATATATATATATATATATATATATATATATATATATATATATATATATATATATATATATATATATATATATATATATATTTTATTGCATTTTTGTTTTGTACTTTCACTCGCAAATTCGAATTTAAAGAATAGAATATTAGTTTTATTTATTATTATTAAAAGTTTAAAATGAATAATTTTACAATTATTTTTTATCTTATTAATAAACTAGGTAACTAGAAAGCTTTTTCTTAAGGTAGAGATTCTTTAAACTTTAGATAAAATATTTTAAGTGCATGTTTGAAATAAGTTGTACTTCTTATTTCAAAATAATTCAACTTATTTATACTTTCGGTATTATTAAACCTCTGTTTCTAAATTTAAAAAATTAATAACTTCTAAATGGCGGTCAATATCAAAATGAAATTTAGTGGATTTGTTTTTCATAAAGAGAGGTACACTCGTGCCAAATTTCAACTCGATCGGACTCAACACACTGGGTTCAAGATGGCAGAAAATGTTGATTTTCCGGGCATGACAACTACGTGTAAGGACTGAGTTTTGTACCAAGTTTCAACTCTCTAGCTTAAAAACTGTGGGAGTTATGCGTGACAGAGACAGACAGACGCACACTACTCACACAGACAGACAGACTGACATCCAGCTAAAAACCACCCCAATCGGCTTAAAAACACCTAAAGCGGACAAATCCGTTGAAATCTTAGTTTCGGATTTTTTGGGTGAAAACAAATAGATACTTTACTTATTTACTTTTTATTATATATATATATATATATATATATATATATATATATATATATATATATATATATATATATATATATATATATATATATATATACCTGCAGAGAGTGTGAGGAAAAAGTAAAAATCAAAGTGATACCTACTTAATTTAATTCCCATTCCTAATTTTTGATCAAACATTTAATAAGCGTTCGATTGTATTTGAATAAACTACATTTTACATTTTTTCTTTCTATTTTTCGCAGGGTTTTGGGGCTCCTTCAATTTAGAGATAAAATTAATTTCTCAATTTTTCTTCAGGTTTAATTTTTCTGAACATGTTTGTCAAATTTTATACATATAGGTTCTATAGTTTAGACTCCACGTTGTTAAAATATTAATCTAAAGAAATCACCCCGAATAATAATTCGCCATCATCACATTACTTTCTCTTTGTATAATATACTACTTATAAGAGAAAGTAAAGAAGGAGGAAGTAAATAATAACTTTACTCGTTTACAAAAGCTCCAACGGATAAATTAAAAAACTAAAGATTTTTCTTCCGTCGTGTCACTGGGCGAATATTCTCGTTCACACAAGTTTAAAATTAAGTATCACGAGATCAGATTTAAAAATATGTACATTCTATTTTATTTTAAAAATTAATAAAATATTTCTAAGATTTTTTATGTCGTAATAGATTATTTTAATTATACAATTTTCATTTATAGACTTATTTAATTCTTCGATAATCGTATAAGACAATGTGCAATATAAATCTAGAGTTGGTGGACATGTCTTCACTTGTTGTAGAATAATTTTATGATTAAGAGAAAATTAGTTGTAATATTAAAGGGGAAGTAAATTAAAATTGATCTAAGATGTTATTAAAAAAATACTTAACTTCAATGCCATAAAATTAAAAAAATTAAAACGCAATATTTTTTACAAAACTGGTAATGCCCGTTGTCTCTTGATTTTTATTTTTATCGCACTTTTTCTTATCTCCTTCTTATGATTACAAAAAATGCTCTAAAATATATTATATTACTAGCTGGATACCCGTGCTTCGCTACGGAGTGTTTTTAAATTTGATAAGTTTATAAACTACCAGGAAAGCATACAAATTATTTTACTATGCGAGAATATCTAGATTCTATCCCTCCTAGATATATCCCCCACCTCTTTGATAAGATCATTTGCAAATATCCTAAATTTACCCCCTCCTAAATGAAAATATGACAAAACTGTACACATAACAACAATTACTGTACTCTTAAAGAGCATTTCAATGATATGCATCATGAAGATAAAGGGTATTCATTACTTGTACCCCGCACCCCTTTGAACCAAAAGTTATAGTTCGAAAATTCATGTAAACAGTTACCTTCCCCTTGCTTTGAAGGTCAAGTGTGCAAATTTTCATCGAGATCGGAATAAAACGGTAGATTTGTATAAAAGAACATGCATATGTACACACATATGTTGACTTTTATATACATATATAGATATAGATATAAATTTCCATTTTACCTCTCCCCCTTCTAAATGAAAATAAGACAAAACTATACTTAAGAACAATTACTTTTCTCTTAAACAGCTTTTCAACGATTTGTATCATGAAGGGTATCCATTACTTTGTCATTTGTACCCCGTACACATAACAACAATTACTGTACTCTTAAAGAGCATTTCAACGATATGCATCATGAAGATAAAGGGTATTTATTACTTTTACCCCGTACCCCTTTGAACCAAAAGTTATAGTTCGAAAATTCATGTAAACAGTTACCTTCCCCTTGCTTTGAAGGTCAAGTGTGCAAATTTTCATCGAGATCGGAATAAAACGGTAGATTTGTATAAAAGAACATGCATATGTACAGACATATGTTGACTTTTATATACATATATAGATATAGATATAAATTTCCATTTTACCTCTCCCCCTTCTAAATGAAAATAAAACAAAACAACAATTACTGTACTCTTAAAGAGCATTTCAGCGATATGCATCATGAAGATGAAGGGTATTCATCACTTGTACCCCGTACCCCTGTGTACCAAAATTTTAATTTCGTAATCTCATGTTTTTGTTTATTTTATTGTCCAGCTATAGGACGCGAGGAAGGTATGTGCTACTCTAATTATCGCATTATTTTTAAGTTTATCGCTATTTGTTTAAATATTTAATTAAAAAATTTAATTTCTCTCTGCATTGTGTTAAAAAATAACATAGTTCAATTTCACTCCGTATAGGACGTTTTGAAGGAACAATAAGACCATGTATCACATAAAACGAACTAACGAGTTCCTAATATTTATTTGACATTTGACAGATTCAAAACAAAACAAGTTATAAATAGAACTTAGTTTCTTTCTTTTTACTTATATATGTACTAGCTGAATACCCGTGCTCCGCTACGGGGTGTTTTATTTTCAATTTAATGGATTTATAAACTACCATCAAGAAACATTTAAATTATTTTACAAAGCGAGAATATCTAGATTCTATCCCTCCCCCTTATTTCTATACCCCTCCCCTTTGATAAGATAATTTTCTAATATCCCAAATTAGTAATTCATTCCGACTAAATTTTTAAAAAGGAAAAGCAGTGGTATTTTCCTTCTGTGATTTATTAATTATTGCCTTAATATCTAAAAATAAATCTAAATATTTTTTGACAGTGATTGAAAAGTAATTTCTTTAACAGTTCTTCCTACAGAAATTTCCACAAAACATAAAATATGGTCAGTAGTTTCTTCTGCAATTTTGGTTAAATACATTTTTTTATGAAAAATAAAATAAGAATTTTGAAATCTATTTAGAAGCCCCATTCTCAGCTCCATATAAAGCTACCAAATCGTTTTATTATCACCCGAAGAATTAAGCTTAACATTGTACCCAAGAACCTCCAAAATCTATTCAGCCATTTGGACGTGATTGACGCACAGACAGACAGATATAAAATTTTCTAAACTTAAATTCGTTGTCAGGACTACTCATTCAGTGGAAATACCCCATATTCTCTCTCCACAGTTCGGGCCTCCATGTTCTCTAGTGGAGAGATAACCTTATGTAGAGCTAAAATGTAAAATCAATAAAATAGATAAATTGATGTACTAAAATATTATTTATGTATTAATATGTTTTATTCAATAAAGGTATTTAAAAAAATAATAATAATAAAAAAAAAGAAAATTAATTAATAAATACATAATTTTAGCCCAATCGGATAAATGTACAGACACAACAATTATTAGTTTTTACTGGTCTTATATTACTTTGCTTTGTAAGTTTCATCGCACATTTCCGTTTCTTCAATTTTGAACCACTTCCCGTGATTCAATCTTTCCCTAATTTTGCACATAGAAACAACTATGGTAAAGAATACAGAAACCAAAAAAAAAAAAAAAAAAAAAAAAAAATTGCGTCAAATTTACTTGCTTTTTAAGTTTCATCGCACACCTATTACCCCAATTTTGAACCACTTGCCGTCATTCAATCTTCCCCAAATTTTGCACATAGATACAACTAAGGTGAAGAATACAGAAACCAAAAATTAAAAAAATAAAATTAAAATGGCGTCAAATTTATTTGCTTTTTAAGTTTCATCGCACACCTATTACCCCAATTTTTAACCACTTACCGTCATTCAATCTTCCCCAAATTTTGCACATAGATACAACTAAGGTGAAGAATACAGAAACCAAAAAAAAAAAATAAATAAATAAGACCAGTTTTGAAAAATGGAATTTTTATATTAATTATTTATACATAGATATAGATATATTTTTCCATTTTATCCCCCCCCCCAAATGTACATAACAATAATTGTACAGCACTCTTAAAGAGCTTTTCAACGAAATGCATCGTAAAGGGTTTTCATTACTTTGACAATTGTACCCCTGTGTACCAAAATCAAAATTTCGAAAATGCATGAAGTCAGTGACCTTCCCTTTTTCCCCTTGCTTTGAAGGTCAAGTGTGCAAATTTTCATTGAAATCGGAATAAAACGGTAGATTTGAATAAAGAACACACACACACGCGTCCGTTCGCGCGCGCGCGCACACACACTTACGTTGACATTTCCTTTTTACCCCTCTCCTAAATGAAAATATTGAGAAAAACGTACATTACAATTACTTTTCTCTTAAAGAGCCTTTCAACGATATGCATCATAAAGGGTACCTATCAATTACCTTGACATTTGTACCCCGTACTCCTGTGTACCAACATTTTAACTTTATAATCTCATGTAAGCAGTACACTCATAGACACTTCATTTATATAAGATAAAAGACACTCATAGACATAGACACTCTTCATTTATATAAGATGTAGTTATACATATTTTTCAATTTTACCCCCTCCTAAATGAAAATATGACAAAACTGTACATAACAGCAATTACTGTACTTTTAAAGAGCTTTTCAACGATATGCATCATTAAAAGTATTCATTACTTTGACATTTGTATTTGCATGATATGAACCGAGTATATCCTCAAAATTTCAAGTCTCTCGGTTAAGCAGATTTTGCTGTGCGTTGATTCTATGTCAGTCAGTCAATCAGGACATTGCCACTTATATTATAGATATTGCATTTTCTCGTCCGAAAAAAAAATAAATAAGAGGGTCTTTTTTATAGTCACGGTTATTTCGTTGGGCAGTGTTTAAGACACTGTTTTTTTGAGCTAGATTGCCTGACAAGATATCAAAGAGGAGGTATAAGATCCAAGCACCATTAGTGTCGTAAGATTTAGCCCTTCGTAGCCCTTTTTTTTTAGATGCCCCATTACACTGATTTTCTCTCCTAAAATTAAGGCCCGAGATGAATTTTTAATTTCTTTTCCTTCTACAATCTTTCCTGTCCCTTCAGGTTTTTTTTTTTTCTCTTCTTTTTTTTTTTTTTTTAAGTAATTTAAATGTTATTTATATACAAAGTCTCAAGTGATGATTTGTATTTGAATACTAATTTTATTATTTTAATTTAAATTCGAGATATTGTATAAAAGAAATGTTTAAAACCCAAAAATTATATTTTATATTTTTGACTTTCCTTAGATCAAAGCTGCGATATTAAATTTCTCTTAATTATCATTTTCCCTTTAATATTTTCTGATTATATTTATTTTGACAAATAAATATGGCTGCAACATTTGGATTGGAGGTATTAATGGTAGTTAAAGGTTTATGGTTTATATACCAGGGTTGATAAAGGACAGAACATTAACATAAATATTTGGTACTATTCTTTATTATTAGATAAGACATAACAAATAAATATAATTGGTATAACCGGTTTTTTGTGAAAAAATAAATCTATTTTTTACAATTGGTCCATAAAAATCAGTCAAAAAACTCAAAAAAACAAAAATTCTTATATCCATAGTAATACTCTACATACACTTATGTATTATAAAATATCAAAATTAGTTGTTCAACAGGTTCTTTACTCTTCGTTGTCGATTTTAGTAAGATTTATTTTGATCTATGAGTCGGAAAACATGGTTTTCCTGGCAAAACAACTTTGATGCTTGAAATCCTATTAAAATTTTAGTTAATATCCTAAAGATTTTTTTGTTAATGTTACTTATTTTTTTTTTTTTTAGGGTTTCCTTCTTTTGAATCAAAAGAGATAAAAACTTGAACTCTCAAGTATTAAAAAACGTTTTGACGTGCACATAGAAAAAATATAGCAAACTCAAAATTATCTGCAGTTCAAATTCAAAGTGTCGGATAATGCATGTCACTCGTTTTTTTTTTTTTTAATTTTTTGTGGGATATCAAATGAAAGGTATTGAAGAGTAGATTACAAAAATATATACCTAACACTTGTGGATAGTGTTTAATTTTTCATGCTGAAATAATTCACGCTATTACCTTGTGGTTGGCCGATGAAATTTCCTGAAATAAATTTAATTTATCTTTTCGTTATTACCGTAAAAAAAAAATTGTGACCCCCCGGGGGATCGAACCAGGACACCAATACCTGGGAATCCAATATGGCGGATAATTTATGTTACACGAAAGACATTTTTTTTTTAAATTGTAAGAGGGGTATCAAATAAAAGGTATTTGAGAGTAGATTACAAAAATATAAAACACTTGTGTAAATTGTTTAATTTTGCCCCCCCCCCCCCCCTCCCTTATTCTAACTAATTTCATGTTTACAATAATACCTACGTAAACCTTTTTATTTTTAGAGATTTCACGCACAACCATTTTCATTATTTATAAATTCCGAAATATAAAACCCAACTCAGGCTGCATGCTACCACCATTTTTATGTTGTTAAGATATTGTTGACAAAGAATGTCCAATTAAATTTATAACAGGCAGATGTGGAAATACTTTAACGGACCAAAAGAAGACTATGCAACGTTGAAAGGAGTACTTCGAAGACTTTCAGAAAAATGATGAATTTAGTGAGGTAGAGGCAGAAGGCAACGAATCTTTCAAGAAGCAAAACTGCCGCAGAAGAAGGAGCAATAGAAGAAGAAGAGGAAAAAATAGATTCAGCAGAGCTAAAGAACGCACTTAGCAAAATGAAAATGGGCAAATCAGCAGGCCATGACGGAATTTCCCCCGAAATGATGAAGCACATTAGTGCTGACGGAGAAAACCCCCTCCTGAGAGTGGTACAATTGGCTTGAGAAACAAAAAAGATCCTTAAAGATTGGGAGGTTGCTGTGATTATCTCCATTTTTAAGAAAGGAAACAATCGAGAATGCAGTTACCACCGGGGCTTCTCACTGCTCAGTGTCCCTGGAAAAGTCTATAGCAGGATCTTGAGACAAGTCACTAACGACCTTATCTTCACAATGAGACAGAAAATGAAAAAGCTATTAAACGCAATAAAGATGCATATATTTATGTTATGTGTTTCTTCGACCTGGAAAAAGCCTTTGATAAAGTGCCTTGGGCCAAGCTATGGACGGCACTCAGGAATAAGAACGTACCTGAATCTCTGGTTCTACGAATTAAGAATTTCTACATCACTTGTAGAAAATATGTCCGAACTTCCAACATGTCATCAAGCGAATTTGGCACAGATTGTGGCGTAAGACAAGAGGACATCTAAGTCCCCTGCTATTTATACTTCTAATGGAGGACGCTATACAATCATGCCAAATTAAATGTAGTTCATGATTGGAAGACGGCTGATGGCACCAGTGACGATGTGGACTATGGCTTACGCGAACGACCTAGTTCTAGTAGCAGATTCCACATGCAAACTCCGGAATATTTAAATTGTTGGGACCAAGAGCTGCAAAAGAGAGGAATGAAAATCAGCTATGATAAAACAAAGTTAATGGTCATCTCTAGAAAAGAAAACGCTTTAAATCTGCAGCTGAATAAAAAAGGTTTGGAACAGGTGCAAACCTTTAAATATTTAGGCTCCTTAGATAAATATTTAGGCTCTTTAGATGGTAAAATAAAAACGGAAATAAATGCTAGGACAGCGGCAGTGGGTAAACTGTTTCTCGCACTTCACAAGAGGTTTATTGGAAAACAAGAGGTTTCTTCAAAAACTAAGATGCTAATATATAAGAACACGTATATCCCAATATTGACTTACGGATCAGAGTGTTGGACAATAACTCAAAAAGAAGCAGCTAGTCTACAAACTTCCGAGATGAGGTGTCTTAGAAAAGTCGAAGAAAAAACCCTAAGAGATGGGATCAGAAACTAAACCTTCCGAGACTAGCTCCAAATGAAGTCGGTGAAAGAATTTATCTATATATTAACTGCGATGGTTCGGGCACGTAGTTAGAATGAAAAAGGAACGCTTCCCTAACAACAACAAGCCCCTAACAAGCCTATGAAGCAAGATCCTAAGAAAAGAGACCCCGCGGTAGACGTAGGATGACCTGGGAGGATAACATCAAGGCAGCACTTCAAGAGCGAGATGTGAACTGGAACCGGGCTCGGTGTCTAGCGGAAAATCGGTCTGAGTGGAGATCTCTTTGTCAAACCTCTATACCTTACGGTTAAAGAGGTCGCGATTAAGTAAGCATGTAAGATATTGTTGACCAGCATGTGAAGTTGAAATGTTTTCAATTACTGGATATTATTATATCCTGTTATTTCCATAATTTGAAAGTACATAATATGTATTGCATTTTTATTTACCACTTTTATTATTCATGTTCTATTAACTTTAACGCCTCGTAAATTAGTCATGGCATAAATTCTATTTTCATTTTAAAAAGGAAGATTGAAGGATTCAATCTACGATACATCTTTTTCCCCAGTAATAAGTTCAGCCAATTTAAAAAAAAATAAAAACCGTACTGCTTCGAATATATTGTTTTTTTCTGGAGACCGTGTGGGGGGGGGGGGGGTATCATATGGAAGGCTATGTCGAGCTGATTACACAAATATATAATTGTTTGGTTATAACTTCGATAGGGCGAGCGTAGGGAGTTTGAAGTAGGCGTGAAAAGTGCCCCCCCTTCTATCTCGCTTATGTAAAGTGCAAAAATTCTGAAACAATATTCCTGAACATTCTTCGACCAAAAGTAAAGATAGCACTTTTTGGAAATTTCGAGGAAAAAAAATTATTTATTAACAAAATATTTTTTTTTTATAATTATGCTCTTTGGGTGTATTGATATATGTTTATAGTCTAGTTCACTGGCAAAATATACTTTATCAGAAGTTTGTTTATGTGTTTTGAGAATATTAGACCCATAAGGATAGTTTAAAGTAGTTTTTAGCATTTTAAAAAGCTACATCAATTGGTACTACTTAAACAATACTGTGTTGCCTACGGACCCTCGTTGTGTGCTGACTAGCACACACTTGACCTGTTTATTTCGTTTTTGCATCGCGATAATCGGGATGTGACTTAAATTCGCGACGCGTCTTATAATTGAATTCATGGGTAACTGATCGAAAGAGCATTTTCTTCTGTAACGACGTTGCGTGAGCTAACAACCTGTTTTCTTCGCATTACATTTAATCTCTGACTTTTTCCGGGATATTATTGTTTGGCCCTTCTTTTCCATCTATTTTCAGGAAGTTTAACGTTTTCAAAATAAAAAAATTAAAAATAGAAAGAAAATTTTATCAAAATTGGATGAGACTATGAAATTTGTGCTTGTGGCAAGGATTCGTGGACACAGACCGACAGACAGACCACCCACTGACTGACAGACACGAAACTAAATTTGTTCAGGAAGGTCTAAAATGTAAAAAGCGAGTGGAAATTTTTATTTTGCAGGAAATAACACCCAAAAGTAAACACTATACTTCAGCTACCTTTGTAGACTAGGAAGCAAAAATGTGAATTTATCATTTCATTTTGTAGTAGTTTGAATTCTACTTAGATATAATTAAGGTTTGGAGACAACCTTGAAGATATTAACAAAATTATACCGTGTCTGCATTATTTAACGTTCAAATTAGTTATGTCTTAGTTGAATTTATGAGAATCCGACACAACTTAAAGAAGTTTCAAATTTCTTACTGTAACAGGGACAATGGCTTTGTTGTTAAGACTTTAAGACTTATTCAGTTTGAGTCGAGACTTGACTGTACGCAGTATAATTAATTAACATAGTTGCGTTGTGTTTTGAGTTGAGTTGTTCATAAGTATCAGTGAACTTGTCCCTGAAGTAGTGAATCCTCTTGAAACTTTCTAACCACTTCACCGAAACCCTTTGGGAATTGCTAAGTTTCCTCTGCCTTGCTCTACCTATCAAATCCTTTTGCTTTCGTATTTCATTTTCAATTCCTGTTACCTCTAGTCTTCTTGTATGGAACGAACAGAAAATTCATTTTCAAACTATCCTATGTATTTAAATCGTTTTCATCGTAAACTTTAAGGACAGTTGCTTCAACTTGTTAATGTGTCCGAAGACATTAGGAAATTAAATTCTAATATTGTTTCAACGTCAACTTAAGCAAAGCAACTTTTTGCTTAGTTATTAAATTGAATATTCGGTTTGACTAGCTCGAACAAAACTTTCTTACATCATTGTATAATAGTAGTAACTGCACTGAAAACAAACTTTTGTTTTGTTTCCGATTTTTCAAAACTTATTTCTCAATTTGGCCTTGGGGTATGAGTTCTGATCATACCCGCCAAATTTCATCTAAACATGCCCAGTAGGTTCTACGTGTCAGTCTGACATTATTAAAAAAAAGAAGAAAAATCGCCCTAACAATACATTTTCTATGCATCTGTACGACATATTTGAGAAAGTATAAAGATATTTGGAAGAAAAATAATTCAAATACTCAATTAAAATAAATGAAACCATTGTTTTCCTTTATTTCTTCAAGGTATCTATATTATTTCCGTGTTTATATTATGAGTGCTATATTATTTTTAATAATTTCAGTTTGTGATTAAATAACTAAATCTGTGGTCAACAGGACTTAGGTCTACCAAAGGGTCAAAGAGGGGGGGGGGGAGTTGATTGAATAAATATATTTTTAATTATTTAAAATGTGTGAGGTGTTTTTGAAACGCCTTATATTTAATTTCATGCAAATGGACAAGTTATAGTTAAAAACAATAATTTTGCAATTTGCTTTGGTTAGAAACTTTGTAAAGATGATGGAGAAATTCGCTAATAGTGGTCTATGTGTCTGACTGATGTTAGAAGGGGTTTTGTTGATTTGTGATGTTGAATGGGAGTGAGTAATGTTGAAGACTGCTAGTAGATGTCTTGTATAATGTGTGGATTGTGCCTAGGACCTCGTGTTTTATCTGAGTCTGTGTTAGTGTTGCTGAGTTGCCCAGACGTCCTTTGTTAGCTGGTGTAAGGGATCCAGTGCTAAGGTTGCCCATGTTCATTAGGGATTCCCTGTAAGGAAACCTTGCAGGACCCTTTGTCCCCTTCCACTCAACCTTTTAGTTGTCGGACCCAGCTAACTACAGTCTGGACCCTAGTACAAGGACCTTATCCTCCTATATGTGTGTTCTCACCCCAATGCTTCTCTAACATACTCTTTTCTCTTGATACCATCGCTTCCAATATACGTACTTCACTCCTGTTCCAAGTTGAACGGGCTTCTTGAAAAGGTGGTTTTTTCCTCCTCTCTATTTCC
This sequence comes from Gerris lacustris, assembly GCA_951217055.1. NCBI lineage: Eukaryota > Metazoa > Arthropoda > Insecta > Hemiptera > Gerridae > Gerris > Gerris lacustris. The sequence goes on from OX578276.1 coordinate 49,461,115, forward strand.
GGCCTCTCTTTGGTTCATTGAAACTGAACCTCTATTAGATCAAAGTGTTGGTGAGACCCATTAATGGTATAAAGACCGATAAACGGCACATGAACTAGAATTAAAACCATCCAACATAATGAAATATATATATATATATATATATATATATATATATATATATATATATATATATATATATATATATATATACATACATAATTATAGTAGAGGGTTGAAGAAGCTAGGAATCAGTGCCCAGTTTTCCTAGTGCTAATTATACTGCAGATTCTTGAAGGAAAATCTAAATAACTAATTACACAGTTTTTTCTAAAGACTTCATCAAATTGCTCTTTTTTATTATTAGGTATAATAAATAACCATTATTAAAACAAGATTAATTTAATCTCACAAAGATCTAAATTGTTATTATTTATATGTTGTTTTTTAATAACCCAGATTCTACTTATTATTTTTCGATGAAACGAAGCCTCATATTACAACACACTTCTGTAAAAATAAATAGATTTTGTTTAGCCAGTCTTGTTCTATAAAGTTGGACGTGCTCAGAAAGATTTTGGTTTTCGTAATGTATGAAATGATAAAGTATCCAATGTACAGACAAAACTCTTAATTTTATATTCATATAGATTAAACATTTGTAAATTTCTTTCAAAGATTCCTTATCGTTATTTAATCCACTGATTAGACATGTTAAGATGCTCTCCGTAATGTTTTTTTTATCGTGCATCGCTGTGTGGAAATTATTAATGACCTAGAATCCAGTGAGAAGGATACTTTTTTTAAAGTAGTCTGTCAATTTGTGTTACACATAGCTTTCCCATGTCCTATTTATTGCAAGAAAGTTTCGATCCCCATTGTGTGCCACAGTTATTTTTAAGCAAACTTTATATATACGAGTGAGAGTGAGCGCGAATGGTTACAATTAATATGGTTGTATGTGGGCGAGTACTTTCAAGGATATAGTTGTTAATAGAAACAAAGGTTTTCATGTACGGTAGGATGCAATAAGCGCAGAAGGTTGCACATTTTATGGGACCATCAATAGGTGATCTATCTCCAATGATCATCTGTGATCTATCTCCAAATTTCATTAATGCCGAATATGGTGGTTCGCAAATATTTCTGAACGATAGACCGACAGGCGGATACGAGACCAGAAATGTTCTATTGTGTTTGAAACGTATTTCTTTCCAGAATTTTTTTAAATGGGAGGCAAAATAATTTCGTTCTTCAGAATGATCACAATGCTTCTGCTACTTCAGCAGCTAAGAAAAAACTATACATTACAAAGATTAAATCTATGGAAACAAAAAATACCTTATAAGTTGTTGCAGTGTTAAAGAGAGAATTGGAAAAAAGAATACAAGTCTGGAGGCAGCGTACAAAGCCGACATGATATTTTATTTTCAAATATTTCTTTGTATATCTATAAGTTTTTCCTTGCGGTTCGTTTAAGTTTCTGTTGTACATTTAAGAATGTAGAAATATCACTTTTAGATTTGTTTTGTGTCTAGATCCATATGTATGTGAGTGTGCAAGTCCTTCTGTTTAAACCTTTGTTGTTATCGTAAAGGCGTGTTTCTCTAGGTATAAAAAGACCATTTTTTCATTTCTTTTGGACAAAAGTAAATCAAATGTGACAAAGTTTTTAAGACTTGTTCTTTTGATTTTTCCACACACATAGTTTTTATTTTTTTCCACAAAATTCTCCTACAGAAAAAAAGATGGTCCGTTTCAAGTAAAGAAGATCAAAGAGATTCTGGTTTGTTTCTAGTTTTTAGATCAGTATTTTCACCTGGAACACGCTGAAGTGAGTGGAGGAATACTTATTATAATAAATATCTTATAAGATTTGATTGTACTACTTGTCTTAACGTGTATGGTTCGATTTTACAATATGTGTTTACGTGTGTTTGGTCCAGTGTGATTAGTCTTTGATCCAAGTTGCACAAACTTCGATAAATTGGACACGCCCAAATTTAACAATAATAAGGGGGGATATGTAAACTACCTGTCTGTGATCGAACTGTAACATTCACGATAACGAGGCCACCTGATTTGGTAGTATTATTAAATTATCATGACCATTACAGATATAATTAAGATTAGAGCATTGATACTGTATATGTAATTTGTGTATATATTGTATTTTCCTCGAGTTAATAATGAACCTATTACAATTGTAAAAGACCAAAAAGATTTAATTAATGATATGTATAAACTCTAAATGCTCATTTGTCATTCATGCATAGGAAGGAGTATGCATGTGAAAGCGTATTAAATCCCAATAAGGTATTTTAAGTCCATTAATTATTTGTATAAGGTTTCTACATCAGGATCGTTTAGTCTAAAGGGCTTTGGATGTAAATCTATCCGTTCTTGTTGAAGTCTTTTTGGGTTCTTTACCCACAGCTTCAAGCCCTTTTTCAAATCCTCTTTGTATCAATTATTTATTACCTCTGGTTCCCACTTTCCCTTAGACATGGAACCCTTTTACCCTTAAAGACCTTAATTCAGAAATATTATCATTGCCTCAGGTGTTTAAAAAGCTTAATAATTTGTCCAGCCCACTTTCTCCTCTTGAAAGATGTGGAATGTGCTAGTCCATTTTATTGTATATATTTTATAATATAACAGCTCTTTCTACTGGTTATTTTCATGCCTATGTGCAAAAAATGTTAAAGCATTCATATAGGGATAGGTAGAATGTAAAGAAATTACAATTTAGATAGAGCATCATAAATAGGACAAAAAAGTACCTACAGACCATACCTCTATTTTTACTCGTCCGGCCGTTGTGGGCACTCAAATTTTTCAAAAACATGACAAATTTTTAAAGAAAAATGTTCGTATATTTTTTTCTATTTAAGCTAGAAAAATAACGTAAACACCATTTTAAAGGGCATGAAATCCTTTATAAAATTGCCTACACACTTTTTTCTGTAGTTTTATTTAACCAGGATTTACAAGCTTTGGAAAATAAAAATGTTTTTAAAAAATATGGTCCTCCGTAACTTCCTTATTTTTGGAATCAATTTCTGTGTCCTATAAGCTTAAAAACTTCCCTATTTCATTAGCTTTAATTTGATATAACAAATGTTATACTTAAGCTTTAAGGACGTTCTGCTAAAAATAAATACCAACGTTGGTTAAATAAATGAAAAAACAATAAATTGATATTGCTCTTGATTTAGAGTTTAGTGAAGAAGAATTTGACCGAGACCCAACCACTAGCTCTAGACTAGTAAGTGAGCGTTTGGGGGTTAATCAATCTAGAGTGCGGAGAGCTTAAACTAAGATGGCAGACGACAGACGACCTTACCATTACACTCCTGTTCATTCCATGAATCCTAAAGATAGTAATAAAAGGCTTAAGGCTTTGTTTTTCCACATGGTAAGTGGGAAAATATAGGCGGATCCAAATTTTCGAAATGTCATACTATAGACAGATAAAGCATGTTTCGCCCGCAGAGGTGCTACGAACCTGCATACAGACACTACTGGACCCTCGATAATCCTAAATTAGTAGTTAATAATATTTTTTGGAAATACTAGTTATCGGAGTTAGTATAAGAATCCATCAAGTTTAGAATATCTTGAATATATTCAAGATATTATATATATTGAATATATAATTTTTGTCCAAGGTAAATACAAAATGGCGGATTACAATTAAACTTAGCCGAAATCGAAAAAAGTTATTGAGCAATTTCGACTTATTTTTACATGTAGAACCCGGTTCTAAATAGCGCGCTAAGCTTTTTTATGACACCCTGTAGTTATATACACAGGGTTGTCCAAAAGTCTCTCCCCCCCCCCTCTCTTAACTTTTGAGATTATTAAAACTTGGGGTATCCGTACCATGTAAAGGGAAGTTTGTTTACATGCAATCGCGCATTAGGGGCAACCACCCACTTTGCCCCAGACCATCCAATTTCAGAATTTCAAATTGTAGTGTATATTTTTGATAGAATAATTAGATTTTACGGTGAAAAATAATAATATTTTACCTGTAACTTTTTTTCTACCTCCAATATTTTGCCCCCCCCCCCCCCAAAGGGGGCAATTATAGCAAAATAACCCTTCCGAAAATAGTAAAAAAAACAAAAAAAACTTATATATCGTTAAAAAATGTAAATGGTTTGAAATATATTAATGGAACTTGGGGGATCTGTACCATGTAAAGTGTAAAGGAAGTGTGGATTCATGCACTCGCATATTAAGGGTAACCGCCCATTTTGCCCCCACACGCTGAAATCTACTGTTTTTATACTTTTGCCCTATATAGGGGGCAAAATATTGGAGATAGAAAAAAAGTTAGTAGTAAAATATTCTTATTTTTCACCGTAGGATCCAAATCTGCTATTAAAAAAAATACACCCAATTAAATTTTGAAGTTGGGTGGCCTGGAGACAAAGTGGCCCCTGCGGTGCGCGATTGCATGAAAACAAACTTCCCTTTACATGGTACGGATCCCCCAAGTTTCATTAATTTATCTCAAAGCGTTCAAAAGTTAAGAGGGGGGGGGGGGGGGAGAGACTTTTGAATCACCCTGTATATATACATATAAATGTTGGTGTGTTCATTGATTTGAATTGTAAAATGTTAGATACCTTTTTATTTTATAAAGTACGTAAACCAAAACCGGCCAAAACAAAATACATAAATTTTCATTGAGTGGTGTGCGGTAATATGTGGCGTATGATAGAGGCTTTGTTTGTTCCATTGAAAGATATTGAGTAAAACCTGAGTTATTAAATATTTACTGGTTTTATATGGCACGTTGACCTTTTAAGAGCATCGGGTAATTAAATATTTACGTAGGTACATGGTTGCTCTTCTACTTGGCTACCTACTTTTCAGTTTTTACCAAGGCACGTTAAGTCTACCTAAATGTACTTCGGAGGGTATTTCATTGGAAATAATATAATAAATAATATCTAAAGTGGTTCTGATTAGTTTTATGAAAGCTTTGGAAACAAATCTCTTTTTACTACATTTTTATTAGCTTGCTTTCTTGTTTGTTTGTTTGTGTGTGTGTCCAGTACAAATCTTGCAATCGATTTTTAACTAACTTCCCGAGTAGCTAGACATTTGAAACTTTTAGAATAGCTCAGTACACGTTGACAATGCATTATTTTAATACTTTTAGCCATCATTCAGCAGATTTAATTTGCTATCAGCAAATTTTACTGTATAGAAAGTTAGTTCGGGGAAAATTCGCTTCAAGTATGGGGAGTTATTTTATTTTTTTGACATGACCCATATTTACTATCTTCATTTTGATGGGTTTCAAATTTATGATTTTTTATTTTAGTACCTGGTATGGCTGATAAAATTGTTAAAAATGTTCAAGAATGATAATATCAGGCCTTTTTGTTGTGTAAAAACTAATTGTATTTTTAAGAGATAAACATTGAACATTGAATGACAGCAAAACAGGAAAAGTAAACAAAGAAATAAATTAAATGACGTGTGACAAGGTTTGGTTACACTTGTGTCCTAGGTATAGGTTTAATTTTTCTGCATCTGTACTTCTTTATTTGTACACATTTTTTAGGGTTTCGTTGGTAAAACCAAAAAAAAAGACACCCTACTAGTTTCGTTCCTGTGTCCGTCTGTCACTCTGTACGGTTCCAATAACTTTTGAACCAAAAAAGATAAAAACGTGAAACTTTCCAGTATAAAAGATCGTTTTGACGCGCACACAGGAAAAATATAGCGAACTCAATATTATCAGCTGTTCAAATTCAAAATGGCGGATAATTGACGTCGCGAAAAATTTTTTTTTTTTAAATTTTGAGTGGGGTATCAAATAAAAGGTATTGAAGAGTAGAATAGAAATATATATACCACTTAGGGATAGTGGTTAATTTTCAGCGCCATTTTGTCAAAAAACATCGAAATTTTGCGTGTCCCCCCCCCCCCCCCCTAAAATCGTATTACCGCTATTACTAAAAATATAGAAAAATATGCAAAATGTGTGGTCTGCTGGGCCATAGAAAAAATAAGATTAGCAATTTGATCTGATTTACTGGAAATCCAAGATGGCGGATAATTCATGTCACTCGAAAAAAAAATTTTTTTTTAAATTTTGAGTGGGGTATCAAATAAAAGGTATTGAAGAGTAGAATAGAAATATATATACCACTTAGGAGTAGTGCTTAATTTTCAGCGCCATTTTGTCAAAAAACATCGAAATTTTGCGTGTCCCCCCCCCCCCCCCCCCCCCCCCCTAAAATCGTATTACTAAAAATATAGAAAAATATGCAAAATATGCGGTCTGCTGGGCCATAGAAAAAATAAGATTATCAATTTGTTCTGATTTACTGGAAATCCAAGATGGCGGATAATTCATGTTATCCGATTTTTTTTTTTTTTATTTAATTTTGAGTGGGGAATCAAATAAAAGGTATTGAAGAGTAGATTTCAAAAATGTATAACACATGATGTTAACATTTCATTTTGTCAAAAAAAATCAAAACTTATCTCCCCTCCCCCTTACTAATTTTGTGTTCACAATACCAACGAAACCCTTTTTACGTGAGATTCACGCCTTACCAATTTATCTTCTGTTACCGTCCCCTACACGGGGGCATATCGATGGCACAGTTTAGATTGGGTGTTGGCGGGATCTGTTGTACAAAGATTTGTCCTTTTATAGGTTTAAGATCAGCTCTCTAGATGGTTGTCATTTATGTGAAGTAAATAAATTGGGAACTAGTTTTTTCATTAACATTATATTATAACAAAGACAATTATATTATCAACATTACATATGATTCAACAGAAAATTTAAAACGCAGTATATAAAAAGTTCATTTTATCTTGTAATTATTGGCATTTAATTTAATGGTAGCATAATATTACAATATATATATTAGCACTAGGAAACATAGCCAATGATTCCTAGCGTGAGCCCTGTGTAAAGCGCGGGTTGTGGTTTTATTACCTTATAAGTAGTCAATTTGGATAGAAGTTTTTACATTTAAACTTTTAAGCCTTCTCGACCCAATTTCCACGTTTAAAACTAGAGTGTTGTGTTATCCAAACTGTAACATCTCTTCTTATTATTTCGTAGTCTACACAAAAATCCGTATTTAAAAAGGAGCAAGTTTTTATTTACCTTCCTTTAAAAAGTTTAAAAAACGAAAAATAGAGAGAATGAATATTTCTCTCAGAGTTGAAGAGAAGGGTGAAAAACTTGGTTTCGAGGGTTATTACCACCACTAGAAATGTATAACTTTTATTTTTTCATTTATATATTTTTATTTCCATTTTCATTTGCTTCTGAATGTGTATTCTGTTCTCATGGAATGTATATGAGGGTAATAATCGTATATCCTTTTTTCTTTGCAGTAAGGCGACTGCGTTTTTAAGAGATTTTACGTTTTAGTTTTCCTTGGCATAAACAAGTCTTTTTTAATTTGATTTTTTCCCTTCGAAAGACAGGATATTTGTTGTTTACTTTAGATACAAGTTTTTACATTTAAACTTTTAAGCCTTCTCGACCCAATTTCCACGTTTAAAACTATATTGTTGTGTTATTTAAACTGTTACATCTCTTCTTATTATTTCGTAGTTTACACAACAATAATCCGTCTTTAAAAAGGAACAAGTTTTTATTTAACTTTAACAAAGTTATTTACACATGGTTAGACAATTTATGGTCACATGATTAGCCTATTATGAGAGGGAATTTCAACTTTTGCATTTATGAATTAACTTTATTTAAAAAATCGGTGTGATACATCTCACTTAAATTTTCTTTCCCTTGTGATTTCCTCCAGACCTAGATTTTTCCCCAGGAAAATGACATATGGTGAATTCTTATTTAAATGGACTATAAAATAGATTTTTTTTAAAAAAATAAATTGCAGCCTTTTTTTGGGAGGGGGTAACTCCCCAAATTTTATCGATAAAATTAATTTCTCGATTCGGCATCAGGAATTGGGGTATGATTTTTTGAACATGTATATCACATTTCATCCAAATCGTTTCAGTAATGAAGGCATCACGTGTTTGCACAGAGGACAGACAGACATTTTCTTAGAAAGAAAAAAATGTATGTTTTAGAAAGCAGAATATTTAAAAAGTAAGTTCAAATAAATAACTATCGATGCCTAAAGATTTAAATATTAATATTATTACAGTAGAAGGGAGAAAAAGTTGTAAAAATGAAGACCGTCGCCAGGAATCGAAACATTTCAATGCTCTAACCACGTTGTAAAATTCGCCATCTTAAAAGTTGCTCTAGAGTCACTTAGTTTTAGAAAATCATCATATTCTATATTAATCGGTTAAAGATGGTGTTATAATATCACATCACATTTTAGCATAGTGCCCATTCAATGTTGTGGAAGGTTGTGTTTCAAATAAAAAGTCTAACTTTTGGTTTTAACAGAATTATTATTGCATTAAAAGTTTTACTCAGGTACCTGAATATTAGGCTGAGCGCACATTGAAAAGCAGACGACGTAGGACAGGGCAGTACAGTTTTTTTCAACTGCAGAAATATACGATACCCTCACAAATTGAGACGCCATAAACACTAGCATCGGGTAGGCCATGTGTGGTACCCTGCCCTGTCCTGCGTCGTCTGCTTCTCAATGTGCAAACGACACAGTACTGGGAGCACAGTTTTTTTCAACTATAGAAATAAATGATACCCGCACAAATTGAGACGCCATAAACACTAGCATCGGGTATGCCACGTGTGGTACCCTGCCCTGCTCTGCGTCTCAATTTGCGCGATTTCGTATATATCTGTGGTTGAAAAAAACTGTGCTGCCCTGTCCTGTGTCTCAAAGTGCGCCCGGGCTCATCAATGAAATTTAATAAAAGAAAACATTATAATTATTGATTCATGTTAATTAAAATAATAAATATGTAAATAATCCGTGGCGCAGTAGCCTGTAAAGAGCTTAGGCCTGTCAATAACATTTAATGGATGACTCTGGGTTTGCCTGTCAAAATATAGGAGTCTACAGGTTGTTAAGGAGGGAAATTACGCAGTTTATTAATTTTTCATCTTATCTTGACGCCTAAGGTTATATTTTTAAAACTCCTTTAATTAATCATAATGGTTCCTGTTATCTTAGAATTAATTAATGGCTCACTTTCAACCGCAATATTATCAGCTTTCATCCTACGTGTAATTCTTCTTATTACATCGTTAATCCTTTTTTCTCCCTAATTATCCTTGTCTGGAAATAACCTTAACTTTAGAATCACCCTTGAATTTTGTAACCTTAAAAATTATTCACTTTTTTGTGATAATGGAATGATAAATTGATGCTATAAGGATTTAAAATATAGGGAAAAATATATATACCAATGATAAATAAAAATAGGGATTAGTGTAGAGTGCACTAAGGGTAGTTATTTCTAAATACATATATAGTTGTATAAGCCCTTGGCAGGCCTAAGCCCTTCGCCTAAGCCGCCACGGATTATTATTATTACTACATTTATAAATAAATATCTTCATATCTATATATAGGATTCCTAGGCATGTGATATTGTGTTTCTCATTACAATAATGACATAATCAATTAAAGTAAAGGAGCAATGTACTTAAGAGGTTTAGGCACTGCAACCAAAGTCATTATCCATAAATTGGATTCATTCCTGGTAAGGTTAGACGTGTTCCACTTATAGCTTTACCAATAGTTATGTAAAGTGGGTTATCTCCGGAACTGTCTGTACAATTAACTCACTACAACTTGTCCAGTCTTAATACAACATCTAATTGAGGCGTCTCTTCTTCGTCTTGTAAACAACTGACAAAATCAATACTAATAAAATGGCATTATATGACCCCGCACTTAAAAACAAAAAAACAAGTAATAAAAGGAAAGCAAAAAAAAAAAATTTAGAAACCTGATTACATAAAAAGAAATACATTTCTAAAACCTTTTAAGAAATTGCCTTAGTATAATGTTGACGATAGCGATGTGAAATAAGCATGAATAATAATTTTTTTATTAAATAATGTTTTTGAAGCATCCTGTTCAAAGGACCAAACATTTATTGATTATTTAAGCTAATAAATGTGTTTTTCTCTCTTTTCCCTTCTTTATTATTATTTATATGTTTATGTTTAGGATATTTTAGCATGCTTTGAGCCTTTGTCTTACTACTTTTAGTACCTCCTAATCGTAAATTTCATATTTTTAAAATTGTAGTAGGTTGAAAGTACCATTGGCTAAAATGCTCCCGTCCGGTAGTAGATGTCTAGACTGTCATAAAAATGTAAAAAGGACTCGAAGGTTTTAGTTCAGTTACAACTCAGAGAACATTTGTAACAAGCTCCACAGTACATTTACCGAGTTTTCTACCTTGCTTCAAATAGTGCTACTTATTCAAGCGACGAATTCCGTTCCTTCCAAGTTTTGACTAGTTAAAGCTTTACTACTCATTGTAATTTAATGCCTCAAGCTTGCCAAAATGGTTTTCATTGTTGAAAAGTTGCTGGTTACGTAGTGAGTTTGTACAACTTGAAAAAAATACAAGAGCTGGCCATTTTACAACTGAGACCTGAATACCCTGTAGACCTTTGGGACCTATTCGAAAATGTATAAACAAGCTCTCGATATTTTTTTGAAAAATACATCACAGACAAATGAAGTGACAGCAATTCAGACTTTCTAATGATAAGCTATTAAAACTGTTCTACACTAATTGAAATCATCAAAAATTTACGGAATTAGTTAATGTATAAGAATTTTTTTCGTTTTTATTTTAAATTTTGATTTGACTTTTGTTTATAATTTTAGCGATAGTGTATAAAATAAAAAATACTTCTTTTTACAAGAATTTCTATACTGTTTCAAATATCACACGAGGTGCCAGATATTTTATTTAAAATGTTTGTTTTTTCTTCCTTTTTATTTTTAATAAAATATCGTGTGAATATAATACTTGTGTTTCAGAACCTTTATGTAAATAAAATATTTCGAGTGGGTTTAGGGATAAAAAATAATTGCCGACAGTGCTTAAAAAGTTAGTTTCTCTTCACATTTTTATGCGTTTTTCTTGTTTTTGTGGGAATATCACTTATAGACTTATCACTTGGGCTCTTCTCACATGAATTTACTGATATTATGTATATATTTTTGACGGACATTTTTATTAGGTACTTTAATTTCAACATTTCTCTGCTTGACTAATTTGGTATCCTTTTATAATTAGTTTAATTTTTGTTAAATACAATATTTGATTTGTAGCTTACCGAAGGCGCGATTTTACTACGTTTTTATTAGCTTGCTTTTTTGTTTGTTTGTTTGTTTGTCCGGTACAAATCTGGCAATCGATTTCTAACTAACTTCCCGAATAGCTAGACATTTGAAACTTTTAGCATAGCTCAGAACACGATGACAATGCATTATTTTAATACTTTTAGCCATCTTTCAGCAGAATTTAATTGGTTTTCAGCAGATTTTGCAGTGTGAAAAGTTAGTTCGGATAAAATCCGCATGTTATTTTATTTGTTTTGCCATATCCAATATTTACAATCTTCATTTTGACGGGTTTCCAATTTGTGATATTTATCTCTGAGATTTTTATAAATAAGAGATAAACATTGAATGACAGCAAAAATGGAAATATATTGATTATATTATTTATCGATTATATTATTTCATATATATCGATGGCACGGTTTAGATTTGGTGTTGAGGAGATCCGTTGTACAAAGATTTGTCCTTTTATAGGTTTAAGATCAACTCTCTAGATGGTTGTCATTTATGTGAAGTAAATAAATTCGGAACTATTTTTTTTTTCACTAACATTATATATTATATAAAAATAAGAATTATATTATCAACATTACATACGATTCAACAGAAAATTTAAAAACGTAGTATATAAAAAGTTCTTTTTATCTTGAAATTATTTTGTGTTTAAATCCAAAATAATCTAGACTCTAGGCAGAAATGCGTTTCTTACTACAACACTCCTCTGCTGAGGAAATGGCCAACATAAGATAGAAGTACTTTTCTTTTTATGGGGGTGACATAAACACACAAAATTTGGATCTCCTCCGGTAACTGCATTTTTTCAAGGCTCCTACACAGACCTGCAAATAAAGTCTTGCGCGACTGCCACCGACACAATATTCTGCCAGATACCATTCCATCCGGACATACAACAAGTCCAGAAGTGGTTATCTGATTAGGATCCTGAACCTCAATTCTTACTTAATTATATATCATATCAATGCAAGCAACAGTACCGTGGGGCTTGCACGAAGCAGCCCTGTGTTCAATAATATTTTGACTTTCTATCTGGGATTGGTCATGCCAAAACCCAACTTTTGTTTAAAAAGACAGTGACATAGACTAAGTTGAGGCTTTGGATGCTCTCGAACATTACATTTGCGATTAAAATTAATATAGAAATATCTGAATATAGGACTATCAATGGGATTCTTCGTCAAACCAGTTAAATTTCTTCAAAATCGGAGGAGTATAATTAAAGATATGTGGTTCCCACAAAATTTGTCACAGACATCTTTATGTATATTATTAAAAAAAAGAAAAAGTTTATAATCTTCTATATAGTTTAAAAGGGTCAAACTAGAAGGCAATGATAAATAAATCTAATTTAAAAAGCAAAAAGCTATTGGTAGAATTAAGTGGGAGAACATTTTCTTAGAATTGAGGGGGAGAACTTTTTTTGTGGTGGGGGGGGGATATTTGTGACCTACCGTCTAAATTTCATCAACATCGGATATGTGCGTCCTGATATCGGATTTATATTAGCTTGATATTGGAATTTAAATTTAGTATCACTCTTTTGGTGAAGTTTTTTTCGAGTTTATCGGACCCTTAATAAAACTTCTTTAATTGACTATATTAGAACATAACCTTTGGTTTTACCGAGTATAATTAAGACTTACTAGGGTAGAATAAAGTTATTTAGGTTTAATAAACTTAGTTTATATTGGTTAACTTTTGTGTTAATTTTAATCTATTGTATTGGCTTTATTGTACAGACAAGCAAATAAAACAACAAAACGGGTTTTTTAGAGAAATTTGTTTTAATTATTGGGGATTTTATTGTGTTGATGGTTTGTTTTTGAAGTTTGAAGTTTAATTGATGTTTTTTTATAGTTGGTTTGTTGTAGCAGTGATTTATGTAAGCTTTATGCTTGACTAGGTCTAGCTGAAGCCTGATATTGTTTGCTTCAACTGACTACAGGACTTAGCTAACTCCAACCAATGCAATGTTTAGGCCTTGTTCCATTCGGACGTCACGTCCACTTTATACGAGTTTCAACTTTTATGTGGGTATCCTTGCTGCAATCCTTTTAAATCTCTTTAACTAGCCGGCTCTGTTTTCAACTGTTTCCCTTCACTAACGACCCTAATGCTATTGAAACATTAGTTGCAAAAACGAGAGTTGGTGAAATACGTTTTTTTCTCTCTTCCTTTTTATTCTATTTTTATTGTTCCTAATCACTATTTTTCAGACGCTTTTTATTTAAAAGAGTTAATAATTTCAAGATTAAAAGAACTTTTTATATACTACGTTTTTAAATTTTCTGTTGAATCGTATGTAATGTTGATAATATAGTTGTTATTGTTATATAATATATAATGTTAGTAAAAAAAAATAGTTCCGAATTTATTTACTTCACATAAATGACAACCATCCAGAGAGCTGATCTTAAACCTATAAAAGTTAAAACACCAAATCTAAAGCATGCCATCGATATATTTGAAATAATATTAATGATATAATCGATAAATAATATAATCGATATTTCCTGTTTTGCTGTCATTCAATGTTTATCTATCACAAATTTGAGACCCGTCAAAATGAAGATAGCGTAAATATTGGATATGGCAAAACAAATAAAATAACTGGCGGATTTTTTCCGAACTAACTTTCCGCACAGCAAAATTTGCTGAAAACTAATTAAATTCTGCTGAAAGATGGCTAAAATTATTAAAATAATGCATTGTCATCGTGTTCTGAGCTATGCTAAAAGTTTCAAATGTCTAGCTATTCGGGAAGTTAGTTAGAAATCGATTGCCGGATTGTTACCGGACAAACAAACAAAAAAGCAAGCTAATAAAAACGTAGTAAAATCGCGCCTTCGGTAAGCTACAAATCAAATATTGTATTTAACAAAAATTAAACTAATTATAAAAGGATACCATATTTTATGGAAAATCAACGTTGTTTTTTTTCCCCCATTACCGTATTTGTGCGTATGGTAATGAATTAACTACCGTACTCGTACCTGACTAAGAATTAAACGGTTATTACCGTTCAGTTCCGTCAGTGTTCGTGTACGCGGACTTACCAAATTCAAACATTCCAAGACAGAGATATATTTCAGGAAAAATTGTTTGTCTTTTCTTTCTGACGGTCTCTCTGTTCAACATTTTAGCAATCCACCATATCTTAAAAATTATTCTCCCCCCCCCCCCTCTCCCAAAGAAAGAACAATTTTTTTCCACTCAATTCCACCAGTAGCTTTTAAAATAAGATTTATTTTCCATTGCCTTCTATTTATACCCTTTTATACCATGGAGAAATTTTAATCTTTTTCTTATATTTTTAATAATATACCTAAAAAAAAAACGAATTCGTTATACATGTTTTCCTGAAAATATTTTATCGTTACCCTCAAAAAAATTGATAGTTTAAGAGAGCGCATAATTGTTTGGTTTAAGAGCTGATAGCTTAAAAGCGGTCAGGGGTTGGAATGAATTGATTGGAGCTATGCTTGAGTTGAAAGAGGATTTTGCCCATATTTCATAGGGATGTTTTGGCTTTATTCCTCTCATCCCAACTACTCGACCGTTATTCCATTATATTTATAGGCAAAATTAATAAATCATGTATAAAACTCCATGTAAACACACACACACACACATATATATATATATTTATTTGTTTGTTTTGCCTATAAATAATGAATAAATAAATAATTTATTTGCCTAATGTATTTAATAACGTAATGTAATTAAATACCTTTATATATCTCTATTTATTTACTTATATAACATTTAGCGAACAAGTAAACTCACTCTAAATATTGAAAATTCCTGTGTATTTTATTTTAATATTAGTTTTTTTATCTCAATTTATTTTAAATTTATTTATAAATTTGTGTTTCTACACTAATTTTCGTACTCAGTTTGATATAACATTGTAATATAATCTAGATAACCTGATAAACCTGGTTATTTGATTGTTTACTAACTTCACGTGAATCTGTTTAGTAATGGAGAAATAAATAGACTATCAATTAGTGTGGCACATAGCTTCCTCGCATCCTATCATGAACTTTATTGTTATATTTACATTAAAATTATTGTTATATTACTTTATTGTTAAATTGTTTATTGTGAAAAAACTATCAATAGTTTTAGCGATCTTTAACACTTCTTAGCGCTCAGTGGAACTTAGCCTTGCTGGCAGTGCCTTGCGCTCAGATATAGGTAGATACATAATTTTATTTCCTTTAGTACAAATAATTTTGATGTTTCCTTACGTAGATACTTAAAAACATGTTTTGCATCAATACTGTTTGCTTTTTTCAAATAAATAAATAATTTTATTTAAATATTAAATAGATATAAATATGTATAAATAAATAAATATAAATATAATTTTTGTTATAGTTACATAATAAAAAATGTAGGGAGTATGGCTAATAGCATTCTGCCGGAATCTGTTTATTAACTTGCTTTAATTAAAGAGGGTTCTATTATATTTTTAAAAAAAATATGAATCTAGTTTTTAACAAGTAATAGTTAATTAAATTTATAAATTTTGCTGGAGGGATGTCATAAACTATACCTTCTTCTGATTAAATGGCCCTACAAACGACCCGACACGACCACCCGACCGTCAGGGCGAACGGGGTTGGCCCCGACAGTTGGAGCGTGTGTAGGCTTGTCGGCGGACTAAAACTGCCGGACCCGACGGTCGGGTGGTTGGTCGTACGAGACGACCAACCGCCCGACCGTCGGGAGCCCCCCACCCTCGATCCCTGTCGGGTCGGACCGTGTGTAGCGCTGTCGGCCGACTCCTCCACACGACACGACCACAACCCTACCATTCTACCACAAGTAATCATCCGAATCGGTTGTCATTTTTGCGAATTCATAATGTCGCAAATTACTAATGCGGAAAAAAGCATGACGGTGACATTATTAGAGTGCATGGAGCAGTACCGTTGTTTGTGGGACGTTCAAAATGAACATTACGCAAACCGGGAGAGAAGAAATGAGGCACTTAATTGCCTCCTCGAGATTTATCGAACTGTTTTTCCTGAAGCTTCAGTGGTGACACTAAAAAGGAAGTTGGAGAACATGAGATCAGCTTTTAGAAGAGAAGAAAGAAAGGTAAGAAATAATTTTTCCGTTCAATTGTTTTAATAGTATGTGTTCTGTGAATTTAGGTTCATAAAGTTGAAATAATTACTGTAGAACCTTACAATAGCAGACTGCTAAGCCCTATGAGTATTTTTATCACATTATTTTTTTTTATATCTTTTACCTTTTTATTTTTTACTTATCCGAGTATTTAAATATTATAAAATGTTGTTTTTACATTAATACATTATTTTTCCAATTATACAATTTTTGTAAACACTAATATTTATACTTAATATTCATATTATTCGCTTATTAATATATAAATTGAAGATAATTATTAAAAATGTTAATGAAAGAGAAATGCTTATACCGGATGCAGTGTCACTGTTTGGGTGGAAGGCGTGGAATTTCATAGAATGACTCGTCAGGTGAGGGTGTGGAAAGGCAATTCAATGAATTCAGACAATGACTTGTCTTGCTTGGAAATAAAGATAACAATTATAATATTTTTTTAAAACCGTTGAAAAATTAACACCTTTTTTATTTGATAATTCTTAATATATTTAATTTGATGGATGATTAAGGTGTGGTAATGAATAAAAATATACTAATAAATAAATAATAAATATAATATAATATAATCGTCCATCCTCAAATAATTTCGGAAGTCGTTCCCGTCCAATTCCCGAAGTAAATTCATATGAGTGAACTTTTTTCTTTCCATTAGCCACTTCTTCGCCTATAAACTTCTCTTTTTCCTTTTGCCGTCGCCGGTCAGGAGAGTCGTAGCTAAAGCCAAACCTATTTTTTGTTGCTTTGAAAAATATGGAACCATCTTGCCACACACAAGACACAAGTTTCGCTACAACATTACTATACGAGATCAAGTTGTCGACTGAAAATTATTTGGTAGGATGGTAGGGAATGAGTTTGGTCGGGTCGGGTGGTCGTGTCGGGTGGTGTGTAGAGACGGCCCTGACAAGCATTGTCGGGGAGTTTGGTCGTGTCGGGTGGTCGTGTCGGGTCGTGTGTAGGGCCTTTAAGTAAATAATAACATTGACAAATGTAAATAAATGTACTTATAAAAACTGTAAATGAAATAAGATAAATAATATTTTAACAATATAATATAAATAATGTAAGAGATAATGATCCATAAGATGCTTGTTTCCATATTACGAATAGAGAAAGTTTGTCTTACAAATTTCAATCTGATGCTGTTGGGATCAGATTATTTCTCAACTACAAGGTGTCCAGGGATAGTTAAATGTCCTAAAATGTGTTCACTGATATTTGAATACGCTGGACATTTGGTAAAGAAAATGGAAGAACACTTTCTTCCTTACCAAGGCTGCACATGAGGAAGTCTCCTCTAACTGGCTCTCCCTCTATCCAATCCAATGCACTTTATTTAAAAAAATCTGCTCACATCTCAACTTGAACAAGACGAAGGTCAGATAATGGAAAATTAGTTTCTGGATTGGGACCAAAAAGTACCAAATTCACTTTTTTCCCTCTGTGAGTGTCCTATACAATAGAATCCGATTTGGCCAGGGTATATTAGCTTTAATAATTTTCTCAGCAATAACCTTAGGGAAGAGATGATTAGGAATATTCAATACTGATAAAGTGTAGTTGGTGTGAAGCTTAAAAGTGTAAATGAACATAGGGTCAGGCGAAGTTTCTAGCAAGCTTAGCAGTAGGCACTTATTTTTAATGTGCTGATGAAGAGTTAACTTTGATGTTAGAGTAACCCCTAAGTACTTATATTTCTCAACTATTTCTATTTCCCAGCCACTATAGTACCACAGCTCTCTAGCTCAAAGCTTGCCACCTCTTCTGAAAACTAGTTTCTTAGACTTATTTAAGTTTAGAGTTAGATTCCACTGATTAAAATATTCAGGAAGGATGTTAATATGCATTTCTCTTTAGTAAAGTTGTGATATCACTAGCTAGACTATCTCGTCGTAATACATTAAAATTTTAACTTGACTTTCCCAATCCGGATTCCTTTTTCCAACTACTCTGGAATATCATTTACGAAAATAGAAATAAAACAAGGCTGATGGCACAGCCTTGCCGGAGTCCTTTCTCAACTTTAGGAAAATCGGAAATTCCATCTGGCCCATGAACAGCAGGGATTAAATTACGGAAATATTAATAAAATAATTTTAATGATGAACATTGTCAAAGGCAGTTTTTAAGTCCACGAAGAATGGACGAATGGCTTGACAAAGGCCAGATTAATGAGGTTAGTTAAAACAAAAGGATTTATTCTTTGTTAAATAACCCTGTGTAAATCCCGCTTGACATTCACTTATTAAATTATTCAACTGAAGGAACTCCTCCAAGCGCTGTAGAAGAAGACTCAAAAATATTTTAGAGATCTTATCTAAACAAAAAATGCCTCGATAATAATTGTCAACTGGCATCCTATCACCTTACTAGTACAGAGGATATATATATTAGGCTTATTAAATGACTTGCTATTCTGTTCATTTGAAAATTTAGTCGAAAAGAGTTGGTAACGACTTAAGGAACAAATGGAAGCATATTTATAAAACTCGTTATGTATTCGATATGCACCTGGTGCTTTGTTTTTCTTCAGCGATGTTACTACTCTAATTAGTCATCCTTAGAAAATAAGGGGTTGAAGATCTCTATATGCTAGGTTCAGCACATATTGTCGGGCAGGGAATGAGGTTGAGCGTTCAACAAAGTTTTAAAATGAGATGACCAGATGATGATGAATGATTTAGGATTAAGAACAACCCCTTTTACGTTATTTATTGAAGACCAGAACTTTTTTGATCTCTCGACTTAAGATTTTATAATTATCGTTAACTTCCTGAATAACTGCTCGCACAATCGCAGATTTAGGTTCTCTGAGTAAATTCAGTAATGCAAAAACTCGTTTACTTAACCTAATGCACTTATAATCAAACCAAGATTTCCTGAGTACAATTAAATGATAACCAAATTAGTCGGGTTTAGTTGGATAGGCTCTAATTATTATGTAGATTAATGTGTTGACATCTTTTAGTGTATCGGAAGGAAGCTCGACATTGTCTGTCAAAAGAGGCATTGTACAAGTCCGTTCCAGGAAAGCTGTCGTTGCACATTATTTCTCAGGTTTTTATCATGCTGCAACTGTGAGAAAGGTGATTTGAAAAATATTCGTAAACAATAGAAAACCGACTAATAACATAAAGGCAGCTATAAGGAACTCAACAAAGGTCGTTGTCAGAGTTCCTATAGCACCTAAGAATGTGTATTCACCATACTCGCCCCTCAAAGAATCATTGTTTAAAATAACTAGACCAAAATTATCACCACAAACAACAATTATTAGGACAAACTTTTCTAATAAAATAAATAATTCTAATTTTTGACGATAGTTAAGAAAAGTTCATTATCTAATTTACTCTTTAAACCTGAAATATATAGTACGATAAAAAAATTATATTGGTACTGCAATTATGTTTCCGGCAGACTGAATTATGTCACAGTTGTTTTGATGAATTGCAAGGTGAAAGCTTGCTAAGAGTATAAGTTTGAATCTGATTAATATTTTTTGCTCTTGGTGATAAGAATTAATCCTCAGAGAGCAGCATCTCATTAAAATCCCCCTCATCAATTATTTAATTTTAAAATTCGTACTTCGTCTTCCCTGCATAAACCAGTAACCAAATTAAAAATTTTACATTTTTAATTAGTAAGAAGTTGGATATAACTAATGCGTTGATGTCTTCATCGTGATGATTTATAAATTTTCGAATGAGGAGTAGATTGCTTTTTATCTGGTATTTACTGAAAAATCCTGCTGAATAAAAAAGCCTGTGTTTTTAGCTTGTTAGATGCTTTTAATATGTTGATATTTATCTTTTACGTACATAAAGTGGACAAGTTGGGGCCCTTGAGGCTTATTTTATGTTCCCAGACTTAATAAAAAAAATGTTGTATTCTCCAGTTTAACATCGACACCCAGCACTTTAAGACAAAAATCAACGATTAATTCTCTCAGGTCGGAATCTAGTTGATACTTGCAGCTTTGAAGCTTTTATGCGAGTATCTTGGGTTTGATAATATTTTTTTATTACTTCTAAGTCACTTATTAAACGGGAGTTCTTTTCCTTTAATGTTAAGAAGTTTTCATTTAATTTTTCAAAATCTTTTTTGTTGGCTTAATTTGATAATTTATTATCTAATAACTAATAACTTATAAATATGATGTATAAGTGTGTTCACATCTATAGCTTGCAATGAATCTAAGCTCACTCATATAATTATTTTTTAAGGGATAAACGAAATAAACCTAACTTATTAGAATTACATAAACCAAAACAAAATAAAACTAACCTTTAACTGTATGTTTAAAATGGTATAGATTAATTAATTATCGGCTATTTAATCCAATGTCCAGTGACCTTGAACCTCCAACTACACATTTTCCATTTTAGCACTTAAAACACTGATCAAACTGACTTTACTTGATTTAAAATTAAAACTAAATATTTTGCTTTTACCACAACAGAAATGATAAAACTCTAAAATAGTGATAATACAAGTATTAAAATGATAAAAAAAAGTGATATTTTTCTTTATATATAATATAAAATTGTAAAAAACTTGGAGAAGAACAGAAACAATGTGAACCCAACCAGTGATAACCATTTTAAATTTAATATTGAGCTCCTTTTATACAGGGGTCTTGTCGTGACCCTTTGAATTTTATAAAAGAGTAGTTGGAGAGACATAAAGGGGAGCAGTAAGTTCCCCTATCAGTACAATTAAACAGCATCGGATGTGGTTCACAACTTAAATATTGATTAGGAATCTGGGTTCAATTCCTGGACACCTGGCACCCTGCTCGGTGTCCATCCAGCGTCGCTTTATAAATGAGTAGTTGCTTACGTGAATTGGCGATTAATTTGTTGCGTAAATCAATTGTAAGGTTTATACAGCTCTGATAAAGCGAAATACTAACCCCTAAAGAACAAGAAGGCCTAGTTCCTCACGGAGTTAGTTTTAGTTAGTTTTTAGTCTTTATACTTTTCCTCACCTATAGTAGGAAAAGTATTGTTTTCACCAAAACATTTTTCGGAATTATCCGTTTTGGGTGTTTTTAAGACCTCCTGAGTGGTTTTCAGCATGATGTCTGTATGTATGTGTGTTATCATCGTAGGTAGCGCCCAAGGTATTTAACCTAGAGAGTTGAAACTTGGCAGAAAAATCAGTCCTTAACTGTAGTGGTGCCGCCGGAAAATCAACTTTTTCCGCCATCTTGAACCCAGTTTGCTGAGTCTGAAAAAAATTTAAAAAATCTTAATAATTCGAAAATGGTACTGATCGAGTTGAAATTTGGCATGAATGACAAACAAGACCGCCAAATTTCATTTTGATATTGGCCGCCGTTTTGAAATTACCGATTTTTGAATTTTTAAACTTTGACGGTTAATAATACCAAAAGTATAAATAGGTTTTATACATATATAGCATATAGTTGGAACCGGAAAAAATTAAGCAACAAATATAAAACAAAACCGATGAAATTCCTTTAATTAGTTTACAAGTTATAAGCGAATATAATTATTTATTAGTGCGATAATTTTGATGACGTCAAAGTTTGTTTACATCTGACAAAATACCGCCAAACTTCAAATAATAAAATAAAATATTGGTATTAAAAATAAGGTTTTTTTTAAAGAATGATAATAAATCAGTTAGTTCAGAACGGTCACCCATCCAAGTAATGACCACGTCCAATGCTGCTTCCTGCTGCTGCGAAGCAGCAGGAGAGACCACTTTAGTGGCCTCCGAAGTGAGAAAAAGTAGAATAGTACCACGTACCCGGTTTTTTTTGTTGTGTTGTTATACTAATAATGATGTTATATTTATTTTGTTTCAGGTACAAACTAATGACTTTTTGTTCACTCTAATGTAAGTTTTTTTTCTTCTTCTTCTTTCCCTCATTTTCCTTCAAAAAAGAGGGAACTTTCTAGGTTTAAGGCTCTGTTATAACTTAGTTGCTTTTTGGTAAGAAACCGTTAATTGTTATTTAGATATTACTCATCTTGCCCCACATAGCATGCAATCCCTTGTCTAATGCAACTAAGTTAGTGGATCACTGTAGCGCTTCTAGATTTATTGTTATTTTCAAGAGCAAAACCAACAAGGGTTTTTTTATAGAAATGCTCATTGTAGGGGCAGACTTGAGTCACTATTTATTTATTTGGGCAAGCTTTTTTTTCTTTTTCGATGGAAAGTCGTGAATTTAAAACAAAAAAAAAGCGTTATCTTGATATATTTCTTCTGCTTAGTGAGTGTTCTCAGCTATTATCCGCTGGGTTGCTCGCTGGATCTCGTCCAACTTCAAGTGTTCCCACTTTGAAAATTTATTCATTCATTTATCCCTACACTTCGAGGCTTCTTATTTAGGTATTTATTAATTTTTGTGGGCTTTGTTCCAGCATTTTAAACATATCTTTTTAACCGACTACTACATTGGATTACAATTAAATTCATACGAATGACTTTTAACTTGCAGACTTAAACACTTTATTTATTTATTTTTCACATTATTTTGAACGAATAAATAGAGAACAGAATGAAGCACCATTACTAGGAAGAAGCTCTTGTTGCTAAATATGATTTTATAAGGGTTATTTATTTAAATGTTAATGCATGTACGTGTTTGTGTTATTCTAAAGCCGGGCCATCATCCATAAACATTGTTTTTTTTACTTTAAAATGACTAAATATACATAAATAAATGTACTAAACCTTTTAAAATGGTGCCAAGCAGGAAAATACCCTTACCAACATTATGTTCGAACCACGAATAGTAAGGTTATAAGTTGGTTTTAAGACCATTGGAAACATATTTTGGATTGTGTTTCAATAATAAATATTAATGTAACAAGAGTTAGACTATTTTCCCTTTAATATTTAGGCCACATATCTATGGTCGGTCTAAATATATCTTACTCGTTTTGTAGAATATGCTATTTTCCGCTAGGCGTCTCAAGTTGGGCCATAAAAGAAGGAAACCTATGTATTATTGTCTAATCTTGGTTGGTTCTAACAATTAAATTGACCTAAAAAAGAATACATTTTCTAATTAATTAAAGCTCTAAAACCAACTGATTGATTCTATGGTTCCAAACATAACTACTTCGTCTATTTCTTTAAAGGAAACTTTTAAACTAGGTGATTGAAGTAGGTAGATGGATTAAAGCAAAGAATAAACCAAGTCTGATTCTTCAGAAAGAAAAAAGGAAAAACTAAGTGAAAAGTTTTGAAATAAAATAGAAGAAAAACAGGAAAGGAGAATACATAAAACAACAACTCACTTATAAGTAGACACCATTACTGTAAAAGCAAAACTATTTCTATATAGAATGAGGCAAAAGCACACAAGCTATTTTATCCTTACAGAGCTTGACAAATAAATTGAATTATATAAAAGCAGATACTGTTTATTTTTAATTTTTTATTTGTTATTATTTTTTTATTTATTTATTTATTTTTATTTTTTTCACACACACTTCATAAAAGGTAGAACATTTAAGAGTGAAGTTTGTATTATTATTATTGTATATGTTCATTTGGCGTTGCAATGAAACTAAGCTTGATTCGGTGACAAAATGGTTTAATATATAAAGTATTTGAGACTAAGTTTGGTATACAGTCAAACTTTAACTCTTTCGCTCACCTCGGTCACTACAGAGGACATTCATTTTCGACAGCTCTAAATATCTGTGGACGACTGGAAGGGGGCATATGACACTATGCCCTTATAATATGATTAGTTATGATTACTACCACAAGATTGTAGCACTATCTAATTACACATGTAGGTTTTATAAAATAACAACCTTTAAATCGGAGGCATAATAGTTTTTTGTTCTCAAAAGTGAACACAATGCTTCCGTTACCTTCGGTAAGCTCGGAAGCAATAAGTATACGATACTAACTGCTTATACATGGTGGAGTTAGAAAAGAGACAAAATTAAAAGTAACTAACTGTTTATACTAGCGGAGTTAAGGCTAAATTAAAAGAAAAGCTTTTTATTATCTTTGAAGCGAGCGTCTTTCAATAAATAATGTATTGTATATTGAGAAAAAAAGTTAATGATGAATTTATAGTTAAAGCAGATGGTTGTAGAGACGAACAAGTACTATCCCCTTAGACTCCGTCGGCATATTTCTCCAATTAAATATTATAATAAAAAAATATAAATCACTAACACAAAAACTTCTGCTTGAATCAGGTTGAAATTTTACATATGCCTGTTACAATTGTACTATAGGTGATGTAATAACTATCCTAAGAAAATGAGGGTTCGAAGATCTCAGACACTATGCTATGTTTAGCATACATTGTCAGGCAGGGAATGAGGTTGAGAGTTCAACAAAGTTTTAAAAAATAGATGACCAGACTTCAGTACTAATAAATGATTTAGGAATGATTGGCCCTTCTTTAGATTGTTACTCCCCTCACAACAAAAACAGAGGGGAGTAAAAATCAAAAGAAGGTGTACGGAATGTTCTTCTTTTGACTGTTACTCCCCTTATAAAAACAGAAGTGTGATATTCCTTTGTCCTGAAGTACATTGGACTAAGCGTCCCTCAAAAAGTATATGGGAGAAACAATCTAAAGAAGTACCAGAAACTTGGCTACACCTATGAGCTCACAACTTTTTACGTGAGACTTGGCATATTTTTTACATAAGTGTTTTTTTTGGGATTTATATTATACAAAAAAAAAAAATAATAAGGGAGTAACAATCTAAAGAAGTATCAAATTGTTGAGAGTGACACCCAATTCTCCGACATAGTTCAATATTATTGTTAATATGGAAGTGATACCTGCCGGCCAACTATATTCTGCTTGCAAATTATATGACCAATATTGATTTCTCGTATATGTTTAAATGAGAAAAATATAAAATGTTATTTGGCCAGTTATTAAACCAATGTGATTTTAATAATGAGGCAAATGTTATTACATATTTTGCTTCCGAGCTGAAGGTGACGGAAGCTATATGATAGTTCTGAAGAACGAAAATATTTTACGTCTCCGATTTCAACAATTCCTTCACAGAAATCTGTTTCACAAATCATGAAACATTTTTGGTTCCGTGTCTGTCAGTCGGTCTAACTGTCGCTCAATTTTTGCTAACCAACTTATCCTAAACAATGCTTGTCCTAATTTAATGAAATTTGGATGGTATATAGTAATGTGCATTGTGCCCTGATAAATTTCAACAGTCCTGAGCACTTTAAATTGTGCTAAGTTGATACTTTAATTCATGTAAAAAATCAAAACTATCTTGACAGATTTAAAAGGGGGGGGGGGGAATCAATAAATTTGACAATAATATGTTGTAAAAGCATAAAATCAATAAAGTATACGAAATAACATTGGTTTAGGAGCATTTCTTTTATTTATTTTCGTTTGGAATTGCGTCTGAATTTCTGAAGGTTTTGACCATTTTAACAATTCATTGATCAATTGGTTGATCTGGCCTGTTATAATTACAGTTTTGACGAATTTTCTGATTGGTTAGCAATTACAAGTAAAGTGAGCCTTGGAGTAAAGGAAAATTATTTGAGGTCGAAGGGTTTTCGTTGCTCTCAAGTTTACTTTAGGGTGTAATGGTCCAATTAGCCAAGTTCTGAAGCAGATAATGGAAGCCTTGCTAACCACTCAGAATAATTTTCAATACACACATATATATATTTATATGTATATGTATCTTACTCTTGGCTACTTAGATTTACTCATCTCTTCTGCTTTCGTGTTATTTACCAATAAGATACTTTTTTTAATGCATTGGTGAAGCTCTATTATTTTTGGTTGTTATAGACTAATTTTGCTTGGTTAGAAGTTCAATATTGAGCCCTTTTTTTTTTTTTACCAATTATTGTTCTAAGCAAATTGAAATATTTTAATTGGGTGCTTTGTAAATATTTCTGAATTTATTTCATTATAGGGTAATTATTAAGTTGGTTGTTCAATAATTACGATTAGTTCAAAATAATGATTTGAAGGGGTAAATGTATTTTAATGAATGTAGAAATCCAACCTTATTGACCGAGCGGAGCGACCTCATTTTTTAACTCGACCGTTTGGCATTTAGTTTGTCTATAATTATTATTTATTAATAGGTTTTTCCCACTATGATAAGGCTATTTCCGGTTCAGATAAAATAAAAATCGGTAAAACTATTATTTTCCATTATTCACTTAAATACTTACATCTTAAATTTTAGTCGTTGGTTTTGTTGTTAAAGTTATGCAATTAAGCAAAGTTACATTTATACTCAATATTATGTAATTATAAAAAAGGTTGGATAATATATTGGAAAAAACATGGAAAAATACTCATTTAAACAAAACTCATAAGCTCAAACAAAACTCTTATGTACATATTGAGACTGATATTATTAATTTATTAAAAGTTGATCAATAGGTGATTGGTTTTTTCGATAATCAGATTTATTTTTATCAATATATCGGAAACTTGATTTTCCCCGGGAAAAAGACTTTTATGGCTAAATTATTAGTTAAATGTTCTTCTTTAGATTGTTACTCCCCTATGTTTTTTTTAAGAATATAAATGACTTTGACTAAATATAAATGACAACTTTGAGAAGTTTAGTTCAATACTTTGGGACAAAGGAATATCACACTTCTGTTTTAAAAGAGGATTAACATTCTGAAGAACCTTTGTTTTAATTTTTATAAGGGGAGTAGCAATCTAAAGAAGTGCCAAATGTTCTTACATTTTAATGTTAAATTACATTTTAATTTTGTTGAATTAAAATCGTCGGAGTCGTTTTCGATAAATTTGGTTTTTTTTCACGTTAGTGCCTCCAAATTTCTGGTTAATTTTTTGTCTTGGTTTCGCTCTAGGGCATCAGTTTTCTGAAAGTGTAAACCAAATTTTCACATAATTAGTCCTTCAGTTTAGGCTTCTTGGGTAAAAGACACACATTTTTTTAAAAATCCCCTTTTTTGTACTCTAAAACTCCAAGGGGACTTGAAAACTGGCTTGGTGTTAATCCATAAAATTTCGTGCCATCACAATACCTTCTCTATATATAGTACGTATATTGGAAAGTAAAAATAGTTACTATTACAAATTATTAACTTTTTTTAATTACATTTTTTATGTTTTAATAATAAAAAAATTGGACGGTACTTTCGGCTTCCTTGAGAGTAATGCCCAGCCATTCACGGTCTAACTTGTGCAACATGCAGTCCAACGAGGCAATGTTGTACGGCTCATACGGACCAAAAGTGTTTAAGGAGTGTCCAGGACTATACACCGTCCTTGGTGAGTGTCCAGGACTATACACCGTCCTTGGTGACTGTCCAAGGAGTGTCCAGGACTATACACCGTCCTTGGTGAGTGTCGCCCGTGCGTTCTTTACTTAGCATCCTACAATACCACATTCTATTCTTCGCGGAGCGCTACGTATTGTTTAAAATATATATATGTGTAATGTGTGTGTGCAAGCATGCATTTTAGATCTAAGCTAAAAAGAAATAACCTGGTACCTTGTTTACGAATAAAACAAAAAGTTTAAGTAATATATCTTTGAAGCTGTTAACACAGGGACACCACATTCTTCTCTAATGTTCGATCTTCTAAGTCGATAGCACATATAAGAAATGAAGCAAGTCAGGTAAAGTTTAACAAAGTTCAATAACACCCCTCTACTCAGCTATACTAGTTGAAAGGTAACTTGAACCAAGGTTTTTCCTCGTCTTTTCTTCTCGATCCTACACCGTCATAATGTGTTGAAAAGAAAAAAGTAAAAAGAACGTTATAGCTGAGGGAGGTGGAAAGAGGACTCCAGATGACAACTAAAGTACCACCAAGGGATGGAGGGAGGGGGGGGGGACAATCAAAAACTTTGCCAGGCCAAAAGTAAAGCTAAAACTGGTCCTCCTCTCGCTCGCAACTTTGAGCTGATCTTCTCCTCCTTTACTTAAGACCTATCTTTATCGCAAAATTTCACTTTCTCTTAAAGCAGCCATTCACTGTCCAAATTGGCTGTACGGTCTTGCGGTCGGATCTGCCCCACACACGGTCCCACATGGAACCTAACCTCAGTATCACTTCTGGAACTGAACTGGAACTTTTATTTTCTTCCTCACACATATACTCGTACACATATTATATTTATTGTTATATATGTTTTATGTATATGTAATTATAAATATTATATATATATATATATATATTATTATAATATATATATATATATATATATATATATATATATATATATATATATATATATATATATATATATATATATATATATATATATATATATATAATTATCACCCGAAATTTGATTAGAATATTACAGTAAAATGTACCCAAACATTTTGATTAGTGAGTCATTGCAATATGTAGATTTTTTTTTTTTAAAATTATAAAATTATTATTTCACCTAACATACATATTCACAAAGATTTATCCTATTGTATATTATTGAGTTCATAAATTATCAATAAATTGGAAAAAAATACATTCATTCATTCGGAAAAATCATACTCATCATGTAGCTGTAAGTTGGGTTTAACTGCAAACTGTTACCAATGAACAGAATCTTAAAATATCACTCGGTTTTTTCATTAATTTTAGTTTAGTTATTCCATAGCTTGATAGATTATTTTGATTACGTCGATACTACTTTATGAGCGCTGTTGTCTGTTGTTATCCATAATGGAGTCTTTGTCCCACTTTTAGTCCCGCAAGTAATGCTGAATCGATAGTATAATGTGTTTATCGGCGAGGATAAATTATCATAGATTTGTCATTTGTCGTTGTTTTCTCATTGTATATTCGCGGGGTGATTAAAAAAAATATATATGTTACAACTTCAAAAGTCGATATCTCTGCAACCAATTTTTTTTTATTTGAAAATTGCACCTATATAATACACATGTTATAAGCAATTTTGATGCTTGTTGTTACAATGACATGATTGACATGAAGTGAGGGACTGTCCATTAACAGTACTCACAGATACTGACTTGAGATATTACATAAATAAAAAATGACGTTGAAATCAAATTATAATTATCATTTACTACGGGAGACATACAGAGAAAATTAGACCCCAGCACCGGGACTTGAACCACGGGCCTCCAATATATCCGTTACAGGCGCTAATATATAGGAGGCCCGTGGTTCAAGTCCCGATGCTGGGGTCTAATTTTCTCTGTATGTCTCCCGTAGTTAATGATAATTAAAATTTAATCTTTCCGTTGTAAGAATACTACCTAAAACTTAAAAACTTAAATAAAAAAAATGGTAAGTATTGTTCAATAAATCGCGTGGCACTGCCTTTTTAGACGTCTAGGAGGATTTCCAGGAATGAATGGTAATGATAGGTTGTGGATTAAAGGATTGGGATGTTGGGATATGGAGTCATGAGTCATGGAAGGATTTGTATCGGGATATGGCTAGCTCGTGGACGAAAGGGACTTTAAGGTCATTGTGAAGGGCGATGTTAGAAACATAAAAAGAAGCGTTGACTATTCTTCTTAGGATTTTGGACTGTAGGGATTGGATACGACAGGAGTTGGAACGCTTGGTGCAACCCCAGAGTTCAATTCCGTATGACCATATGGGCTTAATTATTGTGTTATATATGAGTAATTTGTTATGTGTGCTGAGTTTAGATGTATGGTGCAACCAAACTACGGATAACCGTACTCTCTGAAGTTTTATTTGGTGACCGAAAGATGTCACTATTAGCGTCCTTCACCATACATCGTCCGATTGTTTGTTTGTTGTGCCAACTGCGCTACAGAGAGCGTTTTCTGTTATCCAATACGGTAAAACAGATTCGTTGAAGGTAGTTACATGTGCCTTTTGACCGAAATCGGAGTTCATCCGATAGTTAGTAGTGGTCATATCTTTGCGAAGGGAAAAGCCCCATACGGCCACTATAGGATGATAAACTTAGTTCGAGTTCCTTAAGGAGGTCACAAGTTGTCACAACCATGAATATTTGTGATAATGTTTGCTATTTATTTACTCAGTACAATGATTTATTGACCAATGGTACATTTAAAATAAAACACGGTATCTCTTGTTCGGTTGCAGAGATACCGCTTTTTAAAAGTTGTGGTATTATTTTGTGATTACTTTACACTGAAGTATAGTTGAATTTCTTCACTTTATTGCTCCATGGAATAAATCTACATAATATTAGATTATCAATCGCACGGAAAAATTAAAACTCAGTGAATATTCACATAATTAAGTTAAAATTGCATTTGTGTATAGGAAACTAAGAATTGTAAAAGATATCAACAAGAAATATTTTATTATCTTCTTTGCTTGAATGAATTACCTTCTAAGATGTCTATTAGCTAGGATGAGAGCCATAAGGGCGAGGTTAGCTGCCATGCCGAGACTTCCCAAGCAAAATATGAGAGCGGCTTCCTGTTCGCCTCCCGGATGGCAGTGAAACACCCGTCCTCCGCTCATCGTCACGTTGTTACCGGACGCCACTGACCCATACCGCAGGTTGGCTCCCACCATCGCCACCGCACCTAAACATAAAAATGTAATTTGTAATATAACTAATAACAAGTTGATAAATACAAGTATAACAATAGCTGTAGCTATAATTTTAATCTTTACATTGAACATTACCTTTTTTGGATTACGTAAAATAATAGATCTTGTTAAATAAATAAAATCATTATGTGCTCTGGATGAGGCTCGATAATTTAACTGGAATAGTACATTTTTTTGGTACTTTTTTACTTTAGCACCCCCCTATATCCCTTTGTGTTAAAAGTTATTTAGACAAAGGAACATTATACCGAGTAGCATATATTCCTTAGTCTAAATTACTATTAAGACGAAGGGATATTTATTCCAATGTACCTTGGGACAAAGGAATATCACACTTGTGTACATAATTGTGATCATATCCCTTAGTCTAATCAATTATTAAGATATAGGAATATTAAATATAAAACTGCCCCAGGAGTCTTAATGTCAGCACTTCTTTAGATTGTTACTCCCCTTATCAAAACAGAAGTGGGATATTCCTTTGTCCCAGAGTACATTGGACTAAACATCCCTTTTTCTTAATAATTATTTAGTCAAAGTAATTTTTTATCGAAAAACAACTTAGGGGAAAGAAGTACCTTAATGTCTTGGGAGACAAACACACAAACCTTTGAGACTTTTTTAGGGCAGACTATTGTTTAGAACCAAGGGGGGTGCTAATGTAAAAAAGTGCCCATTTTTTATGCAGATTGTTTCTTATTCAACATTTTACTGAAGGCCTTTGGTCCTGGAACCAAAATCGAATTAGACCGTGGACTATGGAACCAAAATCGAATCCATTGCGATTGTTATATCAAGGCGGCAAAAATTAAGCTTTGAAGGATCTGCGGTATATTCCAGAGATCGATCATTCCATCGGATATGTTAATAAAATTGTTCAGGCCCACGATTGATTCGTAGTACCCCCCGCCCCTCTCGCTTTGGCATCTTTTGGTCCTGTTCATTTTTACTTTCTCATATAAAGAGAAAGTATTGTGTTTCTTCCTTGATGTTGCTACCTTTTTTTGGCAGTCCTTGTTATTTTTCTATTCACCTGTTCGTTTGTGATACCTTCATTAGAGATCCGATTCACTCAAAAGAACAGGATCAGACAAAAACCAAGAACGACTTAACAGAAAAACTTATTGGACCCGTTCAATGAAGAGGGAAGCTCGGTTACAGGTTTTTTTTATTTTATTTTATTTTTTTTTTTTAACAAACCCTTTCCTATGTACCCATTTGGTCTAGAACAACATCTCCTTCATCCTACCTCTTTAACTTTTTTTTCATACTACCGCGTAAATATATTTTTTCGTAAAAGAGTTTTGAGTTATGGGGTATTTTTTTCTGTTTCTCGATGCTTAAACTTAAAGGCTTCCACTCTAAAAAGTTTTAACTTACCTACTTATTCTAATTCTGTTGTCATGTAAAACTAACACTTTATTTTTGCTAAATATGACAGTTTTATGTGTCAAAATAATAAATAACAAACTTTTTTTACTAAGTAAAGATTAAATGACTTACTTTCTTTGTACTAAGGTAGTGCCTCTTTCACAATTATTCCTTATTAGATCTTTAAGTAAGTTTGAAAAATGTGACAGTAAATATGTAGTTAGTATTGGTGTTTGCTTTCGACTTTACAATTTTCTTTTTTTACAGGGAGCATTTATGGTCAAACAAAATTTTTGCGACCCCACTATCTTGCAAACCACTTGCCTAATTTTAATGAAATTTGGATGGAAGGTTCAATATTAATTTAACCTTTTGCGCCTAACTCTGCATTTGCACAAAGCCAAAATCGACGACCCTTATACATTCCTGCGTTTGTCTGTCCGTCTGTCCATCTGTCTATCTTTACGTACCTGATCTTCGAAAATACCGAACACTAAATTTTGAGACTTATTGAGCAGTTATTTTATATGTAATAACCCATAATAACAGAAAAATTATGGGGAAGCTCAAAATATCTTAAATACTTAAATATTAAATATCTTAAAATAGCTTAAATACTAGGGGTTGAAGTTTAAGGGGTTAAATTTTGTTTAACTGAAATGCATGATGTAGGGTGTTAAATGAAAGAGAAGGACGCGCTGAGTACACCGTACACACACACACACACACACACACACACACATATATATATAATAATATAAATAAATAAATAAATAATTTGTTTATTTGTAATAACATGCGGATTAAACTTATTATATAATAACAATAAACAATAGACTTGGGCAAGTGCCCATCAGTCGAACGTGCCTTTTTTTTCTATTTTAACATATAATTTAAATTATCGGCATATAATATATTCTTTTGTGACGCAGCAGTGAATAAATAAATAAATACAGACATAAATAATATATAATAGTATCATGCATAATATAAGTGACAGTGACCCGAGGCAACGGGCTTAATTTTATATTTAGAAAAATAATAAAATAAAAATAAAACCCAGTAAATTAATATGGATAGATTATATCTATTTACAGCCCAACAATGCAAACCAACATTTAAAACAAAACAACATACAAAACAAACATTTATTCTAATTGGAATAAATGTGGTTGCCTTAGGTTAACAATAACAAATCATTTCTGCGGCGTCGTCAGGACACTACTCGATTATATAAATGATAGTAGTAATTGGATTTGAGTTGTAACTGAGAAGTTTGAGAATCTTAAAATAGCCAATTGTTCTAATGCTTTAATTAAAATTAAAATAAGAAATAATCTCTCTTCTATAAGATAATGTCGAGGTGACATATTTCACTAATCTCTTCCAGTCTTTACCATTTAGAATTTCTATGACTTCAGCTTGGTCCAATTTAAACTTGCCTAGCCATAACGCTCTCCACTCTCCGAGAATTGGGCAACTCCCTAAGAAGTGTATAAGGTCTTCGGGCACCTTCATATTGCACAGTGCACACTGGTGGATTTCTTCTTTCCTGTGAGGACCCAAATTTAAATTAAACAAGCCTCCCCTTGTTCTAAATATTGTACAGGCATCGTAAAACGTTAACTTAGTTATGTATGAGGAAATATTATGACCCAACAAATTTTTGTATAAACCATGATAATTTGATTTTTGAGCCCTGCTTATAAAGGAATCTCTCAGGCTCTGCATCAAATTAGTCAAAATGACCTCTTTTTGCTGTTTAAGAGCTGTAATGTTCGATATACTGTCAATCAGGAGAGTACCATACTTAACATCTAGTTCTTGCCATTTTAGAAACCAGTTAATTCTCTGCTTTATTATTTGGTTCGCAAGAAAATTATTAAGACGTCCTGGTGGCAGAAGAAGGGTGTTAATTATATAATTAAGGTGCAATCGAAGTACAGCTATGAAGGAAGGATCTAAGCCTGATTCTAAGTAGGCTATGTATGTGGGCGTGTTAAAAGGTAGCTGGAACAACTTTTTTATAAAGAAAATGTCAAACTTTTCTATTTGCACGTAATGCGTGTGGCCCCAGATTTGGCCTCCATAAGTGAGGACAGATCTGCACACGGCGTTGAAAATCTTAAATTTGGCAGTAATAGGAAGTTCCTTTTTCTTAAACATGTGTTGCCAGGTTGCGATTGCGAATTTACTTTGGGATAATTTCTCATTTAAGTGTTTGGAGTAAGATAGTTGGGAGGTAAAGGTTACTCCAAGATATTTGTAGCTGTTAACAACCTCTATAGGTTTCCCGGCTAATTTCCATTTTTCGTTGTTCCCCACCTTACCTCCATTGCGGAAAATCACTATTTTCGATTTTTCCAAATTAATTTGAAGGTTCCACATCTTGGTGTATCGATAAAGATTGTTGATCATGTACTGCAGGGTCAACGAATCGTCTGCGAGTAGGGCAACGTCGTCTGCATAAGCCAGAGCTCTTATGTTTTTCCCCTCTATAGACAACCCCCCTCCAACCTCTTCGAAAAGATCATTAAGATAAATTGAAAATAGATTTGGCGACAGGATGCATCCTTGCTTAACCCCTGATTCAGTCTTAAAAAAATCAGTACACCCTTGTTTATGCCATACAGCTGCCTCTGAATTTCGATACAACGCCTGGATAATATTAATAAATTTGCTAGATATACCCACTTTGGAAAGCTTATAAAACAGAGCGTTTCGGTCGATGCTGTCGAAGGCGGCAGAAAAGTCAATGAAAAAACAGTATACTTTGCCTCTCTTGCGAGAAAGCTTTAGTTTGATAATACTGTCGAGGTTGAATATATTGTCTATTGTCGAGTAACCGGGACGGAACCCAGCTTGACACTCGTTGATAATGTTGTGCTCAATGAGCCAGCTGGTGAGTCTATTATTTAATATGGCTGTGAATATCTTTGATATGCAGTTAATAAAAGCAATGCCCCTATAGTTTGAGGCCATATCAATAGAGCCCTTCTTAAAAAGTGGAAAAATTAAGGATCTCAGAAAACTTTGAGGCACTTCACAGTTATTGAGCATTTTATCAAATTTTAATAGTAGAAGTAAGCGAAAATTTTCCGGGAGTGCCGTATGAAATTCGTTGGGTATTCGGTCTGTGCCAGCCGCTTTCCCCGAAACAAGTTTTTGCAGCACACACTCTAGCTCTGAGAGTTCGATTCTTCTATCTAATATCGGGTTTTCACCCCAGGGTAGTGCAAAATGAACTGAGCTGCATATTCGAGGTGGATTTAACAGATTTTTAAAATGGCTCAACCAGTCTCGGGTAGATATATTTCCCATAATAAATTTTCTACTTTTAAATTCTTTTACAAGTGACCAGAAGTCTTTAGAGTTTTTCACTAAATTAAATTTATCTAACAGCTCCTCATTGTATGCCCTATTTTTTTTCTTTATTTAGCTGTTTATAATTTTTTACTGCTTGCAAGTAGGAGGCTTTTACTAAATATGAGTTTGTTGATCTGAAAAGATTTAATAATGAAAATGTTTTTTTTCTTAGTTTGCAACAACTATTATCGAACCACTTTTGTGTTATATGCTTGCTCGATTGTCGTGAGACATTATTATGTGGGTATATTTCTTTGTGTGTTGCATGGATTAAATCTACCAGCTCATCAGTAGAAGGATCTGTAGTAATATTATTACATTTAGTAGTATTTACTTTTAGAGTTTCTTGATATAAATCCTTAAGATTATGTAACCACTTAAGCTTAGGCAGAAGTGGTAAAACCAGGTCCTTTTCAGTGGAGCTATCATTATTTGATACACTTAACTCCAAAACAATTGGGAAATGGTCTGAGTACGTCTCAGAGCCCACATAGAATCTTGAATAACTATGCAACATATTTGCGTTCACACAACAAATATCGTTTACAGAAGCACCTCTCGCATTTAAAAAAGTGAATTCACCCGCAGCGTCTTCTATTGAGCGACCATTAAGAATTACTAGATTGTTTTCGGAGCAAAAATCTAAAAATAGTTTTCCCTTCTCATTTAATTGGCTATCTCTAGACTCTCTTTTGTGACTTAATTTAACGTGGGCATTTTCAAGTATTTCCTTAGGCAAAGTTTGTTTATTCGATATTCTCACATTCATATCCCCTAAGACAATTAAATTATCAGTATCTACTTGCTCAATACGTTCTTTCAACATGTTAAACTCAGAATACCATTTATTGCAGTTTAAGTATATTGGAATTATAGATATTGTGAAATTATGACTGTTTACCTGTATCAAGATGTCATTGCCGTTATTGAAAAACTGAATATTTATACCTGAACTAAGTGTCCTTTTAATTCCCACTAGGCTACCACCAGAAGCGCGCCCGAATTTAGCCGTCTTTATAGCAGAAAACCACCTAATCTCATATCCAGGAAATAGTTGTTCGTATCGTTGTTGCTGATGTTCCTCCACAAAAGTCTCGTGTAAACAGAAGACGTCGAAGCTAGAAATATAAGATAGGAAGCCAGGCGAATCCTTTTTTGATTTTAGTCCGGCAATGTTGTATGAGACGATGTTTAATGCACTTAAAGAGTTGGAGTAATTAGATGTTAACTTTGATTGTCAATAGTTTTTGGGTGCAATACTGGTGGTCGTACCTTCCTTCAGTAAAGTATCTACGAATGATGAAAAATCTGAATCAAGAATCTCCTTAAGTTTATCCAAACCGTTTTTTTGACCGTAAATAAGCCCAAGAACACTGTCCCAGCTAAACCTAGTGTCCATAACAAATAGGGAGTCGTTAGTGACAGAGACTTTAGCTTTGTCACAACGCTTAATTATTTCTCGCCTTATTGCGAGAAGTTTTGACTTATTGCGACGAGTTAGAAGCGGTAAATCCTGTTGAAGTGAAATGCCCGTGCCACGCAATTTTTTCGAAGCACGCAGCACTCTTAAAACGTCTTCTCTGCTTACGAATGTACATAGTACCGAGATATTTTCTAAGTCACGACGTCCCAAAAAGCGCGCGTCCTCTATAGTAGTATTGGCGACCTGTAGTACTTCTTCACAAAAAACTTTAATTAATTCCCGAGGAGTATTTTCACCACTGTTACGCAACCCTTTAAATATAACATTTTTCTTTCTAGTGAGAGTATCCAAGGACTCAACCCTTTTAAGTAGTTCATCTTTGTCCTTCTCTAGCGCTTCTACTTTTCCCTGCAAAGTGTTGCACTGCTCTTTAAGGTTAGTAAGTTCACGCGTGAAAACCACCATATCTGCTTTTGTTGGGAGGGCAGCCATACTTTTCTCTAGTTTCTCGTCCATTAGTGACGAAAATTTTTCAAGGAGACAGTCTAGGTTTGTTACATTTCCTCCGGCTCCATTATCATTCGTTGGTGCGTTGTGTTGTCTTTTGGAATCTGGAGTTCGATTCATCTCTGGTGAGCTAAGTTGACGCTTATTTCTGAAAGTATTGTCACGCTGGGAGTCTGTTTTCGGAAGGCTCATAGAGAAATTAGTGTTTATTTATTGTCGTGCGGTGCTTTTATACTTGTAAATAAACAATGTCTATAATAATAAACAATGATAAGAAGGTTGACCGCTCTATATATATATATATATATATATAGAGCGCTATATATATATATATATATATATATATATATATATATATATATATATATATATATATAATAATGAATGGAGGATCCGAACTAAGCAGGAGATCTATAGTCTTTATCAAGAGCCAAACCTGGTCACAGAAATTAAGCGAGGGCGATTAAGATGGCTAGGGCATGTGGAGAGAATGCCGGTAGAGAGAGCGGTCAGCAAGATCCATCGACTCAAGCCTGAAGGCAGAAGACAGCGAGGCCGACCACGCAAAAGATGGCTGGACGATGTTGAGGAGGATTTGCGGAGTCTTAATGTGAGGCAATGGAGAGGGAAGGCACAAGACAGGGAAGAATGGAGGAGGATCGTGGAGGAGGCCCGAGCTCTTCAAGGGCTGTAGCGCCGTGGAGTAGTAGTAGTAGTATATATATATATATATATATATATATATATATATATATATATATATATATATATATATATATATATATATATATATATATATATATATATATATATATATATATATATATATATATATATATATATATATATATATATATATATATACAGATATATACTTGATTTCGTTTTTGTACCAATTCATCTTTGCAGTGTTCTTGAAAATTGTGTTTTTCCTGTCCACCATACATTTTTTTAAGAAATCAACAAAAAAATGTATTTCAAATCATACTTATTCTATGTCAAAAAAAAAAACTGTTTTCAAGAAATGTTTGATATAATAAAATGTTCTCCCCCAATTTGCTCCGCGCCGCGGAGTAGTAGTAGTATATATATATATATATATATATATATATATATATATATATATATATATATATATATATATATATATATATATATATATATATATATATATATATATATATATATATATATATATATATATATATATATATATATATATATATATATATATATATATATATATATATATATATATATATATATATATATATATATATATATATATATATATATATATATATATATATATATATATATATATATATATATATATATATATATATATATATATATATATATATATATATATATATATATATATATATATATATATATATATATATATATATATATATATATATATATATATATATATATATATATATATATATATATATATATATATATATATATATATATATATATATATATATATATATATATATATATATATATATATATATATATATATATATATATATATATATATATATATATATATATATATATATATATATATATATATATATATATATATATATATATATATATATATATATATATATATATATATATATACTTGATTTCGTTTTTGTACCAATTCATCTTTGCAGTGTTCTTGAAAATTGTGTTTTTCCTGTCCACCATACATTTTTTTAAGAAATCAACAAAAAAATGTATTTCAAATCATACTTATTCTATGTCAAAAAAAAAACTGTTTTCAAGAAATGTTTGATATAATAAAATGTTCTCCCCCAATTTGTTTCTAAAAAACGTTTTCTCTTAGGAACGGATTGGGCTAGATACTTCAGAATTGTTTTACTGTATTTGGACAATAAAAATGCAAATAAAGGTGTTTGTCTCACGTCATTATATAAATGGTTCAAAGTTATAGCTGAAACAAACTTTTAAATGGCTAATAGCTTGATATGGCAGGGCCGATTATGCTAATGCTGGTTAACGAACTCGTTCTATTTGTTAAATTGACTACGGACTCTTTATGTGTGCTGAGAAAACTTTCTTGGTCAATTTCTTTTAGCGAATTTTCAAAGAAAATTACGTTATTGCGATGGTTTCAAAATTTGTGTAATGCGAATTATTGTAATTTTTTCTATGGAAATCAGTTCTAGACCATTCTGAATCGATTCCTAAAATTTAACACTTTTTTTATGTATGTATGTATAATTGTATATATGTATATATGTATCACTCCAGACGATATCTCCCCTTAGGATGCACTTTTAATCACAAATTTTAAAATGTCAATAATATCAAAAAAAGATGAGTTCGTTGGCCAGAATTTTTGGAGTTCATTTAGGGGTCAAATTTTACAATTTAGGGTCAAAAATAGCATAAAAACGTGTTTTTTTCCATTTTACCCCCCTTTTATGTGAAAATATGCTAAAAGTGTACATAACAACAATTACTGTACTCTTAAAGAGCTTTCCAACGACATGCATCTTGAAGGGTAAATACCATTTTGACTTTTGTATCCCATACCCTTGTGTACCATAATTCTTAACCAAAAGTTTCCTATATTATCATAAGCCAATAATACACAGATATCTTTAAAAATTCGCTCATTAAGTCATGGTGCATGACTGGACTTTTTTTTATTAATACCTATATCTTCAAATGAACTCATCCGATTTTGTATAAATTTAGATAGTTTGTCAAAAGTAGCCCACAGATTGTCTCTAATAGCTTTGACCGTCTGCGCACATTTAATATTCAATAAAAAAAGTGCGATCCATTGGGAATTTGAACACGTTCGTCCAATTATTGAATGCGAGAAAGCTTATGTGCCACACCAATTGTCAGGTTATATATTAAAGAATCGCAAAAGAATTTTGACCATATTATATACATTTTCTTGATTCGCTTATATTTAATGTTGGATAATTCAAAATTCATTTAGGGCTCATTAAATTATAAATTATCCTATC
Source organism: Gerris lacustris (assembly GCA_951217055.1). Classification (NCBI taxonomy): domain Eukaryota; kingdom Metazoa; phylum Arthropoda; class Insecta; order Hemiptera; family Gerridae; genus Gerris; species Gerris lacustris. The sequence goes on from OX578276.1 coordinate 49,501,750, forward strand.
TACTATATTGCGCAGTACATCCTTGAAGCATTAAATATGCAAAAACTTAGGAGGCAGAAACTTGGAAAACACCTACACATTTACACATTTTTCGCTTTAGTATTAATTTATAACTTTTTTAATTTTATTTAAATTGGTTTCGCATCTTAGATTTTGCTTACGAGCTTACCGAAGGTAACGAAGCTATTTGATCGTTCTGAAGAACGAAAATATTTTTAATGATAATATAAAAACCTTTTCAGAATTATAATTAGTTATTCACTTCTAAGTTCAACTCATTGTGTTATGAAATACCCATTCACTAGTCTCAGAGAAAGAAGAATTGTATTTTTTGGATAATTTTTCTTGCTTTAGTATAATTTTTGAAACTTTGTTTAAAACTTCAATGTCGACGAAATGTGCTCGAATAATCGTTTACTTTATAATTGGCTGCTACTCCCTTATTGCAGACATTTATTTACCTCAAGCTATTCAGCTGTTTAATGTTGAAAGCTTCAAAAACATTATGCAGAGGATCATCAAGTTCTAGTTGTTACGTAATTATAAGGGCGTTATTGTTTTACCTTTGAGTTACCAAGCCGAGTTTTCCCGCATCTAGTCAACACCCTTATCTCTACAGCCCTTTTCATTTACACTATGGCTTATTCTGTTGCTTTCAAATTGAATTATTAACATAAAGAGAAAGAAATCTCATCACCTTTTACACTTAAAAAAAAAAAATATTGCGCGACTGTAGAATCATTTATCTCAAACAAGTTGTTTTATGTTTCTTGTTCGTTATACGGTTAAAAATAATATGAATATTGCTTCCGAGCTCACCGAAGGAAAGCTATGTGATCGTTCTAAAGAACGAAACATTATTATGTCTCCGACTTGAAAAGTTCCAAAGCAGAAATCTGTTACAGACATCAGGGAACATTTTTAGACCCGTATCTGCCTGTCTGTCGCTCGATTTTTGCATTTAAAAAATCAATACCATTTTGTCGTCAGATATAAAATAAAAGTTGGGTAATAATGTAATTGTGTAGAATATAATGGTTTTTGAAAGAAAATCATTTGAGTACGTTGTAAGAACGAGAGGAAGTCACACTTATTGGTAGACTATTTTTATAACTCAAATTAGTCCGAGTACTTATTCCATGCTTTTAATTAGGGCTTTAATGAAGGCTTTTCGTGTTTTCGTTATGGTTTATTATCAAGACAGCTTATAAGATTTTGCTTCCGAGTTTATGGAAGCATTGAAATCATTCTTAAGAACGACTTATTTTTATGCTTCCTTATTCAAAATTTCCTCGAAGAAATACGTTCAAGACATCAGGAGACATTTTCTGATCGATCTACTTGTCCGTTGTTTTTGTCTAATTACTATTTAAATTAGATACCTAGTTTAATTGAATAAGTTTTGTGATACCTAAACAATTTTTTTTTTGAGCTTTTAGATTTTATATTTGTTTTCTCTATATGCTCAAGAAGCATTAACTGCTGAACTGATTTATATGAAGTTTGGCTCGTAGCTCGTATAAATATTAAAATATCCATACTTAAGGACTAAATTTATGCGAATAAAGTTCAGATATAAACCTCCAAACGTTGACATAAAATAATTGTTCATGTTACAACAACATATGCACATACCAATACCAATGAAATAATAGAAATATCGTTTATCCGGAGGAATTTAGTTTCTAAGATTAAGATACACAAAGATTATAACATAAAAAGATGATTAAGAGAGAAAGACTAAGATTAAAATGACAATAAAAAATCACAGGGAAGTACTTGCGTCCAAGTACTTTTTAGGGTTTTGTAGATGATTAAGCATACCCGTTATGAAATTATGATTTTTTTTCTTCGATCCTAAGGGTCCCGGGTTCGATCCCCCGGGAGGTTACAATGTTTTTTATAGGTAATAACGACAAGATGAATTACATTTTTTAGGAAATTTTCAACGCCCAACCATGCGGTGTAACCATGAATAATTTCAAAATTTTAAGACCAGCCATTATATAAAATTAGGGGGAGGGATTTTTGGGGGTATATTTTGACTTATAAAACCAATAAAGAATTAAAAATTTAAAAAAGCAAATATATATTTGTATCCTACTCTTCAGCAGCTTTCATTTGATACCCAACTCGAAATTTTTAAAAAATAAAATTTTTGGCGCACTCCAAATTTTCGCGCACAAAATTGGTAATTTTTAAAAACCTGGGAATGAACTCCCGGAAATATCATCGCCCCACTATAAGGTATTAGTATGAATTATTTCGAAATTTTAGCACCAGCCGATCTATAGTGGTTGGGGGGGGGGGGGAATTTTTTTGGGGTATATTTTGATTTTTTCCCCCCATAAGGAATGCAAATTTTAAAAAAACATATATATATTTGTGTCCTACTCTTCAGCAGCTTTCATTTAATACCCAACTCAAAATTTTAAAAAAATAAAATTTTGGGCACACTTCACTTTTTCGCGCTCAAAATTAACAATTTTTGAAAATTTGGGATGAACTCCCGGAATTTTCATCGCCCTACATAAGGATATTAGCATGAATTATTTCAAAATTTTAGCGCCAGCCGATCTAAAGTGGTTGGGGGGGGGGAATTTTTTTTTTGTATATTTTGATTTATTTAACCAATAAGGAATGCAACATTTAAAAAATCATATATATATGTGTGTCCTACTCTTCAGCAGCTTTCATTTGATACCATACTCAAAAATTAAAGAAAATATAAATTTTTGAGTTTACCACATTTTTTCGAATTGCGCATGCGCAAATCTAGTTATGAACTTCTGTATATTTTTCCTGTGGTTGGGTCAAAAAGTTGCACCAGTGTTTCAAATTTCAGTACTTTCGCTTAAACGGTTCGGGCCCTATGAACCAAAGAGCGACGGACGGACGGACACATCACCCTCGGTATAAGGGTTTTGAGAAAGTATCTACAAAACCCTAAAAATATGTCTACCAGGAAGCTGCCATATGGGATTAATGACAATAATAATATTTATACAATGAAGCTGAAGAATGGGATTAATGACAATAATAATATTTATACAATGAAGCTGAAGAATGGGATTAATGACAATAATAATATTTATACGATGAAGCTGCAGAATGAGATCAATATCAATAAAAAGCATGTAAATGAGAAAGTTTTTTCGTGCTCTTTAGAAATGAAGATTATGTGTAATAAAGTAAATCAGGTCTCATTTTTGAAACTGGAAAACTACTTAATTTTAAAGTAGAAGGCGGGTTCTAAATCAAAGGAATGACGACGTTGCACTTAAAGTGAAGAAACTTAAGCCAATCAGCAAAATTGGTACTAAAACAAACTTAAGGAGCTCAATCTCCTTGTAACTTTTACCTTATCTGGTTTTATCTTCATGCTTATCTCACATCTACTTATCAGTAGGCGGAATGCGTGTAGAGGGGCGTCCAAGTGAAACGACCCTTAAGTAAGTTGGTCCTCATGTAATTTCTGCTTTAACACCTTTACGCTCTTCTAGTTCTGCACGTTGGTTTTACACTTTCTTGGAAGATTGGTTGTGGTAAACCTCTTCAAACTTTTTCCACTTGAAAACCTTTTTAGCGTTTCCTCCTTATCCTGTTCTCGTGTATTTAAAGGAAATGTCCCATACTGTGGTTACTTTAAGCTGAGGAACTCCAAACTCATCGCCTCCTTTGAAGACAAGACAACTTTTAATCCTCCAGTTAAAGCAAATTATCCAGTCTTGGTCATAAATCCTTTTCTCGTTTATATTTAAGTTTTTTTATTTACTCTTTGGTTCGTAAATCTTAACAAGATAAACTTGCTTTAACTTAAAATTGAACCTAATCCTTTATTTTTGAAAGAGGAATAGCGGAATTAAGTTAATACATGTGCCAAACACAATTGTTTAACTTTTTTACATTGAAATTTCCTCGAAATTGACAATCATCCCATGAAATATTTATTCATGGTAATATTATTATATTTATTCACCATATTCGCTGAAATAGACAAACTTTGAATAACGTTTGGCTTTATTGTAGGTCTTTTGTCTGTATGTAAAGGAGGTTTTGAAACGCATCAATTTAAGCCTTTATCCATTATTATGAATTTTTTTAAAGTTGTTGCTTCTCAAACTTATGGGCATTCGAGAATTGTAATCTTCATTTAAGATGAAGTCTTACTAAATAATATTATTTTTAACGAAAACTTTAGGTATGCACTAAAATAATGTGACACTATTTTGTACTACATGACGATCCGACTTTTATTCAAAGTCCATTTAAACTACAAATTTAACGTTAGGAAGTCGTAACTCCAAAGAATTTTTTCCGATATAATTAATAAATGTGACTATAGAGAGGTTATAAAACAATACGTGTGGTGTCGCGGGACACCCGGTAGGAACGACGTTTCTTACATTTTTCATTGAATATAAATGATAAAATCACACTGCTAAATACGTACGTATACGTTGCTAACTACTTATACATGGCGGAGTTAGAAAAGAGACAAAATTAAAAGTAACTAACTGTTTGTACCTAGCGGAGTTAGGGCAAAATTAAAAGAAAAGCATTATTTTTATCATTAAAGCAAGCGTCTTACAGTAAATATGTATTGAATATTGAGAAAAAAGTTAATCATGATGAGTTTATAGTTAAAGAGTATGGTTGTAGTTGGTTGGAAATTTATTAATTCATTATTATTATTAAAATCATTATCTTAGAACGTAAGACATCGATAAAAACGTTGTTTTCTTTATTTTAAAAGTTTAGGTCTGCTTTTATAAATTTAGCAATCTCACTTCATAGCAGTGTCGATGTTTGTTTTACTAAAATAATTCATTTAAAAAAGTTGTTGGTCTCATTAAACAGATGAAGTTTTTTTCCCGTCCTATAATTCCAATTTTAAACTTTAAGCTTACGTTTACGCGAGCGTTGTGCATGAACGCTTGGGCGGATAACGTTGTCCAACTAACTCATCCTGGGCATTGGTAAAATGAACATGTGTACCAAATTTTAACTAACTCGGTCATCTTTTACTCAAGTTATCGTCATCGGTAGATTTCGTGACGCTTGGTTTTGTGTGACGGAGATTTTGTGACGGTCGTTTTTTTCGGATTCACTCACGGGCTCCAGAACGTGCCATAAGGAACTTGGTTCCAAAAGTAACACAAAAATATTGTCACCACAATTTTATATTAATTATAAAGAAACGCGTTTTGACATTTTATATCATCTTCAGCGTTAATTATTAACATAATAAGTAACCAATCATAAGTAAAACATCCAAACATAATTAATAAAAATCCTGTCAAGTGCTTGCCAGCAAGCTACTAAAAAGGGTATCTTCGGTCTTAAATATTCATATATCGTACATTATTATTATTATTTTTTATTTTTTTTTTTTTAACTAAAGTATGTATACAAAGTTGCACTTTGGAGAAGCAAGGTGTGCTTATATTATCCTTTAGCATATTAGATATGCACTTATTCTTTTAGTGGCAATGGCCGCCATTGTAGAAACACGATATTCTTTCAGTTTGGTGGAACCAAATCTTGGGTTTTTGTTTCCACAGAGGAGGTGTAATTTTGCTGCTTAGCGGTGCCACCCTAATTTTATTGTCATTTTCATTTGGAATTGGGTTTGAGTTAGGGTTAATCATTATCCTAAACGATAATAATTGAAGATACATACTTGGCCAATTTATTGTTATACTATTATTGTCTATAGCTAATTTTAATTGCTAGACGACAGTCGTACAAGGAATATTTTATTTGAATTCATTTCAAATTCAGATTAATGTTTATATAATATAAATTTAAATTGTTTCCAAGTTAATTAATTTATTTCCTTGTCGAATATTCATATTTATTTATGGACCTGCTTCTTCTCTTGATATTTTAAATGAGAATGTAGTTTTTTCTTGTTCAATGCTTTAATTTTAATGAAAGGGGTTTTTCTCCTTCTTTTACGTGGTTGAAAATTCCTGTTGTTAATTTACTGACAGTATCTAGCACTCTAAAAATAATTGCAACTTTTCCTGGTCTTTTTTATAAAGCTCTGTCTTCATTTTAGATCCTTTTCTAATTAAAGACACCTTGGTAAAAAAATATAAAAACGTAATAACACTGTGATTAGTATACACACTCGTGTTTTATATCCTAAGGTTAGTACGCGCTAAGAATCTTTCATTCATTCATAGGTTCATTGTCGACGGTTAAGTGAGAGAGGGGAAAAATCTAGGGCTAAAAGTGACAAGTTAGTTTTATTTTTGATTAGAGGCGCAAAAATTGGTCAAACCAAGAGTTAAAAACATCTTGGCTCATCCAGGTACTTTTTAGGGCTTAATAAATGACGAATAGTGTCTTCATGGTCACAAGCCGGGGGGTTGTGAGTAAGAGGTAAACACGTGGAGACCGTGGAGTCGAAAAAAGGAGGGTGCGTTTGGCAAATGTGCCTGGCGTTAGGCTAGGCGCACACTGGGGGCAAAGCCCGAAGACAGTCTGCAGATTGTTTTGCCCCAGTGTGGGCTTAGCCTTAAGCGAGAAAGACGGTGAATCGGGAGACGGATAATCTAGGTTCTTCTGTAATTAAATATAAATGTTTAGAAAAATAAAAGCTGCTCCCTATATGTCATCGAAAAGTTTCTGAAAAAAAACAAAAAAAAAAAAAACATTTGGAAGAGTAGTCTCCAATACACACACCACATATAAATAGTTTTGTGGTATATTATAGTTATTTGTGTAGTATATTTTACAATTTGTCTTATAAGTACGAGTAAAATAAGACCAAAAACGGCGTCTGAATAAGACACCGCCTGAATATTTTTATTATCATTATTTTAATTTATTAAGAACCTGACAATGTAATTATTTTATACATTTTAAACAAAAATGATTAATGCATATTCCTAATTGACAAGCAATATCTATCGGATAGAGCCTTAACTACTTATATATATCTAGTAATAATATATATCTATGTACAACTAAATGTAATATTTCATAAATATAAAATATTACGTTTTTAAAACTGTAACTATTATCCTTTGTATAATCTTTTCGTGAGAAGCCAAAACTAAATAAATGTTTATGAAATACTGTACATTTGTAAAAAGTCACTCCCCAAAGAGTAATCGATCAATTAATTGTAGCTCAAATTTTAGACGCCTGAGATGGCTTAAGTGGAGACAAAATAATATTATTTTTAGGAGCATGAAGTAATGCTTTCTTAATTAAGCCCATTATACCTTAAATAAATTGTAAATGCGGTATTGTTAACGAATTTAAATTTAAAAAAATTAAATTGTTGTTATAAGTCACTTTCTCGGTGACTAAACGCGATAAAATTGTCTATAAGTAGAATTATTTTTAATCCTAAGAAATTATTTTTTAAATTAGATAAATTATTTAATGATCATTGGTGCGGCGACCGCCCGTGGAAGACTTGGGCTTGCCAAAGGAATATATTATGTACATATGTAATGGATGACAACCAATTAACGGAAAACTCTGGACGATGTAATTATGTATATGAGAAAGTTAAGTACGAATAGTGGCAGACAATTTTTTAAGGTTCGGCCAGACTGCCGAACCGAACAGAGGAAACGAGCAAAGCATTAGTATCTGCGCATGCCCAGTCTAAAATGGACATGCGCAGAGACCAATTCTCTGCTCGTTTTCTCTGTTCGGTTCAGCAGTCTGAACGAGGCTTAATGTACTTTTCCCCAAGTAATTACACGAAACATTTTGTTTCTACACACTACTTATATGAGAAAGTTAAATTATTTGTTGCGCATATTCTTTTTAAACTATAAGACATTAAGAATAAGAAGTAATCAAGTTAATTGTTCTCAAGTGGGTATTATTTGATACGAGGAAGTGATCAAGTTTGAATGTAATGGAAGTCAATTTGTAAGGAGAGTAAAATTAAAAAGTTGTAGGATAAAGTCTGCTGGTTAGGCCATTTTAAGTCTATTCATAGCTTCAGTATAACAATAAGTGCAATTGTATCCTGCAAGCTAATAGCAGTTAATTCAGTACAGATGTTAAGACTTGTTTCGGTATTCTGTTGTGGAATTACTCCTCTCAATTCTATTGTATCTCATTTTACAGAAACTTTACTTGTTTTAATGCTTCTTTCTAATGACTTCTAATTCCCTCTTCTATCTCATCTTTTGTTTCTCAACACAGAGCAGCTTCGCTGAAACAAAATCCCATCAACATTTGTTTTTAAATTTGTCTTCTGTTCCCTAGGGAAGTTTTCTAATGTGATATATATATCCAGAAAGAGAGAGATATAGACAGACAGTTCCCTACTTACGTAATTTCGACCTATAATTGTTAAAACATTTGGTCGCTAATAAAAATAATGTATTTTTTTTACACTAACAAGTAGTCTATTGTTCGTTTGAAAATCACTTATCACCTTAAGGCTGGGCGCACACTTGGGGCAAAACAGTCTGCAGACTGTTTTGCCCCCAGTGTGCGCCCAACCTTAGACTTCTTTTATACGCATTGATTTAGGCTTATCGCCCAGCGACAATCTTTTGCACCGGGATACCTCCTCCGCAGACAGCCCGCAGAAAGTCTGCAGACTGTTTTGACCCCAGTGTGCGCCTTGCCTTAGGATTTAGATTAATAGCTAGAGATATCCCTTGGTATAAAATAAAGGATTTCATATTGTATTTTTATTTCTTTATTTTTAAAAATATAATTTAAATATTTGAAGTTTTTGGACTTCCTCGAGAGATTTTGCTCCCGATTTTATATTTTATGCTACAAGACCCAACTCTGGTTTTAAAAGAGAAAAGGGTCCCTTAGGTCAGGGGGGCTGGGATATGGTTTGATCAACATACTAGTTTTATTCAAAAAGGTCTTGCAGTTTGTACTGACAAATTATTATATCATATTTCCTTCTCCAGTCTTGGTGATGTTAAAGTAGAATGAAACCAAAAAGAAAATAAATGATTAGTAAACTGCAAATAAACGGCGTATTAAGCACGCTCATTGTGGTGTTTTCTTTCCTTTATGGTCCTCATTCAGCGACTTCCAGCATATTTTTATTGCTGTAATCCTTACTCCGCAGCTTCTTTTTCCATGGACATATTCGATTCGTTCTGTGTTAGTTTCTCATTCTCCAGTTTCATTTCTATGGACCTATTCCAATTGTGGCAATCTTCGTCCACAATCTGCAATTTCCTTTCCCTCTAATGTATACTCGAATTTATTTTGTGTAAGACCTCATTCTGTTGCTTATTTTCCCTTGGACATTTTTATATAGCGGTAGTCTACATTCTGCAGGTTTTGTTTGTATAAATAGTCATATTCGTAGTATGTTAACCTTTATTTCTATATTATGTTTATTCTTATTAAGTATTTCACCTCCTTTGAGACATCTTCAGGCCTAAAAGATTTTTAAATTTTATTTCTAATATCTATATCAACTTACATATCTTTTTATAACATGTTGACATAACTTTTTAACAAAACATAAACATCTTTTTCAATATCTTTGTTTTTACATGTTACATTCTTGAAGTTGTTTAGATTCAAGATCAATTTTCTTTCTTGAAATTAAATTTCTCTGAGTTGTTTCTATAGTTTATTTATTTCTAAATTCCTTGCTGTTCCATGTTTTCTTTTTGTTTTTTAAAAAAATAAAATTTTTACTAGTCTTAAAGTGGGAAGTGTAGTTGCTTCTTTTTATTATGTCCTTTTCTCCGCGTATATTTTTGGATTCGGTAGAAGTATTTGGCACGTAGTTCTGACCCCCTTCGGGACGGACTGAACCTGAGCTACGTGGGATCCAAACTTCATCCCCGATTCCTGGACCCTCCTGTAAATTTATTGCTAAAGTTTTACAAAGTTTTTTTTTTACTTTCCAAACTAAAAAGAGCAGATGATTCCTCTTAAACGAAATCAGTCAGAACCGATTCCCCTAAGAAATGACTCTCTAGGAAAAAAAACTTTTAGTTTATTCCTTACCTACTGCAGTTGGAAAAGAAGAGTCACATCTATAAATTTGTCTTGAAAATGGATATATTTAAGCATAGAAGAGCATGTTTTATGAGTTGTAACGCCTGTCTTGTTAAATTTAAAGGACATTCTTTATTGCCTACTCTATTCTCTAAAAACTAAAGAAATATTTTTCTTACGTAAAAGTATAAAATTATCTGTAATAGATGGATTTACTTGTACTTTAAAAAAAAAAATATATTTATTTAAGCAAGTGCTCTAATGTAGATCGCTATTTAAATGTTGGTCTTATTTATTTTTATTATTCAGCAAAAGCGTAAAACATAAATTTATTGTGTGCATCATGTCAATAAGGAGCTTATATTTTTCCTATGGTTTATATTAAGAATGTTATGGAGTGTCGAATACAACTTACGGTGTGCTTGACTTGGCCGGGGTACTGCTGTGCCCCCAGACAATATTGATTTATTTATATATAGTGTTGTTTGCGGGTTTGGCTGGGGCTGGACATTGTAAACAATGACTGTTAAGGTTATGATTCAGTTAGAGATCGTGTCGCCATCTTTATTTTTCTTTTCTGTTTCTGTCTATAGTACTTCTGAAATAAGTCGAATTCTTTACAACATTTGTAATTAAATTATGTTCTTATTTTAAATTTGTGATGTGTTTTTTCTGGGGGCACGGCAATGCCCCCGCCAAGTCGAGCACAGCCGTACCATCCTTTACTGGAACTAATTCACGGCAATTTGGACCCCCTCTATTATCCTATTGAAGATACTTAAATGTATAAAATTAATTTTAATTTGAAGTTCACGACAAACTGAACCAGGAATAAAAATTTCACACCTCTAGCCATAGTAGTTCATAAGATAAGAGCCTAAAATCATAATTCTAAGGCACTATCAATCCTAGAAACTTGAAATTTTGTTTATAGGTAGAGTTTATTGTACAAATAAAGGAAAAATGAAAAAATCTGGTTCTTAAAGACTAATAGAAAAACTGCCTATTCAAAATATTGTAAGAAAAATTAAAAATTGTAAATAGCGCCACTTAAGAAACCTAGTGGAGAACTTTAAAACCTAAAAGTGATATTGAGAACGTTCGTTGATTTGACAGTTAGGATTGACAGTTATCTTTGAGTGCCAACATATTTTACTCCAGATAATTTTATTTAGTTAAATTTGAACACCCCCCGACAAAGAAGTTACTCGAAAGATTAACAAACAAAGAAAAGACCCAAGAATAATCAAACAAGAACAAAGAAAGAAAAACGAAATTTTTTTGGGGGCAATGAAAAATTACTTACAAAAAGAAGTGAAATCCTAACAAAAACACTAGTGTAAAAAAATAAGCCAAGTCTCGCGTAAAACGTTGTGAGATTATAGATTTAGCCAAGTCTCCCACTGTCTGAGTAAGTTCTACTAGGTCTAATTTATCCAGTGCAAATAGATGATGTTAGTCTGTTCCTCTCTCTATTCTCTTACCCAAATCACTCTACACGTTTAAATTTAAAAACATTTTCTGACTTGGCAAATACACACCACAAAGAGGCTAAAATTAAATGCAGTGTCGTATACAAATTTGTATCCTTGAGCTGCGACGCTCAAATGAAAAAAAAATATAAATATATATTATTTGATTTAAGTTTGTGGTGTAATTAGACCTAGTAGAACTTACTCGGACAGTGGGAGACTTGGCTAAAACTATGATCTCACAACTTTTTACTACGTTTTTATTAGCTTGCATTCTTGTTTGTTTGTTTGTCCGGTACAAATCTGGCAATCGATTTCTAACTAACTTCCCGAATAGTTAGACATTTGAAACTTTTAGCATAGCTCAGAACACGATGACAATGCATTATTTTAATACTTTTAGCCATCTTTCAGCAGAATTTAATTGGTTTTCAGCAAATTTTGCTGTACGGAAAGTTAGTTCGAAAAAAATCCGCAAGTTATTTTATTTGTTTTGCCATATCCCATATTTACGCAATCTTCATTTTGACGGGTCTAAAATTTGTGATAGATAAACATTGAATGACAGCAAAAACAGGAAATATCGATTATATTATTTATCGATTATATTATTTATATTATTTCAAATATATCGATGGCACGCTTTAGATTTGGTGTTGGGGAGATCCGTTGTACAAAGATTTGTCCTTTTATAGGTTTAAGATCAGCTCTCTAGATGGTTGTCATTTATGTGAAGTAAATAAATTCGGTACTATTTTTTTTTCACTAACATTATATATTATATAACAATAACAATTATATTATCAACATTATATACGATTCAACAGAAAATTTAAAAACGTAGTATATAAAAAGCTCTTTTTATCTTGAAATTTTACGTGTTTTTGTTAGGATAAGTTATCTTACAAATTTAGAAGTAATTTCGCGTTTTATACGGTTTAATATTTGTTATATTTCGTAAATTAAAAATTAAAAAAAATGATTCTTCAGAGCATTTTATATCAAATACCTGAAAGGTAATATTTGTGCCTATATAGTCTTAATTTATCATACATATATTTATTTTGATTACTTTAGCTACTATTTCCTTATATAAATTATGGACCCAGAGTATTATAAGCAAAAATGTTTCCAATCTTATAAAATAAACTGGGTGACATTACTTCAGATTTAATTACTTCTTATACTCCGATTTAATTCATATCAGATTTTAAATGCTTCCATCTTACTTTCTGGTTGTAGAAATGCCTTGGTGAAACTAATTTTTATGATATGTAGCTTATAAAATTTAATAACAGAAAAATTGTAATTAATGAAATCTAGTCTTCTTTAGCTAAGGCTAGTCCCTTATCTTTATTACTAATTTTATGATTTGGAATTCACTAGGCATTGGTTGATATTTGTTAATATTCTTAACTAAATATATATATATATATATATATATATATATATATATATATATATATATATATATATATATATATATATATATTCTACGAACCAAATGTATAAATAACCATTTTTATATTGAATTTACGTGACGTAATAATAGAAAGGTAGGGAGATCAAATTGAAATGGGTATTATCATGTGGTATTTGCGTGAGGTGTGCAGTGGTTAGTAATGCTGAAGGTTCACACCTCTAGCTTAGAGTGAATATTGTGAACTAAGGCTGCAGTATTATACTAGGATAAGGCTTTTCTGAATTCTACAGGGTGACTGACAGATTGATTGATTTTTCTTTAATAGCGTATCACTCTGAGCACGTTTTCACGCATTACCCCTCTCTCTAACTGTCTCTTCTTCAATCTCCTTCCATATTATGGGGATTCTTGATGCAATGAGATCCTTCTCTTTTGAAAGAAATCTTTATCCTACTTTTTAAAAAATATAATTTTAAACAAATTTTAGGTTGAAAATTATTTCAAGTTTGGACTGAAGATATTTTGCTTTAATATGCTTCTTTGTTATAAATATAAGTCTGGGTTATATTGAAATTTTTATATAACATTTGTATACAATTGTCGTACTATAAATGTATTTCCGGTCTTGTTAGGGCCTGAGTTAAGGGTTATTGAGGCCAGCCAATTTATAAATATTAATAAATGTAGGGAATAATGAAAGAATATATTATTATACTAGGGTTCTATTTTGCTCCTTAAATAAATATGATTTTTTTTATTTCATTATAAGGGTTCAAGTATAGCATTAAATGTATCTTATTTCACGAGTTTTTTTCTATATTTAAATTTTATTTTTCTTTCTTATTATACCTCTTTTAGTAGTCTATGCTTCGTTCCTTACCTACCATTAATGCCTAGATACACAGTATAAGCTAGTTTGCAAGTTCGAATGGTCATTACTGCTTTACCGCTGTCATTGTGTGAATGCGTGAAGGCGAAAATTCACGTGCCAGTAAAAAATCATGACATCGGTGAGTAAGTAACTAGCATGTTGCAGAAGCTGCTACTTTTGCCAAAGAGACTGCATGCTTTTATCATCCGGATAATCGGCCATGTGCGAGTTAACAGAACAGGTTATTTACATCCCAGTCACAGTCCTTCTTTACTGGCACCCTTTTCTTAGTTGGTATACAATTGTGTGTACAATCGTAATAACTCAATAATATAATCAATTAATCTATAAATAATTTCTTGTGTCTTTCAATATTTTTTCATATGCCTTCTCATAAGCAATCTTGTTTTTGTGCAGTGGAGATATTGAAATCCATGAACCTTCCCACTCTCGATAAAAACTTTTTAACTATCCAGTTCTGTCGTTACTCCAGCTAGATTTTTTTTCTAAAATTAACAAAAACTCAAACAAAATAGCACTTGCTAGTTACTGGCAAACTTGCGGCAGGCAGACCTGTTCACACACGCTTCATTAGTTTCCCCACCTCTCGATTCGTGTCACTGGCAAGACGAAAATAAAACTTAACATTGGCCACTCGCCTTCCTCAATCACAACTGTGTATCCATTATTTCCACACTTCTAGTACTAGTATCGATATGCGGAAGCTTTGAAAACATTCGAAACGATATTGCATAGAAAACCCTGGGTTATTTCCAGCATATATCTTGCTGTTAAACCTCCCCTCACCAATCGTGATTGCGATGTATTTACGAACAAATTACATTTCTAAAAAAATTTCTTTCTCAGGTGTCAATGTGACTGCTTTAAAATTGTAGGATCTTCATGTTATACCTTTTTCAAGATGGTACTTATGGCCCGGATTCTCAATTACAACTCTTCTTTTTTATTTTGATTGTGTTTTTATAAATTAGTTCTCAGTACTATAGTAACAGCTCTTATCATTCCTTTTTATGATATCTCGATTGCTAAATGTGATTAAGATCAGCCGATATTTCTTCACAATCAGTAAATAAAATCAGTTTTATCATTGCGGGTTAATTTGGTCAAATTTAGGTTTCAAGTCATTTTGAAGGTTTCATGATATTCTGGATTACTCTATTCTTAATGAAATCCAAAGTATGGACATATATTTATTAAAACACGTATATTTGATGTGATATCAGTTAGAAACACATCTAACCTTTCTAAGGATTTCAAATACTTATGCTGCTATTTGGAGACTAGTTTCTGATGAGTGGGTCTTACACTCTACTAAATTCTTTAGTTTGTAATTATTCTCTTTTACGGTTTTCTGAAATATATATATATATATATATATATATATATGAGTGTGTGTGTGTGTGTGTGTATTTTATTTATTTATTTTTCTTTATAAGTCTAATAATTGTTATTTTAATTTCTTTGTTCCAGGTGAGTTCTTCATTTTTCAAAGCCTGTTTTTTATTTCAAAACATACTGTAAGTTAGTTTAAAATTTTGTTTTACTTTTTTAGACTTGAGTCTTATTGTATTTTTAAGTTCAATGCTTCTTTAAAAATTTCAACGTCTTTTATAAAATATGTTATTTTGAGTATTTGGTATGCTTTCATTTGTTTGTTGAAGTGACATCATCATAATGGTTGCTTTCGAAGGAGTTTCCAGGCAATTGAATCCCTAATAGAAGGCCTCACCTATTTGCAGAGACACTTTGCTTTACATAGTGAAAGACGGAGTAGAATCCATAGAGGTGATGGGTTTTGTATAGCCTGTCTATGAAGGATTCCGGTACATTATCCTGGCATAACGGCACAAAAGCGATATGATTTCAAGCATCATTGAGCTAATGCGCTTCTGAAGGCTTGATCGACCATATTACACGGTTCGGTAGACCACGGTGAGCTAATGTTCAGCTCTTAAGCTGCTCCTTTAGACGCGTTTCTTACCTCTTTACTGCCTGTTCCCCTTAAGGCTCTAACTCGGTCTTCCTAAAATCCACGAGTGTTACTTATTTTAATTTCAGTTGTAGCACATTTTTGTTGTATTGAGATTTAAAAAAAAAATCGATTTTGATAGATTACCACATATTAAGTCCAACAAATTGTTTTAAAATTATTTTCCGTCGTCAATGTCGACGTTGGAGTACATGTTCAGGAAATTCGTAGCACAAGCGTTCGTATATTTTAGCTTAAAATTTGGGGTCGTTTTTCCCCAGAAACCCTGAAAAATCTTTTTTTTTCGTCGTATGAAATATTCATTAAAAATAGTGTTTTTTTTTTTACAAAGTATAAATTCTGATTTAAAATAAAATTGAGGGGGAACCCCAAAAACGCAATTTTTAAGGACTCGTGACGCAAAGATTAATTTGTACTAACATAAATATATTTCCTCCTCCTCTTTCATTTATCTACCCTTTATAATTTATTTTTAGGGATGATTTTGGGGCTTCCCTATAATTTTCCTGTTGTTTATCTGCAAAGTCTCAACGTTTTGTGTTGGGTTCAGTTATATTATTATTCTTTTAAGTCTCAATTATCCATTTGTTTGATCAACTAATTTTTTTTTAATATTCATGAAAATTACCTAAATCGTTATTTTTTTAATAATAACATCCAATATTTATTTTTTTAATAATGAAGATACAAAGTAAACCTTTTAAAGAGATTTTTTTTCGTCCCTAACTTAAAATGTCTAAAGTGCTATAAATTTATTAAGAGTTTTCTGTGCTTTGAATAAATAATTTGGTTTGTTCTCGCCTAGGTTCTGATATTGTCTTACTTAGTTTAACGGGAAGAAAGTTTTTTAAGTAAGATAAAGAGGTAAAACCACTTCTACTTTTAAGGAAGTGTCGAATATTTTCTACTTGATACTTTTTGGGTTCAGTTATCTGAAACTTCGGAATTTAGTATAGTTTTTATTACTAGGAGTTATAAATTTAAGTTTTCTTCGTTATTATTTTGTTTAGCCAATTTTTTTATTTGGTTATGTTCTCTTTTATAATTTTATATCGGAATCTAAAAATGAGTATTTAAAAATTTGTTAATAAATTAAAAACAGGATGAAAAAAATGTTGAGACTATTCTAGAGCCAGCGGATAATAAAGTTTAGTTGGAATGTAACCTCTATTCGGAGCTAACAAGACATGGTCATATGCGAAGTTTCGGTGACCATTCAGATGTAGTCATCATCGAAGTCTTTGGTGTAATCTTTGAGACATTGTAATCTGTGACTTCTTGGCGTAGCAACTAAGATGTAGTACTTGCCACGTGGTGTAACCTCTGAGATGTGGTAGTCTGCTTGGCCTCGGTGGTTAATAGCCCCGACCTTTTGCTTCCAATAATGGTGATAACTTCAGGGAAGTAAATATTACTTGAATACATGATAACGATAACTTTTTATCGTTATCATTGTAACGTTGGCCGTAAATCGAGAGACCTAGCAATTTATTAAGAGCTTCAAATTACCTTGATGATTAAAAAGAAGATTTGTTGCTCCGTATTCAAACTACTTGTCTTTTTTCTTGACTTCCTCATATAGATGAGTCAAAAGTATTTTAATGGCGTAAATATTTGAATTTCATTGATGTACCCGTTTCAAGTCCAAAAAAGTAGTTTCTGTTTTGTAAATGTCCCTTTGTAGTCTGTGCAGATTCGTAGAGCCTAAAGTACCTACTGGGTCGATTTCGATAACATTTGGCATAATATGTTCAGAAAAATCATACCCCTAAGTGAAATTGAGAAATCAATTGTCTTTTCCTTAAAAACGTTTCTATGTTACAAATCAAATATCATTCTTTTGTTTCTCAAGGTGGACACAAAGCTATAATACCAGATACGAGGAAGTAGGGTCAGGCTTCAGTGATAGATTTACTATATACAATCTTCAAATACTATTACTACGGCGATTATTATTAAGTTCTTAGATCTCTCCATAGTGACTTCTTGGAGGGTGGTTAGTATATAACCCACAATGTTTAGGATATACTCCTATTACTTAAATATTAGTTTGGGAAGAGGCTAAAAGCAATCTACCTACATTATTTTCGGCTTCTCTGTCATCTTTAAGCCGCAAATAAAATGTTTTATAAGCTTTTATTTGAATTAAATTGATATTGCGAATTTTGTACTACCAGCTCTAACGATATATATACATTATCGTTAGAGTTGGTATATATATATATATATATATATATATATATATATATATATATATATATATATATATATATATATATAATTTTTAATATATATCATTTTATATTATATATATATATATATATATATATATATATATATATATATATATATATATATATATATATATAAAAATTATCTTATTTAAATCAAAATAAACTTAATGTTACTTTTCAAGTCCTGCTAGTATGAAGTATAAACAAAGTTTAACTACTAGCTACATTTTAATAAGAGAGGCTTCAGGAATACCAAGTATGTATATAGAACGCCTGTTGTATAAAATTATAAGCAAGGAGTTGGTAAAAATATAAATCGAAGTTTAAAAGAGAAGTTATTACGAGAGCGGAAAGTGTTAAATAAATATGTCTATTAGAATTGATGTTATTGAACCTGTGGTCGTTTGGTTTGATGCATTCTATTTCTGTTGCTTTATTCACGAGTTTTGTTGTTAGGAATGTCCTGAGTCCTGAATGTTGACAGTGTGTTAGAGGACCCCGAGGAAGGCAGTTAATCATACAGGGGGAGACTTGAAAAGCCTTTCCACCCGCATGAGTTTAACGGTTTGGAAACCGATGAGGATACGGTGAGATTCGGAATCCGTGGCCAGATTATGCCACAGCTACCTACCTGTTCACTACTCTATAGCCAGGAGGAAACAAGCAATCTACTGACCGCAACACTGATATCATGCCACTCACAATCCTTATCTTCTCTCTCTTTCTCTCTCCATTATAGATTCTCTTACTACTAATTCAACTAACTAGAATGCCAACTAACTATTCGATGCTTTTACGGACCATGTCTCTTAATCATGCACAAATTATTTAACTACCTTGCTTAACTTATTTTAATTTACCTAATTGTTTAAAGGAGTTTATGAAAAAATCTATCTTCTTGAAGAATATTTGTTTTTATACAGTTTTTTAGTGCTTTTGAAGCTGCTTTTTCCGCTTATTGGCTTCATTCTATATTATATTTTTTTCTTTTCTTCTATATAGGAAAAGTATTGTTTCTACCTAAAAATTCGATACAGATATTTCAACAGAATAATCCGTTTTGGGTATTTTTAAGACGATTTGAGTGGGTTTTAGCTGGATATCTGTCTGCCTGTGTGTGTGTCTGTCTGTCTGTTTTCCAGCCAAATAGTTAAAACTTAAGTTAAAAAATCCGTCCTTAGAAGTAGTTGTGCCGCCCAGGCAATCAAAAATTTGAGATGTCATTAACCTATTTTGCTGGGCCAGCAAAAATTTCAAAATTGTTAAAATTCGAAAAATTGCCTAATTGCGTTGAAATTTGCATCAATTATACCTCTTTATAAGACAAATATTTCCACTGAATTTCGTTTCGATGTCCGCACCTATTTTAAAAAAAAAGACTTGAAATTTTAATTTTAAAACTTAAATAATAATTTCTGAAATAGTTCGCCGATTGAGCTGATATTCGCGCTAATGATACCTTTCTATATGGAAAATAATTTCTCCATACTTTATTTTTATTTTATTATTTTCGTGAAGAGAAAATTAATTCAAAAAAACTTTCTTAGCTTATTTAGAAATAATAAAAAATTAAAGAAAGAGGATATATATTATAAAATAATATAAGGTACCATTGTCACCATAATCCGAAAAGGCAAGGGTATGGTAATTTGAAGTGTGTTTCTAGAAGTTTTGACAAAAAAAACTTTATTTGAATAAAATGAACCGATGTTTTGTTTGAAATATATGCAAAACTAATTAAACTTTAGACCTAAAATTATATTTATTTATAAAACGCCGTTTCCAAGATTTAACATTCAAATGTGAGTCCATGTGTTTTGTTTTATAAATGAAAAAGTACGGAATAGGAATATTTGTGGTAAATATATTCCTACGAAAATAAGCTTTGTAAAATATAATTTAATTAGAATTTACTCTAATGTTTGAGAGTTAGGAGGAAACATTTAGTAAGGTAAGAAAATCCCTTGGGATGAAGTAACTAAGGGTCGCAATCATTAAGAACTCGGTGAGGGCTTTGGACGATTTTAATTGTAAAGACGGTGGAGGTATGCAAGTGGGATTATTCAAGTTAAACGCTAGTTTTCTTGGAGAAATGCCTGGTTAGGGAGATATATGATCTAAGAAGGACTAGAGGAAACCACTCTGTAAATTTAAGGATTATGAAGAAACGGAACTAGTGTTAAGGCGAAAGTGGATAAGGAAACTTAAATTATACAAAGTCAACAGAATAGACTATTAAACTTAAGGTAAATGAAATACAGAGCAAATTTGCTACTAGACTGTTTATTTATAGCCAAGTTTTTGTGTTGGGCAAAGTTATGCAATTCGACCACATAATTAATGAATGCTTCATCAAAAATTGGACCATGAAACAATTGTTTTTTTCATTGGTAACCTTTACAAAGTGAAGGAAGCAACGAAAAGGAATAACAACGACAAACCGGGTCATTAAAGAGATACTCTTTCAAGAAAAGCATCAAACAACTTGGTAATCGCTGCCGCTTAATTTAAAAGGCTGGAATTCTTGCATACCCAAAGCACATCGTAGATCGATCGACATTTTTAGAATGTTTTTAAAAACAACTTCGAAAGAGATCTAGAGAATTTGAATGGACTAAGTAATGGAAAAAACAATCTAATTTAGAATGTATTGAATAAATTAAGTATGGAATAGGTGCGCAACTGCTGTTTATTTCAATGGTTAGACCAAGAAACGAATTCCTCCTTGATTTTAGGTTTCTTGGACATTATCAGTGTCTACAATGGACTATATAATATGTTATTAACAATATAGAACAACATATTATAATATAATGTGGATAGAACATTTAGAACAACATATTATAATAATATGTTATTAACAATATAGAATTGGTTATAGAAGTCGTATAAACGAATATCTTAGTTGTTGGAAAGCAGCACCTCAGAATTTCGAATACTAAATTTTAATGGGCTTTTCCGCCTTAAGAGGCCTTAAAGCAAGTACATTAATTTTTTGAGCTCTTTATACTTGCTCTCTACATGCGGTTTCCCAAGTCTAAATGTCGAAATTTAATGAACGTTATTCTAGATAATTTTTTTTTCTATTTGTTGCTATAACTTTTTTTTTTCCATTGTATTGGTTTTATCAAGTACGGTGTGGTCTAGCCCTCTTTTCTATTTTAATTTAGTGGCATTCAGTCTGGTGCTAGACATCGCCATCGTCAGTGTCGGTCTCTGTATCCCTCTCTCATTCATTCGTGAAAAAAGTTAAAATAAAAAATAGTTTATGAATTAATGATGAAAACAATCACCTGTTAAATACTTAATAAATAATTTGTTTAATATTAAATTAAAGTACCTAGGTATTCTGGGATTTGATAAAAAAGAATTCCTACGCCTTTGTCAAAAAAGATAGAAAGGTGTGGTTTGTGGCTCTCGAAAGTGCATAAATTTCCTTTAAAAATGTCCCATTTAAGTTAGGATATAGAATTCCTAAACTGAGTTTGGGGACAGAAGAAATTTAACTTTTTTTAAAAAATGTAATGTTATTTTATAATTTAAAGAGAATAGTACTCCAAAAAATATTGCGCTGTTTATATGTGTCTTTTGTAGAATCGTATCTTCAATACGGTGTGGTAGAGTGGGAAGGGACTGGGTTGTCTGCTCTTTTCAATACTCAAAAAAGAATTATTACAATGATTCTAAATAAAAATATGACATATTCTTTTGAGAGAGCTTTCAGTTATTTTTTACCGATAAAACGTAACTTTGAAATGAAATCATGCTTGTACGGTAGATTTTAGAAAAATTGCTAGGATTCCACCCTTTTTTCCACTTCAGATCAGTTGCTGATAAAAAATATCCCATCCATAAAGCATTTACATCTTTCGGACAAATATTGTTCGTCTATTTATTAAATCCAGAAGAAAGAAGGACAATCTGGACGTTAAGGTCATTGTCTGAGAAGAATCTACTTTTATTTATATTATCAATATTTAGCATTGACAAACAAAATCATGTCTGCGTAGTATCGTTCCAAG
This sequence comes from Gerris lacustris, assembly GCA_951217055.1. NCBI lineage: Eukaryota > Metazoa > Arthropoda > Insecta > Hemiptera > Gerridae > Gerris > Gerris lacustris. The sequence continues at coordinate 49,523,749 of OX578276.1, forward strand.
AATTATGTACTTTATGAGGAACTGACTTGGAATGCATTAAAGGGTGTGTCTGTAGCCGCCAAACAAAAAAAGATATATGGACGAAAAAAATATCTTATATAAAAGCTTTAAAATGCGCCAATTTTGGTGAGGTTTGTAGTTTGCTGAAGTAGTAAGGATAGACAAAATTTCAGACAAAAAATCGTAATTTACTTTTTAAAAAAATCACTATCGTAAATTCTTTTTCCTAACTTTGTTTTGACCTCCTATCTTATGTGGAATATGTTCAAAGGAAATTTTATGCACATTCGAATGCCGCAAACGTTTTATGCATTTTAATGAGCAAAACATGTGGCATCGAAATCATCGTTAAACTCGAAAATGAAAACACATCAAGGGTGCTATCTTCATAGGTCGAAAAAGTTCAGTTTTGACCTCCTAAATAGCCTCATTGGAATTTGAAAACTGACACCCTTGAGACACCCTCCCTGTCTTGGGACACCCTTTATATAATATTGCGTATATAAGAAAGAAAGAAGAAAATAATCAAAAATGGTAGACTACAACATAGTCTGTTGTAAAATATTCTTAGTATAATGCAAAATAAATGGTTTTGGAATTCAAGAATGACTTCAGTATAAATAAACACTGCGGTCCTAAGATATTACGTTCTGGATTTTTAACAGATTCGTCGAATGTGATATTTAAGGAATAAGGCTGTACAAATATTCTCTATTTTTTTACGTATGTATATAAATAATTTATATAAATGCCGAAAGACCGGAGCATGTGTTGCTTTAAGGTGAAGAACAAAAGAGAGAAGAAATTTTTATGTTGGATAAATCTGGAGAAAAATTGGAGATAGAGGAGCCTCGTCTTTTGATACAGCATCTGACAAGAAAGTGAAGAATTTCCTGCTTAGAATAGAAGAAAAATTCAACTAAAAAGGGTAATGATGGAAATGTTATATATATATATATATATATATATATATATATATATATATATATATATATATATATATATATATATATATATATATATATATATATATATATATATATATATATATATATGTATAAAATGGTATGATAAAGGGTTCTATATGATGGACCGACAAAAAATCAATACAATAAAACTGTGGGATATCAAAAAAAGAAGGATTTGGAATATATGAAGAAACCTTGGCAAATACTGACATTGAGGGTGAGAATCTCTTGACTGCTCAAGCCTTGGGTATATCTATCTGGATGAGCTCTCCAAGCCTGATATTGTATGCGCATAGGTAATGTGGCCCGGGGTAGGTAAACCAAGCTAAACATTCTCTAGGGGTTAGAATAACCTACGTGTAGGTTTATCCTTCTGACATATTATATTCTTAACACCGTTCAGACACAATCCTCTTGGCGATGGGACCTCAGCCAAACATCTTAACTCTTCACCTTCTTGCTAAGTATTAAAAGTCGCAGATATCAGGTAATAACAGTCTAGTGAATAACATAAGGTGATTTTCAAATCTAAAACCCTAATCCTGTACAAACAGACCCATTCTATTTTTAAATGAATTTTATTTCTGCTATTTCAATACAAATAGGTTTTCCTGTGAATTGGAAGAAAACCTAATGTATGCCTTTTACTGTATCAAATTATATATAGCCACTTAGTCCTTGTCAAAACATTTCGGTAAATTTAGCGTTACTGAACTTTGTTGGTTTAACTATTGATACAATTTAATAGGTATTCTTAATTTTTGTTTTTTAGGTCAAGAATTATTTGTGATAACACACAATATATTTTAGAAAAGGTATTGGACAATATCGTGTAGAGTAGTCGAAATCGTTTAAGCAACAATTATATTCTGTTTAGGGTTTCGTAGATCATCCTCGAAATCCTTTTATGTCAAGGTGACAGACTTAAGGCTTTTAAGTCTGTGGGTCCGTCGTACTTTGGTTAGCACTTCTTTAGATTGTTACTTCCCTCGTATATAAAAGAGGATATTAAATATCTAAAGATGTTGTACGGAATGTTCTTCTTTAGACTGTTACTCCCCTTATAAAACAGAAGTGTGATATTGGTTCATATTCTCCGAACCGTTCACGCTAGAGAGTTGAATACTGCGGCGTAACTTTTTGACCCACACGAAGGAAAAATGTAGAGGTTTTTTTTAAAAAAGAAGTAATTTTAATTTAATTTTTTTTTTTTCAGAGGGTATCAAACGAAAGCTCCTGAAGAGTAGATTATACAAACATATATAACATTTTATGAGTATTGTGCTTTTTACCGCAATTGCGTTTTTAGCGCCAACATTTTATTCAAAAATAATGAATAACCCCTATAACGGCTAGTCCTAAAATTATGAAATAATTCATGCTAATACCTTATGATAGGGCGATAAAAACTTCCCGAAAAAATCACACTTTTTATAAATTGCAAATTTTGGGGATACAAGTACTTCCCGGTGATTTTATTATTATAAAACTTAATAATTATTAAAAATATTTTCTTTTTAATGCCTAATATAAAGTTATATTTATAGAGATAAACTTTTAAAAAGAACATGTCAATTAATGAGGCACACAGGATCCTCGAGTCCTCTCACTGAACGATCTCATGAGTATCATATAATGAGGTAGATTTTTAATTTAAGTATGAGTACCAAAAGAATTAGGTTGAGCGCATGAGTGAGAGGAATCAATGTGCCCAGAAGGTTAGGTCCGATGTGGCACCATTTGTAGGCTAACTTGGACATAAAATCCAAATTTCATCAAAAAGTAAAAAATACGTGTGGTGTCGCGGGACTCCCGGTAGGAACGAAGTCCCTTACGCTTTTCATTAAATATAAATTATAAAATCAATTTTTTTATTATAAAATCACAGTTCCAAAATTTGTATACGATACTAATTACTTATACATGGTGGAGTTAGAAAAGAGACAAAATTAAAAGTAACTAACTATTTTTACTTGCGGAGTTAAGGCAAAATTAAATGAAACGCTTTTTATGATCTTTGAAGCGAGCGTCTTTCAATAAATAATGTATTGTATATTGAGAAAAAAGTTAATGATGCATTTACAGTTAAAGCAGATGGTTGTAGAGATGAAAAAGAACTGTCCTCCCACGCCCCGTCGGCATATTACTCCAATTAAGTATTATAATAAAAAATATGAATCACTAACTCTCAAAAACTTCTGCTTGTGTATCAGGTTGAAATTTTACATGCCTGTTTCAATTGTACTATAGGTGATGTAGGTATACAAAGTTTCATTTAAATCGTTACGTTAGAAAGTAAGATATCGGTAAAAACGTTGTTTTCTTTATTTTAATCGTTTAGGTCCGCTTTAATAAATTTAGCTTTCTGTATCACCTCATAGCAGTGTCGGAGTTTGTTTTAATAAAAAAAAACGTATTTAAAAAAGTTGTTTGTCTCATTAAATAGATAAAGTTAACATTTTTTCCCGTCCTAAAATTCTAATTGAAGCGAGCGTAAGCGAGCTTCTTACATTCAACGAAATATGCATCTTGTCTGTCTGTCTGTCTGTCTGTCTGTCTGTCTGTCTGTCTGTCTGTCTGTCTGTGTGTAACGTTTACGTGTCCGACGATAACTTGAGTAAAAGTTGACCGATTTAGTTGAAATTTGGTATACATCTTTCTTTTACTAATACTCAGGCTAAGTTCGTTGGACAGCGTGATCCGTCCAAGAGTTCGCGCGCAATGCTCGCGTAAACGTGAGCTTCAAATTTTAAATTGGAATTTCAGGACGGGAAAAAATTCTATCATCACCTATTCGATAAGACGAACATTTTTTACAAATAACATTTTTTAGTAAAACCAACAACGACACTGCTATGAATTAATAAAGATCGCTAAAACTATTAAAGCGGACCTAAACGTTTAAAATAGAGAAAACAACGTTTTTACCGATATCTTACGTTCTAACGTAACGATTTTAATAAAACTTCGTGTACATCGTCTAAAGTGCAATTGAAACAGGCATGTAAAATTTCAACTTGATACAAGGAGTAGTATTTGAGTAATGAAATGATACATTTATTATATTAGTTTCAAAGCTATTACGGGTGGTTAGTGTGTAGGTTTGTTTAGGAAGTAAAGCTTCGTACCGAGTACCCCCACTATAACCCCTCACTACCCTCTTCCTCTTATCTTCAACTATGACATTATTCATCATGATTAACAAATTTCAATATTTAGTATTTTATTGCAATACGCTCGCTTCAATGATAGAGCCACGCGATGCCTAGTTTTAAATTTGAAGCTTACGTTTACGCCAGCGTTGCGCGTGAACGCTTGGGCGGATAACGTTGTCTAACGAACTCAGCCTACGCATTAATAAAATGAACATGTGCACCAAATTTTAACTAACTCGGTCATCTTTTACTCAAGTTATCGTCATCGGTAGATTTCGTGACGCTTGGTTGCGGTGACGGTTATTTTGTGACGGTGATTTTGTTCGTTTTTTTCGGATTCACTCCCGGGCTCCTGAACGTGTCATAAGGAGTAGTAGTAGTAGTTACCTAGTACTTCCTACTAGACGGGGAGGACGAACCACTTGTTCGAACCTCGCAATCAGGCCTACAGTGGACCCATTTTACTTCCCCGTGGTGGAGAGTTCCAGCTACTTCACACATCATACATTTGTACATTGTACCGCCGAAGCGAGTATGATGTGGTCATTAGTAAGCTATATGAGCGTGCTCTCATGACACGGATCGAACCCACTAGACAGCGTGGGGGAAGAGAACCCCTCAGGGGGTGTCCCTCGCCCTGCTCCGTCCGCGATTCATAGATGCATTCAGTGCATCACGGCCCGGGATCGAACCCACGACCTCGAGTTGCCTCGACTCAGTGATAGCTGCACGGTGTCTTTACCACCTCGGCCATCCTGGCTCCCTCGTGTCATAAGGAACTTCGTTCCAAAAAAAATAAAATAATCGTTCAGAAATGTCGGTGAGTATAATTCTCTTTATACTATTCAAGAGAATACATATTTTCTGAAATTTCCCCTTTTTTATAAATCGAAACTTGATAAGTAGATAAGCTCATAAAGAATATATTATTATGAAATCTTTTTATCAATAAAATATGTACAAAGGGTCATCCTATAGTTTCTTTATTTAGCTACAACGACCCTTTTATCGGTATTTCTAATTCAAAAGTTAGTAACTCTCAGATTAAATTTCTCACTTTCAATAATGTCTGCTATCGCTTTAGACGCTTTGAGAACCTCTATTTTTCAGTACTTCAATCGTACAATTTTATCCTAAACTTTATTAGACAAAGGGACTTGTAAATTAGAAGGACTCAAGAAGTCTATATAGGGCTCTCGAAAATGACTGTATCTTAACTTTACTCTTATTCTTTGTAGAACACACGGCTTTATATAAAAGCTTTTTGATTAATATTAACAAGTCATTTTGACTTTGCCTTGTTATTTTCACACTTATTACTACAATGAAGCTTCTCACTTAATTATTAAGTACAGCGGCACCTTGGGCAAATTGGGTCAAAAATGTCTATTAATAAGGTTATTGTCGAAATTAAAAGTTTATTGCTCTTTTTTAATCTGGTGTCTTTCAACCAAATAAGTCTTTTTCCCTGGAAAATTTACTTTTCGAGATATTGATAAAAATAAATTAAATTACAAAGGGTGAGAAGTTGACTCCGATTCTTCGCTAGGGAGAAATTATTTTTATTATAAATTTTGATAACATATCGAATAATAAATAAATGTAACCGTGAAAATTGAAACAACTAACAAAAGGAAAACACTGGATGGAGAAATTATATACATGAGAATATTTAGTACGAGTTTTGTCTGACAGATTTTTTTGTGTGTTACTTTGGAGTTGGGAGAATACTTAAGAATTCTGTATTCGACGTGAAATTGAACTACGCAATACTGTGATGTTCATGTGATGATTCATCTAGAGGGTAAATTGGAATCGACCATGATTAATGCATTAGGTTGCATCTCGTGTACTATCCCCCCCCCCAACAATTCCTCCATTGCCTTAGTGTCATTATTTTTCTTTGATTTTCCCCGTCTGTTGGTCTGTAACCCTTCAGCACTTTGGACCCCTTTCATACATAAATATACATCTTCACTCTATTTTTTTTTGCATTTCTGTCTGTCGTTTCTGTTTTACTTTTTTTTGTACCTTCTATAAGTGTAAATTATTAAAAAAGGTCCTTGAATAAATAATGTTAATAGCCTGGAGCCATGTTTTCTTTCTTTCTTTTACCTTTCTCTATCTTTATCTTCTTTTAAAGTGTCCTGTGAAATATTTAAGTTGGGTTGTAGATTGGAGTCCTTCTGCTATTTTTGCTTAGCTTTTTCGAAATTCTTTTTTTTTTTAAATCTTGATTCGTTGATTTATCTGCTTGAAACATAATTTAATATATTGAGGTAAAATAATATTAAGTTGTTATTTATACACTCAGTTTAGTTAAAATTAATTGATGTCATTATTTGATTGATGTTGTTATTTGTTGAATTCATTTAAAGAATATGCCCGGTGTTGGTGGGGGTGGTGAAGGAATCGTAGCAAATCTTTTTGCAGGTTCCGAAGATTTAAAGATTTGATGAAGAGGAACAAAGATTGAACTGAAAGATATTGGAAGACGGGCTGTCTATAAAATTGATATGGGTCGCTGTCTTAAAATATTACATATACAATTATATATATATATATACACACACACACACACACATATATATATATATATATATATATATATATATATATATATATATATATATATATATATATATATATATATATATATATATCACATTTCCATCATTACCCTTTTAAGTTGAATTTTTCCTCTTAGTTATATTGAATATAACTTTACATATTCTATTCTACAAGTTAATAGAACAGAAGATTAATTTACATAAAATAGTCATCTAATAAAAGTTATTGCAAGCAAACAAAGCGTTTTCCACTTAAAATAAGATTTCGATATTGGGAGAGGTAAGGTGTTAAAAAATGAGTAGTTTTGTATCGACAGTTAAATTGAATATTAATACTATTTTCTCCTACTAATTTATTACCCGTACTAGATCATTGCGATCGTTTTACGTTAAAATTATTGTTTAAACCTTTTGTGAACTGGTTTTAATTAATTTCGCTTTAGTGTATTGTTACGCTTAATTAATCGAAAGCCCAGTATAATTATGCTAACTAAACGGTTTGAGCACGGCGGGTTCTCCCAAACAGATTGAAATGGTTTATTAGTTTAATCAATAGGAGGAGGAGGGGGGGGGGGGGGGGGTGTTTTGAGGGTTTAGGAAAGTATACTTAGACTATAATTCTTGTCGCTTGGGGGAGGTGTAATTTGTAATCTCTGCTGGGATTATATTTCATCTTTAGTCGAGAGGATGCCTAGGGCAAGGAACGCCCGGATGAATTATGCAGAAACTTAAAGATAAGCGAATTGTAGATAAGAAATTACTGATATGTGTGGAAAATACTAACCGAAGCTAAAACATGGGACACTCCTTCCATGCAACTGACTCATCTGTCGATAAACCCTCAATGAAGCACCAACAATGAAATAAATTCTAATTGACGTTTAACTTATCCTAGATCTGTTTAATCTATTCCTTCCGAGCTAAGCAATAGTTGTTATTCTGAAGATTTTATTTTTTATTTTTCACCTTTCGATTTCCTTTTAAATGTAATTTATTTTATACTTATGTAACCATTCGTACAATTATTAGAAGGAAGGAAGCAATGGGGCATACTAGTTTATGAGATTTTTTAATGTAATATTTCTAAATGTTTAATTGTCTGTTGCATGATAGTTTATAAATGTAATCTTTGCTTCCGAGCTTACCGAAGGTAATGGAGCAGTGGCGGCAATAAGGAGGGGGGGGGGGCGGCTTTGGAGGCCCCTGGCAAGTGGTAACAGTAATATGTATTTCTGAAGGATTGAGCATATAAAAATATTTAATTAAAAACAATACCCCTGACTAAGCAAATACTTTAAGTTTCTACTAAAAATATCACTTTTCATGTAATTATTACCTATTTAATTTTAGATTATCGAATAAAGGATATTAATAATTAACGATACAATGATTAAAATGCAATAATCTTAATTTCATTTCATCTGATTAATGTTAATATGTTATTATTATTTATTTTTCTTTGTACGAGTGTATATAAATGTTGTTTTGATTTGAGTAAAAGAAATCATCTTTTTAAGTACTTTTACAAATTGTTTAGATGGTTAAATTTTTAGTTCTAAATACTTCCTACTAGGAATCGCATGGCTATCATTGAAGCGAGCGTATTGCAATAAAACAGAGTATTAAGAAATTTATTAATCGTGATAAATGTCATATTTGAAGATAAGTCGAAGAGGGTAGTATGGGGGTACTTGGTACAAAGCTCACCCCCCCCCCCCCCTCAGATAAACCTACACTCCTAGAATCTCAATCATTGCAGTAGCTTTTAAACAATAATTATAAATGTATCACTTCCCTACAAAAATTACTGCATGTATCAAGTTGAAATTTTACATGCCTCTTTCAATTGTACATTAGACGATATATATGAAGTTTTATTAAAATTGTTGCGTTAGAACGTAAGATATCGGTAAAAAGTTGTTTTCTCTAATTTAAACGTTTAGGTCCGCTTTAATAGTTTTAACGATCTTTATTAATTCAAAGCGGTGTCGCTGTTGGTAATCGAATAGATAAACTTAGAATTTCCCGTCGTAGTACAATTTTAATTTTGAAGCGCACGTTTATGCGAGAGTTGCTAGTTGAACGGCAGACAATGTTGTCCAATGAACTTGTCCTGAGCATTGGTAAAATGTACATGTGTACCGAATTTCATCAAAGTTGGTCAGACACGGAGCATATTTCGTTTAATGTAGGATGCTCGCTACGCTCGCTTCAATTGTAGATACAAAAATGGTAAGAGACGTAGAGGGGCCACACTAAACGTTTTCAGGTAGGTTCCCAATAAGAATTGGCATGGGGGCCCCAAAACCTTACCGCCGCTACTGTAATGGAGACTATGTGAATCGCTCTGAAAAACGAAAATATTTTGTCTCCGATTCGAAAAATCTGTATGCAATAAAGTCTGCCAATGAGTGTGGCACATAGCTTCCTTAATGATTTCAAGCTTTTACAACCTCTTATTGTCAAATTTATTTAATTTTCTCCCCTTTTTAAAAATGATCAAAATTGGTTTTATTTTTTACATGATTTGAAGTATTAATTTAGTACTATTTAAAAAGCTTAGAGGGTCGAAATTAATCTGGCTCTATCTGTCGGCTATTTTCAATAAACCATCCAAATTTCATAAAAATCAGTACTTTTGAAGATAGGTGTAAGTAAATGTATGTTATTGCACATGTGGAAGAGAAACAAATGGCAGAAGGATGAAACTTATATGGGACCAATAGTGGACTAATTATGACCTACAATTTAAATTAAAAATACAATTAGACAGTAGTTTTTAAAATATATTTGTTCGCAAAAATTGAGCGGCAGACTAGGATCCAAAAAGTCCCCTGATTTCTTAAATTAGGAATTTAAGGAAATCAGAGACATAAAAAATGTCGTTTTTTAGAACAATCATATAGCTTCCGTTCCCTTCGTCAAGCTTGGAAGCAGAAGTGAGAGAAAAATAAATAATTTTGTCAATAATGGGTTGTAAAAAATAAATTCATATTCATTAATAATCTATTCGATAAAGTTGTCAAAATTGAGGAGGTGGGAATTTACTATGATCTTTATTATATCGTCCTATAAAAGGTGAAACCGGTGTCAACTTTTTTTTTAAATTCATGACCCCTATTTTTTTCTTTTTTCACTAAGGGATATTCAAATCCATGATATAAAATTTGGTTTGTTTTTGAAAAAGAATTAAGTTGACCCAGGTTTGACCTTGATAATTTGAAGATTGAGGATAAGGTATAGTCTGAATTTAACTACTTTTGTATTTAACATTTTTCTCTGAAGCATGATCCAGCTAAGATATTCTGGCCTTTATAAGACACCCTGTACATATTGTATGATTGTGAAAATATTTTATATTTTAAATCAAACTATAATTATTAATAACTACGGGAGACATACAGAGAAAAATAGACTCCAGTAAAAAATAAATTAAATTAAATCTTTCCGTAGTATGAATACTACCTAAAACTTAAAAATATTTTATAGTGCAAATTCAATTTTGAAATGTTGATGAATAAGCATGTATACCTAGCTCTGAGCAGTGGCGGCGCGTGCCCTATTTAATTGGGTGTAAGCCCACCCTAAGGGGGGGGGGTGTCATTGTCATGCAGGGGAATCTTGCAACTAATACAACACTGAGTGTGATGCTATAGTAGGTCCTCATAAATATCTTCAAAGTTACGATGGTACAAGATATCTTTACGTGTGGAAAACATTTAATTAATGCTGCATTTGATATCATGATCAGTTAATTAACAGTAATATGTACGAGAATGTATAAAAAAAGAAAATGTTTAACTATATACCCAAAACATGCGTAAAATGTTATCGAGAACTTACGTTACACAAACTTCGGTTAGACTGTTTTATCTTTATATAATTTGCATTATTGTTTTAAATTTAGCATCAGAAGTGATATGCTCAATATATTTTATAATAAAAAGATCATAAATTTAATTTTTAATTGCAAAACAAATGGGAAAAGTATATAATATATTTTATCTATCCCACCACTGCTATCTAGTAGAGAGAATATAAACTAATTTTCAAGCCCAGTAACCTCTCTATTCTACCATCTTGCTCGGCGCGAGGGTTCGGTTAGCCCAAGACCCCTTCATATTTTCGCGATTCTAGCCGCGCGTAGGGGATGTTCCGCGCTCAACATGCCCTACCCCTTGGTCCACCGCTCGGGCATAACCTTAGGTATTAACGTTTTGCCTGGCTTGCCGCGCTAATAACCTTGACCTCCTACCCCCGCGAGATTTCTCTCTATATGCTATGCTTTTCTACTGCTTATTTTAAACGATCTGGATCTACATACTGCATACGATCGTACTTTATGAACACTAAAACTATATATATATCTAATGTATGTATTTATTTGTGTTGACAACTAAATAGTTTTTCTTTTCTAAATAAATAAAATAAAATAAATATATATATATTTTTTCTCAATAAGTTGGTGGGGCTTAGCCCCACCTGCCCTTAAGGACGCGCCGCCATTGGCTTTGATTGAGTCCAAAGAATTGTTAGTTATGTGTACATGTCTGTCTGGTCTTTCGGCCCTATCTTATAGTAAGTTAATAATAGCAAAGCTACCTAATAATAATCATAAATGTACATGTATAGAGAAAGAAATATTTGCAATTATTAGAGACAAAGAAAACAAAATACCAAATTGCGAAAAAAATTGTATGGTGTTAATATGCCCAAGCCTTGAAAGAAGCTGCAGAAAATTAGAGCCAGGTTGTAGAGGACTAATTATAAGGGGCTAACTTTGGAAGCTTCGAGCACAAAAAACTCTTTCCTTAATTAAACAAGCCAAACAATAAATTAGCAACAACCCCTAGGCTTGGAGAAAAAACCTCAGACCAACAAAGATAATATTATAGAAATATGGATTAAAAACAAAATATAGAAAAACATTTTACCACAGAGAATAAATAATCTTTTTTTCTCATTACTTCCAAAATCCGATTATAATGATACCCCGCTGAAAAGTTTGAAGAAAGAGACCTACTTTTTTTGTCTCTTCAATAAAAGAAAAAAAAGGGAGATATCTCCTGTAGTGTTTTTATTTTATTTATTTTTTTTGTTTCCCTCTTTGGCATAAAATAATAATAATATAAAATGAGGGAGTTGTCTTTTTTCTGTGGTTTTGTTTCGTTAGATAGTAACATGTTGGAAGAAGTAACCATTTCAATGAAAAACAAGTTATTTTATTATTGTTATTTAATTAATATTATTATTATTATTATTATTATTATTATTATTATTATTATTATATATATATATATATATTAGTCTAGGAGCCCACGACACTAAACCTGTCATGATAGGTCTCCCAAATTTAATACATATAATTCGTTTTGCCATTCATAGAGGAACATAAAATGGACCTGCTGCCATGTCTGGGACCGGACAACGCTGAAATAAAAAATAAATAAAAACAATAAATTTTTGGGTTTCTGTCATGATAAGTCTCCCGAAAAAATCAAAGCCTATCTGAAAGATCATCAATTTTTGTGTAAGAAAAACCACTGCTGCCTTTTCCAATTAGGGGAGAAAATGGCGGCAGCAGCGTTTGAAAGTCGCAAAGTTTTGATGTTTATTGACAAAATAGCGTGGAAAATTAAACACTAACCACAAGTGTTATATATTTTTGTAATCTAAACTTCAATACCTTTCATTTGATACCCCACTCAAAATTTTCAAAAAAATATTATTTTCCCGTGACAGGTTTTAGCCGCCATTTTGGATTTCCAGTTAATCAGATCCAAATTAGTAATCTTATTTTTTCTTTGGCCCTGCAGACCGCACATTTTTCATATTTTTTTATATTTTTAGTAACAGTAGAAATACAGTTTTAGGGGGGCACGCAAAACTTTGATGTTTTTTGACAAAATGGCTTGGAAAATTAAAAACTAACCACAAGTGTTATATATTTTTGTGATATACTCTTCGATACCTTTCATTTAATACCCCAATCAAAATTTTAAAAAATATTTTTTTCCCCATGACAGGTATTAGCCGCCATTTTGGATTCCAAGTTAATCAGATCCAAATTGGTATTCTTATTTTTTCTTTGGCCCAGCAGACCGCACACTTTTCATATTTTTTTATATTTTTAGTAACAGCAGAAATACAGTTTTAGGGGGAGGGGAACGCAAAATTTTGATTTGTTTAACAAAATGGCGCGGAAAATTAAACACTAACCACACGTGATATATTTTTATAATCTACTCTTCAACACCTTTCATTTGATACCCCATTCAAAATTTTTAAAAAATATTTTTTTCCCCGTGTCAGGTATTCGCCGCCATTTTGAATTTGAACAGCTTATAATTTTGAGTTCACTATATTTTCCTTTCTGCGCGTCAAAACGATCTTTAATATTAGATAGTTTCATGATTTTAAAGACTCTTCTGATTCAAAAGTTATTGGAACCGAACAGAGGTGGCTATTATCATCATTGATTTATTCAAAAAACCAAAGCTTATCTGAAAGATCATCAATTTTTGTGTAAGAAAAACCACTGCTGCCTTTTCCAAACAGTGGAGAAAATGGTGGCAGCAGCGTTTGAAAGTCACCCTCCTTGCAACCGAAATTTTCTTATTGTATCTTTCAATTATAACAGTTTCCGGCAGATATCCGGGAGATAAGCTATGTTTGTATATTTTTTTCCTTTTTTAATGTACAATATTTATGTACAATATATACAATATTATACAATATACAATATATTATTTTTTATTAAAAATAAAAGTGTTTTTGATTGATAGACTTAAAGTAGGGAATCAATAGAGGAATATAATATATATTATATATTATAATATAATATATTTATAATTATATTATTTATAATTATAATAATATAATTATAATATAATTGGTAATAAGAAGAAAAAGACGTAGGTCATAAGAACAATAAGTTTTTTTAAGAATAGTTGTCATTATCAGTTGTTTTTCACCTAACCTTGTGAACTTTTATACGTGTACAACTTTGAATACTGGGAAACAAAAAAAATTGTAATGAATAATCAAGTTATTTGAAAACCCAATATTCTGTCTTTATTGCCTTCATCCAAATTTCAATACCATTCCATTTTATCTCTTATAATGTCTTTTTATACGAATAAACCATTGAAAACTTTTCAAAATCATTTGTTTAAACAATCAACGAAACGTACAATTGATTGTTCGTGATAGTGGCAGGCGTATTTCAATAATACAAATCGAAAAGAACCGGGCGATTGCTGGTAAAACCGAATTGAAACGCCAAATTCGGTTGAGTGGAGGGCGACTTTCAAACGGTGCTGCCGCCATTTTCTCTACTGTTTGGAAAAGGCAGTTCTAACACAAAAATTTATGATCTTTCAGATAAGCTTTGGTATTTCGAGGAAATCGATGATAATAGCCACCTCTGTTCGGTTCCAATAACTTTTGAATCAGAAGAGTCTTTTTAATCAGGAATTAACTTTCAAATCATGAAACTATCTAATATTAAAGATCGTTTTGACGCGCAGAAAGGAAAAATATAGTGAACTAAAAATTATGAGCTGTTCAAATTCAAAATGGCGGCGAATACCTGACACGGGGAAAAATTTTTTTTTTGAAAATTTTGAGTGGGGTATTAAATAAAAGGTATTGAAGAGTAGATTACAAAAATATATCACTTGTGGTTAGTGTTTAATTTTCCGCGCCATTTTCTCAAAAAACATCAAAATTTTGCGTGCCCCCCTAAAACTGGATTTCTACTGTTAGTAAAAATATAAAAAAATATGAAAAATGTGTGGTCTGCTGGGCCAAAGAAAAAATAAGAATACCAATTTGGATCTGATTAACTGGAAATCCAAAATGGCGGCTAAAACCTGTCACGGGAAAATAATATTTTTTTGAAAATTTTGAGTGTGAAATTAAATGAAAGGTATTAAAGAGTAGATTACAAAAATATATATCACTTGTGGTTAGTGTTTAATTTTCAGCGCTATTTTGTCAATACACATCTAAACTTTGCGACTTTCAAACGCTGCTGCCGCCATTTTCTCCCCTGATAGGAAAAGGCAGCAGTGGTTTATCTTACACAAAAATTGATGATCTTTCAGATAGGCTTTGGTTTTTTCGGGAGACTTATCATGACAGAAACCCAAAAATTTTATGTTTTTATTTATTTTTTATTTCAGCGTTGTCCGGTCCCAGACATGGCAGCAGGTCCATTTTATGTTCCTCTATGAATGGCAAAACGAATTATATGTATTAAATTTGGGAGACCTATCATGACAGGTTTAGTGTCGTGGGCTCCTATACTATATATATATATATATAAATATATATTTAAATCAAATTATGATTTGATTTAAAAATTAAAATTTAAACTTTCCGTAGTATGAAGACTACCAAAAACTTAACTTATAATATATATAAAAATAAATAAATAAATATATATATATATATATATATATATATATATATATATATATATATATATATATATTAAACTTATATACATATATATATATATATATATAATATAATATAATGTATTTGTTATAATAATTTGAATGCGCTATTCCTACATTAGCTAAAAAAAAAAAAGCTACTCTATATTAGTTAAAAATATTTAAAACATAATTATTTTGACAGTTGTTTTTAATATTTCGATTAAAACAATTATAAGTGCAGTGCATTTTAATTAATGCTGGTGCACTATGTTTTGCTTTTCTGGATTCAAAAATTATGGTGTGGAAATAAGAGATTATCAACATTTTAAATATATCTGAGGATAATGTTTCTAAGTATGAGCTTAATACAGGAAATTAAACAAATCACATCAGCTTTCGTTAAACAGCATAATCGGTACTATTTTTAAGATTTAAATGGGGGAGGGGGGTAGAGTTTTTTTTTTTTTTACGAAACCCGTTGTTTGACAAGAACCGTAGATGCCGGATGTAATAATTTATTTAGTTTAATTTTTGTTTTAATAAGGTTTTTTTGAAGGAAAAAAGAAAACGAGAGTCGCTTTCAAGAAGCCGAGAAGAAACGAGCGATTGTCAGATCTCTGTAAATAAAATAAATATATTTTCTATAAAGGTCAAGTCATGTAGCGACAAACTGTGTTTTTTAGAAGATTTTTATCGTTTAATTGTTGAAAATAATAGAAGAATAAAAAATTCAATTAAATTCAATTTATTTTATATAAGGATCTCCTTGCTTCTAGAATCCTTATAATTTGAAAGAAGAATGTGAAAGAATAGACAGGGAGGGAAAGAGGAATAGACAGGGAGAGGGGCAGTGCGTGAAAACGTGCTCAGAGTAAAACGCTATTAAAGGAAAATCAATCAATGTGTCAGTCACCCTGTAGAATATAGAAAAGCCTTACACCCTTGTATAATACTGCAGCCTTAGTTAGAGGTGTGAACCTCCAACATGACTAACCACTGCACCTCTCACGTAAATAACAATATAAAACCCATTTCACCTTGATCTCTATAACACTAAAAACCTTGGGTTTTTCATGTTTAAATTATCTCTATATTTTTACGACGCCTACATGTACATTCAATATAAAAACGGCTCATATATATATATATATATATATATATATATATATATATATATATATATATATATATATATATATATATATATATATATACACATATATGTGTGTGTGTGTAATATCAAGTTCCTTGCGCTTTATGCAGGTAACTTGTTTTTAATTGTTAGAAAAGGTGATGAGCAGTTGATTTATGATACTTCAATTCATTCCATCCTAGACTTAAATATACTATGTAGCTAATAAATAATGGTAGTTATTTAACTAGTATAGTTAGTAATTCATTGTTAAGAGATTGGTATATCGTATATCAAACATACAAGTTCTAGACGAGTACCCACTTAATTTTCAATCCTCTTATCATAATGTCTCAGAAGATAAATTTGGTAAAAAATAGTGATTAAAATTGGTAGTCTTTGTTTTCTTATAAATTTTAGAAAAATATTACAATTTTGGAACGAAGTTCCTTTTGGCACGTTACACCGTGTGGAGCCCGGGAGTGAATCCGAAAAAAAACGACCGTCACAAAGCCTACCGTCTCAAAACCAACCGTCACGAAATCGACAGATGACGATAACTAGAGTAAAATATGACAGAGTTAGTTGACATTTGGTGCACATGTTCATTTTACCAATGCCCAGGATGAGTTCGTTGGACAACGTTATTCGCCCGAGCGTTCGCGCGCAACGCTCGCGTAAACGTAAACTTCAAATGTAAAATTCATCTATTCAATGAGACAATCAACTTTTATAAATTTTTTTTTTTTAGTAAAAATAACACCGACACCGCTATGAAGTGATAAAGATCGCTAAATTTATTTAAGTGCACGACATAAATCTTTTAAAAAGAGAAAATAACGTTTATACCGATTTCTTACGTTCTAACGTAACTTTTTTAATAAAACTTCATACACATCGTCTAAAGTACAATTGATACAAGCTTGTAAAATGTCAACCTGATATAAGCAGAAGTTTTTGTGTGGGGAAGTGATATACTTTATAATATTTTAATTTAGTAGGGCGGGTAGGTAGAGAACAGTCCTATTTCCTACCCACTACAAACATACTCTTTAACTATAAACTCATCATGATTAACTCACAATATTGAATACTTATTTATTGCAAGACGCTTGCTTGAATGATAAAAAAAATGCCTTTCTTATAATTTTGCCTTAACTCTGCCTTGTATATGTAGTTAGCAACGTATACTTAGCAGTGTGATTTACTTCAGTGTTATAATTTATATTTAGTAATGAAAAGTGTAAGGAACTTCGTTCCTACCGCGGCTGTTCCGCAACACCACTCGTATTTTTTAAATTTATTTTAGCAACCATGGCTACCCTGTTAAACTAGTTAGATGTTGGAATGGCTATTACGAACAGAATCTGAGCCTTCAGAATGGACGATGTTTGATGGTCCGTCACTTATGTATCATTGTTTCCGTTCATTGAGGGTCTTTCTAAAGGCATACAGCGCATTTTATGAAAGAAATACCTCAGATTTGTTTAGCGTTTTGTAATAGACACAGAGTTAAATCGCTTTTTACTAAACTAAAGAATAAAACATTATTTAATTTGCATTCTAATGTGGCCTATGCTATAGGTTGTCAGGATTGTGATAAGGTCAATTTTCCAGAATTTGAATTCCAATTTAAGTTACAGCGAAGTTGCTTTTGTTAATTTATGTTTTTAGTTACTGGATGACATAGTTTCATTTATATTTAGTTGTCGTTATTTTTAAGTTTCTATTAATTTTTTCCGTAATATCTTGCTCCTTGTATAGTTATCTTTAATAGTTCTACAATTGTTTCCATCCTATCTAGTTTAACTTAGTATAACTATTGTAAACTTTTATAATTTTTTCTGTTTATCTAAATCCTACTTAAACCGGTATTAGAGTCCTTTATTACTTTTTGATATACTTTTATAATTTTATATTATTTTACTTTATATAAAGTAGTTTAAAAACTTTTATGTAATTAGAAAATAATGTAAAACAAGGTCGCCCATTTAGTAGGATTTGCGTCAACCATTAACTTGTTCCAACTTATTTGTTTTGAGTATAATTTTTAAGTACTATTCAGTAATTCAGTACTATTCAGTAATCAAGTTGTTTATTTTTTAAATTAGCGAAAAATGTTATCCATGTAATAAGTTTTAGTTATGGATTCTTGGTTGCCATTAAACTTTTTTCAAAATAATATAATAATATTTTCTCTTAGCTCTTTTAGATGCTTATGCTTTCTCCATTTGATAATTCATATTATCTACTCATTTTGCCGTCCTTTGGATAGTTACCCTATTAGCTCCTTTAGATCCTTTCCCCATTTCCTCATTGATTATCTACTCCTTTTGCAATCAAGTCCTTTTAATAAGTTAATTCTTTATGCCATTAAGTATTCCATTTTCCCCTAGATTGCTATCTACTCCTTTTGCAATCAAGTCCTTTTAATAAGTTAACTTTTTATGCCATTAAGTACTCCATTTCCCCATAGATAATTATCTCCTTTTGCCATAAATTCCTTTGGATAGTTTACTTATTAGCTCTTATAAATCCTTTTCCCCGTTTCCCCATTAGCTGCTTTAGATAATCTACTCATTCAGCCATTACGTTCTCAAGCATATTAATATAAAAATCTTAATTTTATATTTTTAATCAAAACACTTTCTCCCTCTTGTATATTGTGTAAATTAAGATTTAATAAACTAAATTCAAATTAAGTAAGATTTATTAATGAAATATATGCAATTTTAATTAATTAAATCTTCTACTCTAAACATTTAAACAAATCATAGAGAATTAATAATAATACAATTTGTGAAAGCAAACAGGAACAGAGAGCAGTCTGTTATTTTGTTACAATAATCTTTTTAGCCGAAATTTAATTTACTTTTAAGTTTTTCTCTCCGAGTTAAACCTGTAATTACTAACAGGTTTATAAATGTTTCTGTTTTATTGCCTCCTGTCACGTCTTCCTTGTTACCCTTCAACACTTACAAGTTTTCTAATTAAAAAACTCATTGTAAAATTTAAGAAAGTTCTTTTTCTTTTCCTTTTTTAAGCCTCTCTTCTTAAGTCTGTGATTTTTTTTATGGTTTTCTTTCTTATTTTTACACAAGCGGGGATAAAAGTACTATTTTTCTTTCTTTTGTGCATCACCCTGGAAAATTATCTTAAAACTTTATTTGTATTTTATTAAACTTTTCATTTGTTTAATGTTTGTTCTTATAGGATTTGTCTTAGTCACGTATTAATTAATTCCATTAAAATTTTAAATTGTAAATCTGTAAATTTTACAATTTCATTGTCCTCCAAAACTAGATTTATTTTTTTATTTTTTTATTTTTTTATTTTTATTTTTATTTTTTTTTTTAATAGCCTTTATTGCAAAATATAATAGTTCATAATATATTACAATTATATAATATATAATAATAAAAGTTCTTCATTGTACTTACATAAAGTATAGAATAAAATAAAAATTCTTTATGTTTATTATTATTGTTTAGCCCATCTAAGGGCATAGGCCTCTCCCAATTTTTCCCATGCAGTCCTATTTTTTGCACTCCTGTGCCACAACATACCGCAAAACCTGGTAATATCGTCTCTCCATCTCTGTACTGGCCTTCCTCTTTTTCTTATGCCATGTCTGGGGTACCATTCAGTTAGGCGCTGAGCCCATCTCTGTTCTTCCATCCTGGCAACATGTCCTGCCCATAGCCACTTCGTTTTTAAAATTGCTGCTCTCAGGTCTCTTAAGCCTGTTTCCAACCTCAAATCCTTTGTACGCCTTTTATCTTTAAGTTTCACTTTCATTAGGCTTCGCTCCATTGATTTTTGTACAACCTCAAGGTAGTTCAAGACCTTTTCCGAGAGCGCCCAAGTTTGGCAGCCATAAGTCAAGCAGGGAATGATGCAACTATTGAATACCTTTCCTTTTAATTGTGGTGGCATGCTGCTTTTAAATATATATTTAAGGGACCAGAATTTCTGCCAAGCTAAGTTGGACCTTCTTTTTACTTCTTTGAGGGTACTATCTTTGTCGAAGGAGATAAGTTGTCCTAGGTAAATTGCATTATTACCCCACTTAAGTTGCTTCCCATCTATTTTTATTTCCCTTTCCTCTCCATTCGTTAGTAAGCAAGTTTTCTCTGGGTTGATTTGTAGACCCACCGGTAGGCTAGCCTCTTTTAATTCTTGAAGCATAGAAGAGAGTTCTTCACCTGTCTCCGCGAATATAATTACATCGTCCGCAAACTTCAGGTTGCTTAATCTAGCTCCGTTGATGTTCAATCCTTTATCGTCCCAGTTGAGTTTCCTGAAAATGCTCTCAATAGAAGCAGAAAATAAATCCGGTGACATCGGGTCTCCCTGTCGTACGCCTCTACAAATATTAAAGAAATTGCCACACTTTTCTAGCTTTACCCTGGCTCTACTTTTCCCATACCAGTTCTGCAAGATATTTATTATTTTTTTGTCACATCCTTGTTGTTGGAGAGCTTTAAAAAGAAAGTCATGATTCAGTGAGTCAAATGCTTTTGAGTAATCAATAAATGCCATATAGACGGTTCGTTGATACTCAATAGCTTTCTCGACTAACTGCCTAAGAACCTGTAGATTATCAATGGTACTAAATCCTTTCCTGAACCCAGCCTGATCCCATGAAAGATATTCATTAAGGTTGGTCTTCATTCTGTTCTGTAAAATTTTTGCAAACACCTTACCTACTGTTGACATTAAACTGATTGGCCTATAATTCTGGATGTCTTCTTTATCACCTTTCTTATGCAAAAGAATTATGTCCGACTCGCACCATTCCTCCGGCACCTTTTCTTCTTCCACTACTCTATTAAATAGGACGGTAATTTTTTCCAACAGCAGTGTCCCTCCTTCTTGAAGCATTTCTGTTGTTATGCCATCGGCCCCAGGACTTTTTTCTTTTTTTAAGCTTTTTACTGCATCCATGACTTCAGCCTTTAATATCGGTAGGAATGTTTCATCCCCTGAAGGTGGGCTACTTCTTAATTGAGACTTTTCGGCTCCGTTACTTTCCTCTTTATATAGTGTGGCATAGAACTCCGTGGCTATCTGAAGTATGTCTTCCCTAGATCTTTTGGGCGACCCGTTGTGGCTTTTTAGGGAAGTCATCCAATCTTTACCTATATTTGTCATCTTCCTTGCTTTTTTGACTGAAACGTGGTCTTTAATGCAATCCTCCACTATCTTATTGTTGTAAGCTTCGAAGTCTTTTCTAATTGCTTCTCTAGTAACTTTGCAAATTTCGCTCAGTTCCTTCCTTTCACAAGAGGTTTTCCTGCGTTTACGTCTCAGGTCTTCCCTAGTTTTGATGAGCTTATAGGTATCTTCTGATATTTTTCTGCATTTTTCCTTCTTTTCTATGTGACTTTCCTCTGCACTTGTTAACATTATACTCTTCAATGCTGCATTAAAGCTCTGTGCGTCTTCAAAATAACTTTCTTGAAACTTGCTAATTCTATTTTCAATTTTATTCTTATAAATTGAGGAGTCTAAGTGGCTATAATATTTATTTGTCTTCGCAGGCTTGTAAAATCTGGGAATACATAACGAAGCTTTTACGACTTTGTGGTCCGACAGAAAAGGAAACTTTCTTACAACTTCCACATCAAGGAACAAATCCTTTCTCTCGCCTAGTATGAAATCTATCTCATTTTTATATTTAGCATCAGGAGACAGCCATGTCCATTTGTTGCCTTTTCTCTTCTTAAAAAACGAGTTCATTATTTTCATGTTATTTTCTTTGCAGAAGCACAAAAGTCTCGTTCCTCTGTCGTTCCTGGTCCTGTACCCGTAGGGCCCTAGCTCTTTTTCTTCCAAACTTTCTTTTGTTCCCACTTGACTGTTCAGATCACCTAATATTATAACATAATTCTTTTTATTATTTCTTGCCTCTTGTAAGCATTGGCTCAGATCCTTGTAGAAGGCTTCCACTACTTGCTCAGCATGTTGAGCCGTGGGTGCATATACTTGGATGAGAGACAAATATTTATTATCTCCTAAACTGATCCGGAGTGTAGCTATTCTATCCGATGCCGGTTTAAACTCTATTACATTGCGCGCTGTTTCTTCATTTACTAGAAAGCCTACACCTCGTTGATCGCTACCCTCTCCGTAGTGCATCAATGTTAATCCTGACTTGAGTTTCGTTATCCTCTCTCCTTTCCTCCTGACTTCCGCTAAGCCTAATACTTCAATTTTCGAAGCTCGGAAAGCTTCTTCTAATTCGTGCAGTCTCCATGCCGCCGATAAAGTCCTAACGTTGAGAGTTGCGATATTAAATTGTCTTTTTTTCTTCTTTGGTAGCTTCCCTGTAATTTTATTTATTGGGAGGAGATTTATTTTACTCTATTCTATTAATTTGATTTATATACTACAAATTATTTTGTTTGAATAACTATGTCTTTTGCTTTTGACATATTGTTTTGAGTACAGATTTGTCTTCTCAGATGTAAGATTAAAGGTTGAATCCGTTTTTTTTTCCAAAAGTAGAAACTCTTTTACTAAGATTTCGTCGAATAAAAAAGGAAATCCGATCAAAATATGGATTGTCAAATCGGGTTTCACTCCACCAAAGGGATTATCTTTGTAGGGATTAGATGGGCCACTAATTTTATTTCATACACAACTATATTACCCAGAGGGATAATTTAAATTTGTTTTCAATTTTATGTCAATAATTTAAGATATTATATGTCTTTTTTATTGGAGTATCTGAAACGATTAAAAATAATTATTGTAACATTGGGAGGTATTGAAAGGAAAGTTGTCAGGAAGACAAAAATAGAACGATGAACATTAAAATGTTAATAATGTAAAAACCATAACATCCAAATACCACTGACTGAATCATTACAATACCTACGGAACCACTTGGCCTATGACCATTGTCTGCACAAACTTGTACCTACGTCTAAAAATGATAAGTACAAACTTTTTTTGGAACGAAGTTCCTTATGGCACGTTACAGCGTCTAGAGCCCGGGAGAAAATCCGAAAAAACCACCGTCACAAAATCAACCGTCACAAATCCGACCGTCACGATAACTTGAGTAAAAGTTGACCGATTTAGTTGAAATTTGGTATACGTGTTTATTGAAGCGAGCTTCTTATATTCAACAAACTATGCATCTTGTCTGTCTGTCAGTAACGTTTACGCGTGTGATGATAACTTGAGTAAAAGTTGACCGATTTAGTTGAAATATGCTATACATGATCCTCTTACTAATACTCAGGCTAAGTTCGTTGGACAGCGTGATCCGTCCAATAGTTCGCGTGCAACACTTACGAAAACGAGAGGTACAAAAATTAAATTGGAATTTCAGAACGAGAAAAGATTCTATCATCATCTATTCGATGAGACGAACATTTTTTTCAAATAACATTTTTTAGTAAAACCAACAGCGACACCGCTATGAATTAAACAAGATCACTAAAACTATTAAAGCGGACCTAAACGTTTATAATAGAGAAAACAACCTTTTTACCGATATCTTACGTTCTAACGTAACGATTTTAATAAAACTTCATATTCACCATCTAATGCACAGTTGAAACAGGCATGCAAAATTTCAATTTTATACATGTAGTAGTTTTTTTGTAGCAAAGAGATACATTTTATAATAATTGAAAAGGAGATGTGTAGTTAGAGGAATAGTAAGAATGCGGGATGGTTCCCTTACTACAAGCCGCTGTACTACTACTATAACCATTATCTATCAACTCATCATGATTCATGATTATCTATTTTTTCAATAATCAATACATATTTATTACTATACGCTCGCTTCAATGATAGAGCCACGCGATGCCTAGTTTTACCAACGTCCAGGATGAGTTCATTGGACAACGTGATCCTCCCAAGCGTTCGCGCGCAACGCTCGCGAAAACGTAAACTTAAAATGTAAAATTGGAATTTTAGGACGGGAAAAAATTCTAACTTTATCAATTTAATGATGCAAACAACTTTTGTAAATACATTTTTTTAGTAAAACCAACACCGTCACCGCTATGAAGTGTTAAAGATCGCTAAAATTATTAGAGCGGGCCTAAACGTTTAAAATAGAGAAAACAACGTTTTTACCGATATCTTACGTTCTAACTTAACGATTTTAATAAAATTTCATACACTTCATCTAAAGTACAATTGAAACTGGCATGTTTCAACTTGATACAAGCACAAGTTTTAATTTAGTGAAGTTAGATATTTTATAATAACGGGTGTCCCGCGACACCACAGTTTTTTAATGTATCTACAATATAAATAAGATTGTAATATTTAGTCAAATCAAGTGATGAACTGACCAATGACTTTTTTTTATATTACAGACGTGTTTTCATTTCAAGTTCAAAAAGGAATGTCAGTTAACAAATGTGAAATGCCAAGGGCATGTCGCCAAGAAATAACGATTTGGCAACAACAAGATATCAAGTCGATTTCATAACTTTTTCATGTTTGATGCATTTGAAAAAGATATATTCTTGAAAATTTGAAATAAAGATTACCTCGCAGTGATTTTTATTTTATTAGTTATTTTATTTCTTCAAGTTGGAGTTTCCAAAAAAACATTTTTTTAACTTGAAGATGAATCCTGATCCTTAGATTGTACGAAGAAAGGTATTTTGTAGAGGATGTTTGTACTGGTTTGATAGAGTATGAAGGTGAAGGGTTTAGTATGAGTGAGAAGGGACCTGACTAGTTTCAGGTTACCTTCTGAGGGATATCAGTGCTCTCCTGAGTACCTTATGGACGCTTCTCTTAACATATCCCTTACCCAGCCTTTTCAAACCAAGAAAACCTCAATTTATAAACTCTTACTATCCTCTCATATCCTTACCCTATCCACCACCCTCTCTCTCCCTCTTTCTATAAATATAAATATATATTTACATTTATAATATTACGAAATAATGTATTATGATGCCCATTTGCTATGTTATGTATGAGGTTATAAAATTACATTTTCTATCTTAAGATATATATTCTTAACTTAGTACGTATATTTTTCACTCAGGAATTTTTATTTAATCTTGATTTATCTGTGCGATGTAAAAATCCTGACGTATAAAATAAACGTTATTTTAACATATTTTTTATTAATCTTCTTGAATTTGGACCAACTTAGGGGATAATAGAGCTCTTTGATTTCAGAGTCCCTGCAATAGTAGAGGAAAAGGAAAATAAACCGTCTACAACTGCAGTGATTATTAGGTGGACTTGAATAAATAAGTCCGCTAAACAGTGTGGCACTTCTTTAGATTGTTACTCCCCTTATAAAGAAACAGAGGAGAGAAACTATCTAAAGAAGGTGTACGGGATGTTCTTCTTTAGACTGTTACTCCCCTTATACAAACAGAAGTGTGATATTCCTTTGTCCAAAAGTAAATTGGACTAAACATCCCTTTTTCTTTATTGTTATTTAGTCAAAGTCGTTTATATTCTAAAACAACATAAGGGAGTACCAATCTAAAGAAGTACCAATAGTGTTGCACATAGCTTCCACCTCATGAATATAAAATAGAGGATATTTACAAAGGCATATTTTTAAAATTAGTGTCACTCAGAAGCTATCTGCACAGAAGGTTAAATATAATATCTGTCCTTTTGTACTTTCACATAACATTAACGGAGTATTTTCAAAATAATGGCGTTCGCAAAAATATCGACGGACTTAAAGACTAAATGACAGACACGGGAAAAAAGTCTAAAAATGCTCTCTAACGTTTGAAGGTCATTTTGGTTAAGGTAATTTTTAATTTTGAAACATAAACAATATTTTAAAGATTCAGATGCAAAATACTTATTGAAGGAATTAAAAATAAACTAGAGTGATTTAATGTGTGAACTAAAGCAAAACCCGAAAATACTCAAGTGGAATACATTTTTTTTGAACGTGAGCAAATAGTATTAATTAATACTATAGTATAATATTATTATTATTATAATATTGAATATTAATAGTACCTATTTTATACACGTGGGTAATTTATTATAATCTAATGTTTATTTTAAAACATTAATGGTTTAATAAAAAAATAATTAATGGTTCAATAAAAAATAAAAAGTAGTCGTAGAGGACTTGGTTAAAATTCTGTATATGTATAGAGACTAGTTTTCTTTAAATCGTCTTAAAATATGAAGACATTCACGTTTAATCTAAAATATTAAATGGTGGTTAGGTCCTCCTGTGGGGCAAAAATGTCCCTATAATTGCGTGGCTGCTAATATAATGTACTTCGGCGCGATTTTCCCACAAAAGCTGCCTATATCAGCTGAAATACTGGTCCTAGAGTAATAAATGAGGTGCCAATTTCAAGAGCACAAATGTTTTTTATCGGATCAAGTTACATTTATTAATAAATACCTTTAAAATTAACGTTTAATCAATTTTAAGAGCAAAAGAGATAGTTTTTTAAAATAATAAAGTTGACACATTTATTACCTTAAAAATGATACCAATAAATCTAAATGTCAATCAGATATTGGTAAAAATCTGGGTTTAATTAAAACATATATGATTAGAACAGAGCTAAGACAAGGGCTGACGGGAGGGGTTGAGGAACTGCTTGAATGTTTACACTCCCCCAGCCCAATCTCAGCTGCATTCTAACAATTTTTACATATTTAGATGTTTTTCGAATTATTTTATAAAGCTTAATAAGTGAGCCAACTTTTCTGATTTTTATATTGTCCTGGTGAAATTACTTTGAAAAAATTACAAACCACATTTCTATTTTTCCTTATCTAAAGGAATTATCCATTTCGTTATTTTAAGACGATTTGGGTGGTCTATTGTTGGATGTCTATTTGTGTCACCCATAAATCTCAAAGTTTTGAAGCTAGAGAGTTGAAACTTGGTAGAAAAAAGTTATTGGGTAAATCAACATAGTACCTCTTACAATTGATGAAACATTGCTTTTAAAGTTATTAAATTAACTTCTTTAAAATATTTATTGCTCTAGGGCCAGTATTTTAGCAGTTTTTGTGGAAAAGTCGTGTTATTTAAAGAATACACATACACACACACACACACATATAAAAGGAATTTAATCACCAAATCTACTATTACTTTGGTGCTTGCATCTCTCGGAAGCGAATATTGTCGATTTTTTTCCGGGTCAACAAATGTTTGCGTTTCATTTATTTTCAAATTTCCTCTTCGTCTGTATTCTTTAAAAGTGCTCTGGAATATCTGCCATTTCTCCCTTACCTTATCTATATTTGTTATCTATTATTTTCCTCTCAGTAAATACCGTATTTGAGTATTGTTAGTCTTGTAATTGTTCTGGTTGGGTAGATACGAGCCCATTTATTGCTTTCTTTTTTTTTCTCTTAAAACACTTTCTAATCATGAGGTTCGATCGGGTGTACCGTAAAATTTCAATTTTCTCTTTTCCTTACTGTAAACGAAGGGGAAGCTTGGCGATTTTCATTTTAAATATTCGTTGAATATATCTAATCATATCATGTTGTTGATATTCCCGATGAAATTTCGATTTTATCTCTTATGGTTCTTCTGGTATTATCTGGTTGCTCGGCCCGGACTCTAATTTTTTTCACTTCATTATCTACTGGATATATATATACATATATAATATCAGCCAATTAGTGTGGCTTAAAGTTTCAATGCGTCCCTTCACACGACAAATGAATGATCGCATTAGTATAAAATAAATTAAACTGTGAAAAATTTCAATGAATGATTGTTGAACTCAAAATTTAGTTTGTACTTGTGTGCGAGAGGAAGCCATGTGTCAGTGGCTTACTTTTATATACTATTCAAATTTTCCCACCAATGTTCCCAATCCTTCTCTTACCGCCGGTAAGCTCGGAAGCAAAATAACTGAAACAACTTCAATTAGTAATATCCCTTTGTCTTAATATTTAATTAGACTAAGGGATATATCACTTTTAAATGTAGACTTGTAATATTCCATTGTCCCAAAGTACATTGGACTAAATATCATCCCTTTGTCTTAAACACTTACAAGGGCTACATTGCCTCATGTCTCCAATTTTACTTATTTACCCCCTTTTAAAGGGATATTAAACTAAAGGAGTTCCGAATTTTGTTTATTAATATAAATTATATCGAAATATTTTGCTGCTTCGAGTTTACCGAAGGTACACACAGTATCTTATCGTTGTATATTGTGTCCATTAGCTTTTAGGATATCTATTGGATCACATGAGACAGGACTTATACATTTACATTTTCATCTATTTCAAATATCTTCTTTGTAAGCTTTTATTGTTTTTTGTTTGCTTCCTTTATTGGCATCCTTAACCTCGTATGGACAGGTGTGAAATTAAAGAATTAACTGTAGATAGGTTTGTTGCCTTTATACTGACGTTCTAAATTTAGAAATTCTTTACAGTGTTTATTTGTATATTAGTAAAAAGGGAATGTTTGTCTTTGATGTTTCTAATCCCCTCTTCAAATTCTACCAGACAAAGAAGCTAAATTTAAAGACCAAAATACAATTCCTTTTACTATAAAATCGTTTGATAGTGTTGTCAGAAGCATATCCTGTAAATGTGGAGACCTGTCTCTGACACATCCATTTTCAATTCAAATAGGAAAAGAAAATGGGAAGAAATATTACTACCACGTCTTGAAATATTCTTTTTTATATATCTGTTTTTACTAAATAAAACAAATAATCTGCCAACTAGCATGGCTTGTAGCTTCCTCGCATCCTATTCCTATCCCGTACTTTATTAATGTTACACTTTTACTACTCTATATTGTTTAATTTATTTAATTAAAGGTAAGCTCGGATACAAGGTAGCTATGCTATCGTTCTGAAGAACAAACAATTTTTTTCGTCGCCGTTTTTAAAAATTTTCAAGACGTTTTATTTTTTTAGACATCAGGGGGCATTTTTGGTCTTGTGTTTATCTGTCTCTGTCGCTCAATGTTTGCGAACCAACATATTTTAAAAACTACTCGTCCGATTGTAACGCAATTTGAGTAGTAGGTCATAATTTAAATTATGTTTTAAAACATATGCCTGTCGAGGACGGCGGATT
The DNA here is from genome assembly GCA_951217055.1 of Gerris lacustris. Lineage (NCBI taxonomy): Eukaryota > Metazoa > Arthropoda > Insecta > Hemiptera > Gerridae > Gerris > Gerris lacustris. The sequence continues at coordinate 49,553,068 of OX578276.1, forward strand.
GCCCACTTTACATAATTACGATATGTTGCATCAGTGGGAAACATCTCCACCCTCTTTAAGATTCTACAGCTTTATAGTATTTCGGTGTTTGGTAAGTTACCAATGTCATTAATATGACCTCAAATGTTATGTTTAATTATTAGATATTTATTGTAAGGTAAGTTAAGGCTTGGTCAAACTGTAAACGGATACTCCGCGCGGACTATTCAGCCCTTAGTCCGCCACGAACTGGGGTGATCAAACAGAATGCGGAATGTCTGCAGTCTGTAGAGGACTGGGATCACTATCATTTCAAACCTTTTGACATAAGTATTTTGATTCAATTATGTTAATGAATCTGTTAATATAACTTATACTTATTGTTCAGATATATATCACTGGAGTACAATTATTACAGCATCAATGGTTTATCAGCCTCTGCTCAATTGAGAGAAAGATCAAGTGCGGTGCTGACTAATTTAGTCCGCCACGGACAGATGATCAGTTGAATTTTCCACAGAGTTCGCGGCGGACTGGAAACAACATTACTGCCGAATCAACAGATACATTAATTGATCTTGTATAGGAGTGCGATTTTTTATATGCTAAGCGTCAATTTATTTAAATTAATTTAAATAAATAAATTAAATAAATAACTTTACTATTTAGTTAAAGTAATTCTCGAAGTGAAAGTAATTCTTTAACCATAGCCTTGGCTGATTTAATCTTATGTGAAAAAATTTATTAATACTAATTATTGTAAAACTATTGTAGATTAATAAATGGTTCATTCATTCAATTCTCGAAGCGGTTTTGTACAGCTTAGGCTTAGGCAGTGTGGACCTGACCTTTATTTCAATCGAGTAAATGTTGAGATGCATAGATGGCGTAATTGAAGCGAGCGTAGCGAGCTTCCTACATTCAACGAAATATGCTCCGTGTCTGTCTGTCTGTCTGTCTGTCTGTCTGTCTGTCAGTAACGTTCACGCGTGTGACGATAACTTGAGTAAAAGTTGACCGATTTAGTTGAAATTTGGTATACATGATCCTTTTACTAATACTCAGGCTAAGTTCGTTGGACAGCGTGATCCGTCCAAGAGTTCGCGCGCAACGCTCGCGTAAACGAGAGGTTCAAAAATTAAATTGGAATTTCAGGACGGGAAAAGATTCTATCATCATCTATTCGATGAGACGAACATTTTTTTCAAATAACATTTTTTAGTAAAACCAACAGCGACACCGCTATGAATTAATAAAGATCGCTAAAACTATTAAAGCGGGCCTAAACGTTTATAATAGAGAAAACAACCTTTTTACCGATATCTTACGTTCTAACGTAACGATGTTAATAAAACTTCATAGACACCATCTGATGCACAATTGAAACAGGCATGCAAAATTTCAATTTGATACATGCAGTAGTTTGTTTGTAGCAAAGAGATACAAATTATAAATATTGAAATAGACATGTGTGTTAGAGGAATAGTAAGAATGCGGGGTGGTTCCCTTACTACTAGCCGCTGCACTACTACCAGACCCATTATCTATCAACTCATCATGATTCACAATATCTTTTTTTTCAATATTCAATACATATTTATTACTATACGCTCGCTTCAATGATAGAGCCACGCGATGCCTAGTATTAATAGGTGTAGACGAGTGATGAATATCTGAACAAATGATATATTGACAGATTCCTTAACATTATAAATACTAGGCATCGCGTGGCTCTATCATTGAAGCGAGCTTATTGCAATGAAATACTGAATATTGAAATTTATTAATCATGATGAATGTCATAGTTGAAGATAAGTGGAAGAGGGTTAGTGTAGGGAAGAGTGGGGGTACTCGGTACAAAGCTTTACTTCCTAAACAAACCTATACGACTATAACAATCTTCACTACCCGCGGTAGCTTTTAAACAATTATTATAAATGTATCTCGTCGCTACGCAAAGAATTTTGCTTGTATCAAGTTGAAATTTTGCATACCTGTTTCAATTGTGCATTAGATGGTGTATATGAAGTTTTATTAAAATCGATACGTTAGAACGTAAGATATCGGTAAAAAGGTTGTTTTCTCTATTATAAACGTTTAGGTCCGCTTTAATAGTTTTAGCGATCTTTATTAAGTCATAGCAGTGTCGCTGTTGGTTTTAGTAAAAAATGTTATTTGAAAATAATGTTCGTCTCATCGAATAGATGATGATAGAATCTTTTCCCGTCCTGAAATTCCAATTTCATTTTTGTACCTCTCGTTTACGCGAGCGTTGCGCGCGAACTCTTGGACGGATCACGCTGTCCAACGAACTTAGCCTGAGGATTAGTAAGAGGAACATTTATACCAAATTTCAACTAAATCGGTCAACTTTTACTCAAGTTATCGTCACACGCGTGAACGTTACTGACAGACAGACAGACAGACAGACAGACAGACACGGAACATATTTCGTTGAATGTAGGAAGCTCGCTACGCTCGCTTCAATTAAAATTACAAGATAAAAAGAAACTTTTTATTGAAGCGAGCGTAGCGAGCTTCCTACATTCAACGAAATATGCTCCGTGTCTGTCTGTCTGTCTGTCTGTCTGTCTGTCTGTTTGTCTGTCTGTCAGTAACGTTCACGCGTGTGACGATAACTTGAGTAAAAGTTGACCGATTTAGTTGAAATTTGGTATACATGTTCCTCTTACTAATACTCAGGCTAAGTTCGTTGGACAGCGTGATCCGTCCAAGAGTTCGCGCGCAACGCTCGCGTAAACGAGAGGTACAAAAATTAAATTGGAATTTCAGGACGGGAAAAGATTCTATCATCATCTATTCCAGTGTTTCCCAAACTTTTATCATCTGTGTACCCTTTCTATAATTTTCGTAACGCTAAGTACCCCTCGTTAAAAAAAAAAATCCATTTATATTTTGGTTGTCTTTTATTATTTAATTCTTTTTTTTTTCTCTAATAGTGTCAATCGGTATTGTTCTTAACAAAATGAAATCATATAAATATAAACTACTTTTTATAGTAATTAGGTTTGTCCCTTCTTCTAATCTTCGTTTTTTATGTGGGTCGATCAAGGGTAGTAAAATAAGTATTTAAACTAAGGTGAAATCGTTCTTAAACTTGGCTATATTTCGCCCCACTCCGGGGCATATTCATGCCTAAAAACATCGAAAAAACTTCATTACAAATTAATGTTCTTTAAATAATTATTTTACATGATTTAAAATACAATAAATTATTACAATAATAAAGGTAAGGACTTATTTCTTACCTTATCTTAAGAAGTATGAATCATTAAGTTAAAACAATTGAAAAAATTTTTATTTAATATTGACCACATAGTGGCTTCGTCAACACCTTATCATCGTCAACACTTTTTAAAGTTATAATAATTAAAAATTAACAGAAAAGGACGAACACAAATTAAAAATTAACAAATTAACATGTTTAAAATAATTTGACTAGAGGTAACCTAAGGTAAACCTTCTGTCTTATCAATTTACGGAAGAAAAATATAACATAAAAAACAGGGAAGAAATAAATATAATTTTAATTTTTTTATTATTTCATATAATCTTAAATTTGGGTTTTTTTGGTTTAGAAATATTTTATTTTAATTATTATGAGGGTTTTACTGTTTTTATAACTTTGATATGAAATAGTACTTGGGAAATGATAAGAGCATCGAATTTGGCGGGATATTTGAATTGTAAAACTACTTGTAATTTAAAACGGCTGAATAATATTTGTTCAAATCTTTAGTGTCGGTTTTTTAATTGACAGAATTTTCTGTCATGGCTATGAAAGCAGCTTCTAGGTATTTTCTTTTAGATTCATTTTTTTCCACACCTAGTATTTTTACATTATGTTTGTCGATTTGGTGGTTTTCATTTGTAGTATGATTGGCAATCGCAGTTTTCCCATTTTTAGCTTGTATGTCGTATATATGCTGTTTTATACGACTTTCTAACTGTTGCATCGTTTCCCCGATGTATACTTTGTTACAATCTTTACAATTTATTTTGTATACTACATTAGTTTTCTTAAAAGTATCGGTTTTATCTTTAAGGTTGTTGTGGAAGTTGTTTTTTATTTTGTTAACTGGTTTTAAACCGAATTTTATGTAGTCGCAATCAAAATCTTTAAAGTTTTTTGTAAGTTTTCAGTTAAGCCTTTTATGTATGTTAAAAGTTTAAGAACGATTTCACCTTAGTTTAAATACTTATTTTACTACCCTTGATCGACCCACATAAAAAACGAACGTAAACTACTTTCTTTCTATAAAACGGTTATAATTCGTTCCCACTTATATTGGAACATTTTCATCACTTTAGGTTTAATCCTTTTTAAAAATGGAAATTAAAAACTTTCTATTTGTCAAATATTTACAAATTATTACTCTTAAAAAGTATTTTTTCCAAAACTAAAACCAAGGAGTTAGGTCTAATAATGTGAGTCACTTCACTCATTGGGATTTGTCCAGCGACTCAAGTCGTCATGTAACAAATCTAACAAGAAATAGCATGAATATATAAAAAAAATAAATAAATAAAATATGCGTATACTTCAATAACAAAAGAAAAAGAAATTAGTACATAAACGAAAACAAAAATCAAATTTAAGAAATAAATTAACAGGGAACCACATTAAGATATGAACTCTGTTGCCTCAACATAAACAATTTTATCCTTCTCAGGATAAAATTGACTACGCAGTCACAGCCCATTGCAGCGCGTACCCCCACCAAACTCTTCCCGTACCCCCAGGGGTACGCGTACCACACTTTGGGAAACACTGATCTATTCGATGAGACGAACATTTTTTTCAAATAACATTTTTTACTAAAACCAACAGCGACACCGCTATGACTTAATAAAGATCGCTAAAACTATTAAAGCGGACCTAAACATTTATAATAGAGAAAACAACCTTTTTACCGATATCTTACGTTCTAACGAAACGATTTTAATAAAACTTCATATACACCATCTAATGCACAATTGAAACAGGTATGCAAAATTTCAACTTGATACAAGCAAAATTCTTTGCGTAGTGACGAGATACATTTAAATAATTGTTTAAAAGCTACCGCGGGTGGTGAAGATTGTTATAGTCGTATAGTGTATAGGTTTGTTTAGGAAGTAAAGCTTTGTACCGAGTACCCCCACTCTTCCCTACACCCTCTTCCACTTATCTTCAACTATGACATTCATCATGATTAATAAATTTCAATATTCAGTATTTCATTGCAATACGCTCGCTTCAATGATAGAGCCACGCGATGCCTAGTTTACTACGTTTTTAAATTTTCTGTTGAGTCATATGTAATGTTGATAATATAATTGTCATTGTTATAATATAATGTTTGTGGAAAAAAGTAGTTCCGAATTTATTTACTTCACATAAATGCATCTAGAGAGCTGATCTTACTCGCTAACACCGAATCTAAACCGTGCCATTGATATGCACCGGTGTTGGGACAGTAAAAGAAGAAAAAGAAAAATGTGTACAAGTAAAGAAGTACAGATGCAGAAAAATTAAACCGATACCTGGGACACAAGTGTAAACAAACCTATTAACACACGTTAATTAATTTATTTACTTTTCCTTTTTCGCTGTCATTCAATGTTAATCTCAATAAAAAATCACAAATTTTAAACCTGTCAAAATAAGATTGTGTAGCTAATTATGGGACATGTCAAAACAAATAAAATAACTTGCGGATTTTTTCTGAACTAACTTTCAATATAGCAAAATTTGCTGAAAACAAATTAAATTCTGCTGAAAGATGGCTAAAAGTATTAAAATATTGCATTGTCATCGTATTCTGAGCTACTCTAAAATTTTCAAATGTCTAGCTACTCGGGAAGTTAGTTAAAAATCGATTGCAAGATTTGTACTGGACAAACAAAGAAACAAGAAAGCAAGCTAATAAAAACGTAGTAAAATACTAATTTCAAGTAGTTTTACATGGTTTTCACCAGACTTCGACGGACTGCGGACAGCCCTCACTCTGATTGACCGAGCTTTTTGGTGTTAGATTAATAATTGGGAATAAGGATAGTCAATTTTATCATTATTTAAGTGTCTTAAAAGAATAATTTTCTGTTTAAATATGTATGTGATATGTTTTCTCCTTAAAAAGAAAATATGTAGATCTGGTAATGAATGGACTAACTAGATGTTATTATTTGTTGTTTGCCCTATTTCCAATAAGAATGTCAGTGATAAATTATATAATGACTTAATGTGTATGTTGGCAAAACTCGGGTGAAACTTGTTAACAATAGAAAACTGGTTACTCCTTCGGTTCAATAGGACATTACATATTCATTACCGTTTTAACGTATGCAAGGCGCCACCAGTGTATATGAATAGAATAAATTTATGAACCCCGACCTTGTTTAATCTAGCTCGAGATTTTGAGGTGTTCGGGTTAAGGGGGAAGAAAGCTATTTAGTGTTCGTGTTAACAAATATTTATTCTTTTGTTATACAGACGAATATTGCTTTTTGATTTCTAACTCATGTTGCCTTTTAAAACTCGTGTTGTCGTATCCGTGTGAGAAATTTCATAATGTATTCGTTGGTACAGTTTTGATTTGATTCTGGTTTTTTGAATCTCTATTTGGGTCTATCACTTTTAGCTTTTAAGATTTTAGCTTTTATTTTATTGTAAACAAAACTATACATGAATGAAATATAGCTATGTTTATTTTGGATTGATACCACGTGGGTTCATATAATTTGTAATATTTTTATTAGATAAAAAAGAAGTTGTTTTTCTCTTAATTTTTTATTTCAAAGAAGTAAAGTACAAACAAATGTATGATGTAAAACTAATGACTGTTTATTGTATTGTCATTAAAAATAGATGAGCTGTGCAAGTTTCAGCTTTCTAGGTAGTCGGGAAGTTGGTCAAATTTAGGTTACAAGATTTAGAAACAACCACGCCCGATGCTGCTTAACTTCGGTGATCGGACGAGAACTGTATTCAGGCATGGTATGGACGTTGCCGAGTTAATAGTTAAAGAGGATAATAATTGTCATAGATAGCCATGTAGTGGGGGAGAAGGGTAGTTCTACTATTCCTAACTTACCTACACGTCCCGGCCATTCCATTTTAACAGTTATAAAACACAGCATTTTAACAGTTATGTACATTTTAACAGTTATGTATCACTTATCTACACAAAAACTGCTTGTATAAAATTTTGCATACCTGTTTCAATTGTACTTTCGACTATGTGTATGAAGTTTTATTTAAATCGTTACGTTAGAACGTAAGATATCGGTAAAAAACGTTGTTTTCTCAATTTAAAACGCTTAGGTCCGCTTATTAGTATTAATGATCTTTATCACTTCATAAAGGTGTCGCTGTTAATTTTACTAAAAAATGTTATTTGGAAAAGAATGTTCGTCTCATCGAATAGGTGATGATAGAATCTTTTGCTGTCCTGAAATTCCGATTTTACATTTGAAGCTCATGTTTACGCAAGCGTTGCGCGCAAACTCTTTGACGGATAAAGCTATCCAACGAACTTTGTCTGAGAATTAGTAAAAGAAAAATGTATTCCGAATTTCAGCTAAATCGGTCCACTTTTACTCAAGTTATCATTGGGCACGTAAACGTTACTGACAGACAGACAAACTGACAGGATGCATATTTTGTTGAATGTAAGATGTTGCTTTGGCTTGCTTCAAAAAACATATTATTTATAAAGTGATTGAAGAAGAAGCAGGTAGTTTTAGGATTTTTAGTGCTAAAATACATGATTTAGCTTTCTCCTATGGGTGTGATTTTTCTGAGCATGTATGCATTTCATCGAAATCGACTAGTTTAGGCTCCACGTGTCTACAAAGACTACGGACGTCAGACAGTCTATTTATAAATAGTATATTATGTTACAAGGCTGTGAAGTGAGTTTTTTCTTTACCGCGGCAATTATAGCTAAGGTAAATACACAAAAGAAAAAACACTTCACTGTCGTGTAGCATGTGCTATTTTTTTCAATGTAGCTGACAATGAAAAAAACATTAAATATTAATCAATATAATTATAATAAATATTAGTACATACTTATAGTCCAGGCAAATTAGTAAAAAAAAACAGCAAATGGAGGAAATAATTTATAAAGTTTTGAAACTTTGTGAAAACACTTTTAAGGGGTGTAGTAGTAAGAAACAGTAAAGTTCCCCTCTCTTGAGGGGGCGCGTCCCCCCTCCCCCCTCCTTAAAGTCCAAAATTTACTTAAATGTCCCTTTTACGCAAAACGGTTTATTTTTTGAAGAGAAGTGTTATTACCGAAATTTTTCCTCACATAATTCTGCACAAAAAAGGCGCTATGCATGTTTGAAGTGGGACATACCGTTTTCGAGATATTGTAGTTGGATAAAGATAAATCGTATTTTTGTGAACCAAGATATCTAAAAAACAACACATCCGATTTTAATAAAATTGAGACGGTAGGTTATACTTAGCCCATTGTTGATCCCATAAAAGTTTCAACCTTCTGCGCCCATTATTTTATCCTCCACATGCGCACAAACATACATTTATTTAGACCTATATCTTCAAAAGTACTCAACTGATTATAATGAAATTTTGATGGTTCGTCAAAAGTAGTCCGCAGATATCCCAAATTAATTTCAACCGTCTGCGCTCTTTACATTTTCTAAATTGGTTCCCTTTCTGTCTGTCTGTTGATCAATTTTTGTCCATCTGTTATAAATTAAAGTATCAATTTATCAAAATGTAAAGTGTGTACTACACCCCTTAAAAGTGTTTTCACAAAGTTTCAAAACTTTATTTCCCCTATTATTCCTTATTTTCCTGGACTATTAAGATTTGTGAGAAAAAGAAACCTTAAAGAGGTTGCAATATAAAATAGACAGGTCAAGTCTGTGCTTGTCAGCATACAGCGAGGGTCCGTAGGCAACCTTGTATATGTGTTTTTTAAAATGCTAAAAAGCTTACTTTGAACTATCCTATGGGTCTGATATTCTCAAAACACATAAACAAACTTCTGATTAAGTATTTTTTTGCCACTGAACTGGACTACAACTATATAAATACATCGAAAAGACCATAGTTATAAAAAAAACATATTTTGTCAATAAAAAATTAAATAATATTTTTTTCGAAATTTCCAAAAAGTGGTATCTTTACTTTTGGTCGAAGAATGTTCAGGAATATTTTCAGATTTTTTGCACTTCACATAAGCGAGATAGAGTGGGGGGACACGTTTCACACCCGCTTCAAACTCGCCTACGCTCGCCCTATCAAAGTTATAACCAAAGAATTACATATTTTCGTAATCAGCTCCACGCACCCTTTCATATGATACCCCTCACGGTGTCGAAAAAAAATAAAAAATAAAAAATAACCCTTAAGTTTTTTTACCCTAATTTTTTTGAAAAATATTTTTTTTATAGTCGCTATATTTTTAAAATATGTGGGCAGGTACATGACACATACATGCCAAATTTCAAAGTGATCGGACGAAAGGTGTAGCCGTGAGAGCAGGCGACAGGACGGACGGACAGACACACGCAGGAAAATTTAAGGGTCCTTGGTTTTGCCTACTGACCCTAAATAGATAAACCGCATTGACATCAAGTGGATTTTAATCATACTAAGAAGCATGTCTACTTGATTTGCAGCGCTAAAAACGGCACTTTTGATAACTACTACTAGGATGAAAAAAATTGTTTACCTCCTAGGAGGTAATAGTACATTATGTGTCGAGTGCGGAAAGTAGCGTTTTGCATGCGAGTGTGGAGTTTGCACCCTAGCAATAGCGAGGGTAGTAAAACCACACGAGCAATGCAAAATGCCGTTTTCGCACGAGTTACGTACCGTACTTCATCTATTGTTAGATTTTAATAATAAATACAGAAAAAAATAAACTTCCTGCATGTAAGTTCGTATTTCTCTTTTGATAAAGATAACATTAATTCATTAGTTGTATTTTGTGCGGAATTAATTATTTCGGGAGGCGTATTATTCTCCTCATATTCGTCATTATCAGGCATTGATTTTCACAAAAAAAAACTCGATATAAACAGTTACTTTTATTAAACAAACATCAAATTAGTTTTGTTAAATGTAAACAAACTCGCTAATCGTTCGTAAAGTTGAAGAATTCTTCTTCTTTACCGCCCTAGGATGGTAAAGAAGAGGAATTCTTCAGAATTATGAGACGCGCATGCGCTATGAATAAAAGTACGTAAAGAATCACTTTCTGCGCATCTAAACAGAGATACAATGTTTATATTTCGTAACAATCGTAGATAAAAAAAACAACAATGTTTTTAGACTCAGTTTGACCTAACACCGTGTATTTATATTAAAATTAATAAAATTTTGCGCCATTACAATAGGTACTTTCTCTTTCTCTATATGTGTATGAGGAAGTAAATATTATTTAAACTTTTTTATTCAAATATTTGCATAAAAAATCTATAAAAATAATATTACATCTAAAGGTGAAATAGTACTTTTTTTTATGAAATTACTAGTTACACAGAAAATAGTGTTTTACAACTGAAAATGCACACAATTTATTTAACATTGCGACAAATCATTAAAATAAATATTAATATGTATGTATTATAATCAAAGGTTTTGAGTTATTACACTAGATTAGAGAAATTACTTTTATTTATCAGTAAAATGTATTCCTATTCATTATTTTGTAGCGTATAATGTATTTCATTAATGTTTTGTACGGTTCCTATAAATCCCTTTCTACTTTGATAAGAGTAAGGGCAGAAAAAAAGCTATTAAACTCTCTTAAACGGTTTTGCAATTTTAATTATTCAGCCTGAACTGGAAGGAAGGCGAGATACAATTCACTGCTTAAATAAAACTACCCCTTTTTTTCTTTTCATTCGCTTTTAACATATAACCACATTTTGACACTGCCCATTTTTGTTTTTCTAACAAAAAGATGTAAAAATATTCTGTTGAAATGTGTTTTCAGTTATCCTATTTGAATCCATATCCGAGTCGAATTTAAAATAATATGAGTGGTAGAAAAAATACTGCGTTTGCACATGTATATTATTATGGTAGGTTATTTCTAAGAGGAAGGTTTAAAAGCTGTTACTGCTTAAAAGGCCACTCTAATAATTCAAATACAAAAAGTTGTCCTTTTCATTTTTCCGTGGTTTGTTTTTTTCTTTCTTTATCAAATATGGACATTCCTGTTCACTTACTCGTGTCTACTGGCTAATGATTGAATCGAATTGAATTTCGTTCTAAAACCTTTTTATTGGTTTTCCTGTCGATTGCTATTAGAATCCTAGACTTAAACAATATTTTGGAGGAGTTAAGCAATTTTGTAATAAAGTACGTGGATAGGATGCGAGGAAGCTATGTGCCATACCAATTGGCAGTCTATTTTTTTTATTTAAGCGTCGCTGCACAAGGATACAAATTTGTATGATGCGATACTGCATTTAATTTTAGCCTCTTTGGGTTGTGTATATGCCAAGTCCGAAAATGTTTTTTAAATTAAAACGTGTAACCTAAGATCTCACAACTTTTTATGCGAGACGGCTTATTTGTTTACTCTAGTGGTTTTTTTGGGGGGAGGGGGGATTTTACTTCTTTTTTTAAGTATATAATAGAACGATAATGAAAAAAAATCTTTACTGAAAATTAGTCTATGTCAAATCAGTGTCAACCTCACTTATTTCAATGAAAAATTCCAGAAATGGGAGTAAAATAATTCTTTAGTTTTAAAGTTCTCTACTAGGTAGCACTAGTAGCGCAATTTTTATTTTTGAAACAGATTTTTGAATTTTTCTTTTATTTGTACATTAAACTCTACCTATAAACTAAATTTAAAGTTTCTAGGATTGATAGTGCCTTAGAATTATGATGAGTGAGTGAGTGACAAAATAACATAACTTTAGGCTCATATATCCTATGAACTGCTGTGAGTTGAGGTGTGACATTTTTATTTCTGGTTCAGTTTGTCATGAACTTTAAATTAATATTAATTTTATATATCTAAGTATCTTCAACAGGATAATAGAGGGGGGTCCAAAGTGCCGTGAGTTGGTTCCAGTAAAGGATGGTACGGCTGTGCTCGACTTGGCAGGGCACTGCCGTGCCCCCAGATAATATATTATGTTAATAGCCTCTTGATATATTTGTATAGATTACAGTGTAGGTCAGTTACCATATAAATGTATTCTTTTATTGTTAATGGATATAGCAAATGAACTCTGAATAGCTCCCTTAATTATGCTTAAATATTTAGATAAAGACCATTACGTTTTTTCAATACTTCCAAGAAGAACTTTTTTTAATTTTATGGAGGAATAGGACAAATCCTGTGTAAAGCCGGTCATAAACGTTGCGGTATTCCTGACAGGTAAACCGGAGTGAGTTTGCTTTTTAGTTATTACTTATTACATTACTGCACAGTAAAGATAACACACACGCTCCGGTTTACCTGCGCAGGTTTATCTTTACCCAATGTTTATGGCCGGCTTAAGACAATTAAATTTTACTTAACCAAAGATTGGTTTTAGCTGACGATTCTATAGTATTCGATGATAACTTAAGGAAGTTATGCTAGAGTAAGCCTGCCTATATGTTTTCATGCACGTACTTATAAACATAAACTGTTCTAGTCTCCTTCACTTAATGTTTTGCTCTTAAACTAAAATAATTACATAAACTTTGCGTTTAAATATTACTAGAAAAAGCCCATAATAATAACTAGAAACTGGGAGCTAACTATAATTCTTATTGTGCGCATCTACCATTGGGATCACAAGCCCATTGAAGTGGATGCACCCCACTTGGCAGACGCAAACCCAGGTGCTGGGAAAATAAATTAAATAAGAATAAAAGAACAAAATAATCTATGATTTCTAATATTTTAATGAACATAAAATTATAAACTTGCAGCAATAGTTATAAGTTAAAAGATAAATGATTAATAATTAATGTGTAATGTATAATCTTGAATTTACGATTAAACATAAATTATAATAATAGTTTAAAATTAATTAAGTTATAAATATAGAAAAGAATGAAATCATTAAAAGACGAGCTAGTTATGGTGAGTAAAATATGTAAGATATTAAAATTAAATATTGAATCTAGGTAATTATTAATAGTTGGACTCAGCTGGGATGTAGGATAAAGATGTTGTATTCACGAGTTGAAAGATGAGGTGAGATCCAAGCAAGAATGATCAGCAAGTGTTGACAGTAGTGTCTTCTTAGAAGTCTGCAATGGACATCCAAGTCAATATAGTATTCGACAAGATGGCTACGCTATGCCGTAGATGGCTGCAGTGGACATCTTAAGCGGCCGCTCGCCGTGAGTCGTGAGTGAAGGGTTAGACGTTGGGAAGTCGAACTGTACTGCGTGGGAGCGCAACCCTTACTGACGGACCTTCTGATAGGAAGTAGGTTCGATTGTAAGGAACACCTGACTGTCCCAATAGGTCACTAGACTATACGTCCTCGAGTCGCGGGGGAGGTTTTTTCTATTAGAGAATTAGCTCGTCATTCTAACTACTACAACTATTTGCAAATAAAATAAACATACTTTCTTAAAGAATAAATTAAAGACTTAAGAACTAAACAAAACCGCCCACCAAAATTTGTGGAAAAATTTTTTTAAAATTAAACTAAATCTGGAAGGAAATACTAAAACTAGCAGCTGTCATTAGATTCTGCTGGAAGAAGAGGAGATATCTGAGTAATAGGACGGGTGTACTCTCCTTTACTGGTTTTGACCCTAACCACTCTGACAATCTCATCTTTACCAGGAAAAGTTTCGAGAACTCGTCCAATAGGCCAATGTTGAGGAGGGGAATTGGGATATCGTAGGATCACCAAATCATTAACCTTAACATTGTTGTATTTCTGATTCCACTTGAGTCTTTGTTGGAGTCCGTTTAGATACTCTAAGTTCCATCGTCTCCATATGGTTTGAACACATTTGATGAGCCATTCGTATCGTGAAAGTCTGTTAGAAGGAACATCTATGATATCGTGTTCTGGTAGAGACACCAATTGTCCACCTGTGAGAAAGTGACCCGGTGTGAGGACATCAAACTCATTGGGAGAGGTTGGATTGGGACAAAGAGGCCTGGAATTAAGTATAGCTTCTATCCTAACCAGTACAGTATAAAGTTCTTCAAAGGTCAGACTTTGATCTCCAACAGTTCGAAGAAGGTGGCCTTTGACACTTTTGACTCCAGCTTCATATAGCCCTCCAAAGTGGGGAGCCGCAGGAGGAGTAAAGGTCCAGATAATGCCTTGAGTTTGATGATATTTTCTTGGTTTGTTTTATCTCGAAGCCAACGATAAAGTTCTTGTAAATGACGATTAGCTCCGACAAAATTGGTGCCATTATCGGAAAACACTTTTGAAGGTAGACCACGTCGTCCCACAAAACGATGAAAAGACGCAAGGAACGCTTCGGTAGAAAGGCTTGACACTAATTCTAAGTGTATAGCCTTTGTAGCCATGCATATGTATAAAGCTAAATAACTTTTCTCTTGAGTCGCTTTACGGCGATTGGAAGTTTTGAGGAAGAATGGTCCTGCATAGTCTACACCCACATTTATGAATGCCCTGCCTTGTTCAAATCTTGAAGGAGGTAGGTCGGCCATGAAAGCTGAAGATAATTTTGGTCGCATTCTGCGACAGACAATGCATTGGTGTAAACGAAATCGAATAATATTTCTGGCGTTTACTATCCAAAATTGACGCATGATAAGTGAATGAAGGAGTTGAGGACCAGCATGTAGATATTTCACGTGGAAATGATCAATTACTAAGTTAGTAAAATGTGATTTTGACGGCAACAGCAGAGGATGACGGACTTCGTATGACAAAGCACTATTCCTCAAACGACCGCCCACCCTGAGTAAACCGGAGTACAAGAAAGGAGACAATGTCCGAAGACTATCCACTTGTTTATTATCAGTTAGTAATTTAATTTCTTCCTTGAAGTAGTAACCTTGAAGTAGTTTCACACATGTAAACAATTCTTGCTGCAGTTCTGTAAGGGAGAGAAAATTATATATTCTTTTATCTTTAGATTTAAGTTTTAAGTTGTTAATGAATCGGAGAACGTAAGCCATGGTTCTTTGTAACTTGGTAAGTGAAGAAAAACCTTCAAACCAAATCACAAATTCTGAAGGAGGTTTTTTGCTAGATATTAGAACAGTCTCAGCTTTAATTTCTGGTAAATTATTGATATTGAATTCCTTAGATATTGGCCAAGAAGATATAGAAGTATACATCCACGAAGGACCTTTCCACCATGAATTTAGTGAAAGAATTTCTGAAGGATAAATACCGCGGGATGCCACATCTGCGGCATTGCCTTCTGAAGGTATGTGAAACCACTGGTCGTTAGAAGTGTGGCGTAAGATCTCTGTCGTTCGATTTCCAACATACACTTTCAACATGTGTGGGGGTGTACGAAGCCATCCCAGCACTACTGATGAATCAGTTAAGAAATACGTTGAAGTGATGTCAAGATCCGCTAGAAAAGGCTGAATTGAGATATAAGTTCGAATTAGCAGTAGAGCGGCATTTAACTCTAACTTAGGGATGGTTAGAGTTTTCAAAGGCGCCAACTTTGTTTTTGAAATTATCAAATGCGAATGAACTGATTCGTCTAGACCTATTATTCTTAAGTAGATAACCGCAGCATATCCAAGTTGAGATGCGTCTGCGAATCCAATTAGTTTAATATTCTTTATTTCTAAAGGGAGAATGCATCGTGGTATCCGAATTTCGCGTAAACATGAAATTTGTTTAATGAACTTTTCCCAACTAGAAAGTAAATTGTGAGGTAATTCATCGTCCCAATCAAGGTTTTTAGTCCAGCATTGCTGCATAATGGACTTTGCTTTGAAGACCACTGGTGCAAGATAGCCTACCGGATCGTAAATTCTGGCCGTTGTTGAAAGAATAGACCTTTTTGTGATTTTGCTTGGGTTGGGAGGTTGTATGACATATGAGAGACAATCATTTGAAGGGTCCCATTGTAACCCTAACACCTTGATGGAGTTATCTTCTGCCTCACTAAATGAGATAGGCACTACGTGGCTATCCTTAGGGATATGTTCTAGTACTTCTTTTGAACTGCTAGACCATTTTTTGAGTTCGAATCCACCTTTTTGTAAAAGCTGAACCATGTCCTTTTGAAGTTCGATAGCTTCTTTAATATTTTTTGCGCCTGTAAGAATATCGTCGATATAAGTGTTAGTTTTAAGAACTTCAGAAGCTAAGGGATGGTTATGACCTTCATCTTCAATAAGTTGCTGTAAAGATCGTAGGGCAAGATAAGGTGAACAACTCATTCCAAAGATTACTGTATTAAGCTCATACTCTTGAATGGCATCCGTAGAATTGAACCGAAAAAGTACATGTTGGTACTGACGATCTTTAGGATGCATTAAGACTTGAGGGAACATATGTTTAATATCATCAGTAATAGCAACTTGAAAGGTTCGAAAGTGTAGAATAACAAGAACTGTAGAACGTTGGAGCTTAGGACCAACTAGTAGTTTGTCGTTTAGAGATCCTTTGTCAGTTTGAGCTGAAGCGTCGAAAACAATTCTCAGTCGTGTTGATACACTATCTCGAATAACACAATGATGAGGGAGAAAATATTTACCTCTAATGGTAGCTGGCGACATGTATCCTAAGTCTAAGTATTCTTGGAAAGCGTCGCAGTAAGCTTTCTTCAACGATGGATCTTTATTTAACTTGCATTCCAGTCGTTGAAACCTAGTTATTGCAGTACGGTAAGAATCACCCAAATCGACTGAGTCTGGAATTCTAAATGGTAACCTTACAATATATCTGCCTGAATCATCTCGTTTTTGAGTTTTCTTAAAGTATTCTTCACATTGTACATCCTCGGGATTAGTGATAGGAGTTGCAGGGACTTCTTCGACTTCCCAAAATGAGTGTACCAATTCCTCTAATTGCGTACGAGATGTGACAGTAAGAAGAGACAAGCTTGGCGTTTGTTGGTGCTCAGATCGAACGGGACCTGAAATAATCCATCCGAATATAGAGTTCCAAGCATGTGGACTTCCGTCATTAGTAGAAAATTTGCCATCAAGTAAAATATTGCCAAATAAATCGGCTCCAAGTAATAGATCCACTTGACCCGGTTCGTCGAATGATGGATCAGCTAATTTTAAATGAGAAAATTGTGCTTTAATGCTTCTTTGAACACGTGTCGTTGGCATAAATGAAGTTATTTGAGGCACAATTACAGCACGCGTTTTAAGTTTTGGAGTATTAAATGATTCTGGAACTATGGTACAGTTTGTCTGATATTTACCGCCACTAATGAATGCATTTCCAAAACCACAGAGGGGTTGATAATTTCTATTTTGACGAAGACCCAACTTTCTGGCTGTAGAAGATGTCATAAAAGATCGTTGAGATCCACTGTCAATAACGAGTCGGATTAACTGATATTGTCCTTTAATATCACGAACACGCGCTATAGCCGTCCCAAGTAAAACTGATACTTCACCTTGACTTGAACTTGACAAGAATGAATTAGCCGATTCGGCTTTGTCTGAAGTTTCTTGATTCGGTTTATGGTTATCTCTTGGTTTGGCGGACTTCACATTATTGCTCCGTGAAGCCGTATAAACATTTTTTCTTTCATTTTGTGATGGAGTAGGTTTATTTGTTAATGAATGAATATGTAATAAGGAATTATGCGGTTTTCCACATTCAAAACACCGGAAATGAGAGAGACAGTTGTTTTGAAGATGGGATTTAGATAGGCAATTAGTACATAGTTTCCAATTTTTAACCTTTTTATAGCGTTGATGAGGATCTAATAATTTGAATTTAGGACATTTAAAAAGTTTATGGTTTTGTTTACACTCCGGGCAATCATTAAAGTTGTCTTTATTAATTGCCGAAGAATTATGTTCGCTTGATAACAAGTGGCGTGTTTTTGAAAAAGCGTCTTGGCTGCTTGAAGACTGAGTTTTGCTCGAAGAAGTAAGAGCTTCACTCTGTAAGAGGGTAGATTGTTGATATATAAAATCAACTAAATCTACGAACTGCGGGATTTCTGTCCCTTTATAATTATTCTCGAATTTTTCTCTAGTTTTTGCATCGAGTAAACGAAGTACTAATGATAAAAGGATAAAACTGGATTCGTTTTCTATTTTTAAATTTTGAAAGGCAATAGCACTTTCTATAGCACAACGCTTCTAAAGAAGACAAATCTCTTTTTTTAATAGGAGTAAAATTTAAAATTTTTGTTAAGTAATTTGTCGCTTGCAAACGTTTATTATAATATTTCTTGAGAAGAGTCTCCCAAGCTTGAGCATAATCCTCAGCTGTAAGTGGGATATTTGCTATAGCTTGTTGAGCAACTCCTTTTAACGAACTTTTTAAGTAGTGAAATTTTTGAATATCACTTAAATCTGGGTTATCTCTAATTAACGCAGAATATGTGTCTTTAAAAGACGCCCACTGAGTTATGTCACCTTTAAATTCCGGAAGATGGACTGGTGGCAATCTTAGAATATTGTTGTGCAGGCGTGACGAGTTAAATTTTGTGAATCCTAAATTAGCTTGTTGAGTCGTTTCTTTAGTCTCAACTTTTAAGTCAATGTCGAATGATAGCGCTGAATAATAAGTTTCTTTGACAGAAGACATTTTTTTTGTTATATCATCTAATTCTGATTTATCGTTTAACATTTTACAAATACGTTTGGCTTCACTAATTTTTGTTGTAAATTTATCCATAAGCATATCTATCTTCGATAATCTAGCTTTAAACAACTTTAAGTTTCCTTCATCTTTTCCACCGTCAAGTCCAAGACGATAAGCAGAATGAATATCATTTCCCAATTCCCTGATATCATCCTTCAATTCGTCTAAATTTACACGGAACTTGCGTTCCTCTTCTTCAGGCAATTTAACTTCCATAATTTACTATTAAATACTATACTAGGAATATATTGATAAATTAAATAAAAAAGTATAAAAGTATAACTTATAGAATAACCAGTAAAGAAGAGTAAACCTAAAGACCTGATATTGAAAAAACATTAAATCATAAAATATAATAATAATAGTTTCTCCCAGATATCGTTTGTACATAAAATGTATTACTTTCTAGTTATTTAACATAAGAAAGGTTAGAAATCATAGATTAGTATTGCCGGAAATCTATCAAATAACTTTAAAAAATTTAAATTTAGAATAGATATCCGGCCCAAAGGACCATTAAATTGTGCGCATCTACCATTGGGATCACAAGCCCATTGAAGTGGATGCACCCCACTTGGCAGACGCAAACCCAGGTGCTGGGAAAATAAATTAAATAAGAATAAAAGAACAAAATAATCTATGATTTCTAATATTTTAATGAACATAAAATTATAAACTTGCAGCAATAGTTATAAGTTAAAAGATAAATGATTAATAATTAATGTGTAATGTATAATCTTGAATTTACGATTAAACATAAATTATAATAATAGTTTAAAATTAATTAAGTTATAAATATAGAAAAGAATGAAATCATTAAAAGACGAGCTAGTTATGGTGAGTAAAATATGTAAGATATTAAAATTAAATATTGAATCTAGGTAATTATTAATAGTTGGACTCAGCTGGGATGTAGGATAAAGATGTTGTATTCACGAGTTGAAAGATGAGGTGAGATCCAAGCAAGAATGATCAGCAAGTGTTGACAGTAGAGTCTTCTTAGAAGTCTGCAATGGACATCCAAGTCAATATAGTATTCGACAAGATGGCTACGCTATGCCGTAGATGGCTGCAGTGGACATCTTAAGCGGCCGCTCGCCGTGAGTGAAGGGTTAGACGTTGGGAAGTCGAACTGTACTGCGTGGGAGCGCAACCCTTACTGACGGACCTTCTGATAGGAAGTAGGTTCGATTGTAAGGAACACCTGACTGTCCCAATAGGTCACTAGACTATACGTCCTCGAGTCGCGGGGGAGGTTTTTTCTATTAGAGAATTAGCTCGTCATTCTAACTACTACAACTATTTGCAAATAAAATAAACATACTTTCTTAAAGAATAAATTAAAGACTTAAGAACTAAACACCTATTTAATGGAAACATTAATTCGTTCTTTATTGCAATATAGTCCCTGTGAACCCGACTGCATAATAATATTGCTTTTATGGTTGCAGGACTTACACACTTAACTAAAATGTACACAAATTCGCTCTAGACATAATATACAAATCTTCTTACTCGTTTAAATTCCAAACGATCTATTCTCGTTTTTACTTTTTCTCACCTATGGTAGGGAAAGTATTGTTTTCACCCAATTTTTTTTTTTTTTTTGAGATTTCAACTGAATTATCCGTTTTGGGTGTTTTTCAGACCTCCTGAGTGGTCTTCAGTATGTGTGTGTATGTATGTGTGTATGAATGTATGTATGTATGTTATCATCGTAGCGTCCACGGTATTTAACCTAGAGAGTTGAAACTTAGGCAGGAAAATCAGTTCTTACTTCTAGTTGTGCCGCCTGGAAAATCAACGTTTTCCACCATCTTGAACCCAGTTTGCTGAGTCAGCAAAACTTTAAAAAAATCGAAAAGTGGTCCTATCGAGTTTAAATTTGGCACGAACGTAACTCTCTGTAAGACAAGCAAATCCACCAAATATAATTTTGATGTTGGCCGCCATTTTGAAGTTATCGATTTTTGAATTTTGAAACTTTGACGTGTTAATAAAATACCGAATGTATAAATACGTTTTAGACATGTAGCATATCGTTGAAACCGGTAAAAAATAAGAAACAAATATTAAAAAAACCGAGGAAATTCCATTTATTAGTTGTTTAAAAGTTAAAAGCGAATATAATTATTAATTATTGCGATACTTTTGTTAAACGTCAAACTTTGTTTACATTTGTCAAAATTCAATTAATTAATTAATTGAAATTTAAAAAAAAAATGTATACATTTTTTTTGGAAAATGATAATAAAAAATCAATTAGTTCAAAACGGCCACCAATCCATGTACTGACCACGCTAATGTTGCTCCCTCCTTTGGCCTCAGAAGTGAGGAAAAGTTTCGAGGTACCCCGTACCCGATTTTTTTTTTTTTTTTTTTTTTTTTTAACGATAGATTTTACTCTTTAAATTAATAATACGTCCCATTAAGTCTTTATAATGATGTTTTTTGGGCGGTAATATTCTGAGTGAGATCCCTTGTTCTAGCGAGATAACATAATTAGTCTGTTTGGAGAAATCCTTAAGGATGGTTTGGTAATAATCTGTTTATCTACCCCTTTACGCTTCCCTGATCGTAACAAATTATTTTAGACTTTTTAATCCTCTTTGAAAGGAATTAATATTTTAATTGTCTTTTAACGATGGAAGGATAAGGGATAGAGCAGCTTAAACCCCTAAAGTTTAAAATTATTTTATTTTATATACATACGAGTATATATATTTGTGTTATTATTCATATTATAGAATTGTTTAATTTATTACTTAGAATTTAGCGTCGGTAGTATTAATATACGCGCGCGCACGTGTGTATATGTACCTCGATGAACTTTAAAATCTGATAATTTATAACATTACAAATTTCAATGCACAAAATATTCCTAAGGCGAACATTTTTGTCCTTTAGTTGAATACGAAATCATCCATATAAATAGTTTTCTCAGGAAAATATCTAGTTTCCGAGATATTGTTGAAAATAAATATCATTTGGCTGAAAATTGAGAACTTAATAAAGCAATCACGTGTTAAAAATTATAAGATACTTATATTAAATGATATAGGTAGGAATTTAGTGTATTAGTGTGTATATGACGATGTTTGTTTTGAGTTTTTCGGACCAATTATTTACTCTACAATTCCTGCAATTGAGTTTTGGCTTTATCAAGTATAATTAAGCTGGAATAGGTCAGGGTAGATTTAAATAATTTTGTTTAATTTAGTTTCATTTTGTTTAATCTATTGTTGATAATACTATTTCCCGAAGCTTATACGCCCCCCCGGGGGAGGTAGGGCGACGGATTTTATTATCTCTATTGCACAGGCAAGCAAATAAAACTATTAAGTTGTTTTTAGAGAATTTTGTTTTAATTAACAAGTTTGTTTTGATTTGATACTGTTACTCTTTTTGTATTAAAGAGTGAAGTTTATATTATTTTTTATTTTTGCTTCCGAGCTTACTGAAAGTAACGGAAGCTATGTGATCGTTCTGAAGAACGAAAATATTTTAGGCCTCCGATTTCAAAAATTCAAAGTCAGAAATCCGTTTCAGACATCAGGGAACATTTTTTGGTTCCGTGTCTGTCTGTCGGTCTTACTATCTGCCGTTCAATTTTTGCATATCTTAAAAACTACACGTCCAATTTTAATGCAATTTGGGTGGTAGGTCATAATTAGCCGATTGTTGGTCCCATATAAGTTTCAATTTTCTGCGCCTATATGTTTCTCTTCCCCATGCGCACAAACATACATTTATTTACACCTATAGCTTCAAAAGTACTTATTCTATTTGAATGAAACTTTTATAGTTTATCGAAAGTTACCCGCAGATAGCCTCAGATTAATATGAACCGCGCTCTTTAACTTTTGCTAAATTGATACTTTAATTCATGTAAAAAATCAAAACAATTTTGACAAAGAAAAAAAAAAACGGGGAAACAATTAAACCAATTAGACAATAATGGCTTTTAAAAGCATAAAATCAATAAAGTACGTCGATAGGATGTGAGGAAGCTATTTGTCACATCAATTGGCAGTCTATTTTAATTTATAATAAAAAGTAATATTTTATATGGAATTATTCACAATAGTTTTTGAGTGACTTATTAAAGACAAATTTTTTGAAGTCTTGTTCTAATCTGAAACGTTTGCCTCACTTTAAAATGTTTGTCAATTGTCAAGTATCCTACCTATTTGCTGAGTATCCTAATGTTTCACCTAACTATTGGTCGAATAGTGTAGTATTTGCAAACACAGGCATTTTTATAATATTGATCTAATGAATAAATAACTTAATTACATTTTGAGGACGACAACTATTCGCGATTGTTATATATGATTGCGTAAAGAAGATAATAGAAGATTGTATTTCGTCTTTAACTATTAGTGTTACGAAAGTAAAAAAAATAATACTTTATTCAGTCCAAGGAGACGCGTAAAGTTTATAATAGAATTTAATCCATAACAACTTATTATTGTGAAAGGAGCAATAAAGCACGTTAGTAGTTAAAGGAAACGTATAAATATAATAATGGGAATTATTAGTTCGTTTCTAACAACTTATTATTGTAAAAGGAGAATAAATAACACCTTATTAAATTTAATGAGGCGATTAATAAAAAATTGAACATTGTTTAAAAAACTTACTTTCATATTTATACATTATTTCTAAATAAGCGATAGATTGTATCACTATGCTTCTTTAGCGTATTCCTGCATTTGAATAATACTTGTTATGTTAGATACTGTAACTTCAATTCAATCATTCCTAATCCTCGCTTCTAGATTCGAGGGATACCCAAAGCAAATCATCTCTGCCCAAACCTAATTCTACTTTATATAAACCAATTTCTACTTTACCGTTTCTTGCTTATCAATGGAATATATATATATATAAATTGATTGATAAAAATTTCTATTGATATTTTGTTCTTCAAATGATTGACGGAGAAAAAGAGGATAAAGAAAGAAGGAATATATAAATTGTATTTATACTAATATATATATATAATGGCCAGTATAAAATAAGGATATTGGGAAAATAAAGTTTTCCATTACACTGGTAAGAGAGATTTCCATTTTTTTTAGAAAGACAAAAGAAATCCATTTTCCACTGTAGAGTCCCGAGGCCCTTTTATAGCATTTTTACCCAACCTCAAAATTCGTAGAGAAAGAAAGATAATTTTTTACTTTATTTTTTTCCTTTTGTGGTCCTTTTAATCTTATTTTCTTCTTCATAATATTTTATAAAAGGGATAGCGTCAAAGATGTGGACGAAAAGAGCTAAATATCGTGCTATACCATTTTTATCATTCGGTGCCTTCAGTCACTTGATAATAGTGTTATAATTATGTATCCTCATCAAACACCTAACCGAACACTGTTTAAAATGGTTTAATAATAAATAAATAAAATAAAAATATTTTTTTTGTATATTAAGTAAAGCCTCCATACACAGTCAAAATGTTTGTGCAAACATTTTGACTGTGTATGGGGCTGTTTGGTTTTAATTGTTGTCCTAATTTCGCCTGACATCAGGAATGCGCAAAATGTTTTATCGTGTATGGAGGGGGGGGGGGCCTTAACACTTAATATAAATTCAAAATCTCTGAATATATATGATAAAAGAATGATTTGTCCGACCAATATTTTAAACTAATTTAAACTAAATATTTAAACTAATAGCATTTCGAATAAATATATATACCTACACAATTATAAACACTGATAGTCACCTCCTCACTAAGTAATTATTGACCAGTATCAATGAAAATATTTAGAAGAAAGGAAATTGTTTCCTGGAGGTACGGGGTCAGTATTCCGGTCGATTTGTAGTCCCGTGAAAGGTACAACAGGAGGGACAGTAGCCAGTAGCTCCACAGTAATCGCCAAAATCTTCAGGTTCGGTTCCATATTCCAAGGCTCGTGAGGATTCAGGTGCGCTCGGTTGCGTCGAATGGTCCCCCGATCCGTTTCTATGATCCAGCTCCGCGGTTCTCCCGACTCTTTTACCACTTGGTCATAGTGCTGTTGGTTCGGTATCCAATCCCTTTGCCCAATCGCCAATGGTGGTAAGTTTCTTACTCGATCACGTTCGTCAAATCTAGTTTTGTATTGACACCTTCTCCTTTCTTCCTTTCTTCTTTCTCCCTGAAAGACTTCAGCTTTACGGTTTTAGGTTGCATGTTCTTGGTCAATATAGGTTACTGTTGTTCTCAATTTTCTTCCCATGAGTAGTTCCGCTAGACTTAGACGGCCATCACTGGGTGCACTATACGATAGGTCAGTAGGCCCAAGTTAGGATCTCCCTCCTTTAGCAGCACATTCTTCACGGCCTTGACTGCAGCTTCAACCTGTCCATTGCTCTGGGCAAATAAAGGACTGCTGGTAATGGGTCTGAATCCGTAGGTTTTCGCAAATTCCTTAAATTCCACCGACCGGAACTGCGGTCCATTGTCCGACCTTACAATATTCGAAACACCCAAACGTCCAAACAAATTTTGTAGACGATTAATACCTGCCGACTGTTCGTCGACGTCAAAAAGTAGTCTTCGGTAAAAATATATATAAAGTGTGACCGTGGCCCGAAATTAAAACCGCACATATACATCTGTAAAAATACCTTGCATCGCTTTTTTTCCAATACTTTTTATTTTAAAATAAATTGGCCTAGTACGTGCTTCTAACACACGCAAAAGGTCCGTTGGCAATTTAACAAATAGGACGAGTTCATTAACCAGCATATTCGTCCTTGCAGTATCAATATGGCGCCCATATAAATGTTTTTTATACATTTTACTATAACATTTGAACTATTTGTTATAATGACGTGAAACAAACGCCTTTAGGTGAATTTTTATTGTCCAAACGCATTGAAACATAGCAAACATAGCGCAAAAACATAATCCGAAACATAGCAAACATAGCGCAAAAACATAATCCGTTCCTAAAATAATACATTCTATCCGTTCCTAAAATAATACATTCTTAGCAGTATTTTTTTTGCGTACTGAACAGTTTTTTTGTTTTTTGAGAAAGTATAACTCTGTATTTGTTTGTTTTTTTTCATTTATGATATGAGAATGATTTGTTGGTGGTCCAATATTTTAAACTAAAATTTATATTAAATTTTAAATAGTTATATATATATGCACAATTATAAATACAGATTGTCACCTCTTCACCCTAAGTAGCTCTCGGCTTCGGTATGTAATGATTAGATAAGGCAAAAAGTTACTTTTGCTGCCTTTTGCATTCAACATATTATCTACGGGTGGCAGAAAAATGAAACTGCTATAATTCCATCTTATTGTATTTATTAACTATGTATATATATTAATAGTTATATTAAATCTAAAGTATTATTGAACCTACTATAATAGATTTTTCTAAATTATATTTATATTTTTTTGTTCTCCCTATTGCCCTGTTTTGTCTGCTTTAAAATAATTATTTAATAGCGTCTATACTTGTACAAATCTTCAATCTAGGGATCAAACCAGTATACCTAAATATACCAATAAAATATATATTTGCTTATGGAGGTGATTAACTTAAAATTATCTAATAATTATATTTTCTCTTTGTTTCAGGTGAGTTCTTTTTGTTTTTTTTATCCTGGTTTGAAGCATGTTAAAATTCATTTTACTGTAAGTTTCATTTGATTTTAATTCAGTCTCTCAGTTATTAGTTTTGAGTATATGTTTATGTGTATATATTATATGTATTTTAGCTAAGACTGTTAAACCAAAAGCTGTTTAAAATTTTGATTTTTGTAATTTTATCTATCTATAAAAATGCCAAATACCACTTACTCATTTACTCATCCATCACCTTATTTACTGAACGGTAATTGAAAGAGTGCTGAAATTTTGCATGGAGGTTCCTCTTATCCCCATAGGTACTTGCTAAGGGATATTTTTACGCTCCGCCATTTTGATTCAATGTGGTGACCATATGCTGAATTCATCATGAATAAACCTCTAGATCCAAATCGACTTTAACCTTGTAATTCTAGTCAGCTTCCTTTTTTGACATAAACAACTTTTGTAAAAGGATTTTTGGATTGGCCATTTATTTTAAGATGTTGGCCATATAGGTCTATCACTGTATGTATCATCATCTTTTTAAAACGCTAAAAGAAATATTATTTTGGTGTGATCATTTCTAAAATAATATTGACATCTGTCGAGAAGGTTAACCCTGTTAATGATAATGCTAATCCCTAAGGAAGAAATAAGGGCAAAGTAAAAATGAAAAATATTGAGCCCCGACTGTTCTTCTGAAATTAGTATCTTAATACTTGGTAAAGGGCATCTCTTTTGGATGTAAGGAAATATCCTTTCATTCCTTCCTTACGTATAATAATTTCAAATTAAACTCAAATCATCTTAAAGATAATTTCAATTTAAACTAACTCATGGAATGGATGCAAAAGAAAAACTCCTCAGCATAACCGCGATAAAAGGGCCAAGATCCAAAAAGTCAGCCTATAAAAGTAGTGATATCTACATTGTGGCCAAGTCTGCTTTTTCTTTAGTAAATAACCTCTCCTCACTCCTTCTTTCATGAGCAAGGGTATTCTTTTGTTTTTATTGCTTAACACTTGGCCCTTTTCTGAATGAGGCATAAAACATCAGTATCATGTGTAGTCACATATGAGTTACGAGGGATAATAAGAATGATAGAAGTCAGAAAAGTTCCAGACCCCCTCCCAGAATAGTCATGAAATAATAAATACTCGTTTTAAAGAGCATTAGTGTGAGATTTCAGCCACCCAATCAAAAATAATATTGGTCAATAATTGTGGACGCTATGAGAGATCGATCAAAGCCATAAATTAAAAATTATATTAATCATATCTGGCTTCCACTTAGGTACAGCCGATAGAAGTACGAATATAAGTCATAGAATAAATTTTGTAGGCCTATCAAAATCAGTAACTGTTTGTTCAATAAGTTTTTCGTTACGACTCACCGCCGTATTTCTCGTAATTCTTTTTCCGCCATTTTTTTCCTATTCGTTTCACGGCTATAGCTACAAGTTTCTAGCTATCCTGATCGTCACTTATAATTTTGATTATGAGTGAGTCAGTAACAAAATGTCATCTCTTGAAACTCTCTCCTATTGAAAAGGCTTATTGAAAGCTACTTAAGCTTAATCTATGTTTCAAATTTCAAAAGCCAATCTTGAGAGGAAGCAAAAATATGAGGGTGAGAATAACCGGGTGAATTGTTTCAACTAAAGATACACGCTGCACAGTGGCGTACACAGGGGGGGGGGCCCTGGCCCCCCCCCCCCCCCCCGAAATGATTACATACCTAAGACCCGCCATACACTTAAAACCAAAAAAACACAGTAATAACAAATGCATTCGAATTGGCTGGAAATATTTTCCAATAAAAGAAATTAATTAAGTATTATCTTATGGTGTGTATTCACTTAATCACCCCAAATAAGCTGGGCCCGGATTTGCCGATAGAATTAAATTCATTTAACACTGTACCGGCCCGATTGTTGGCTGGGCCCAGATTTTGCCGATGGAATTGAATATATTAACTACTATACCAGCCCGACTGTCGGCTGGGCCCGAATTTGCCGATAGAATTAAATTCATTCAACACTATACCGGCCCGATTGTCGGCTGGGCCCGGATTTTGCCGATGGAATTATATTCATTCAACACTGTACCGGCCCGATTGTCGGCTGGGCCCAGATTTTGCCGATGGAATTGAATATATTAACTACTATACCAGCCCAACTGTCGGCTGGGCCCGAATTTGCCGATAGAATTAAATTCATTCAACACTATACCGGCCCGATTGTCGGCTGGGCCCGGATTTTGCCGATGGAGTTATATTCATTCAACACTATACCGGCCCGATTGTCGGCTGGGCCCGGATTTTGCCGATGGAATTGAATTTATTATAAACACTATAACGGCCGACTGTCGGCTGGGCCCGGATTTTGCCGATGGAATTTAATTTATTAAACATTATACCGGCCTGTCTGTCAGCTGGGCCCGGATTTTGCCGATGGAATTCAATTTATTAAACACTATACCAGCCCGACTGTCGGCTGGGCCCGGATTTTGCTGATGGAAATTAATTCATTCAACACTATACCGGCCCGATTGTCGGCTGGGCCCGGATTTTGCCGATGGAATTGAATTTATTAAACACTATACCGGCCCGACTGTCGGCTGGGCCCGGATTTTGCCGATGGAATTAAATTTATTAAACATTATACCGGCCCGACTGTCAGCTGGGCCCGGATTTTGCCGATGGAATTCAATTTATTAAACACTATACCGGCCCGACTGTCGGCTGGGCCCGGATTTTGCCGATGGAAATTAATATATTAAACACTATACCAGCCCGACTGCCGACAGGGCCCGGATTTTGGCCGATGGAATTAAATTTATTAAACATTATACCAACCCGACTGTCGGCTGGGCCCGGATTTTGCCGATGGAATTGAATTTATCAAACACTATACCGGCCCGACTGTCGGCTGGTCTCGGATTTTGGCCGATGGAATTAAATTTATTAAACATTATAACGGCCCGACTGTCGGCTGGGCCCGGATTTTTGTCGATGAAACTAAAACTATTAAACACTATAGCGGCAGGATTTTGGCTGGAACGAGATTTTTGCTGTTGGAATTAGATTCATTGAATTAAATTAGGATGCATGAAATAAATACAATGAATCGGCCTGATTGCTAGTTGCCCGATTTTGTCGATGGAAATTATGCATCAAAATAAATTGGGATGCGTTCAATAATAGACCCGATTGCCGGCTCGGCCTAGGTGTTAAGCACATTAAATTAAATGAGGCCCGAGTTAACTCGAATTTTTGCCGATGGAATTAAATTAATTGAATTAAAATATGTACACTAGACTGGCTTAAACGGGAAAATGATGGTTGTGGATTTCAGTAGCAAATTTTTGTTTTAGACCAGGATTGTGTGTAGAACGCTACGTGGGTCCTCTTGTCTATGCGGCATTCCCCTCTTGCTGACTCAGGTCGGACTAGTGTTCGTCGACATGTAGTGGGAAAACAGAGGCAATATAAATAAATCGGTTTATCATTTTGTGAAAAACTAATTCATATTACATAGAAGTATTAAATTTAAATCTAAAAACTCAAAAAGCGTTCAGAAAACATTTGATGTTAAATGTCCCATGTAATAAACCCAGCGCTGATAACCCGTGATTTCGCTGTAACCCAGCGAATGATTCTTTTGTTTTGCAATAGGTATTCAATTTTCTTAGAGAAGAATTCTCTTCTTGATAAAAATTTGAAATTCGTATGTGCTCCAAATCCACGTTTGCTTTTGCAGTATGGATCACGTTTTGCTTCCGAGCTTACCAAAGGAAACGGAAGATATGTGACAGTTCTGAAGAACGAACAATTTTTATGTCTCCAATTTCAAAAATTCCAAGACAGAAATCTGTTCAACATCAGGGTACAGTTTGGGTCCCGTGTCCGCCTGTCCTTCAATTTTAGCGAACCAACACATCTTAAAAGCTATTCGTCCAATTTTATTGAAATTTTGATGGTAGGTCATAATTAGCCAGGTTATAACATTGCTGATCCCGTATAAGTTTCAATCTTCTGCACCTATTTATTTCTCTTCGCACAGACATACATTTATTTACACCTATATCTTCAAAAGTACTCATCTGATTTTTATGAAATTTTAATGGTTTGTTTAATGTAGCCCGCAGATATCCCAAGAATAATTTCAACCGTCTGCGCTCTTAAAATATTGCTATATTGATACTTTATTCATGTTAAATTTACTCAATTTTCCCTCCTTTTTTAAATTAGTCAAAATTGGTTTGATTTTTACATGATTTAAAGTATCAATTTACCAAAATTTAAACAGAGCAGACTTTAATCTGTGAGCTTCTATCAGATAAGTTTTATAAAATCAGATGTATATCAGATAAATTTTATGTAATCAGAATATTTTTGAAGAAAAGGTGTAAATAAATGTATCTGTGTGCACATGTGGAAGAGAAATGGTGGCAGGTGGAGAAATGTGGTGGAGGGAAATGGGACCAGAAGATTGGACCTTATTTAGGACCAACAATGGACTTTTTATATGCTAATTAACTGCCATCCGAATTTCATTAAAATCGAAAGAGTAGTTTTTAAGAATTGTTCGCAATGATTGAGCGAGAGACTGACTAACAGCCAGAAACGGGATCAAAAATGTCTGATAGCTGGAACAGATTTCTGTCTTGGAATTATTGGAATCGGAGACATAATCGTTCTTTAGAACGATCACATCACATAGTGAGGTGTTACCTCATAGGATTTTAATTTAATTAAATATGAGGTTAGAAATTGAAACTAGAGTGTTGAAAAGGGGGAGAAATTACAATTATAATAAATTATGGGGTATGCTAAACCCGCATATAAGTTAAATTAGGTTGGGCCCCCCCAAAAAAATTTACTGACGCTGCATGCTTATTGGAACTTGGCCTTGCGCAACGCCCGCCGTGCGCTCAGATCCTCTGCTTTTGCTGAAAGTTCACATTTAAAAAGTTTCTAGTTGACGAAGTTAATTAATAATTATAGGGATTTTTGCGAATAATTATTGATCCACGAGGAGGAGAAATAGAATTAAGGAGGAAGGATTCAGCATACTCTGTGGCGAATAAATATTCTCGCTTAGTAAAATAACTTTACTATCAAGTAACATCGATGGCATTTTTTAAACCCATCAAATAAAATGTAAT
Source organism: Gerris lacustris (assembly GCA_951217055.1). Taxonomy (NCBI): domain Eukaryota; kingdom Metazoa; phylum Arthropoda; class Insecta; order Hemiptera; family Gerridae; genus Gerris; species Gerris lacustris. The sequence goes on from OX578276.1 coordinate 49,584,541, forward strand.
AATGATAATAGTAATAATAATAATAATAATAATAATAATACCTTAAGAAAATACTCTTCGTAAAAAATCACAGTAGCAATATTATCAAATTGCCGAAATATTTTTTTGACAGTACATTATATATATATATATATATATATATATATATATATATATATATATATATATATATATATATATATATATATATATATATATATATATATATACGTGACAGCTCATCATTAAAATTTGTTTAGGAAATTTCTATTTCATATTTATAACACAATTTTCAAGTTTATTAAAAGAAACTTGAATCGTTGATGACTTCAAGCGTGATGTTGTAAATTTATATATAGGGTAGAGTGTTGGTCAATGCATGTACTACGTTGTAAGGGCTTAGAGCTCGTGATGTAGTGGTCAAAACAGTGTAACATTGGGTCGTCGTAACTAGGGTCCTTATGCTTTATTTATTTATACAAGCAGAACGTGCACCGTCCATTTTATATCTCCCTTTTTTAAGTTAATAAATAATTTAATATTGTATGTATATGTATGATTCTTTGACAAATGTATGGTCCGAGAAAACTCAAAATGTGTATAGTAGGATTCGTGTGATATATATGTTTGTCCTTACATGTTTTAATTTGCAGTTTTTACCTTATAATTTTAATATGAATGTTGATTATCTCTGGGGGATAGAACTAATTTCCGTCACGCAAAAAACGACCTAAAAACTGTGAAATATCGTGGGAGGAAGTTAGGATTGAAAGGTCGATAGGTTACAATTTATAGCCCAATATTTTGACGATAGGCGGGGTTGAAGTTTCAACGAAGTACATGCAAAATACGTCATCTTAATTATCGTGCCAGGAAGTTGGAATATAATATGAGATAGATTGGTTTTCACGTGTATTCATTGTAGTGCTATATTTCGCCGGTATAGAAGTGACTATATATACTTTCTAAATGTTATATAAAAAAATATATCAGAGCTCTTCGCGGAACATATAGTAATCAAAATGAATTAATGTTTTATAGTTTCACACCTTAAGATCCATCAACTAAATCAATTAGACAAATGTATACTGATTCAATCCACTTCATGGAAAAAGATTGAAATTCGATATGTGGTTTTAATGCCCAGAAACAAATCCATTATTCAATATTTTTTCATGAAATGGAGGATTTTTTTTATTTTTTATTTTTGGTGGAGAATAAATATTTCGATGAATAATTATATTTTTAATTACTATTAGAAAGATGTATTTTAGGACAAAAACATATTCATGTTAAACCGTTACTAACCCCTCATCGTATTATCTTTTGTTTTATATGTCACAAATCTATTAATAGTCGTTTAGAGTCAACACCATGGTTATAGGTACAGCCAGGGGCGGATTAAAGGGGGGGCGGGGGTGGCGACCGCCCCCCCCTTGATTATACTTTTTTCCAACGACTACCAAATTTCATATCAGAAATGCATAAAAGCGCTGTTTTGAGAGGTAATATTTTCAAAATTTTCCGAGGGAGGATCCCCGGCCCCGCAATATATCCCCCCCCCCCAAAAAAAATAAACTTCTGACGACGCCAGGCGTCCCGGAGTAGTCCCGGTTTTGGACTTTAAATCCCGAACTTGTCTCCCGAAAACACTTTTCGGGACGCCAAAATTACCTAGTTTTCAATAGAGCCGATAATAGATTAATTCGTTTAAACAAATCCTCATATTCTGATAATTTATTTTATAAAATAATTTATAGATGCGTAGTTTTAGCAAAATGTTTGTTAGTGCCAATCTGAATCAACCTCATTTATTCCAATATAAAAAATTACGAGCGTTTGCTTTGATTCGATGGTCGTATCTATATAACTTATCTAAATTAATTTACTTAATTTATCTATTTTTTTCCTAAATATAAAATTAGGTCCGTTGTCATGGGCTTAACGGCTCGTAGATATATAAAACGAAAATATTAAAATCCCCCTTTTGCTTCCGAGCTTACCGAAGGTAACAAACTGATAAATTTTCGTTCTCAAGAACGAAATTTTTTTTAGGTATTTTAGACAAAGGGAATGATTCGGTGCACAAATTTTATTGCGTTACAATAACTATACTTTTAAGTTTGCATTATATTTTTTTTTTTTTAAATGTACTTGTGTTCATGTTCATTCTTGTTTTCCAACAAACTACACCATTTAATCGAGCCAAAAATGACCCTTTTGCCTTTTGTGACTAAGTATTAAAATTAAATTTTACCTCAGAAATGCATTTAAGCGCTGTTTTGAGAGGTCATATTTTCAAATTTTTCCGGGGGAGGACCCCCGGACCCCCCGCTATATGCACCCTACAATAATTAACTGCTAACGACACCTATGACTTAACGGTTAAGATATTGTACTTCAGTCGGGAGGGGGGGGGGAGGAATCCTGAGAGCTCCCCCCCCTTTTCCTTAGAGCTTTCCATACTCCCGAAACCCCCTTGGAGGGTCAGATCGCCACCCCCCTAGATGACACCCTTAATCCGCCACTGGGTACAGCAGACTCCAGATCATTAAGAGTCGAGTAACATTTTAATTCACAAACGTAAAAAAGAAATAGAATAAATGAAAATGGTTAAATTTAAAATCTAGACCTAGAAATTGTTCCAGACTGAATAATTCATAATATGAAGTTAAGAAGACACGTAAAACCTAAAGCCTCTTGGAATCATAAATCTGACAATTCTTCGAGTTGAGATAGCCTACAACTAAAAATACATATGTAAATAAGGAAAACCTTTCTGAACGATTTGAATCTTATACACGATTCTACAACTCACCTGGGGAACGTCAATATATATAACACGAATCATAGAGACAACGTATTAAGGACCTATGAATATTTTATACAGAAGCCTAGGTTAGTTTGTCGTTTTATGGGGCATTAGGTATTTCCATTCAAAGTGATCCAGAGTTAGTGAGGGTTGAAGTTAAAAGACCTGCAATTTTGCTGGATAAAACTCTTAGTCTCCATCCCTTTTCAACCTACCTTTTTTGTGCCCCTCCTTTTCCTCCTAATCTCCTTAAAGCCTGTAGCTAATGCCTCCTTTCTTTTCTTTTCACTTGTACTTTTAAAGTCACTCGATAACAATCAGGTATTTTGTATTCAATGTATTTCAGTTTTTAATTTCACTCAATTTTTATTTATTGTTTTTAAATTATTTTACTTGTTTTATAAATATAGTTGATGGATCTTTAGGTGTGAAAATTAAAACATTACTCCATAACTGTTTTTAGAGACGTTTCGACCCGTAATCTTAAGGTCATCATCAGTCTTTATTTCTAAAATGACAAAATAATCAATTATATTAATGCCTTATGCTTACATACGCTAATTTGATGAAAATCAACATTATTGATCATATGATTAGTGTTCATGGTAATACTTACAATTTAGCTGTACAATGGAAATAAGTCTCTATCTCAATAAGAGAGCGTCAATAAATAAATCATTTACATTAATTAAATTAATCTTATAAAAATTAATAAATTAAGTTTACGGACTTTACAATCATTAACATTATTCTATAACTAAAAATAACAAAAACAATAACAAATTTAACGTTTGACAGTAAAATTTTTCTAATTGATATATATTCTAATAAACCAGATTTTTTTCAGTGAGAACCTTGAAAGCTATTTAATTCTAATTGTATATTATCCGTAACACTATTCATTATATAAACTGTCCTAAAAGAATTTATATTCGTTTGTCATAAAGGTAAAATACTAATAGATAATTCAAATGCTATTCTTTTAATTAAACTTTTAAATTTTATATGAGAATGTTTTGTTTAAAACGTAATTTGATCACTAGCGCTACCTGGTAGAGAGGGGGTTGCACTAATTATACTTACATTTATTCATTTATACATTAATTTAGTGCAATTTATTCTTTATTTAAATGGTAAAGTTATGGCTTTAATTATTAGTTATTTTAAAAAACTTTTGTGTTAACCTATATTTGGTTGCCTTGGTATTAGTTTGAATTCTATTAAATATAATGTTAAAAAATGGTAGTGTGTTTATTATTTATAATTCTAAGGAACTATGTATATACTATTTTACATTGTGATTACTAAAAAAAGTTATTATGTGTTATTTTGTTTTTTGTTATTATTTTAAATTTATGTCATTTATTATTTATTTTAATGTTATTAAATTACAAAGTTGTGATTTACTTATTAGTTTATTTAAAGTGTTTCTTAACATATACTAAGTTGCCTTGGTATTCTTTTAAATTCTATTATGTATAATATATAATTAATTTTGAGCAAGTTAATTCCTCTTAATTATGATTCATTTTATTTCTTATCATTAAATCTTTTAAAAATTAGGTTATAATTCTTATTTATGTTTCCTGAATCGGTTTTATGATTAACTGTGTTATCCTGGTTTCTAAAAATGTGAAATGCCTCAAGAATCCTCCTTTTTTTGGTGTTTTTTTCATATCCTAGAATATTTGTTTTTTCAAAATCAAAATTATGACCTGTATTAAATGCGTGTATCGCTAATGCTGTTTTTTGATTTTTATTTTTTATGTCATTAATGTGATAATACTGTCTGTTTTTTAATTTTTGAGAAGTTTCTCCAATGTAAGTTTTATCACAATTCTTACAATTAATTTTGTAAATTAAATCCGTTCTATTTTCTTTATCAATTTTATCTTTCATGTTGCTATAAAAATTTAACATTTTTTCATTAGGTTTATGAGCAATTTTAACATGACCACAATCGTTTTGTCTCATTATTTTTTGTAGTTTTTCTGAGAGTCCTTGGATGTATGTGAGGCTTGTAAAATATTGTTGTTGGTTATTACTTTCTCTTAGATTATGAGTGCCTATGTTGTCTATGGTGTTTATGAGTTTATGCCAATTTAATTTTATTATTTTGAGTGGATAAAGATTTTCAGTAAGTATAGAGAAGATTTTGGTTTTTATTTCATTTATAAATTCTAAATCTGTAATTTTGATCGCTCTTCGCATCAAGTTACAAGCAGTGTTGATAATGGTGTGTTTGGCATGATTAGATTTGAAATTAAGGATCCTCTTACTTTTTAAATCTTTAGAGTACCATTTGGTAGTTAATGAACCATTTTTTATTTATTGTTTTTAAATTATTTTACTTGTTTTACAATCTAATGTTACCTTATTGTATAACCTGTAAGGTTAAGTTCGTTACTTTGTTAGTAGATTATCTGAAGAAGGAGGCATTAGAATTGACGACAACGATCAAATACAATTCATCTTGTGTGTGTGTGTAGACGTTGTTGGTTTTTGAACTAAACCTCTTCTATGACAACCTTTTCAGCGTATTTTCGAAGAAAATAAGCTATTGTAACGGCCAATGGCTTCAAAAATTTTGTAATGCGAATTTTTGAAAACTTTCTCCATAGAAATCCGTTTCAGACCAATCTTAATCGATTCCTGAAATGTATCACTTTTTTATGTATATATGTATGTGTCACGATGTCTCACCTTAGGATGCACTTAAAAAATGTTAAAATGTCAATAATATCAAAAGAAAGGATGAGTTCGTTGGCCAGAATTTTTGGAGTCCATTTAGGGGTCAAATTTTGACAATTTATGGTCAAAAATTACATAAAAACGTGTTTTTTTCCATTTTACCCCCTCTTATATGAAAATTTGACAAAGCTGTACATAACAACAATTGCTGTACTCTTGAAGAGCTTTCTAACGACATGAATCTTAAAGGGTATATGCTATTTTGACTTTTGTACCCCGTACCCCTGTGTACCAAATTTTGTTTTTCACCCATCCAATTTCTAAACCAATTTTTTCTACATTATCATAAGCCTATTATATGCGAATTATAATACGCAGATTTCTTTGAAACTTGGCTCATTAAGTCATGGTGCATGACTACTTTTTACTGGTCTTATGTTACTTTGCTTTGTAAGTTTCTTTGCACGTTTCCGCTACCCCGATTTTGAACCACATCCCGTCTTTCACATGGAAATAATTAAGGCGAAGAATACAGAAACAAACACAAAAAAAAAAAAAAAAAATTAATAATAATAATAATGAAAATAAGACCAGTTTTCAAATATGGTATTTTTATATTAATTATTTTCTTATTATTTTCTCGAAAATTTATATTTAAATAGAAAATATATTGTTTTAATCTTTCTTAAACGGTTCATCCTTGTTATAATATAGAAGTACAACGGAATTTTGATAATTTCTGTAGGAATAACTGTTCAATCGCTGTCAAAAAATATTTAGATTCATTTTGTAAACAAATGTCACGTAATTTTTAAATAGTTTATAAAGCATCAAGAAGACAATTTTTTTATAAATAACACCTTACCATGCCTAAACCTTTACTAACATGATTATCACCACTTCTTTAAAACGCTAAAATATACGAGTGAGTAGTGTGAGTACGTAGTATAACAATTTATAATTTACACTGATATCTGCCAATAGGGATTTTATCCCTAAAGAGAAAATAGCGGCACAGTCAGAAAAGAAGGGGAATCGAGCCCAGACCGATCTCCTAAAGTTAGGAAGTTAATTCTTGAGAAAGGGCTCCTATTTTAGATGTAAGCATGCTAAACATTAATAAAAGATAATTCCAATTTCAACCCAGGGATGTGAATAGACACGGGGGGATACAGAAGGAAATTACCGCTGCTTTTCTCGGAAAGTTAACTTTTAAGAATTTTTCACCAGTAGTAGGAATTAATTAGTAATTTGGGATATTTGAAAATTATATTATCAAAGGGGAGTGGGTATAGAAATATGGGGGGGGGGGTAAAATCTAGAAATTCTCGATAAGTAAAATAATTTAAATGTTATTTGATGGAAGTTTATAAACCCATCAAATTAAAGATAACACACTCCGTAGCGAAGCATTTTAGTTGCTATTTTAGTTGCAAACTGCAGTGTAAACGCGGCTTAAGTTGATGGATGATTAAGAAAGGAGCTATCTTAAATTTTTTTATAAAAAAATAAAAAAACAGATTAGTGGAACCCCATTTGTATCAAAGAAGAAAATAATCATGTTAAGCTTAGTAAACTTAATTACATCTATCGGTAATCATGGTATTATCAATAGATTATACTTGTGCTAGAATTTCAGAGCCGACGAAATTGCTCCGTCAATAGTATGTGTTAGAAGATGAATATACACAGAATTCCGTCTTCATCGATTTCGTCATCATGCTTTACGAGTGGCCTGTACCTTAAAGGTGTATTACCTGCAAAATTTCAACATTATAGCTCAAGTAGTTTCACTGTTGTAGTGGCCTTCAAGTGGTCCCCATTTTTTTTTTTTTTTTTTTTGCGCATATTGTCAGATCGAATATTTTCTTAGCGGGTACCCACAATATAAAGGGTGAACTACTTACAAAATTTCAACATTTTAGCTCATTAGCTTTCCGTAAATCGTGGATTTAGATTATAAAATTATTCTATATTTGCATTACTCTTTAGATTTAATAATAACCACAACCTTTCAAGCCTACGCTGAGGAAGATTTTATAAATGTAAAGAAAACAATTGTTTGAACCAAAAATTGGCACTTCATTATTAGTTTGTTTTTTTCTCCTTAATGCATTAATTTTTAAATTATAAGGCTAGATGAGTTTTTTAAAGAACGTTGGGTTTTAAAAAAAGCTTTGTGTAAGGTTGTCAGTAAAAGAGTATATTTCTAATTTAGCGGGCGAGTAATCATCTCTAAGGCTCTGTAGAATCAAGCTGGTGAGTAATCCTTTTAAGACAAAACCCTTTATGCTTTAATTTGCTTTAATATCATCTTCACTTTTATCTGCGCACGCTTTTGATCGTTGTATAATGAGAAGAGCACTTGTAATTTTTTTTCTAGGTAGATCTCGTTATCTAATTTCTTCATTTTTTAATTTGTATACTTTTGTCCCGCTTACTATTTTACCATAAGTTCCTTCATTTCTTAAACGGCGGTTTATGAAATTGCAAAAATATTTCAAAGTAATTAATTTCAATAAATAAATACTAATATCTTAAAAATCTCGACTTGTCTACGTTTCTGAGCCAGTCGGACCTATCGCCCCCTAATTCCCCTCCTCTTTGTAAGGCCAGTCATGACAGTCATTGATATTGTCTTCCCTCCGGTTTTGCTTGTGTTCTTGAGTCTTCTGTGTGAACCTAAGCTCTGACACTCAATGGGTATGCCCGAATCATCTTATTTTGGTGGTCTTCTAGGAGAATTTCTATTCTTTTGGACTGTTCCACTCTAGTCAATAAAGATTGACATTTATGTTATTCTTACCTCACACTATATTGCATATGTTATCGGGTTAACACTGTGCCTTCGTGCGTAGTCCTAATCTTGTTTCTGCTTATCAGTTTTTTTGTTTTGTTTTTTTCTTTTTTTTCTGGGGAGGGGGGGGGGGTAGTTCTGTTCAACAGCCTAGGTCATTAGTAGACGAGGGTTATCCGGCCACATCACATACCTACCCATGAGATCGTCAGTGTGGAATATGTCTCACCTCTTTGGGATTCGAACTCACAGCCGGGGTTTAGACCTTGGTTTAAGAGTCGAGTGCGCTAACCATCACTATCTATATCTAAACAGCACTACGTCATCCGCATGATAATAATTAATGTTACTGGATTCAGTCACCATAGTTGCTAACTTTGTTTTCTAGGGCCTTACTCATCACAAATCAATAAGGTATTGGACTGAGGATGTCTCCTCGCCTCCCTCCTTAGTATCGAAGTTTGAAGACAAGGAAAGGTTAAAGGTTGGCAAGGTCTTACTCTGATTCTGCAGTTCTTGTAGAAGCTATTATTCTGCTTGTTAGCTGATAGGTCTTGTAATTCCCTGATCTTCTCGGGAGAGATCCAGATAGACCATCCTAGTATTGTACTATCCTTACCAGCAAGATTTTCAAGCTCAAAAGTTCACCACTGTGAACATTCATTCATGACCATCGTTAAAGCTTATTGAACTTATTTCTTCAATGTTCGGAGGGGTGTCTGTTGGTTGCTGCTCATTGCTACCGTACGAGCTTGGCATGATGGAGGTCCGAGTTCGATTTCATTCCTCGGCTAGGGGGACCTGCGTTCATTGTTTGTTCGGCGCCGGGATATAAATTGGTGCCTGTACTTATGTTTGTATGTATATATATATATATATATATACGTTTTATATATAGACGTTTTGGAGTGGAGCAAACTTTTTTTGTTAGGTGGTAAAAATATTATAGAAACGGAAAATTTGAGGTTTTTTTAAAAAAAAAAAAAAAAAATGACAACCCTGGCGGCAAAAACTTAGTTGGCAAAATGTCTGAAATCACTCATACTACCCTCTCAGAAATCATATTAAAAAATTAGCTCTACCGGGAATTTTGCATATGGCCTTTTGTGACAATTTGACTGAACTATATGTGTCGCACTAATTGACAGCCTTTTTAGGGTCCGTAGGCAAAACCAAGGACCCTTATATTTTCCTGCGTATGTCTGTCCGTCCGTCCTGTCGCATGCTCTCACGGCTACACCTTTCGTCCGATCACTTTGAAATTTGGCATGTATGTGTCTTGTACCCACATATTTTGAAATATTTTTCAAAAATATTAGGGTAAAAAAACTTAAGGGTTAAAAAATTTACATTTTTTTTCGACACCGTGAGGGGTATCATATGAAAGGGTACGTCGAGCTGATTACAAAAATATATAATTCTTGGGTTATAACTTTGATAGGGCGAGCGTAGGCGAGTTTAAAGCGGGTGTGAAACGTGTCCCCCCCCCCCCCCCCCCCCCCCCCCTCTATCTCGTTTATGTGAAGTGCAAAAAATCTGAAAAAATTCCTGAACATTCTTCGACCAAAAGTAAAGATACCACTTTTTGGAAATTTCGAAAAAATTATTATTTTATTTTTTATTGACAAATTACGCTTTTTTATAATTATGGTCTTTTCGATGTATTTATATGGTTGTAGTCCGGTTCAGTGGCAAAAAAATACTTTATTGGAAGTTTGTTTATGTGTTTTGAGAATATCAGACCCATAGGATAGTTCAAAGTAAGCTTTTTAAAAAACAACATCAATAGGGTACTACTTAAACTATACAGTGTGGCCTACGGACCCTCGCTGTGTGCGGACCAGCACACACTTGACCTGTTTATTTTTTAACTATATTCTGTACTGAAGCTACTACTACTTTTCTTACTGAAGCTACTATTACTTTACTTACTGAAGCTGTAAGAAATCAGCCGCGTGGAATAATAATAAAATTGGTTAATTCTTTTGTAATATTAGTTTAATTTAAATACTTATTAAATTTTATTTGACTACATTACATTATCTGATAACCTCTATGTAAATACTATAAAAAATCATTTAAGTGCTTAATAAGTACTACATTGTCACTACCTACATTTTCTTACAGAATACGTGTATATTCAATAACACTATATTTTTAATTTAAATCAAATTATAATTATTATTTACTACGGGAAACAGACAGTGAAAAATACACTCCCGCGCCGGGAGTGTATTTTTCACTGTCTGTTTCCCGTAGTAAATAATAATTATAATTTGATTTAAATTAAAATTTAAACTTTCCGTAGTATGAAAACTACCAAAAACTATATTTTTAGATTAGCGGGCACTTATATCTACTACTCCCTGTATTATAAAGGCACTTTTATAAATATTACTTATAAGTCTATTTAGTATTTTGTAAGCTATTATACCTCTATCAGTAGCTAGCAGCTATATTTAAAATTATTTTATAACTGAGCACCTACTTGATAAATGATAAATAAGTATTATATCTCTTGGTACTAATCCATGTATACTACCCTCTAATGAATACTACTCTATTATAAATAGCTACATAACTAACTGCATACTTATATGAATGTCAATTTAAGCGTACATGTATACGTATACCTACCTAATGGTAGTAATCTATTTTATGAAGGTACTTAAACATAACTAAAGCTTAATCAATTTACTTTATTTTTATACAAGTTATATTTTCTTACCGGATACTCAACATTACTTTACTTAATATATATATACTCAATACTCTAATATTAGCAATAATTAGAGTTTCTAGATTATCCTCGAAACCATTATGGCGAGAGTAATGTGTCTGTCTGTCTGTCATATTTTTGTTCATATTCCCTGCAACGTTTCACGCTAGAGATTTGAAATTGGAAATACTGGCGTAACTTTTTTAACGCCCACATAGGAAAAATATAGAGAAGTTAAACATTTAGTATACGCAAAAATGTGCTGAGCACAAAATATTTAATTTTCTAGAGGGGTTTCAAATTAAAGCTATATTGCGTTTTTAGCATCAACATTTCACCCAAATAATGTCATCCCTCCCTCCAAACCACTCTATAACAGCTAGTCCTGAAATTTATGAAATAATTCATGGCAATACCTTATGGTGGGGCGACGTACTTTTTCTTTTAAAAATCACAATTTTTATAAATTGCAAATTTTTTGTGTGTACATGCGCAGGTCCAAATTTTTTTTTTTTAATTTTGAATGGGATATCAAATGAAAGCTTGTAACGAGTAGATTACAAATATATATAAACATTTTTAAAAATTGAATTTTTATTTGATTTTGTTAGTCGAAAAAATGTCTTTATGTCGTCTGTGCAGACGCGTGGAGCCTAAAGTACTGGACCGATTTTGACGAAAGTTGGCATACATGTTCAGAAAAATCATACCCCGGATATTTATTTATTCCCCCCCCCCCCCCAAAAAAAAAACATAAAATAAAATTATTTCTCGTTAACGGTTTTGACGATTTTGATTAAAAAAATTCGAAAAATGCAGTCCATTTAAATACGAATATAACGATAAAAGCAGTATTCCCGGATAAAATTTAGTTTAAGTTTTAATAGCTTTAAACGCTGATGGAGAGAGGCCGAGTTCGATTCTCTGCCGAGGAGAAGTTTTTTTTCTGATTATAAATTATGATAAAATGTTCAATAATAATTAAATGTACCTACGAAATCTAAAAAACTTATAAATGAAAAACACTGGGCTAAGTAATAATTATGAACTCGTATAAGGGAAAGTTAGTCTGATTTTTCTCACAGATTTTTTACTTTTATATAGTGCGGGATAGGTGAAATAATAAAATATTATTTTAGAATGTAATAACGTATATGCTAAAATAAAAAGTACATGGATGCAATTACTTCCCTCTGATTTTTTTAAGTCTATTAAATACTATATTGTGCCTTCCTGAAATTTTTAACTGACTTCCTAAACATGGTTTTACCGGTAAAATAACATTACTCAAGATCCGGTATTTTATTGTGGCTATATAGCTACATTTCCTTGCTACCCAGCAAGGAAATGTAGAAATGGGTTCTTAATATGAATATTTATTGAGGTTTCCCTTCTAATCTATATGTTTAAGGTACATAAACATTAGTTGAGTTTCTTTATTGTGACTAATTGTGTTGGTTGAGTACATAATATAAATAATAATTATAAGAAACATTACTTATAAGTCCAACATGTATTTATCTATATTGAACCAGTTATATTTTACGAGTGCTAAACCTGACTATCTTCAGGTATTCAATTGTACTACTTGCTGGCGTCTTATATTAATATTACATAAAAAACTAATAAGTATTCTATTATGAATAGCTATACTTGCTAACCTTATTTAATTGCTTACTTATCTACATTAGCTTTTTACTTATAGTAAATATTATTTAACAACTTTACAATTAATTACTTTATTTGCAACTAGTTACACAATTAATTTGAATATCTATCAAGTATTAAATTTATTTTGCTATAATTATAATTGTACGGGGATTACTAATAATGTATGTTTTTTTTATTTTATTATTTGTTTTGATATTTTTAGGCTCATAATCTTCAAAAGTTTGAATTAATAATTAATTTCTATATTTCAACATTTTTTAGTAAAGACTATTTTATAGTTCTATTAATGTAAACGTTTACTGTACATACCTCTTTCCGTGGTTGAATTCATATTGTTGGCTATAACAATAAAAATTAAGAGAAGAGAAGTAAATTTATGTTTGACACTTTAACAACACTACGAATCACTTATCGAGAGAAATAGAAAAAGTTCATTTTTTTTACTTTGATATTAAATCCTCCGTGTACTTTATTGTTAAGGACTGAAATATTTTCATAAATTTTAGTTGAACTGGTCGTAGCAATGTTTGAGGGATGAAGTAGAGGGAGAGAGGTATAAACGGTTCCAAGGAACGTGTCTCTGTTTGGCCTTAAGCCAGGATAATGTAGGGTTACTCCTGCGGTAGCGTCTCACCAAGAGGGGGAGTTTCACCGGCATGCGGACAAATAAAAATCTTTCATTGGTGCTTTTCAACGTGTATAACAGTATGCTTGTGAGTTTTTAACGCTAAATATTTCTTCCTCCTTATTTTTCCCGGGTAAATACGATATTATTCCGTGCTTCCCGTATTATAGTGTTGGAGTAACTTTTGCGATTTACATTTTTGAATTTAACCTTCCTTATCTCCTATGGCATCTAACATTTAACTTGAGCAGTAACTTAGAAGATGTCTATTTCTAATTTAAGTAACTTTACCGATCATATTTCGCGCTTTAATGTATTTTGTACTTTACTTTTGTTGTAACTGCTAACCAGGAAGGGGTTTAAGCTCTTTTCTTTGAATCGATCGAGTAAGTAAAAGTGATTATTGAAGATTATACTTATGATTGAACTGATTATAGAATAGAATCCTTTATTTGTATCCTTGTAAGTAAATTATAATTTAAATAAAAGAATGTATATTTTTTCCCTTTTTTACATCACCATTTAGCTGAGTATATGTAGATTGATCATATATTATTAAATTATGTACTAGAGATAATAAGGCTTTTTCTTTGATTAAAAACTGATTTAGGACCCAATTGAATTTAATGATCAATTATTTTATGAAGTTAAAAAAAGTTAAATATCGGCAAATAATAATTTTTAATTAAATGAAATGCAAACCTATTTTTTATCGGTTTTAATTCATTTATGAAAAAATATAATAAAAAATCATGATTTCGCTTTAAATAAAATATTATTAATATTCTACACTGATGCCTTTTTATTTTTATTATTTTATTTTTGATTATTTGTTTTAAATTATTTAAAAAAATAATCTATTTAGTTATTATTATACAGCGGTAAAATTTAATCGTTATTATTAATATTACAAAAAATAAAGGAAAATTAAAATTATTATTTTTTTAAAAATAAAAGAAAAGAATAATGATAGTATTTTTTTAAACTAGTTTCAGAGCAGTATAAAAATACTTAATTTACATTTTTATTTTTATTTTTTTGAATAGACAAAGTCTATTTATATAATCTTTTGTAGTGATATGTAGTGTAAAAAAAAACTATGTAACTACAACAAATCATACAAATCAAGGCATACTAATTTAAGATGTAGTATTTTAATACTTTTTAAAAACTATTAATAAAAATAATTAACTGTTCTTATATATTGATGTCTACATTTTTTTAAAGGAAAGTTCAACTATCGATACTTCGGTCTCGTGAGTTTAATTCAATTCTTCGATTGCAATTTGATTAGTCGATACTAAATATTTTGAATCTCTTGGTAGCTTTATTTAAGTATTAAAACGTGTTTACTTTCCATTTAACCGTGTTTTATGAAGCTGATAATCTATGAGAATTATTTACTGGGAAATAGTTACTTACAACAACTGTTTCAAGATATATTAGATATTTTAATAATTCTACGAAGGGTTTTTAAAAGAATTTCAAATGGGTAATTTAGGTTTGTGTTGTCTGTTGAGTAACAAAAACTACTTTCTATCACGATGCGGATATCGACAAACGTAAGATCGATATAGACACGAACGAAGTTATATGTTTTGGCCTTATTGAGAGATACTATGTTTGAAAGGTAGACGGTTTCATAGAGCTTAGCGAAGTAAAGTAGAGATGTAGAAGCGAGCTCTGGACCGCACAGCTCCTTCATACCGTACTCGACTGCAAAATGATTTTTTTGGCTTGAGCTCAACACCCTCCCCCCACTCTAACCACCTCTTCAACTACCCATGAATTAAATAGAAGACTTGTGAATTAAATATCTACCTCTGCTCGGACTATCTCTTCTTTTTCCTTCAACCACGAACCTTCTCTTAAGAACTTTTCTTTACTTAGTCCACCCCCTCCGGTTCGTGATATACATTAAGAAGAGCTCTCTTTCTATTCTCTTAACTTGTGGTAGTTAGGAGCTACATAAAAAATACATTTTTCTTCGTTTCCTTCGAATCCCCTCCCTATCCTGCCCTCTTCTATTTCTGTTGTCGTGTCTCTTTTTTTGGAGGGGGGATTTTTCTTGAAAGAATCGTAAAAAGAGTCACCGCCTCTGCGTTGTTAACCCTACTTATTTTTCTATCGTCATCATTTGTGACTGAAGAGATTTCGTTCTTTCTTTCTAGTTTAAATTATTCTTTCCTTGAACTCTTCTGAGAAAAGAAAGAAAGAAACCTTGATCGATTGACTCTATACCAAAAGTCTTGTGAACTGTAACTCCACTTATGCATTTATTCATTATATCCGTCTCATCTGAAGTAATCACTAGTTGTCACCTCAGAAAAAAGAAATGTACCAATTATTGGGTGTCTTCCGGAATCAATTATGGATGTAAGGAATATTTATCTTCAACTTAAAAGGCATATACTGTGTGTACTCCTTAACAAAAAACTGAGGGGAGTAACAATCTAAAGAAAGTGTACGATTACGATGTTCTTCTTTAGACTTTCTCCCCTTATAAGGGACCTAGCGTGACCGTGTGGGTTCATCAATGGATCAGGAGGTCGGGGTTCAATCCCTCGCCGTGATACTCTGATTTACATGGCTCACTAATGATCACATCATACTCGCTTCGGCGGTACAATGTACAGAGGTATGATGGTGTGAAGTAGCTGGAACTCTCTACCACAGGGATAGTAAAAAGGGCCCAAATGAAGGCCTAATTGCTAGGTTCGAACAAGTTGTTCGTCCTACCCGTATCTTACTACTACTACTACTCCCCTTATAAAAACAGAAGTATGATACTCCTTTGTCCCAAAGTAATTGGACTAAAAATACTTTGTCTTAATTTTTATTTAGTCAAAGTTATTTATACTAAAAAAAAAACATGGGGGAATAACAATCTATTGAAGTTCCTCTACTGCTACCATTAGTGTGTCTTATGATGGTTTCCATTCGACATTTTGTATCTCTCTTCTTCTCGTATGACGATTATATCTTAAGAACTGTTACTAAGTAAAAGTAAATCCCAACAAAAACACCTGTGTAAAAAATAAGCCAAGTCTCGCGCAAAACGTTGTGACATCATTGGTTTAGCCGAGTCTCCCACTGTCCAAGTAAGTTCTACTAGGTCTAATTTATCCACTACAAGTAAGGGATGTTGTTTGTCTGTTGTCTGTCCCCCTCTCTATTCTCTGTCCCTCACAAAATCAAACTTTTCTTTCCCAAATCACTCTGCACGTTTACATTTAAAAACATCTTATGACTTGGAAATTACTCAACACAAGTAAGTTAAACAGTTTGTTGTTGCTTAAAATATTTTTCCTTTGGTTTTTATTAAGACTTTTAACAAATAAATTGTTATACAATGTCGTATACAACTTTTTATCCTCGTGCTGGGTAATTAATACTCTGTATTAATGTGAGTAAAATAAAACTTTAATTTCGAAAATCTCTACTAGAAAGCGCTAGTTGCATAAGTTATAATTTTTATTAATTTTTAGCATAGCCGATTTTCCTTTTATCCATGAGAGGGGGCAAAGAACCAGATTTTGTAAGTTTTCCTTTCTTTGTACATTAAACTGTACCTTTATATACAAAATTTCAAGTTTCTAGGATTGCTAGGAGTGCCTTAGAATTATGATTAGTCGATAGATCAATGACTAAATAACAAAACTTTAGGCTCATATATCTTATGAACTAATATTATGGGTTGAGGTGTGACATTTTTATTTCTGGTTTAGTTTGTCATAAAAAAAATAGGATGAATTCTAATTTAAAATTAATTTTACGTATCTGAGGATCTTTAATAAGATAATAGAGGGAGGTCTAAAATGCCTTGATATGGTTCCAGTAAAGGATGATACGGTTGTACTTGACTTGGCCGGGGGCACTCCTGTGCCCTCAGATCCATCAGTTATATAAATTTTCGCTGGATAATAAAAGTTATATAACTCGTTTATATTTAATTATCTAAGTTATGAATACATACATATGAGTGGTGTATGTCAACATATAAAAACGTTTATATAATATTAAGACATTTTCGTTTGACAACAACAAAATTACATTATTATTCTTCATGTTATGTAAAAAAGAATAATGAAATTATGTAGACTTCAATCATTATTACTATCTCAATGAACATGCAATTAGAATTAAAGAAGGGAAACAAGAGACAATTAGAGATATGAGTGTTTGATCTAAGTAATATAATGTTCTCACGATTGTTTTGTGATTTGCCTTTTCTGCTTCATTTAGATACAAATAATTCTATTGTGTCGATTTTAATGTTTGCCTATTAAAACGTAAAGACATTAAAAAGTTATATGGAAAACCCCTCGTTTTAGTAAGGAAGGGATATTGAAATTGCCTATTAAAGTTAGCTTCTTAATTAAGGATTTTAGCAACTCCGCTCAAATTATGGGTTTACCCTTCGGTCAGAACTCTTTTAAACATAGATTTTAAAAAAATCCTACTTCAATATTTATTAATTTTACTACATTTTTTGTGTTTTAAGGTAGATGAGCTTTTACTTTCAGTAAAAGAAAGAAGAAATTATTTAAAAAAAAAAAAATACTTAAAGATTTTTAATTAGTTCGCTATATACCTTTAAAGATTTGTCTCTTTGGAATTATTTAAAGAATAAAGGGTTTTATCAGGAAATACATTTTCCTTTTTGTTTCTAGGCTTATTTAAGGTAACAAAAGAATTGTAATCATTCTGAATAATCTTTTTTGAATAATTAAAAAAATCCCAAGACAGGATCTGTTTTAGACATTATTATGGAACAATTTTGGTCTCGTATCTGTCTGTTATCAGTTGGTCGTTCAAATATTTTGTGAACCACCCTTAGAGCAAGAAAGGGGTAGAGGGAACAATACTATAGAATCTGGGTCTCAAAAAGTGGTTCATTATGCTACACCCCTATACTAAACCTCCCAAGCGGAAGTTTGGTGAAACAGTATCGATATCTCGATAAAAAACTCGAAATTTATCTGATATCAGCTGATAAGAATAAGCGGTCTTTTGTTACGACATTTAATATTTTTATTTTTTATTGATTTTTCTTCATAAATATGCACTTTAATGTTCGTAGTTAACCTTATTAATTATCTAAAGGCAGTAACGTCGTTAATAAACCTGTAACAGTTCCTAAATAACCAATAGCAATCTTCTTTGAGTGGGGTATCAAATAAATGCTACTGATAAGGATTTGTTGACAACCGTCTATGGCAGGGTTGGCACCTGGGTGGGGAATATTAAAAAACCCACCCGGGTAAAATGAAAAAAACCCATGTTAATTTCCCCGGGTTTTTTTAAAAATATATACAGTAAAAATATTTTATTCTTTTATATCAAGTATTCTTGTGTGATTGCAAGAGCTGTGAAACTAAAAAATATGCAGAATGTCACATATATCCTAATTCCATGATAACTAGAAATTATTTTTGAGCTTTGTATGGCTTAAATCTTCTGCAATCCTGTTTATTCCCAAAATTCTCTATTTTATTCTTGGGCAAAAGCAATTTTTATTTATATCAAAATGTAAATGTATACATATGTATTATACTGAAAAATTAAACTACTTTAATATTATTAAAATAAAATAATATAAACTAGGGGGCTCCGCCCACTACTCGCTTCGCTCGTCAACCCCAGAAAAGCGGCCATTGCCATGAACCTTCGCTTATAGAAATCTTTAATTATTTAAACTTCCATAACTTTTTACAATTTGACACTCTCACTGAACTTGTTCGTTACAAAACTTTTATAATAATATAGATAGATATAACAATGTAATGTACATAAAATGTAGGCTCTAAAATAAATACACCCTATTACTTTCTCATATAAAGAGGAAGTATTGTGATGGCGCGAAAAATTGGATTTTCAGATTTTGATGGTGTTACACGTTTTGAGGTACCCTGAGTCCAAAAAAGTACTTAGTTTTTAAAAAATGTCTGTCTGGGCAGACGCCTAGAGCCTAAAGTACTGGGCCGATTTTGACAAAGTTTAGCATATATGTTCAGAAAAATCATACCCCAAGGCGAAATCGAGAAATGAAATTTAGCTCCAAATTTGAGGGTGCTATCCCCCCCTAAAAAGTGAAAAAAAATTTTTCGCGAAAACGGTTCCGATGATTTTAATTAAAAAATTCTAAAATGTGGACAATTTAAATACGAATCTAACGATATAAGCCGTTTTCCTGGGAATAATCTAGTTATATAAGCTAATAAATGGGCTAAGTAATTATGGACTCGTATATGAAAAAGTTTGTCTGAGTTGCCTTGGACCGATTTTTATTATTAATTTTATTATTATTATTTCGTAGAAAAAACCTAATACTTATATGCTTATTTATAGGGTTTGCTAGACACAATTGTCATTTTAATAAGATTTGTTACATTTTACTATGTTAAAAATAACTATTTTTTAAAAAACCCAAATAACCCATAAAAACCCAGAAAAACCCGGGTTTTATTAAAAAACCCAGGTGGGTTGGGCTTTTTCCATAAAACCCGGGTTTTTTCCAACCCTGAGTCTATGGGTACAGAAAGACAAGGAATAGACCAATAAAACAAGAACCAGTGACCACGTGATCTCTTTAGTTGGGATTGAGCTCGCTTGAAAGTGTTAGTATAGGGGTGAAGCATAATAAACCACTTTTCAAATAAGTGGTTCAGTCATATTACCTAGTATATTTATATTATGTAATTAATTAAGGGTTGAACATCTTCTGTTCACAATTAACATTGTCTACTGCAATTTTTTGACAATAAAATAAACTATTTTACTTCTTGGGGTTTATTTAACACGATGTGAAAAATACTACATTTCCGATATAGCAGGGGAGCAAGGAGTAGTAAAAAGAGAGTAGAATTATGCCCTCGAACAACCCTTTTACGAGAATAAAACGTTTTTAATGTTCTTTCTTTTCTCTCTTGACAACAGCTTTTATATATTTCTTTTTTTGTTAAACCAATAAAACTCTTATTTAAATCTAAGAGCACTTTGTCTCTCGTAGTATTTGTTGAACACAGATCTTGTTATCCTATTTCTTTACTCCTTTATCCTTTTCCTTATCCTTTCTTTATTACTTAGTTTCAATTTTTATACTTTCATTCATATTTTATAAAGGTATTATCTAAAACAAAATATATATATATAAATATAAATAATACACACACACACACACATATATATATATATATATATATATATATATATATATATATATATATATATATATATATATATATATATATATATATATATATATATATATATATATATATATATATATATATATATATATATATATATATATATATATATATATATATATATATATATATATATATATATATATATATATATATATATATATATATATATATATATATACAGGGTGTCCCGGGTCAGGACCGACAAACTTTGGGATATGATAGTACAGTTAATTTGGAGTAAAAAAAGTTCTATAAACCATGGTCCTATTCTCATTTGTTTTCTAGCTATCTTATTTTTAACTTTTTTTTGTAAAACGTGACTTTGACTTAATAAATTGGCAATATCATTGGAAGTAATTAAGCTAGAATGATAAATGATATACCACCTGAAAGAGCATGAAAAACTCTTAAAGACAAATATCATTTCAGCTATTAAATTTCATTTTTAGTCACACGTTAATTCGTTAGAACTTGAAAATAATAAAATTTAATTAAAAAAATAAAATGTTAGAGCTTGTATAACTACTGTATTGTATTAGATAACTATGGGTGCAAAACTCCTTAAAGTTGGCGCATTTACTAAGCTTCAAAACGATACTATTAAATTTAAAATATTGCAACGTGAAGTATCCGAAATTGTGATGAAATTCCAAAAAAACATGTCCTACTGTAAGCTGAGATAGGGTTGGGGGAATGGGAAGTGCCCTGAAAATGCAAACGTCGGGTGATTTGTTTTCTTTTTCTTTTAAGGTGCTCTAGTATAATAAAAAGTTAAAGTCAGAGTTTAGTCATAGTACCCGTGTGGTACCAATCATGGTACCAATGATACTACAGTCATTGTGAAGTCATAGGACCTGATGAATCTTATAATTATTAAGGGTGTAATAATTTATTATTATTACGATAATTAATTATTTTTATAATAATATTCTTTGTAACATAACTAAAATTGTATTGTATTAATTGAATTATCTTATTACTTTGTTAAAAAAAAATCATTAAAGATGAAATAGAAAAGTGTAATAATAAAATAAACCGATCTTTTTCATTTATAATTAAAACTTCTGTAATTACTATAATAAATGTTCAAAATGGTGCCCTCCTTCATTCATACACATCCACATTTTTTAAGTCGAGATTTGCTGCATTTTATGGGAGTCGCTTTTTGGTCATTTATTTGACCCCCCCCAAACAGAAATCTAAAGGTGCAATGTCTGGTGACCTGGGTGGCCAAGCAACCGGTACTCCTCTTCCAATGCCCTATTAGGCTAGTGTTGAATGCAGCAAATCTGTACTTAAAAAATGTCGGATGTATATTAATGAAGAAGGGCACCATTTTGAACATTTATTATAGTAATTGCAGAAGTGTTAATTATTGTAAGTAAAGAAGGTCGATTTATTTTATTATTACACTTTTCTATTTTATTCTTTAATGATTTTTTTTTTTTTTTTTTTTTTTTTTCTTTAACTAAGTAATAAGATAAGTCAATTAATACAGTAAAATTTTGGTTTAGTTACAAAGAAAATTATTATAAAAATAATTAATTATCGTAATAATAATAAATTATTACACCCTTAATAATAAGATAAGACCCCTTATAAGACGTTTATCAGGTCCTATGACTTCACAATGACTGTATCATTGGTACCATGATTGGTACCACACGGGTACTATGACTAAACTCTGACTTTAACGTTTTATTATACTAGTGCACCTTAAAAGAAAAAGAAAACAAATCACCCGACGTTTGCATTTTCAGGGCACTTCCCATTCCCCCAACCCTATCTCAGCTTACAGTAGGACATGTTTTTTTGGAATTTCATCACAATTTCGGATACTTCACGTTGCAATATTTTAAATTTAATAGTATCGTTTTGAAGCTTAGTAAATGCGCCAACTTTAAGGAGTTTTGCACCCATAGTTATCTAATACAATACAGTAGTTATACAAGCTCTAACATTTTATTGTTTTAATTAAATTTTGTTATTTTCAAGTTCTAACGAATTAACGTGTGACTAAAAATGAAATTTAATAGCTGAAATGATATTTGTCTTTAAGAGTTTTTCATGCTCTTTCAGGTGGTATATCATTTATCATTCTAGCTTAATTACTTCCAATGATATTGCCAATTTATTAAGTCAAAGTCACGTTTTACAAAAAAAAGTTAAAAATAAGATAGCTAGAAAACAAATGAGAATAGGACCATGGTTTATAGAACTTTTTTTACTCCAAATTAACTGTACTATCATATCCCAAAGTTTGTCGGTCCTGACCCGGGACACCCTGTATATATATTTATATATATATTTATATATATATATATATATATATATATATATATATATATATATATATATATATATATATTATGTGTGTGTGTGTGTGTGTGTGTGTGTGTGTGTGTGTATTATTTATGTATATTTTTTTTTTTTAGATACCTTTATAAAATATAAATGAAAGTATAAAAATTGAAACTAAGTAATAAAGAAAGGATAAGGAAAAGGATAATCGAGATCTGTGTTCAACAAATACTACAAGAGACAAGTGCTCTTAGATTTAAATATGAGTTTTATTGGTTTAACAAAAAAAGAAATATATAAAAGCTGTTGTCAAGAGATAAAAGATAGAACAATAAAAACGTTTTATTTTTGTAAAAGGGTTGTTCGAAGGCATAATTCTACTCTCTTTTTACTACTCCTTGCTCCCCTGCTATATCGGAAATGTAGTATTTTTCACATCGTGTTAAATAAACCCCAAGAAGTAAAATAGTTTATTTTATTGTCAAAAAATTGCAGTAGACAATGTTAATTGTAAACTGAAGATGTTCAACCCTTAAATTTGACAAGTTGGGATACCAAAAATTTCTCCATTTGTATGGTTAACATTGGTATTCCTAATTGATTTTATTGTGATACCATTTCATTGTACTCTAAACTGTTAGGATTAAAGAGCCAGTAAAGCCATTATAAAAAAAATTTTACGTAGAAACAAGTGCCAATTTGTGTTGCGTCCTCGTGTCCGGGCTCTGGCCATCACATGTGTGTAAATAAAATATTGTTTGACACATTATAAAATATTTATGTAGCAAAAACCTTCTACCACAAAGGGTGTGTTGACAATTTACCAAATCGAACGAGTTCGTAAGACGGCATACTTGGCTCAGCCATTTCAAGTTGACGGCTGTTTTAAAGTTTAGTTTATAGTTATAACTTTTAAAGCTTTTATTTTAATGTCGTGAAACAAATTCCTTTAAACATATTTTTTAACGCAGTAAAGCTACACCAAAAGCTGTAGCTCAATCGAAGGTATTCACTTTGAAGATTTTTAGGGATGGGGATATTTTCATTTCTTATAAAATATCTGACGTCTAAAAAATTCCTTAAATATATATTTTTGGTTCTTGACATTGAGTAACATTGATTTTTACATTTTTTTGTTGACGTGTCAATAAAATAGAGGATTGACTTGAAAAATGCAATATTTAAGGACACATAGCTTAAATATAAATTGGTACAAAAACGAAGCCAGATATATATATTTACCCAGAGCGTCCTCGACTTTCATTTATCACCTTACGTGACGCATAAAATCGACAGTCAGGCAAACACAGGACTCTATAAAGCTCCATGTTTGCTCGAGGTTTGCCTAAAACCCTAAAACAAAGCCATAATAATAATTTGACTCCACGACACCACCGGAAATAGAAAGTGTGCGTGTTTAGATTTTCAATTTAACTTTTATCAAAAGCGGACAAAGTGTTTTTAAGATATAGAGGCTCCTAAATCTTGGAGAATGTTGTTTCATTTTTCCACCACTCTAATTTTCTGTCAAACAACTTTTTTTATACAACATCAATGTTATACCGTGTTTGCACACTGCAATAGGCTACACAATATGTGAAAGACACTAAGGGATGTACCACGCAAGCGTGACACATAGGAACTCTTCCAACATCAGACATTACGTCATTGAGATGTTGCCTCGGCATTACCCCATGTCCTGCATCGATTCGTCGCGTCCAACTCATCAGGGGCCCGACGATGCCCACTCAACTCTGTATTATATCAGTACCAGATCAAGAAGATCAGCAGATATAGATATACATCTCAATGATGTAATGTCTGATGTTGGAACAGTTTCTATGTGTCACGCTTGCGTGGCACATCCCTTGGTGTCTCTCACGCATATTGTGTAACTTTTTTATAACTTAACTATTTATTAACTTTTTTGTGAAATTATAATTACATATTGAAAGTGTTTATATACGCCATATTCTATATCTGCCATAAAATACATCTTTGGCAATATTCATCCTAGTTTTTCCTCTTATTTTGTCAGTAATGTCGGTCTCAGTTTATTACCTATTCTTTTTGTTGTCAATTCCGTGCTTCAATTTATCAATCTTGCAAGGGCTGTTTCAACTGCGAACAAGGAGAGGGAAGGAAAATGGGGGTTAGAATTAGGGACAGGCAAAAGTCGTTCATTGCATCGAACGGGTTGGAACTTGGAACTAAACCGAGTTCTTTTTACGGACCATAGAATCTTACCCTTCCCCCTTGACGGGGACTTTTGTTCTCTTTCTTCGCTCTAACAACTCCAGGTCCTACTCTTCCTCTGTCTCGGTTTTAGTCTTGATGAAATTTGATAAAATATAAATTTATTCTGATATTCGTTCTTTAAATAATTGAAGAAATAATGAGATAAAACACGTTGAAAACACCTTTTTAAGTTTTGTTGCTATGGTGGATGGATGATGAGGTGTAAAATAAAGAACGAATTAAACCATGTTTTCTTGAGACGTTACGACCCTTCTTTTTTATAACTTTTAAGTAGTCATTCTACTTTAATTTTAACTCAAGATATTGGAATGTTCTCGGTGTGGAATTACCTTATAATTTATAATATAAGGTATATAATATAAGATAATTATAATAAGGTATAATTTAAGGTATATTATACCTCTTGGTATTGCGGGTTTAGTTGCAGGTTTATATTGCTATATTTTATAATAATTATTCATGTTATGTGTAATGTTTAGTTATTTAAATGGTTGTCTTTATATTATACATAATCTTTTAAATTAAATATTAGATGAGTATTGACCCTCCCTTATAGAGAGAGATTTTGAAATTGTTTTAACATTTTTTTTAACTACTGCACAACACTACACTATATGTAAGTATTTTGACTAAAAGATCTTAAATTATAGTAAAGTTTTACATAATTTATTATTAGACAAAATATGTATAGGATTCTTTGTTAATTAATTGATAAAATGATTTTATGAATTTAGAAACAAGGACCGAGGATGACCTTAAAAAAGGTCGAAACGTCTCAAGAAAAAATTGATTAATATTCGTTCTTTTTTACACCTTATCATCCATCCACCATAGCAATAAAAAAATAATAAATTGAGCTAAAAATATTTATATTTTATTTATACAATGTGCATATGTGTATGTGTGTACGTGTACATGTATGTAAATAATTACACTTTCTCAACATGGAAATGCCATGTTGCCACATTGATTAGACCAGTAAATATTTAATTACTCTAATGTTACTGGATGAAAGACAACCTCCAACATGCTCCACATTCTAGCACACCCATCTGTCTAAAAATTTATTTTTAGTGCCTATAAATTCAGACGAGCGTCGTGGCCTGCCTTGCAGGAAAAATGTTAATAATAAAATGTTAGCCATCCATCAATTTTGTAATAATTCTAATCAGTGTGGAAGAAAATGTTATATGTATGTATTTAATGTAGAATTTTGAACGGGGCATTTGTTGATCTAAATTTACTCTACAGACATAGCTCGATTCGATTTATTTTATTTTAACCTTTGTTCTCCTTTTATGGTAGCTTTTTATTTTTGGACCATTAAGACAAATGTTTTCCCATTCCATCCTCTCCCCCAGCCTCTTTAAAAAAATCGGGATATCTCTCCAATTGATGTAATAGAAATAACTAAATTGTATCCCAAAGTTTTTATTGCAGAGAAATATTTATATTCTATAAAGATATTAAATTGAGTTCTAAAACAAATATCCAGTAGAATAAGGCAAATGTTTTTTTGCTTCTGCTTAATATGTCATGGTACTTTTATCGATTTATTTTTTAAAGGTCCAAATATTTACCAAATTCTTGTTTTCCTCTAAGTTAAAGTCTGGTCTGCTTTTTATTATTTCAAACTACATTTCCCGCTATATAAATAAATAGTTGTATTTAGTTGGTATAATGGTTGTATCTTATTATTATAATAATATATCTTGGATACTGTATTATAGCAATAAGAAAATACACTTTAGCAAATAATAAAATTGAATATCCCGATTATTTTTATTATTTTGAACATCAACTCGGGGCACATGTTCGGGGTATAAATAAATCCTAAAGAACGGGATCTGTTTTACCCCGGTCAGATAAATAAAATGATACTTTTGTTATTACAACGCTTTTTCTTGAAAAACATTTTTTTTTTCTTTTACTCTCAACCATCCATTTTTTTTCTTGAAACATCAATGGTCAAATGCTGAAAAAATAAGTAATATTTTCTCATAAACTTTTTTTTGTTTTTGAGCTTACTGAAGCATTTTTGATCAACAGAATTGGGTTTCATACATCAGTGAATTATGCGTCCAAGCTTGCCGAAAGTATCGGAAGCAATGTAATCCTTCTGAGGAACAAAAAATTTTTTATGTCTCCGAGACAGAAATCCTTTTCAAACATCAGGAAACATTTTTGGTTCCGTGTCTGTCTATCGCTCAATTTTGGCGAACCAAAATATCTTAAAGACTACTCGTCCGTTTAATGAAATTTGTATGATAGATCGTAATTAGCTAATTGGCAGTCCCATATAGTTCCTTCTGTTCTTCCCATAACCTTCTGCGCCCATTTATTTCTCTTCAACTTGCGTACAAACATACATTTTTTACACCTATATCTTCAAAAGTTCTTTTATGATTTTTAGAAATTTGGATGGTTAGTTGAAAGTAGAGGGCAAATAGCACCCACCAGGTACTTTAATTTACAAAAAGAAACAAAAAAAAAACGGGTACCTCGGAACTTTTCCTCACTTCAGAGGCCACTAAAGTGGCTTCTCCTGCTGCTTCGCAGCAGAAGGAAACAGCATTGGACGTGGTCAGTACTTGGATGGGTGACCGTTCTGAACTAACTGATTTATTATCATTTTTACAAAAAAACAACTTATTTTTAATACCTATATTTTATTTAATTATTTGAAGTTTGGCGGTATTTTGACAGATGTAAACAAACTTTGACGTCATCAAAATTATCACACTAATAAATAATTATATTCACTTATAACTAATAAACTAATTAATAGAATTTCATCGGTTTTTTTTTTATATTTGTTCCTTAATTTTTTCCGGTTCCAACGATAAGCTATAAGTCAAAAACTTATATGTAATTTCAGTATTATTAACCGTCAAAGTTTCAAAATTCAAATATTTTTAACTTCAAAATGGCAGCCAAAATCAAAATGAAATTTAGTGGGCTTGTTTTTCATACAGAGAAGTACATTCGAGCCAAATTTCAACTCGATCAGGACCATTTTCGATTTATTACGATTTTTTTAATTTTTGCTGACTCAGCAAACTGGGTTCAAGATGGCGGAAAAAGTTGATTTTCCGGGTGGCACAACTACAGGTTAGGACTGATTTTTCTGCCAAGTTTTAATTCTCTAGGTTAAATACCTTGGGCGCTACGATGATAACACACATACACACATACATACGTCATGCTGAAAACCACTCAGGAGGTCTTAAAAACACCTAAAACGGATAATTCCGTTGAAATCTCGAAAAAAAAAATGTTTGGTGAAACAATACTGTTCCTACTATTAGTAGTGAGGAAAAGTAAAAAAAAAAATTGACTTATTAAAAAAATAGACTGACAATTAGTGTAGCATATAGCTTCCTCGCATCCTATCCACCTACTTTACTGATTTTATGCTTCTACAAGCCAATATTGTATCATTTGTTTAATTGTTTCCCCCGTTTTTTTAAACTGTCAAAATTGTTTTGATTTTTTACATGAATTAAAGTATCAGTTTAGCAAAAAGTTGAAGAACGCAGACGATTCAAATTAATCTGGGGCTATCTGCGGGTTTCTTTCAATAAAATTTCATTTAAATCAGATAAGTACTTTTGAAGCTATAGGTGTAAATAAATGTATGTTTGTGCGCATGTGGAAGAAGAAACAAATGGGCGCAGACGGTTGAAACTTATATGGGAACAACAATGCAATGACCTACCACCCAAATCTCATTAAAATAGGACGTGTAGTGTTTAAGATATGTTGGTTCACAAAAATTGAACGACAGACCGAAAGACAGACACGGAACCAAAAATTTCTGCATGGTTTTTCGTTTTTCAGAACGACCACTTAGCTTCCGTTACCTTCGGTAAGTTCGGAAGAAAAAGGGGGGAAACAATTAAATAAATTGGGCAATAATGGCTTGTAAAAGCATAATATCAATAAAATACGTGATTGGAAGTGAGCAAGCTATGTGCCACTCTAATTGGCTGTCTATTTTTGGACGGTCTGGAGGACAATATTTTCTCTTTAACGAACTACTTCGATCATAATTGATTCTTCGTTTTTCTTAAATTGCATCCAACGGTTTTTAGTCTGTCGTCTGTCTGTAGAGAACCACTGTTTAGTTTTCAATGAAATTTGGCAGTCTTGATCAAACAGGCATACCACCAGGAAAAATCGAAAAAATAATTGTAGCTAAATCTGGGGGTTCCAAACACAAATGTAAAAAAGAAATCCTCGAAAACGTTTTCAACGATTTTGATTTACATTTATTTTATATTATATTTGATATTTACTACTTGGCCAGTTTCTGAATGAGGCATGAGGCATGAAACATCAGTATAATGTGTAGTCACATAGGAGTTGCGTGGGATAGTAAGAAGGAGAGAACTTAGATGAAAAGAAATAGGTTCTAGACCCCCTCACAAAATAGTCAGATTGTAAATTCTAGGCTTAAATGTTTATTGCTGTTTAAAGGTATAGGAATATAAAATAGAGATGGCACAAAATCATAAACGTTATTAGGACCCCTTGCTTAAAAAATCGGTCCGAGACAACTCAGACAAACTTTCTCATATACGAGTTCATAATTATTTAGCCCAGTGTTTTTCATTTATTAGTTTTCGTAGGTACATTTAATTATTATTGAACTTGAACATTTTATAAAAATATGTCGTAAAAATAACTTATCCTCGGCGGGGAATCGAACCCGGCCTCTATCCGTCCGCGTCTAAAGCTATTTTCTCTGGAACTAGGTTTTTGCTAGGACAACTACTTATATCGTTAGATTCGTATTTAAATGGACTAAATTTTAGAAATTTTTAATTAAAATCATCGAAACCGTTTTTTAGAAATAATTTTTTTTTCAGGTTTTTTCAGAGTTTTTGGGGGGTAGCGCTCACATATTTGGAGCTAAAATTCATTTCTCTATTTCGCCTCGGGTTATGATTTTTCTTAACATGTATGCCAAATTTCGTCAAAATCGGGCCAAGCAGTTTAGGCTCCAGGCGTCTGCTCAGACAGACGACACTGGTAAATCCGTCAAAATCGAATTTTCCTACCATCACAATACTTTCTCTTTCTATAAGAAAGTAAAAAGTATTTAGAAAAAGTTTGTAGTCTACCATCTGTAGTCTCTGTTGATGCATGGACCTGTTGTTATAACATTTACCTAAACAACTGGGCAGATTTCTTACTTGTTTAGAAAAATTATACTCAAGGGCGAAATAAAGAAATTAATTTTAGCTATAAATTTTCTGGAGTTACCTCCAAGAAAACTAAAAAATTCTATTTTGTAGTCCATGTATGTTTTCCGGGGAAAAACAAAATAATTTCATCAATATCTCGGAAACTAGATTATAATATGAACTAGATTAAATATGATAATGATTCCATTTATACTTCCGACGTTCCCCAGCACCCTACAACTGTTCTTGCTTCCTTTGCCGACGATAAGTGTATCTTATCCTCATAAGTCGCCACATACAGCCTCCGACCATGTTCAACAGCACCTTACACTCCTGGAATCTTGGTTCAAAAAATGGCGGATCAAAGTAAATGAAACGAAAAGCTCTCATGTGACCTTCGCTCTAAGGCGACATGTATATTGCGACATGTGCATGTGTGAACCAGTAACCCTTAATCAAATCCCTATTCCTCATTCCAGTTCTGTCCGCTACCTGGGGCTACACTTAGATCGTCGTTTAACATGGGCAAATCACATCAAACATAAACGCCAAACATGTAATACACGCTATAAACTTTTACACAGACTCTTACACAACACATCTAAACTCAACATGCAAACCTACATGGATAGAACTCTGGGGTTGCACCAAACCTTCCAATTCCTATCGTATCCAATCACTCCAATCCAAGATCCTACGAAAAATAGCTGACGCTCCCTTCTATGTTTCAAATATCGTCCTTCATAACGACCTCAAAGTATCCTTTGTCCGTGAACTAGCCATTTCCCGATACAAATCCTTCCACGACTTCCTCTCTGACCATTCCAATCCACTAGTCCACAGTCTGTCTTCCCGGTCCATTCCTGACAATCCTCCTAGACGCCTGAAAAGGCAGTGGCCACGTGACCTCTTAGACAAATAAATATATTTATTTTAATATCATGAATTAAATTTATTAATTGTGCTTTATATTACACATAAAATATTTTTCGTCTCAATTTAGTAAGTGGATAGTTGCTTGCACTGGATAGTTGCTTGCACTGGATAGTTGCTTGCATCATGTCGTCTCAAGTCAAATATTCATAGAGATCTGTATTGCTTATAACAATGAAGTATTGTAGTTGCAGTAATTAAATAAAAAGTTAAAAAAAAAAAAAAAAAAAAAAAAAATGACAATACCTAACAATCAAAAACGAGATGTAATCGACCATCTGTAGATTTTTAATATATTTTATAATACATCAATTAAATTAAATAATATGAAATTTAAATTCAGTTATATCACGTATGCCTCGATAGCTTGCATAGAACAGCGTGGGCCGTTTTACTAATAATGTTAAACAGCTTCGAGCGTGGTCACTATTTGGTTAGGTGACCGTTTCTAGGGTAGCTGCTTATGTGAAGTGGTGAATAACTAGACTCAGACTACGTATTAATATACATATTTTGAAAACTACATCTGAAATAATTAATGTGCTCAATAATTAAATTTGAATGATAAGTCAAATAATTAAATTTGAATGATAAGTCAAATAATTAAATTTGAATGATAAGTCAAATAATTAAATTTGAATGATAAGTCAAATAATTAAATTTGAATGATAAGTCAAATAATTAAATTTGAATGATAAGTCAAATAATTAAATTTGAATGATAAGTCAAATAATTAAATTTGAATGATGATAAATGGTTAAATTTGAATGATGAATCAAAATTTGCCCATAGATATTCGAAAATTAATTTTACCTTCTAGTCGCTTTGCTTTCTTGTCCGATTTTAACGAAATATTTACAGTATATGAGTTATTATTGGATACCAAACGATAAATCTTATTGTGTGTAACGTTGCCCAGGTGCATTGTAGATTCGTGTTTAGGATACAAATAGTTGGGAAAGGTTTTCTTCATTTACACGTGTATTTCTCTTTGTTAAAAGAATTGTTACATTTATTATGCCAAAAGGCTTTAGGCTTTTAGTTGTCTTCTCAACTTTATATGTATTATTCAGTCAGAAACTGTTTCTTGCTCTCTAGATTTTGAATGTAAAATTTTTATTCTTTATTCAATCCCTTTTTGGATTTTCAGTTTTGATGAATCCTTTTTATAGTAACATTTCTTTCACTGATTTTCCCCTTTTTTATTTCGTAGTCGTTATTCTATTTGCAAAAATATATTATTAATTTAAAAAAGAGGCTTAGAAAGTAGAGTAGTTTCTTAACTTAAACCTGTTTTTATTACTCGCATTGTCCTGTGTAAGAATTTTGGTATAATTGGTGATTATTTTTAGATACTTTTTACCCAAATTTGTGGCCTTACTATATTTTTTTCCTTACAAAATTAAATAAACTTGTCCGAATACTATAAATGTATTGACTGCGGATAAAATAACTTTTAAGTAAATGTATACTAGCCTGCATTTACTATCTTCAATTAAGAGGCAAGATTTCCTTCAGTTTCACTTACTAGTGACTTTTTTACTTAACTGAATTAAAAATCTATTTAATTCATTTCATATTATTGAATATTTTTGCTTTAGATGTATTATGGATCAAATGTTGACACGAATTAATGAATGCATTTTAATCCCCCGCCGAGGTGAAGTTATTTTTATGATTATATTAGGTTTGTTCCAACAGAGCCTCGGACGGTTCTAGAACTGCCGGGGGCATGCGCAGTATCGAAAGACCGTTCCTACACGCTTCTCGGACGGTTCTGGAACTTTTAGTCCCGTGTTCCAACAGAAAGACGAACGGTTCTGGGACAGTCCTAGAACCTTGAAACCAGTTCCCGGACTGAAGCAGGAACTCGACGAGAACTACTAATACTAATATACGGAGGCGTGTAGGTTACACTACTACTACTGTTCAACTATAACCTGACATTTGTTTTCGTTTCTTTTCTTGATATCTCTGTTTCCTAGCGTGTTTTGTTTCTCTCTCCTCAGTTAATATTTATACTACTTCTTTCTTTCTTCTTTACGTATTATTTTTTATCATGGTAGTATATTGGAACAATAAAATATAATTTATATTTTATATATTATTTATTCCTCTTGATAATTAAAATTTCTCATAGCGACTTTGAGTCCTTTATAAGAATTATCTCCGATCTTTTTGTCTGTACATTGTACATCCGCCGATGATTTACAGACAAGAAAAAAAAACCAGATAAATTGTTCTTATAATTTTCTTTTTTGTAGTTTTGAACCCTTTATTTGTAAATATTTCTTAATGTGTGGTTGACCTTTTCTTATAAGGGTTTATTTTTAATAAGCCAAGATAAAATTCACATTTTATCATCCGAAACTTCATTCCGAGATCTCTGTGGAGGAAGGGTCTTACGAACCCGAGGATATCAATAAAATCCGTTTCATATACGTCTGTGCGTACGAATGTATGTACGTTCGTATGTAACTAAACCTTTAATAACATATCGCTTCAAGATATATCGTATTGAGATGCGGTTTGCGGCATTTTTTACAACTTTTGTCGGAAAAACTGATGGCGACAAACCCGAACATCGTAGCTCACGACGTTTCGGAGCTTTAGTCAATAGTCACTTGAGCACGAAATCGGTCTGTCGAGGATAACTTCAGTAGACATTATTTGATTTCTATTTTGTTTGGGGTATATATTATTATGTGTCCTATTTGGTAGATTGTACCTATACTTTTTGGGCACAAGCGGTTTTGGAGATATTGGCATTTTAATGTTTTTACTTCCATGAAAATGGGTGTAAATACTGAGTTCTCTCTTGATCGCGTATTGACTCCACAACATTTCATGGAAGTCATGTGTAGGCTTTCCACACCGGTACTTTTTATGATTTAACAGTTAATGTTTAAAAAAATTACAATTTATACAAACAAATTTTTAATAGGCAACTGAAACTAAAAGACAGGATTGTTACGAGCCTGACGAATCCCAAATGTGAGAGCGAAATATAATCATTTAGAAATGACAGTGTGATAAATTTGTAACTTTAAAAACTATTTGCCCTAATGTGCATTCTTATAAACTTTGTTGAGTTTAACAATAGAATATGTTAACAATTATATATGTTCACGTAAGTAATCCATTTCTGAGTGAACATAAACAAAACAAGTGGAGAGATACGAGGAAATTAAAACCGAAGATAAAGGGAGGTAACATGAAGGTTGCAGTTCTGAAAGAGTTCTAAAATCGTTCCAACAGGCTCCTCTTTTTGAATCAGTTCTGAACCAGTCCTCATAGACGCATGCGCATTAAAAAATCCTGAACTGGTTCTAGAACCATCCTCGAATTGGCTGTTGGAACAAACCTATTAATAACTTTTTTTGAACTCGTGTATAAGAAAGTTTGTCTGAGTTGTCTCGGACAGATTTTTTAATTTGAAAACGGTAATGTATTTAATTTATACGCTCAATATAATGTCCTGTACACCTTTACCTCTACAATGGTCGCCTGATAAGAAAGGGGGCATAGCTCCTTAAGTAGTTAACTATCTCGGTAGCGTCCGCCTTTCTGGGGTTGACGAGCGAAGTGAGGTAGGGATATAGTCCCCGAGTTATTATTTATTTTTATTTAATTTATTTTGTCTGTTAATCTTTTGCTGTTTACACTGAAAATAAATCATAATTTTCATTACTTGCTTTTTGTAAATTCTTACTGGAGGATCATCACTCTTTTTTGTTATATTTTTATTTTACGTTTACTGTCATGACGGACCAACATGTATCAATCTTTCTTATATTCTCATTCTAGACATATTCATTTTGTTGCTTCCTTGTTGTTATTATTTTTTCCTTCATTCTAAGATTTTATCGCATTCATCAATCATTTGTCTTTTTTCTACCTTTCTTCTTTTTACCTCATTATTTTTAATCTCAACGCAGATTATTCTTCTTTTTTTATAGGATATTTATACTACGCTGTGGTCATTCGTTTCGCTATAAGACTGATACGATAATTACTAAAATTTGAGGATCTTACTAGTGAAGTCTATCCTCTGAGTTAGTTAGTTATTAAATTAATTTATAGGTTGAGCCCGTTTTGCAAGCCTAAGCGCTCCACGGATTATTACTGTTATTACGTGGATTTAACAATGAACCTGTTAACATAAAATAAACCTTAGTTTAATTGTTCTTACTGCAGATTCGACTTCCAACAAAAAATAGTCAATATCAGTTAAATATGGGAGGAGGGGGGGGGGGGAGAGGAAAAAATAAGAATTTATTCTTATGAATTTTGCAGGAATGGTTAAATCGGTTTGTAAAAATAATCTTTTTTTCCGTGGTAGGCTGTGAAATAGTAACTTTAGAGCTTAAAAGACATAGCTAAAATCCATTTTTTCATTACGTGGACTTAAAAAATATTTTCATTACTCCTAGCTGTTAACCTCTTTTTAAGGTTTCTTTTTTTAAATCTTAAGTATGTACTATTATTTGTTATTATTATATTGATTATTGATTAATATTTAATGTTTTTTCATTGTCTGCTACCACGGAAGAAATAGCATATGCTACACGACTGTGAAGTGTTTTTCCTTTACCTTGGCAATATTTAAATGTAATTACCGCGGTAAAGAAAAAAATCACTTCACTGCCTAGTAACATAATATACTATTAAAGATGACTCAAGTCAATTTCGCAATACACTGATTTCCTTTGACGCCGATGGTGATTTTTAGCTGAAAGTTAGGTATAATTACAAGAGTGCTTTTATTTAATTCATATTTATTATATTCTTTGGAGCCAAGCCAGGTGTTCACCCATCATAGTGTTATAGATGGATAGCTACTCAAGTGATCTATATAAAGGTGGTCTCTATAATGCTGAGTGCGTCTAATCGGTTACGAATGTCAATGATACAACTTTATACAGCTGATGGAGTGAGTCGCTAACCCCGTATCGTCCATTTCATATATATGTAGTTTGTAGTTGTATAAGTCCTTTGGCACGCCAAGGCCCTCCGCGGGTCGTTGTAATTGTATGAGCCCTTTGGCTTTCTCGGGTTGTTGCGTCACTGGAGTTAGTTAGTTATTATATTAATTTAAAGGTGAGCCCTTTTGGCAGAAGCTCTCCACGGATTATTATTGTTATTATTATTATTATTATGGACCCACAAAAAATCGATGATGGGTAGAGTTTCCCGACAGGTATTAGAATCGTTTTTTGTCCCTGGAAAATAGTTTATCACTGTTATCAGTTATCAGTAATGCCTCATCACCTTATATATTGTGTTTCTTTAAGGTTTTTCCTCCATTCAATGACTGTTTAGACAGAATACCACCGTGTTTGTCTCTTCCGTGTTGTCAAAGTATTGTTATTGTGCGAAAATTAGATTTTAATATTTTGATGGATTTACACGTTTTGAGGTCCCCTGAGTCCAAAGAAAGTGGGTTTTAAAAAATATCTGTCTGTCGTCTGTCTGTTCAGACGCCTGAAACTACTGGACCGAATTAAACAAAATTTAGCATAAATGTTTAGAAAAATCATACCCCCAGGCGAAATCGAAAAATTAATTTTAGCTCCAAACTAAGGGGCTCTACACCCCCCCCCCCAAAAAAAAAACCTCTGAAAAAATGTAAAAAAAAATAGGTACTTCTCGAAAACTGTTCCCACGATTTTGATTAAGAAATTCTAAAATGTAGTAATTTAAATACAAATCCAACGATATAAGTCGTTTTCCCAGGAAAAGGACTGTCTAGTTTCTAAGAAAATAGCTTTAAACGCGG
The DNA here is from genome assembly GCA_951217055.1 of Gerris lacustris. Classification (NCBI taxonomy): domain Eukaryota; kingdom Metazoa; phylum Arthropoda; class Insecta; order Hemiptera; family Gerridae; genus Gerris; species Gerris lacustris. The sequence goes on from OX578276.1 coordinate 49,621,510, forward strand.
ACGGAGAGAGGTCGGGTTCGATTCCCCGCCGAGGAGAAGTTTTTTTATGATAAATTTTGATTAAATGTTCAATAATAATTAAATGCAACTATAAACACCGAAACTAATAAACGGAAATTACTGGGCTAAGTAATTATGAACTCTTATTTGAGAAAGTTTGTCAGAGTTGTCTCGGACCGATTTTTTTGCTCAATCCCTTGGGATTCCAATCCAAGGGTATAATTTACTCTCAATGGTATAATTTACCTCCGTTAGAAAAATATCTTTCTACCCCATTCTTGTCAACAGCTCTTGATTTTAAATTACTTCTGGCCAAAATATAGCCTTTAAAATTGAACAGCTGAGTTATTCTTAACTCTAGACTGAGGTAATGTAAATAAAATTCACAATTAAATTATAGTATTTTGGTGAGAAAGTATTTAACATTTTCACCTCAGTCCAAATACTTTCATTCTTATGAAAGTCCTTCCCTATCTGTGTATTAAATTGCTGTATAATTATAGGAAGATGATTAAGTTTTTAGTATCGAAAGAACTTAATCAGACTTAGATTTTTACTCTGCCTTACGTATTGTAAACTTTTTCATTAATAGTTGATGATTCCATTGTATTATTTTCATTTAATTGTTGTATATTTACTAACCGTGCTATAGAAGTTTCTTAAAGTTTCATCTTTTCCTTTTTGTGATCAAACTTTCATTGGAAATTAAAAAGCTTTACTTGGTCTGTTTTCTTTTCACGTTATACTTTACAGGTGACTCCTTCACTAAGATCCATTTTAACTTTTTTTTTTAACCTTGTGAAAGTTTATTAATAATGACCTGTAAAATTCATTACATTTTTTAAGTTTACTTTTTATCTGAGAAAACTTTTTTTTGTTATATTTTGAAGAGCAGAATTGTTTCTCTTGCAATATTGATAGATAAGATCTATCAGGTTTTATTTGTTCCTTCTTTTTTTTTTTTTTCTTTTAAAAAAAAAAAAAAAAATGAAATGTTAGTTTCCCGGTTGTTTTTCTTCCTTCTTTAAACAAAAGTTTAGATGATAAAAATGGGGTGGGCAAAAAGTCATCTAAGTAATTCGCTGTTTTTGCTAAGTTTTGAGTTGTTTTTGTTTGTTGAAACTTTGCTGAAGGGTTGAAAACATTGACGTGGCTATTTGCATGTACAAACTTGGTGGGACAAGATAGTCCGTAGAGGGGCGAGATCTACAGCGCTCCCCAGGGACCTGGTGGTCGCTTTCTAAACCACAACATGTGTCCTCATTATGTAGCTACAAGACCCCTTTCCTCTACTAACTACCCACTCACCTACGGTTTCACCTAACTCAAGTGGGATTTAAATCGTCATTTCATCAAATAACCTAGCCTAATTTAAATGTTAAAGGGAATTTAGATTTTTGTAAGAAGTTCTAGGAATAATCCTACTATAAACTTGGAAGGTAAAGAGGTCAAATAAAAAATAAATAAAGGCATTATAGATAAAAATATATCACCAGAGTATTATTCTATTGTCAAATATTGATATAAAGTTAAGCCAGGGCTAATAGCTCTGGAAAGTAAGGATGAGAGGGATGGCCAACCTCCAATAATAATCTATATTTTTGTTTGAAAGAAATAATGCATTTATATAAACACGGAAATAAAAATGATTCGAAACAAAAATTAAAAATGCCTACATTAATTAATATTTATGCCACTACTCTTACCTTGTTTGAATTATTAATCTTTTTATTTGTTACGGATTATCTTTAATTACATTAGTTATCTATTTTCAAGCTTTATATCGCAGAAATACAATAATTATATTGCTTCTTTTAAGTTCGTTTTTGAACATAACTTTTATAACATTCGATTTTTCTTTTAACTAGATGCTATGCCTATCCTGATACATGTGCTTGGTTTAAATTATTTTATCTACATTCGGCAATACCTCAAGGACGAATTGGCCTACATTATGAATGCATATATACTTCTTGTTTTGTTATAATTAATTTGCCTTCCGATTTAACCAAAACTAACTGTAGACTTGTTATCGCTCTAAAAGATAAAATAAAATCTTTAAATTCAAAAATTCCTTAACCATAATGCGTTTAAAATTACCCCAAAAAACCTTACAGAGTCCCACATTAATTTCCAGCTTCTGCAACCATTGATTTCTCTCTCTGTTGTACTCACAATTTTGCTTCCAAGCTTAACGAAGGTAACGGAAGCTTTAATCGTTTTAAAGAACGAAAATTTAGTATGTCTCCGTTTTCAAAAATTCCAAGACAGAAATCCTTTTCAGACATCAGGGAACTTTTTTGGTTCTGTGTCTGTCTGTCGGTATGTCACTCGATTTTTGCGAACCAACATATCATAAAAACTACAAGTCATATTTTAATGAAATTTAGATAGTAGGTCATAATAAACTCATTGTTGGTCCCATATAAGTTTCAACCTTCTGCGACCATTTGTTCCACTTCCACATGCGTACAAACATACATTTATATATACACCTATCTAAAGGTACTCATCTGATTTTTATGTAATTTGAATGATTTGTCGAAAGTAGCCCGCAGATAGCATCATATTAATTTCAACCGTCTGCGCTCTTTTAATTTGGCTAAATTGATACTTTCATTCGTGTAAAACATTAAAACAATTTTGATAGATTCAAAAATGGGGGAAACAGTTATAAAATAAATTAATTTGACAAGAATATGTTGTAAAAGCATAAAATCATTCAAGTATTAGAAATAAGCGAGGAAGCTACTGGCCACACTAATTGGCCACACTAATTGGCAGACTATTTTTATATTTTTCAAATTACTTATCTGATTTTGAAAAAAAAATACCCATGCTTGGTCAATAGTATTCAGCAGACGGTGTCCCATCGTATTAATTCAACCTACTGCGCACTATTAAAATAAAAGTATCCCCTCTGGAAATCGAAACAGATCCAAACAACTTCCTTTAATTTCTAGTAGTCACATTATGTCGATAGATTTATTTTTAATCCTCAACTCCTACTTTTTTAGTACCATCCTTATATTTGAATCCTCTTATGGTACTTTATTTTACCAGTGTCCAATAATAAGACATTAGTAAGTTGTACCACCCTAATTGGCAGACGTTTTATAGATGTTGCTGTGTTATAAATTAAGTAAATAAAAATAAAAAGGTCCTGTAAGTTAGTTTGAGGGAAATATTTTAGAGAAAGAGGAAGGGAAGTAAGGTAACGTATTTTGTCTTAGTCCATAGGTAATGATCAACCATTTTATTCCAGCAGGTAGGGAATAATGCTTGACAGATGGTGTGTGTAACAATATGTTAGCAATGAAAATACTGTGTTTGCACACTGCAATTAGCTACAAAATTTGTGTGAGTGAGAGTCACCAAGGGATGTGCCACGTAAAAATGGCATAGGAACTGTTCCAACATCAGACTTACGTCATCAAGATGTTATCGAGTCGGACGCGACGAAACGATGCAGGACATGGCGTAATGCCGAGCCAACATCTTGATGACGTAAGTCTGATGTTGGAACTGTTCCTATGTGCCATTTTGGCTTGGCACATCCCTTGGAGTCGCTCACTCACATGATTTCATAGTTGCTATTGCTAGTACACACGTACAAAGAGATAGGTATATTTCGTTTTAGAAAAAAGGTTTACTGTTACGTGTGTCATCATAGCAGGGGTTGATTTGTATGATATATTAAATTTCTAGAGAAGCATTTTTAATTGTGTTAGTAGAAGGATTAAAGAAGTTATAACCCTTTCTTTTCGGTCTTAGAAAAATGAAAAAAAAAAAGGGAGGATCCTTTTATATGAAAAGGGTCTTTTTGCGGGATTAGATTTGAAAATTAAAGGGTGGTAAGGATTATGAGTAGTTTTAAGGGCTCATGTACAGACCAGGAAAGAAAAGAGCATTTGAAAATTATTTAGGAGGAGACATTCAGGGAAAGTTAAGGGGGGTTAGGTTAGTAGAAACATACAGTTGATTCGTATCTTTTTGTGAACTGAAATGTGAGGGACCGGGGGTTGTAAATCATCATGAGGTATAGGAGCTAGGTGTTATTGAGGGTGTTGCCGAAACTACTACGGTTCAAGGATTTATCAGCTGATACATCGGGAAAAGGAGCTTTAACATGTACGAGTTTCTGGTTTAACCCTCCGGAGGAGTACAAAGGCCGAGAACATAGTTGACAATGATAAACGAACAGAGGGCTTGAGACGACTTAGAGTAATACATAGATAGAGGATCAGAAGACCGACCCACACTAGCCCAGCCTCACAGATGAACATATTCATAACTCACTATGAGAAGGTTCTGCAATAGATCGCGTATTTTTCGAATGGAACCGCTGCCAAGGGTTTTGTCTTATATTGTTATTTCTTCTATAGCTGTCAGGAAATAAGATAGTGAATTACTCTAGTACAGTTTGCATTTTAATATATCGCTCTAAACCGAGTCGAATGATGAGGGCCAAACAAACAGCGAATACTTAACAACATAGAAATCCCTGATTCTTAGTAGATATCAGGACCTTTGTAAGTTCGTTTCATATGTTGAACATTCTACAAAATATTAGTCTAGCACCATAGGCGTCACAAACACGATTAAAAAAAGTCTATACTGCTGCTATTTAGAAAATTTGAGTAATGTGCTAATTTTTAAATCCTTTATATTAGTTTTGCTTTTTTGTGGATGGCTGGCTGTCGTCAAAATTTTTGGAAGGCTAATTAGCCCTCTTCCAGTCATCAGCTGATACTCGGTACACAGGCTCTACCAATTCAAAAATAGTCTGCCAATTAGTGTGGCACATAGCTTCCTTGCATTCTAATAAATATTTTATTGATGTTACACTTTTAAAACCCAATAATATCATATTTATTTAACTGTTTTCCCCATTTTAAAAATCCGTCAAAATTGTTTTGATTTCGCATCCGAGCTTACCGAAGGTAACGGAAGCTATGTGGTCGTTGATATTATGTCATTTTTTGTATTTTATGTCTCCGATTTCCAAAATTCCAAGACAGAAATCCGTTTCAGACATCAGAGAACATTTTTGGTACCGTGTCTGCCTGTCGGTTTGTCGGTCTGTCGCTCAATTTTTGCGAACCAACATATCTTAAAAACAACTTCTCCGATTTTAATGAAATTTCGATGGTAGGTCATGGCTAGCCTATTGTTGGTCCCATATTCAATTTCAACCTTCTACGCCTATTTGCTTCTCATCCACTTGCGCACAAACATACATTTATTTATACCTATAGCTTCAAAAGTTCATATCTGATTTGTATAAAAATTTTATAGCTTATCGATAGTAACCCGCAGATAGCCCCAGATTAATTTGAACCTCTCTGCGCTCTTAAATATTTGCTAAATTGATACTTTAATTCATATAAAAAGATGTTGACAGATTAAAACAAGGGGGAAACAATTAAACAAAATAGACAATAATGGCTTGTAAAAGAATAAAATGAATAACGTACGTTATAGGATGCGAGGAAGCGATGTGCTACACCAATTGGCTGTCTATTTTATAGTTTATCGAAAAACGGTTATTTTTGGTTCGCAAAAATTGAGTGATGTCTGAAACGGATTAAACATAGCCTCGGTAAGCTCGGAAGCAAAATTCGATCAACTTAATTATAAGTTAATATTAATTAATACCAATGTATAACATTCAATTAATTTATTTAGTAATTTATACATTTATTAATTAGGTAACTAATTGACTTGTCGATGGCTCAAAAAACCAAAATTCATCAAATTAAAGGATTTAAAATAAAAACTTAGTTTCTATGGGTAATTTACTAACCCATAAAAACAAAGTGTATTTTATATATTTGCAATTTAGGTTTAGTGGGCGGTGATTTAATTTATATCTTACGTGGAATGCTCGTTTACGTGACAATAAAAACAAATATTTTGACACGATAAATTATTTCCATAATTTTAACGTACCAAATCATTCTAAATTTGTAATACCTTAGAATTGCTTCGATACGATTTCAAATTGGTTCTCAATAGAATCATTTAAAGTTATTTTGATTTGCCATAACTGGATAATTTTTAATGAAGGGAAAATTGAAGTTTTATATTTAACACTGGTTGAATAAATGGGCAGGGTACAAGCATCCTTCCTCTTCACTTCCTTTTAACTCCTTACTCGATGCTTTCATTTTATTTTTCCACCTCTTCCCCCTACCCTTTATCAGTAAAGGAAATAATGTCAATTTTCAATTTCATTTCTCTAATGGAATGATTCAATCATTTATATTTTCTGCAATATCTCTTCGTTTTTAGTAATGATTTATTTTTTTAAATACTTTTTTTATGCTGTTTTTCCATTTTTAATTCTATAACTTAATGGTTTTATTTTGTTTATATTATACTTCTATGGTTCAATTTAGTTTTTAATGTAGATTAACTTATTTTATTATTTAAAAATAATAGAATTTTTGCGATATCATAGTACTTTTTCTTTGTACCTACATACTACCAATAAGAATAATCGATTAAGTATTGTATTTTATTCTATAGTATTGTATTTGTTTTATGTAACTGCTTATATTTGGCTGAGAAATGCGGATTAAGGACCTGAGAGTTAAAGTTATACATGAAATAAACTAGAACCAACATCTTAAACTAAGAGCTTAATAAATTTAACAAAGTTATGATATCCTCGACTATTTTTTTCTCCAATTTGTGATAGCGAATCATCACTGGTTTTTTAATTAAACCTTTTTCATGTACGAGGGTTATAATTTATTTAATTATAGAAACTTTTCTAGGAACCACGTTGTATTTGGTTCTGAGCTAACCGAAGGTAACTGGAGCTATGTGATAGTTCTGAAGAACAAAAAAATATTTAGGTCTCCGATTTGAAAAGTTCCGAAAAGAAATCCGTTTCAGACATCAGGGAACTTTTTTGGTTCTGTGTCTGTTAGTCGGTGTGTCACTCGATTTTTGCGAACCAACATATCATAAAAACTACTCGTCATATTTTAATGAAATTTAGATAGTAGGTCATGCCATTTGTTCCCTTTCCACATGCGTACAAACATACATTTATTTACACCTATAGTTTCGAAAGTACTTATCTGATTTGTTTGAAGCTTTTATAGTTTATCAAAAGTAACCCGCAGATAGCCTCAGCTTAATTTGAACCGTCGCGCTCTTAAATTCACGTACAAAATCAAAACAATTTTGATAAATTAAAAAATGGGGGAAACAATTAAACAAATTAGACAGCAAAGGCTTGTAAAAGTATAAAATCAATGAAGAACGTGATTGGATGCGAGGAAGCTATGCGCCACCCCAATTGACAGTTTATTTTTATAAACTTCTTAAATCACATTTTTGATTATCAGTTTCACATCCATTTTACCCACGTGTTGTCTAATTGTTTTTGATTTACCTCTCTTTAAAAGTTTTTTTTTTCTGAAAAGAAGCACGCATCTAGATATAAATTCACTAATGTTACGGGATAGACACCTTAAAAAGAAAAAAACATTTTTACCACGTGCTGTTTTTGCGGTTTACCATCATTTTTATTTTTTTTTTTTTTTCATCTTCTCTCTGTCGGATTTTTATCGCGGTTTACCAGAGCTATGTTTTTGAAAAGCCGTCGAATTTGCTGGCAAAGGTTTTTTTCCAGAATGTCCCTCCCTCGTGTAGTAAACTTTTTAATTTGAAAATGTGGCGAAGTCCTGTGCTAATCTTGTGTGGGCGATTTTGTTTTTTTTTCTGGTTACTGCTATAATCTCTCGTAGTATCCTCTCGTTTAATATAACTTTATCATTTTCTCACTCTCTCTCTCGCTTGTACTAAGCTCGAGAAGAAATATTAGGAGAATAAAATGTCATTTTTGGAGCGTATTCTTTATGTTAGAATGGTTTTACGTGGCCCCTCTATCCTCTAAACTCTGAGTTATTAATTAAGGAAGGTCTAGCGTCCGTAAATTTTCCTCGGATATCTTTTATTTTATATTATTTTTCCGTTCTACCATCTCGTCCCTCTGTCATATTCTCGTTCAAGATTTGTTGGTTTATTACTTTTTTCCTTTTCAAATGCCTTCTTGGCTTCAACATCTGATATTATATCTAAACAACATATGCTTATATGTATACATACATAAAATATTAATTAAATCTAAAAAAAAAATCTTTGTTTATTTTTTTCATTTAGATGTCGCTGTGTATTTTTCTTTTTTATTTATTGACCCTTTCTAAAAAATGAATACAAAGTTGCTACTGTGTTTTACTTTCTCATGTATGTGGTATGAATAATGAGGAAGTATTGTACTACTGCAAAAATAGTAGTTTCTACAAATATATGTCTGTCGTCTGTTCAGAAATGTTGTGCCTAATAAGCTACTGCAATGGGCCGATGTCAATGAAATTGAGCTTACATGTTGAGAAAAGTCATACCTTGAGGTGAACTCGAAAAATAAATAAGGTCTCTAAATTTGTGGGCGCTGGCTCCACCCCTTCCCTAAAAGAATATCCGACTATTTTGATTAATATTGTCTAAAATGTAGTCTAAATGTAGTATCATGTCACGTATAATCATGTATTATGTAAGTAATTTTATCAGAAAAAATCTAGTTTTCGAGATATTGATGGAAATTAATTAAAGTTAAGAAAGTTTAACACTTAAACACATTTTACTTGCTAATTACATTTTCAACATGATTAACTAATTATAAATGAGATATTAGGGATTTAAATTCAATATTCTATGAGTACGTTTATGTTGTATTTATATTTTTTCAAGGTCCTTAATTATTGCTTGCTCTCATGTCTTTATTTTTTGTCATTTTTGGTTTTCTCCAATTTTATACTTTAAATTTTAAGCTCCTAAAATTTTAAGCTCCATTTTGTTCAACCTGTATATTAATAATTCAAATTAAGCCCTATTGGAAGGAGTATGCATATGCATAAACAGGAAAGTGATAAAGCTACTAATGTATGTCGACGATTTGGTTCAAGTAGCAACAGATCCAGATCAGTTTGAAATTTATGATGAAAGAACTGGAACAATTCTGCGAGCGATGGTCATTAGCGGTGAATTTAGACAAATCAAAAGTTGTGGTTTTCAGAAGCGGCTGCAAAGCTCCGAGATAAGAAAACAATTACAGGGAAGTTAGTACTTGCATCAAGCAAGTACTTTTTAGGGTTTCGTAGATTATTCGACGTATGCGCTATTTTATGCTAAAATAACATTTTAGCATTTTCCCATCCCGCCCTAAATAATAGTAAAAAAAATATATAAACTAATTTAAATAGATCCCCCAAAAGAAAAAATATTTTACAGTAAGGAGAGTAGAGTAGATGTCTCTGGTTCGACTCCTCGTGGTCACAATGTTTTTCATCGGTACTAAAAAAACTATAATAAAAAACGAAACGTTAAATTAATTTTATTGTGGCAATTTTCATCCCCCTATCATAAGGTATTAGCATGAATTATTTCAAAATTTTAGGACTAGCCGTTATAGGGTGGTTAGGGAGGGGGATTTTTTTGGGTGAAATTTTGACACTAAAAACGCAATGTTAGCCGTAAAAAGTAGTCTTAAAATGATATATATAGTTGTAATCTACTCTTCAGTAGGTTTCATTTGATACCCATCTCGAAAATTATAAAAATTTGTGCTATGCACATTTTTGCTTATTAAGCATGCGCACATTAAATGTTTAACTTCTCTATATTTTCCCTATGTGTAAGTCTAAGGTTACGCCAATATTTTAAATTTTACATCTCTAGCGTGGACGGTTCTGGGGTTATGAACCAAAGTACGACGGACAGACAGACATCACCCTCGGCATAAGGGTTTCGAGGATGATCTACGAAACCCTAAAAATAGTGGTGAAGAGTCGAGTTAATCTATGTGGTGCCACACTGCAAATATTTAGGGATAACCTTCACCTCCAACTTAAACATGAATCAATACTTTGATGACAAATTAAAAACAGGTTAATGGCCATCCACAGTCTTTGCCAAAACTTTTCAGCCAAAACAACATTCTCTTCCCGATAAAATATTAGGTTTTAGAAGTGCTGTTGAATCGATTTCTTGTACGGAAAGTAGGTGTGAGGGTTCATGCAGTCGATAACAGTCGAGAAAATATTACGCTACTTTCTTAAGAAGATTTTCATGCTACCTACGAATATACTTAAGTATGTTCTCCAATAGAAACAGGGATTCAACCACTTTACCTCACAACACTTAAGACCTACATCAGCTATGTTATCCAGGCTTTAAAGGACGCCAGATTCCCTAAAATTTTAGCGAGAGAAGCGCTATCAAAAAATGTGTTCTGATGTAAAAACTGGATGCAATTAACTGATACTCACGAATCGAGTTTAAGTGTCAATAAATGTTGTTTAATAAACATGTGTTTAAAGAAATAAGGAACATTAAGGGCCCAGTCAGACGTTAATTATAAAACGAATTAAGCAACATTTCTTATTTACACGGAAAAAAAACAAATTTGTCAATTCAATCAGTCATAGACATTGTTACACGCTAGTGGTGAAATGTACTGAACTAGAGGCACGGTAAAGAGGAAAGGAACTGGATGTGCTCTATGTAATCTTATGCGACGAACAAACACTTTTCACTTCGTAGCAGTAGGCCCTGTTCTGAGTAAACTTAGGTCTTGGTTCTTGGTAAAAGTAAAATAGATAGGAACGAATTCATGGAATAGATTCAGGGCACTACGCCCTAATTAGAGGATGTTCCGCAAGATTATTACATCTGATGATGACTATCCTACTAATATTAAGTATATTTAATAGAATGATGTAATATTGAAATAATTGTTATTTATGTAACTAGGCAGCAAAATGTAATTTAATGACGAGTGATTAGATTAGCAGGCTATCATAATTAACTGCCGAGGCGAAGCAGGGGTAGGTAATTTACCTATTTGACTGCCGAGGCAGGCAATGAATAAACGAGGCAGAAATATTTCCTTTGGCTGCCTTGTTGTATACAATATTTTATCTACTCACGCTATGAATATAAAAAAATGGAAGCTTAGGTAAGAGTTAGTTTGAGATGAATTGTCAACAAACTCAAACCAAAACAAGTCGTGGTCCAGTGTTGCCACTTCTTACTCGAGATTAATTATTCAAAGACCTACAATTAAAATACATTTTCATTTTATCATTTTTAAACTTTTAAATAATAATAATATTATTAATACATTAATAATATAACTCTGCTTTGTAATAAAACAAGTATGAAACTGAATCAAAATAAAACAGATTAAAATAAATCTAAACACAAACGAAATCAGAGTTTATGACACGCAGTAGTAAACACTGTTACTTTCTCTGCCTAGGCAGGGAAATATTTCCCTGGTGGAAGAATTTAATTTTAATTAAAGATAAAAGGCTAAATTAAATTAAGTATAGATTGTTCTCATTTGAAGGAAATAATAAAATAATTAATAGCTCGATATTTTTTTGTTTAATTTACATTCTAGATGTGTTTAATCATTAATATACAACTCCGCCTAACGGCATTATAGCCATAGGTTATTGTCTGTATGAAGCATGTTCGAAAACTATTACCTAATCAAAGGAATAAAGACATTTATTATTATTACTTAAATTATTATACGTCTATATTTTTATTTGGCACTACTATAACAAACTTATTTTATCTGGGTATTCGAATATTTGGGGTGAGATTTTTCATATAAAAGTTCTATATTCTACACTCCAGGGTTATTTAGGTTGTTTATAATAAGGGAGGCGTTCTTACATTGTCATTAAAAAAAAATCGGCTGGATGTGTTATGATTTGTCAGAATCTATTTCCAATTAGTATTGAATTATCTATTTAATTCAGCTGTAACTACTATTTCAACAAGTTTTTTTTAAAAAAAAAGGTCAAAATGATCAAAACAGCAAATATGCTGAGTCACTAGGAATGCATAAAACCCATATCTATATAATATATAAAATCCAAATACCACTCACATCACGATATCTCTGAAACCACTGGACCTATGACCATGAAATTTTGTATGTGTGTTCCTCTTACCTCCTAGGTGCTCGCTAAGAAATATTTTTAAAATCCGCGGCCATTTATATACAACATATCTCCGATATCTTCGGAACCAATTGCACTAGAACCTTGAAATTTAGAAGTTAGCTTATGACTTTAGTAACTTTTGATAAATGGTTAACCAATCGGGCATTTTGATTCAAGATGGCGGCCATATATATATAAAAGTCAACGTATGTGTGTATGTTCTTTATACAAATCTACAGTTTTAGTCCGATCTCGATGAAAATTTGCATACTTAACCTTCAAAGCAAGGGGAAAATCACTGTCTACATGCATTTTCAAAATTTAAATACTGGTACACAGGGGTACGGGGCACAAGTAATGAATATGGGGTCAAAGTAATTAATACCCTTCATGATCCATATCGTTGAAAAGCTCTTTTAGAGTACAGACATTGTTGTTATATAAAGTTTTGTCATATTTTCATTTAGGAGGGCGTACAATGGAAAAATATAGCTATATCTTATATAAAAAGAAGAGTGTCTGTCTGAGGGTTTCTATTATACAAATCTACAGTTTTATCCTAATTTGATGAATATTTACACACTTTTCCTTAAAACCAAAGAGCAGGTCACTGTCTATAATTTTCGAAATTTAAATTTTGATACACAGGGGTACGGAGTACTAATGACAAAGTAGTGCATACCATTCATGATGCATATAGTTGAAAAGCTTTTTAAGAGTACAGTAATTGTTGTTATGTATAGTTTTGCTCTATTTTAGTTTGTGAAAATCAGTTTTGTGAAAATTTAATTTAAGAGGGGGGTGGGGGGGGGGGGGGTAAAATGGTATTTATATCTGTATATATAAAAGTCAACGTATATGTGTATATTCTTTTTTCAAATCTACAGTTTTAGTCCGATCTCGATGAAAAAACCTTCAAAGCAAGGGGAAAATCTCTGTTTACATAAATGTTCAAAATTTAAATGTTGATACACAGGGGTACAAAGTAATGAATACCCTTCATGATGCGCTTCGTTGAAAAGCTCTTTAAGAGTACAGTAATTGTTGTTATGTATAGTTTTGCTCTATTTTAATTTAGGAGGGGGGTAAATTTTGAATATTTTCAAATTATCTTATGAAAGAGGATGGGGTATAAGTGGGAGGGATAGAATCTAGATATTTTCGTATAGTAAAATCATTTAAATGCTTTTTGATGGTAGTTTATAAACTTATCAAATTTAAATAACACTCCGTAGTGAAGCACGGGTATCCGGCTAGTACTGTTTAAAATACTCCATGACCATTCTTTTAAAGCTGAGCATGCAATTATTGAAAATAACCTAATTTTATCAAGGTATCATCTGCCTGTGTGGCACATACTTTTTGTGGTTGTGTCGTTTCTTATCACGTGCTGTTATTTTAAAATTAAATAAGAACTTAGTTAAGGGTAACTACGAAGTATTGTAATGATTAAAACTAATTATTCTTAATTTTTTTTTTGTTACAGGTGAGCTATTTTACTGATGTTTTGATCAAGTTACGTAAGTTAATTATTATAATATAAATACAACCGTTACTTTTGGGTATACATGTTTTTATATATATAATACAAACTTCGTATATATTTTTAAAAAATCGGGTGACTTTACGTTGAGTACATTCTCTAAATGAAATTAAGTTATCGCTTTAATTTCTTTTTGAACCATAATACGAATTATAAAAATAATATATATATATATATATATATATATATATATATATATATATATATATATATATATATATATATATATATATATATATATACACCATCCTACCGATTAGTGTATAGTCTATCGGTCACATGAGTTTCATTAAAATATTTTACATGAGTGTAAAGCCGCGTCCACACCGGACGAGAAATCGGGTTTGCAAACTTTTGCAAACAGGGATGTGCGTCTGGTGTGGACGGCACCGCGCGCACGAACGAATGCTTGTTTGTGTTCGCGGGTGCTTCGGGTAGAGTCGGTACATCAGAGGATGTTTGCTGTTTGTGCGCGTTTGGTGTGGACGCTTTTTGAGCAAACTCGTTGAGCATTCGCAAACAGCCTATGGTTTGACTTGGAAACCCGGGAAATGTATATTTTTTTTATTCGTATTATATTTGACTTTAGCATCAAATAACTATATTATAATTAATAATATATACTAATTAATAAATAGTGATTGAAACTAGAGATGAGTTTATGTAAATCCAATATTAAAAATTACCGGATTAAATAGATAAATATATAATATATGACATAAAAGTCCAAAAATGCGTCTTAATATTTTTTTAAATTATGGGTGTCCGTTATAGGGTACACCCAAATATATACATAAGTAATGATAAAATAGAAACAAATTAAACTGTCGATAAATTAAGAATATATTTATTTTTGGGTTGACACGAACGACTGAGTCATTAAGAAAACAGAACAAGCTAAATATAAATAATATGTAAACAAAACATAACCCACACAGGCCTATGGGCCCGAGCCTCCTATGGGCTCTCATAAGACGAAATATTACATTGATATTTATCTTTTTTCCACCAAAAGAACAGATTTCTATTTGTATAAAATTTCTATATATGTTATGGCGTTGTATTTTTGTAGAAATAATAATCTAAAATCAGGGATGATCGAGGAGAAATTTTTTTTTACATCCAGACTCTTCGTCATCTTTTACTATTGCCATTTTTTACTAACTGACCAATGATTATAAATAAGCCGGCGCTTATACCACGTTTTGATAGAACCGTATTACAAAGTTAATGCAAGTCCAACATAGTTTTATTTAGTACTTGATGATGTAGTCTGTAAGAAAATAATGAAAAATAACTGGGAACAAAGACAAACGTTTGCAAACACCTGTTTGTCAAGAATGCGTGTTTGGTGTGGACGCGGCTTAGTAAGAATATTAAAAACAAAATTCACACAATTCCTTTTACCCTGTTGAGAATTGGAATGGTTGTGTTTTTCCTCCTGTCAAACATTTTGATTACTTTATTTGCACAGAAGATTAAAATTAATATGGGACCATCTGTGGGCTACTTGTGACCAACCACCCAATTTTCTTTAAAAGGGAAATTCAGTCTTTAGGGCCGTTCCTAAAAATTTGACGGACAGTCTTACACGAGACCAACAGAAGTTCTCTAATATTTGAAACGCATTCTATTCGAATTTGGAGATATAAAAATAAATATTGTTCTTTAGAATAATTTTGTTACCCTCGGTAAGGTTGGATGAAATGTATTTAATTTATTCCAAAAAAAGTTCTAACCATTTGTATTCAACTATTCAACAATTTGAGATGTTTCTCAAATAAGTTAAATTATTTTAATAACCACAATAGATGCAGAGATGAAAATTATGGACAGCAAGATAATATCAGTTGTTGTTTTATACTTTTTTCTGGCGTCTTGCGTGGTAATCGTTGTAGTGGTGGTTTTGTAGTACCGAGGTTAAGCCAATTTATTCTATTAAAAATGTTAAGTTCGTGATTGCCTGTCTCTTGGATCTTTTGGAAATAAAAATTTCCAGAGACGCCCTCTCATGACTAAGAATTTCCATTAGAGGATTTTTCAAGCCCCCTTTGAAACACCTTATGCTATAAAAACGGCTTAGAATATAATATACATATATTTATAAAAAGAATATCAATGCTAGTTAAAATTAAGAACTTAAAGTTGTTCAAGTGTTCATGTATATTTTTTTTTTTTATTTAAAAAAAACTTTTCAGTTAAGAGTTGTTTATAAAAAGAAATTAAAATACTTATTACAAATTACGTAACTAAAAATTCTTTTCTTTTTAGAAAATTTGAAAAAATAAAATCATGTTGAAACTTTTCAGTGTTTTAAAATAAAAGTTAAAGGAAGTTTTAGATAAAGTTAAAACGACGATGGTTGGATAAGAATATCCTTCTTTTAACAAAGTTCGTAAGTACTGTTACCAAAGTTTATCTCGTTTAGAAAAAAAGTTAAAAAGGGAAATTTGGTATTATTCATTCATTTGAATTCATACCTGGTGTACTCAAGATTTACTCTGAAAGGAGGGAAGGAAAGTTCGGCCATTAAGTAATGAGTACTTTTATAATTTCTTTTTTTCTCATTCTTATGTACCAGGGCACTAAGTAGGTTACACAGTACATTATGAAACATATTAAATAATATAAATAACATAACTCTGAAGCTAAGTATGTAGATAAGAAATTATGATCGCTCTAAAATTCTATTTTCCAAAATATATATTTTCGAGAGTTCAAAATGTCTCCAAAAAAAAAATAATAATAACTTAAGTTTTGTTTCCCTTATTTTTTTTTTTACAAATAATTTTTTTCAGTCGCGAAATTTTGTTGGTACTATTCACATACATATATGCTATATTTCAAAGTGATCGGAAAAAAGGTGTAGCCGTAAGAGCAGGCGACAGACGGATGCACGGACAGCCAGACACACGCAGGAAAATATAAGGGTCTTTGGCTTTGCCTACGGAAAAATGAAAATAAGCCTAGCCTTGGTTAACAAGCTCGATAAATACTATCCAATTTGTTGATTTTCACTTAACTGTTTTATTACAGCTTGCTACTGTATAGAAAAAAACCATTAATTGATTTAAAAGTCATGAAAATGCCACTTTTTAATCTCTCAATTTCTCAGATTTACAATAGGTTGAAGCTTGTAAATATTCTAATTAAGTTCGCTCTTTAGAGTTTATTCGTTGATTTATTAAAAAGCTGTATTTAGTTTTAGTTCTTTACCAAACAATTATTTTTCTTATATCGTTGTAGCTTCTTTATTGTAATTATATTTAGGTTTATTTGTTAAAAGTTTTCTATAAGCTATTGTTCAGGTATTCTCGTTGTTTTTTATAATAAACCCTCGACTACTCACTGAACTTGTTCCACATCCTATTATATTATTAAAATAATACTTTAAAAAATTTACTTTATAATGAGGAAGCCAAGTTTAGAATCCCAAGTCTTCTTATTTTTATTCTTTAAGGTTTATATTTTATATTATTGTATTTAAATATGTATATATATATATATATATATATATATATATATATATATATATATATATATATATATATATATATATATATATATATATATATATATATATATAATTATATAATTATATATATGTATATTAAACAAACAAATTAAGTATAAATATTATTTTAAAATAATAACTACAACAAATTATTATATCTTTAGCTACACGGTTGCTTTAGCTATAAGTTATAATTTAAATAAGTAAGAAAGATATCAGAGAATAAATGCTAGTCTCGAATCAATAACTAGACTAAATTACATTTTAATAATATGAATTGTCTCTCCACGTAAATTGCCTAATTTGTTTATTTTAAATTATAAAGCAGCTTTCAGCCTTCATAAGGCTTCATATTATTAATATCTAGCTATGTGCAAATGCTAGTAAGCCTTAAGCAATTATTTTTTATAGAAATTATTGTAATACTTCGTATTTATAATTTAACTAAAGTGTACAAAAAACCTCGTATACGCCAAGGTTTCAAAACCTCGTTACCCCCCATGCATTGTAAGTCTTTAACTAGTTGTGGGATACGTTTAAGTGTTTCAGTTAAATTAATTAAAATCGAAATAAATATAAAGAAAATATGAAAATAAAGGCGAAGGTATTTATTGGAATAAAAGTCCATAAAAAACAGGACTTTTATTTCAATAAATACCTTTGTCTTAGTTTGAAATGCTTAAGAAGTCCACTATACATCTCTACAATTGTATAAAAATAAACTTTTTTAAAACAACGTTTTTTGCTTCTCTGGAAAAATTTAGTTTTTGGGGTTACGAGCTTTTGCAGGAACACAGTCGATATGATATGATATTATTTGTATTAAGTTAAAATTTGTCCATGCATGTTTCGGTATTAGGTACTTTAGATCTTATCCTTTTAGTTACCGCGGTTATTATAAATCATCTAAAGCAGTGGCTTTTGATGATTTATGTGAAATTTTATTAAATTCGATAGGACTTAAGAACGTAAGATATTGGTAAAAACGTTGTTTTCTCTATTTTAAACGTTTAGGTCCGCTTTAATAGTTTAGTGATCTTTAACACTTCTTAGCGGTGTCGGTGTTGGTTTAACTAAAAAAAAAATTTAAGTTGTTTGTCTCTTTCAATAGATGAAGTTAGAATTTTCTCCCCTCCTAAAATTAATTTTACATTTGAAGCTTACGTTTACACGAGTGTTAGCTTAGGCGGATAAGGTTGTCCAACGAACTCGTTCTGAGCATTGGTAAATTGAACATGTGTACCAAATTTCAACTTACTCGGCCATCATTTACTCAAGTTATCGTCATCAGTCGATTTCGTGACTGTGGTTTTTTTCGGATTTACTCCCGGGCTCTAGACGCTTTAACGTGCCGTAAGGATCTTCGTTCCAAAAATGTATTAATTATGTTATTATATTATTTGTGTTTTTTTTTTCATGGTTTATTTGATACCTTCTTTATGAAAATATTAAATTGTTTGGTGTGTTGATTGGCCAATGGCATTTATTTTTTTAAAAATGTTGGTTAAAACTTTATCTCTTACTTGAATTATTTTTAAAAATTGTTAATCTAATGACACAAGATAATCGGTTTTATACATAGTCGCGATGCGATTTATTATCAATATAAATGATAATACTATAAGATTTCAAAAGAAATATAGGGAGAGAATCATTTTTTTATTAAAACAAAAAAAATTCAGGGAAGCGTTTCATTTGTATAAAGTTTAATTTTGTAGTCCTTGTCTTTAAAAATGTAGTTTCTGTCTTATCTGCCAGCTGGGTTGGTTTCGAGGCTCTTGCCAAATTAGCTTTAGTGGTTAAGTTTTTCGAGCTGTCAGCACAAGAATTTTAGGGTTCATTTAAAGCTATCTTTTTTAAAAGTTGTTTCCTCTTCTCTTGGAAAAGAACGAAACTTATGAAAATTCATAATTAAATTTGATTTTAAATTTAGACCCTTACTTAATTTTCACGAGGCTCGCGAATGAATTTGTTGAAGATTTTACCCACCGCATCATCAACTCAACTGAATAAAAATTTAAAATTATAATCAAATGAAAGAGGACTTTTAACTTAATTGAATGAATTTAAGTTAAGATAATTATCTGAAAAAAAAAGAAATCGCCTTGCCTAATTTACAAAATGGAATTGCATCGAGGTTAAAGAAATAAAAAATATATTTTTATACTGTTACTACAAAATGTTTGTAAAAAAATAGATTTTATTTTTTCAGTATTTCTGTCTCTCTAAATAAGTTTAAGAAATGCTCAAGATTAAATAAAATGTATTTAATAAAAAATAAATAAAAATGCTGACCTCTTTTTACCATGGATTAAATAACTTAATTATATTAATGTTGAAATATTATAAATATATATTTATTTATATATATGTGTGTGTGGGTGTATGTATGTATACTCATCCAAAGATTATTCGTTTATTTATAGATATTTGTTCTCTACAAAGTTAATAAAGTTTTCAATGTTGTTGAGTCAATGTATCAATCTCAAGCATACATATTATTTATTATTAAATATTTCCTCTTTTGTGTAAAATGTAAATTTGTATTGCATTTTCAATATGAGTTTAACATTAAAATTCAAGTGAAAATTTGGCAAGAATATAATTTTATATTTTTGATCGATTCCAATTTATCTGTTTTTTAGTAGATATTGTTTATTTAAGGACTCAGTTTTTTTAGGAATTCATTCTAAAATTCAATCTCAGAGTTGTACAATATAATTTGACTTTAAAATATTTATTAAATCGGAAACAAATATCATATTGCGCTGATATTTGCACCAGTTATGCCTCTTTATAAGACAAACATTTCCACTGAAATGTTTGTTTTGACATCTGCCGCCATTTTGAAAATATAGACTTTTGTTGTTTGAAACTTTAACGCTGTATAATTTCGGAACTATTTAGCCGATTGAGTGGAAATTCGCACCAATTATAGCTTTCTTCAAGATAAATAGGTTCTCCATGTATTAACTTATATCTGCCACCATTTTGGTGAGGAAAAGTTCGGAGACACCCGGCGTCCGATTTTTGAGTATTTAGGAGGAAGTGTCCTCAAATTTAGAGCTAACATTAATTTGTCGAGTTCACCTCAGGTATAATTTCGTTTCTAAGCACATATTATGTCAAATTTAATCTAACTCGGGCCCATAGTTTGAGAGTCATTCGTCTGCTCAGACGACTGACCTTAACATCATTTTTAAATCCGTCAAAATATCAAAATTGACATTTTCTTTCTCTTTCTCTCTCTCTCTCTCTCTCTCTTTCTCTCTCTCTCTCTTTCTTTATATATATATATATATATATATATATATATATATATATATATATATATATATATATATATATATATATATACATATATATATATATATATATATATATATATATATATATATATATATATATATATATATATATATATATATATATATATATTACTATGTAAATTAGAAAGAAATATTGGCTAGCTCACCTACACCTAGGAATGTTGAGGACTAACAGCAAGACTTTAAATTAATTTATATAAAACGTTAATTAAGGGTTAAGAAAGACTATAGGGCTATAGTTGATATACTAAGCTAAAGAACCTTTTTTGCAGAAAACTCAAATTTAAAAACCTTTTGTCTATTAAACAACTTAAAAATGATTTAACATGCTTAATACTTAATTTTGACCACCACACATGTACTAAGGTGTTCACCACCATACATATACTAAGGTGTTCACCACCATACATATACTAAGGTGTTCACATTACATACATTAAATAATTTAAGTTAAGCGTAAACTTTTCCCTTGTAGCTTGTAGAGACAAGCTAGAAGTTTTTATATTTCTAGAAGCATTTGTTATCAAGTTTAATTTAAAAATTGAATCGCTTTCAAATCTTGGATGAATGAATTGCTCACAATGTGGCCTTATCACCTTATATTCCTTTTCTAGTTATTCCATACCGTACCCCATGTTTTTTCTCGCTTATCGAACTGCATCACCGGCTCTTCTACTTCACAGCTAGCTCTACTTTGCCAATTATTAATTCAGGAATCGTATTTGCTCATCTAAAGTCTCCTAGGAAGACTAGGAATACTGTACTAGACTACACCATGTCTTGTTCAAAGGCTTGTTACTACGTACTGATTAAAAAAACTTTTTTTTATATAAAAACGCATCTTGTTGACTCATATAATAACTTGGATCTATTATCTATTTTCACAAATTTATAGATTTTCTTTTTGCTCATGTAACTTTTTTTTTCCTCAACCATTTCCTTAAGTTTTGTTACTGGAACCAACTAAAGGCACCTTAGACCTCCTATATTATCTTATTGAAGATACTAAGAAGTATAAGACTAATTTTAAGTTAGAGTCCATTACAAACTGAACCAGAAATAAAATATTTGTTCAAATGTACTAATAGAGTTAAATATACAAATAAAGGAAAAATTAAAAATCCACCAAAATCTGGTTCTTTCCCCCTTTAAAGGCTAATAGAGAAATCAGCTATGAAAAAAAATTATAACTTGCTTTACTAGCGCTTTCTAGTTGAGATTAAAGTATTATTTAACTCTCATTAATAGAATTTTATATTTGAATAAGTGTGATTGATCTTTATTGAGTATTGAGCGCGAATATTGTAAACATGCACTTGTTCTCAATTTGACAATAATAGATTTTAAAAGCATAAGGTCAATAAAGTATACGAAATAGGAAGCGAGGAAGCAATGTGCCACACCAATAGGTAGACTATTTTCCTAAACGTTCAAGATTTTTTTAAAGTTTTATAGTCTAATATCTATCAAATCCAAGATTTCTTTTATTTATAATGAGCTTCCTTGATTTAATAAAAGAAAGTTAAGCTATTTTTTAAAGCGAATGCTTGCTGCTATATAATATAACACTTATCTTTAGATGATTTGAACTTCAAAATTGTATTGTTTTATTGTCTCATTTTCGTAGTAGGTTCAAGGTTCATATAAGGAGAAAGTATTGTTATGGTACCAAAATTAGTCTTTAAGATTTTGACGGACTATCCTTGAATTTTGATGGCCCCTAAGTTCAAAATAGTGTATTTTAAGAAGTCTGGTTGTAGTCGGTCGTCATTGGCAGACTTGTGGATCTCAACCAACATGAACTTAAAAATCACACCCCGAGACGAAATCAAGAAATTAATTTTATTAGATTGCTCATTCCTTAAATATTATTAGTAGGGTATTACAGGACTGGCTTATATGAGTATGTATAAATTATATTCATCCTAATTTATATGGATGTATACGAATGCTCACACATTAACTTAAAAAGTATTTCTTTATCTTTTGTTCTTTAGAAAATAGGTCTTACGGAGAATTAGAGCAATACCCAGAATGAGTATATGAAAGAATGAGGGTAAGAGAATTGTAAAAGAAGTCATACGAAAGAGCATCACAAAGAAATCGTGGTAAATAATAATACAGTCTTTGAGAAGTTAAGAATGGTAAAATTGAAAAGAAAGGTTGAAAAGGATAAAGAAGAATAGATGTCAGTCACTCTGAAATTATGATAAAATAGAACTCGAAATGCAGTGAAGACATAAGAGAGAAGAGAGGTACAAGGAAACTGAATACTAACCTGAAAGAAGAACCGCAGTAGAATTTACATAAAAGAAAGAATTAACATGACATTTGAATGTGAATTTAGTTTCTTTTTATCTTAAAACCTTATATTTCTTAGTCTGGGTGAATAACTCTACTTTATGTCATGTCATTTCATTATGTTTCCAGGAGAATAAGAGTATTACGATTCTTACCAGCATTAAAATTATGCCTTTTTTGTAATGTAATCATGAGCATACACTATATACATTTTGCTTTCGAGCTTACAGAAGGTAACGGAAGCTATGTGATCGTTCTGAAGCATAAACATTTTTTTTTGTCTCCGATTTAAAAAAATTCCAACGCAAAAATCCGTTTCTGAGATCAGGAAACGCATTTTTGGTTTCGTGTCTGTCGCTTAATTTTTGCGAACCAACGCCTCTTTAAAACTACCTTTCCGATTTTAATGGTATATGGATAGTAAGTCTTAATTAACCCATTGTTAATACCATGTAAGTTTAACGTACATTTATTTAAAGCTATGTCTTCAAAAGAACTTATCTGATTTTTATAAAATTTGGATGGTTTGTCGAAAGTAGCTTGCAGATAGCCCTAAATAAATTTCAACCGTCTACGCATTTTAAATTTTGCTTGGTAATGGTAATGGTTAGACGGGTAGGACAAACCACTTGTTCGAACCTAGCAATCACACTTATTAGGACCATTTTACTAACCTCGCAGTGGAGTGTTCCAGACCAGTCTAATTTCTCAAAAGTCAGATAGGTAATTTTAAAGATTATAGACGTAAATAAATGTATGTTTGTACGCTAGTGAATAAGAAACAAATGAGTTCCAAAAGTTAAAACTTATATGGGACCACTAATGGGCTAATTATGACCTCCAAATCCATCCAAATACCATTTAAATCGGACACGTAGTTTTTATGATATATTAGTTCTGGAATGTTCTCTGACGTCTAAAACGAATTACTGTCTTGGAATTTTATAAATCGGAGACATAAATAATGTTCGTTCTGCAGAATGAACATTTTTCACACAGCTTTCGTTATCGTCTGTAAGCTCGGAAGCAAACGTAATATGCAAGCGTGAGTGGAATATATATGTGCTAAGCAAATACAACTTTTGCATTCCATTAAAATCAGACAGTTTTCTGCAAACTGAAGAAAGTTTTTGTTTTGTGAGACTAAAAAATTGTAATCAGTCCAAAAATGCTGTGCCATCATATCATCAACTTATCAAATTTCATCGTATTATATAGAATCTGCCACCTGTAACATCCTTACCCGTAACTTCTGCAACCCGAGCTTTTTCTGTGTCAAGTCCAAAAATTGTAACAACTACTTGATATTTAGATTGTTTGTAGACAATTTAATGTAAGGAATTTTGTCAAAAACTGTTACTTTTATATTTGAAGCTAGCGAGATCATAATTTAATAATTCACCTTTTTTTACTTTCTCATATAAAGAGAAAGTATTGTGATGTGATGGCGCGAAAATTCGATTTTGAGATTTTGATGGATTTACACGTTTTGAGGTTCCCTGAGTCCAAAAAAGTGTTTTTTAAAAAAAGAAAAATGTCTGAGTCTGTCTGGCGTGTGTCTGTGCAGACGGCTGGAGCCTAAACTACTGGGCCGATTTTTACGAAATTTGGCATACAAAAATCATACCCCGAGGCAAAATCGAGAAACTAATTTTAGCTCCAAATTTCGGGGCGCTACCCCCCAAAACTCTGAAAAAACGTGAAACAAATTATTTCTCGAAAACGGTTCCGACGATTTTGATTAAAAAATTCTAAAATGTAGCCCATTTTAATACGAATCTAACGATATAAGCCGTTTTCCCGGGAAAAATCTAGTTCCTGAGAAATAGCTTAAAACGCGGACGGAGAGAGCCCGGGTTCGATTGTCAGCCCAGGAGATGTTATTTTTATGATAAAATTTGATGAAATGTTCAATAATAATTAAATGTAGATACGAAAACTATTAAATGGAAATCACTGGGCTAAATAATTATGAACTCGTATATGAGAAAGTTTGTCTGAGTTGTCTCGGACCGATTTTTAAATGTGGTTAGCGTTTTAAAATGTATAAGGGAATTAAGATGTTATCTTCACAACTTGTTATTTGTGGTTTTATAACTTATTATCTTTTTGCCCTTAAAAATGGTTTTTCAATAAGTTTATTGTCTATAGACTAATTTATTCATTTAAATCCGGTTTTAAAGTTAAGTTGATCATAGTTCAACAGTTCAACTATGTTAATATATGTGTTGTTAGGTAATCAATTGGTCGTTTTTTTTTGTATCAATACTAAACTACACGTATCTTTGTCTAGAAATTAATTACTTCATTCTACTCTGATTAATAACTTATTGATTTAATACCGAATAATAAATTATATCCTGCTCACCCTTTTGTTTATTTCAGGTCTCTAGGTAGTTTCTCGTTGTCGTTTTTATTCGTGATTTATTGGATGTGACTAAACTAGGTACATAAATCTGTGAGAAAATTTCGACTGCATACATCCCGGTCATACTCGTAATTCAGCCGCGTAGAGTTCTAATTAAAATACTCTTGGGGTGCTTTAGAGCTGGTTAATGATAATATTTTAACCTGACTAAAAATACATGAAATAATACAGGAGAAGACTAATGAATGAATATACAATTAATCAGATCAGGAGTGTCAATGGAGGACATAACGAAGGATTCAAAGTAATATTTTCCACTATTAAGAAATAAATTCTACATTATCAAAGTAGAATTTAAGCCAGCTTCAACCTCTGCCTTTACGTATTGAGTATTGAGGATACAAAGTTATATTAGTATAACCATACTCGTTTATAGCAAAGTGAGTCTACTGTACGTCAAAACACTTGGATTGGTCTCCGACTTTTAACTCCATCTAATTGGTAAATTTTCTATTAACTAAAGGAAGGCAAGTAGAAAATGTATGTATGTGTAAGTTCATCACCATGAATAGACTAAGATAGTTGGTCAGTGTTCGCTTTAGTAAACAAATTATTTCTAATATTATGTGTAGTCAATATACATAGATAGATAGTAACTTTTTATAATGAGAAAATATTGTGATGGTGATGGTAACAAACAATTCAATTTTAAACAATTTTATGAATTTACTCGTTTTAAAAACTCTTAAGTCTAAATAATTGTCCTTTGGTCATCTTGTTTACTTTCTCGTCTACGTAGTATGTATATTTTTTTATACAGGAAATGTTGGAAGTATGGATAGCTGGAAAATCGGTTTTGAGATTTTGGTGGATTTACACTTAAAAGGTTTCCTTAAATCCAAAAAAGGGATTTTTAAAAATGATGGTCTGTCGTCTGTGCAGACACGTGGAGTCTAAACTACTGGACCGATTTTGATAAAATTTGGCTTCCATGTTGAGAAAAATCATACCCCGAGGTGAAATCGTGAATTGAAATGAAATCTAGCTGTTAATCTGGGGCTCTCCCAAAAACTAGAAAACTATAAAATAAAATAATTTCTTGAAAACGGTTTCGACGATCTTGATTATAAAAATATAAAATGTAGTACATGTATGCTAATCTAAACATGTAAGATTTTTCCTTGAAAAAAATCTAGTTCCAGAAAATTAATTATATATTTATCATTATTCTGCTCCTTCATTGTTTCATGTTTTAATCAGGTTAAAATATTTTTATTAAACAACTTAAAAAAATCCAAGAGTATTTTAATTAGAACTCTGCGCAGCTGAATTACGAGTATGGTCACATTCAATAAATCAAGAATAAAAATGACAACAATAATAGAAGTCTACATAGAGACCTAAAATAAGCAAACGGGTGAGCAAGATATAAATTGATAATTTGGTAATAAATCAATAAGTTATTAATCAGAGTTAGAATGAAGTAATTTATTTCTAGACAAAGATAGTTGGAAATTGATACAAAAACAAATGTTTAAAAAAACCTTATTCATTTGTTCCTTAATAAAAAATATTAACAATTTTAAAACCGGATTTAAATTCATAAATTAGTCTAAAAACAATAAGAAATGAGTAATATTAACTGAAGATAATTTCGTTTAATTTACGATGTTTGTTCTCAATTTTTACAAACTGAAGTTGCATTTTTGTTGTATTGAAAATTGAGTATCTGTAAATTCTCAACCGATTTTGCGGTTCTAAAGTTCATTTTTACAAGGCTAAAAAATTAAACTAATAAAAGAAAAATTTATTACGTGTTCATATATCTATTGATTATTCCCTTCACAATTTATTATAGGGATTTGGCAAAGTATTTTAAATATATTACTAAATCTAAATATATTATTATTTTAATTATTTTTTTAATTTATTGCTATTTATGTTAGTGCAGTAAAAAAATAATAAAACAAGAATAAAAATGGAAGTTATAGTTTTCAGAAATGAGCAATATTTTTGTGATGATATTTTAGCATAATTGATAAGCCATTAGAAGTGGGCGTTAAATGTTCCTCTTGCCAACTCATCTATCTATGTATATTTATATATGTATTTATTTCTTCTAGTTAAAAAATGAAGAACTTTTTATTTGTTGATTTAGTCTCTATCTTTCAAATTGAACTCCAACATTTTGAAGTGACATTTTTCTTTTATTTATTTTATTTTTATCACAACATTGTTACCTTTATATTCTCCTTTAGGGTTTTATTCACTGAATTCTATTTATTTATTTATTTTGAGTATTTTATTATTAATGAAACTACTTGGTGAAAGTAAACGTTTTTAAAATTTTATTCATAATTAAATTATAATTTTAATGTATAGAGGACTTATTGTGAGATCCCATTTTTGGATATTTTGCTGGATATCCACGTTTTAAAGTCCCCTGAGTCCAAAAAAGCTGTTGTCACGTGGTCTGAGAAGCCTATTGCACTATCAAATATCGATAAAATTCAGTAAGATTAATCATACCCTCAAGAGGATATGGATGAATTAATTTTAGCTCTAAATTTGAGATAATATATTTAAATAGGATATTTTAACATTTGAATTCATTTCACTATTCAAATGATTCAATTTTATCCTACTATACCTGTTTTTAAATGGAAGTACATAATATTGTTTTTTATTTTCTTTTTATAAACACCTAAGTAATGCATATAAAAAGGAATAGTCCAGGAGGGTACCCGTTCTGAACTAACTGATTTATTATCATTTTTACAAAAAAACAACCTTATTTTTAATACCTATATTTTATTTAATTATTTGAAGTTTGGCGGTATTTTGACAGATGTAAACAAATTTTGACGTCATCAAAATTATCACACTAATAAATAATTATATTCACTTATAGTCCAGGAGATAGCGTGCAAGAAAGTGTCTGACTAACATCAAGCTAGAATTTTGTATACAAGTCAATCTTTTAGCGCTTTTTAAGAATATGAGGTCGGCTAAGTTCGTCTGCGGGACATAGCTTGGCAATAGGCTTTGGAAAAAAACAAACCGGTGGAGAGCGGCCATGTCTCACCAATTATGGTGGACAATGTGATTTTCATGATCCTGAGTACAGAATTAGTTAGTATACCGAAAATCAAGTTGATATTATTTTCACACTTGATAGGTTACTTATTCAAACATTACTAAAAATCAACGTGGTCACCTGTCAGGGGACAAAATAACATCAACTTGATTTTCGGTCTACTAACTAATTCTGTACTCAGGATCATGAAAATCACATTGTCCACCATAATTGGTGAGACATGGCCGCTCTCGACCGGTTTGTTTTTTTCAAACGCCTATTGCCAAGCTATGTCCCGCAGATGAACTTAGCCGACCACATATTCTTAAAAAGTGCTAAAAGATTGACTTGTATACAAAATTCTAGCTTGATTTAGTCAGACACTTTTTTTCACGCTATCTCCTGGACTTGAAGGATTGTGGGTGGTAATAATCAATTCAGATACATATTTTAATATTCTAGGTACTTGCTTTAATAATAGTAATCATGCTTCTTTTTTTAATTCACTTCAGTCAATGATGATTTAGGCTAGGCGCACACTGGGGGCAAAATAGTCTGCAAACTGTTTTTCCCCCAGTGTGCGCCTAGCCTTATTTAATACTTTGATTTTATTATTATTTTTATGGGGGCCAATTAGACTTATTATCCCTTTGTTATTGTTACGTCAATGTCAAAAATATAATTCCATCTTGTTTGTTTATTCGAGACGAGCGTTTATTTCTCTCATGCTTTTATAATATACGAGCCAGGTGCCACGGGCTTAACAAGCATCTTTAGATAATCTGATGGTTATCTATGACTTTACGAGTACAAGTGAAACTACACCTCTTATGATGAGTCGCTCACATTCATCACACATTCGAGAAAAACGAAGTCGAGGATGGTAATAGTAAATAATACTTGGAGGCGAAATCAATAAATGTATACATTTTTTCTTATGAATTAATAATTATATTTAATGTTAGTAAATAATTAAATTCTCATTAGCACCTAACAGGAATTACCCTGTTAGGTGCTATTAAATTTGTTTGTCCAATAATATTGAAGCACAAAGATACAACGGATTGGGGACTATCACAATGAGAAAGTTGTTTGGCCCCATTTTCCTTCATTTTAATGTTACTTTATCAATTAATTCATTTTTTTTAAATTACTTTAATCTATATTGTTTGTACATAAAATTTTCAAAGTCTTTTTATTTTTTCACTCTGATAAAATTGTAATGAATGTCTCTCCACAATAGATTTTTATGGCGTCATTTGCTTGCAACCGCTAGCGATCATCAGTGCCGGAGAGATGGAATCAGGTGGGACTTGGAATAAGCATTGAGCAACTTGAGGCGGCTATTGTAGAAAGAGTTTTGTACTATTTTAACTCACTTCGCTTTTTAAAAATAGTTCTAAAAAATTAAGACTGTTCATCCAAGCAATTGCAGTTGTCCGTACCTTGACTAACCGGATTACCAAGTTAAAGCTTACTTCGATATTTGAATTAATAGATTTTGTCAAAGAAGATATCATGTGTCAAGATGAAAATATTTATAAAAAATATTTTTGTTTTACATGTTTATGTTACAATATTGTTTAGGTATCGACTATTTATATATAAATAATTATTTTTACTCTGTTATATTATCTATTTTTATGTATATTCTCTTGTAGTAACCACTATAAATTAATAAAATGTGTAAAGATTTGACTTTGATTGAAATGGTAAAAAATCTATTTACTATTATTATATCTGTATTTTTATCGTTTGTTCCCAGTTGTAAAGGTAGAAATATAATATAATGTAGACCCATCCATTTTGATATAATTATATATGTTAATTTTTTACTTACAAATATATTATATCATTAATATAAAAATTCCTTATTATAGAATCAGAGGCAATTATTTGTAATTTAATGAATAACATTTTAATAAAATTTGTTTTCATTAAACTTACATTAAACTTATTTCATGTACGATAATGGTCTTTAAAAATTTTTTTTATTCATACACACACACACAGAATTTTATACACATATATATATATATATATATATATATATATATATATATATATATATATATATATATATATATATATATATCATGGTTTGTATATTTTTAGGTTTGTGTAAAAAAAGTAGATATAGATACGTATAAGGAGTTTAATATTATTAAATTACTATAAATATAATTTATTGCACATGTCAATAATTAATTATATATGTAATATATATAATGTTTTGTGATGCCTTGCAAGGGTTTTTTTTTGGTAAAAGAAAATGTAAAAAAAAAAAAAAAAAAAAAATACAATTATTTTTAATAATTAATTAATTTATTTTAATTTGTACCTGCTGCCATGTGCAGATAGGGTGGGAGGCAGGCAGAGGTAGAATGAGGGCGGGTCACATGGACTCCTGTACAGGCTTTGTGGGGGGTTCGGTTCGGTTGGACCGGGGGGAGCTGCGCCTAGAAGTTAGATTAAAGCACGCACATCGTGCCGTGTATTGCCTGGCTTAGTATATACCCTGACCCCGTGCCCCTTGTATACCGGATCTAGTCTCCGTACCTACTGAACCCTTTTCCAAGGGGTCCCGGCACTCCCCCTACCGAGGGGGAGTTTCCCCATCACCCCCCTCGCTAAGCCAACCCTTCCCTCTTGTACCCGCATCAGTCTTACACCGTGACTTGTTCTGCGCATGCCCATTAACCTTTAACGTTTTACATTTTAAACTGTTATGGTACGTCATTTATTTAGTAATTAAAAAAAAAATCCAAATTAATCTGTTAGCACTTAATCTATTATTAAAAACTTAATGGGAAAACGGTACTGTCTATATAAATTAATATAGGTTTGACTACCTAATAAGATGTATCGATGTCAAATTCATAATTTTTACATACCGAATTTTAATCCAATAACGTTCAATTTTATTTATATATTATTAAACATTTAAGATTTGTTCAAAAGGCAATTGTTTACATTTAGTTTTAGATTCTTAGCATAGTCATATTTTTTTCATCTGTATCTCGGAAACTAGATTTTTCCGTGAAAACCACTTATGCTGTTAATTTTGTCTTAAATAAACTATATTTTAGATTTTTTTAATCAAAATCGCCGGAATGTTTTCGAGAAATAATGTTTATTCATGTTTTTTTAAAAATATGTTGGTAAACAGAGCCCCCAAATGTATAGCTAATGATAATTTCTTTATTTCGCCTTGATATCTTTTTTTTCTGAACATAAGTGCTAAATGAGAGAGAGTAAAGATGGTTGTTGAGGTGTAAAATAAAAATGAAGATGCTATTTCAATTCATGAAGATGCTATGTTTCGACCCTTAAAGTAAAGTCATCTTCAGTCGTTTATTTTTATAATCTAAAATTATAACAGTAATAGTTCATAAAACAATTTATTTTTCTAATTTATTATGTATTAAAAGGAATGTGTTGAATTGTTTATAATAAGAGCGTAATGTTATTAATCAATTCAACAAATTCCTTTTAATACATAATACATTATAAATAGGAACGACTGAAGTACTTACTTCAAGGGTCGAAACGTCTCACAATATGAAATAGCGATTTTATTTTACACCTTAACAGCCATATTTACGCTCTCTCATTAACTTAGAAGATATTATTACTGATTAATAATTATTATTAATTTAATTTAATCTTTTGAATGCTAAATCAGAAACTAATGTTTCTATTGTTTATTGAAGTCGGTCTTGTCCTTTTCTCTTAGCGAGTTCGCCAAAAATATAGACTGCCAATTAGTGTGGCACAAAGCATCCTCGCATCCTATCACGTACGTATTGATTTTATGCTTTTATAGGTCATGATTGTATACTTTATTCAATTGTTTCCCTCGTTTTTTTTATGTCAAAATTGTCTTGGTTTTTTACATAAATTAAAGTATCAATTAAGCAAATGTTTTAGAGCGTAGACGGTTGACATTAATTTGGTACTATCTGCGGTCTACTTTCGAAAAACCATCCAAATTTCATAAAAATCATATGAGTATTTTTGAAGATATAGGTGACACACCGACAGACAGACGTGAGACGAAAAATGTTCCTTGATGTCTGAATCAAAAAATAAATAAACTATTTATTAAGCTATTAGAGATAGCACTGATTCAATTATTGAGCAATTGAATTATTAAGATAATAAAGGAGTTATGCAAATGTTTATATCACATGCATTCCGACAGTAATTTAGTTTTTATTTTTTCATTTCGCAATTTATAAAATAATTGTGAAAATCATTTTGCAAAATTACTGCCTCAAATTTGAAATCATTTATGTTATTATTTATGCTTGTTAAATTTGAAGTGATTTGTAGAGAATTTTATTTTTATTAAATATCTTTTTTTTATGTTTATAAATAAAAAATAAAAGATTGAAGATTTAAATATTTTCTCTTTTAAAGTTTTTTATTCTTATACTTTTATCACACATCAAATGTGCTCAGTTTATGAAGACATTGTAATATATGTTTTTTGAACAGCTTACATTCGTTATATTATGATATTTTATTTCATTTTATAATGCACACACAGTCACTTTATATAAATACTTAATCTTGGGTCGAATTAGTCAATATCATTGTATGTCTTTTTAATTATTTTTTAATTTATCTATTTTTGAGTTTTTTAAATATGTTATTAATTTTTTTTTTTTCAATTTATAAGCAAAAGCAATTAAATATCCATATTTACATACTAATTTCTGTGGCCCCGTGCTAGTGCGTGTTTCATATTTGAGAGGTCATGAGTGCAAACAAGGGGGCTTCACTAACATTTTTATTATAAAACCCATCCCTAACAAAAACTTAACCCTGAAAAAAAGGCAAGTTCAAGACCCCCTCTCTCAAAAGTCAGCCTAACACAGTAGTATTTCTACATTGTGGCCAAGTCTACTTTTTCTTTAGTCTATAACCTCACTTGTCTAGTTTATGTATGAGGAATAAAACAGACGCCCGCTATGTAGATATCACTACTTTGATAGGCTGACTTTTTTCGAGGGGGTCTGGAACTTGGTTCCTTTTTCTCTGTTATGTTGTTGTTGAGGATATCATTACTTTTTACTGGCTTCAGCATTGTGAACGCCGTCTTGTTTTTGTTTTTTTTACGAACAATGAGTTTCCCTATATATAACATTAAACCGCCGAAGAATAACACGGATATTAAGTGTAGATTATTTTATATGATATTGTTATTATTATATCAATAATAGTGTTGTTATTGTTGTAGTCTATTTTTTTTATATTTATATAATTTTTTTTTATTGGCTCATTTATAACATTGCTTTTAAAGCGCAGATAAAGAATAGTTTATACATTTTTAATGTTATTAATAATTTTTATACGAATAGTTTAGACATCTATAAGATTGAATTCAAATTTGTTTAATAAAAAAGGTTATTTTACAGTTTGCAGGATATATTATTTAAAATAATGCAATGAATGATAAATAATGTGATCTTCTTAAATTTTTATGAAGGCTTTGGAAATGAAACTTTTAGTAATTTCATTAAATGGTTTAGCCTACATGATAATACAGTATATTAGCACTAGAAAACGGGAACTGATTCTTATGATATTTTCTTTCATTTATGTATTATTATTCTTTTTTTATTTTACTTTTTTTTTTCAACACAGTTGAGATTTTGTGAAGGCTAGTCATTATAAAATCTCGGTTTTTTATTTTTATTATTAGCTGTACATATTATGATGATACAAGAAATTGAGTTTGTTGGATTTACTCATTTTCAGGTCCCTTGAGTCTAAGAAAATAAATCCCTGACGTCTTCCAATAAAATTTGACTTACATGTTCAAACAAAATCATATCCCGAGGTGAAATCGAGAAATTATTTTAGCACTAAATTTGGTGCGCTACTCCCCAAAAAATAATGAAACTAAATTTTTTTTATAGCCTTTTCGATGTTAATTCAAAAAAGACCATCATGCACCATGACTTAATGAGTGAATTTTCAAAGAAATCTGCGTATTATTAGCTTATGATAATATAGAAAAATTTTGGTTTAGAATTTGGATTTGTTAAAAAAAAAATTGGTACACAATGGTACGGGGAACAAAAGTTAAAAAAAATATATACCCTTTAAGATGCATGTCGTTGAAAAGCTGTTTAAAAGTACAGTTCTTGTTGTTATGTACACTTTTGTCATATTGCATATACGAGGTGAGTAGAATCAAATAAAAAAACGTTTTTATGCTATTTTTGACCCTAAATTGTCAAAATTTGACCCCTATAGGATTCCAAAAATTCCGGCCCACAAACTCATCCTTTCTTTTGTTATTATTACATTTTAAAATTTGTTTGGATTTTTTAAGTGCATCCTATTGTGAGATATCGTCTGGAGTGACACATATATATACATATACATACATACGTAAAGAAAAGTGTTAAATTTCAGGAATCGATTCGGAATGGTCTAAAATGGATTTCCATGGAGAAAATGATTGAAGCCATTGCAATAGCTTAATTTTCTTCGAAAATTCGCTGATTGAGAAGGGTGACATTAATTTTTGATTAACTTCCAGAAATCATGTTCTTTGAATCTGTTCTATGAAATTTGTTGATAGGAAGATGTATCAATAAGTTGTCACTTCGTGTTGAAACTGAATATATATTAAATTAAAGTTGTGTCTGTACCATTGGTCAGAATTGAATTTTTTTTGGATACTTTTTCATTTCATACATTCCGAAAACTGAATCCGGCCTTAACTTTTTTTTGTGAAAGTATGACTTTATAGGCTCAAAACTGGCTAAACGAAATCGATTAATTTTTTTTTTCAAAGGTGAGCGCAAACATGTTGCGCATGCATGTTGTAGGCTTGGTTTCATCGAAAAATATTTAGTGACTTCATTTTTTTTATATATATATAAATATGTAGACTCCAATCTACGATTTGGAGAGTATTACATTTTAAATAATGGAATTGATGATGTATATTATTGTCTTGGAAACAAAACTATTTAGGCATTTAATTTAATTGCTATGCCTATATGATTTTAGGTATATATATATATATATATATATATATATATATATATATATATATATATATATATATATATATATATATATATATATATAGCCAGCTATATAAAGTCCAGTACAAATGGCTTGACTAAGGAACAAGAGATTCGTCTTGTTCGAATTATTCTAAATATATATATATATATATATATATATATTTAGAATAATTCGAACAAGACGAATCTCTTGTTCCTTAGTCAAGCCATTTGTACTGGAAATATTTCCCTGCTGGATGTTCTCCAACATTTGAGAGTTAGTCCACTTCAATTTGTTGGTTAAGTTCAACATTTTCGATTGAGTTGAAAAAGTTTCTTATCTTCTTTTATTATCTTGTTGGTATCGCCAACATGATTTTTATCATTTTTAATTGCTGTTAATTCCATCCTTCCGCGTGATTATTATTCTTTAATTTAAAAAGAAAACAAGTAGGTACTCTGGAAAATAAAGTTTGAATGAAATAGATAAAAAGTTCGTTTACTTTGTCCGTTTTCGGTTGGTCGGTGTTAAAACCCTTTTTACTCTAAAATGTTCATTTCATTTTCAGAAATATTTTCTGCTTTGTTTATTCAAGCTTCATTTGTTCTATTAATTATTGAAGTTTAATTAAATTTTCCTCTTGCCTGCCTGTCTCTCTTTCAACCTTCAAGCTCTTTTCAGTGGGAATAATTAATGAGTGAGTAATTGCCCGGGTAAGGGAGTTTCATGAGATAATCAGGTCACTTAAAAATTATTGTCTGAATTTTACGTCAGAACAATTTAACTATGTTTACAGTAGGTATTTTATTAGCTTATATCTAATCTTCACTTCGTTAGTTTTCGATAGTCACAATATTTGGGGGAAGAGTTAATAAAGGATTTTAACGTGACTGAACGATCACAAAAGCATTTTGTTTTCAATTGTTTAAAGCTGTCATGTTTGAAAAGTCATGAGGGTAAACAAATTCCCGGATGCTTTTATTGTCTCTTGACTCCGAATTTTACAGTCAAGTAATTGTTCCTATTGAAATGTGACAAGTTAATTTAAACCTTCCATGTTTAACTGTTCAAAAGGGAGATTAGTTTATGTTCCGTTCTTGTACGTCTCCAAATCGACAGATAATGTTCATATTCAACTTTATTTGTTTATTACTTGAATATTTAAATGCATATGGAATAAAACAATTGTTAGTCAATATTATTAGAGAAAATATTATATACGCATAGAGAGGACATATTGTAAATGCTCAATAGGTCCTTAGTTCAAAAAAGTAGGTTTTAAAAACATTCTGCTGTCGGTTGTTTGTGCTGACATTTGGAGCCTAAACTTCTAGCCTGATTTCGATCAAATTTAGTGTAAAAACTTGGAAAAATCATACCCCCCAAGTTGAAATCAAGAAATTAATTTAGCTCTACACTCTACACTTGGGGCGGCTGCATCCGTGAATTCATCGTGAAATAATTCAAAATTAAAATTGGGTACCAGATGATCGTTCCTTCAAAGCCAGATAAAATGGCTGACAATTTAAATTGCCGTATTTTATTTTGTCAAAATTAAATAAACAGTTCATGTTCACGGGGTTTATAAGTTTTGTACTTAATTTCATCTTTATACTATGTACCATTGTTGTTTATATTTTTTTTTACATATAAAACTACCGCCATTCCACCCATGTATCTCCGATAGGAACTCTCCAATGCCCAAGCCAATTTTTAAATTTGCGCAAACGAAATCAATGTGGGGCCAACTCTGGGCTAACTATGATCTACTATCCAAATTACAAGGTTCGCAAAAATCTTGAGTGACAAACAGATGCAAGACAAAAAATTTGCCATGACGTCTAAAACGGGTTCCGTTACCTTCAGTACGCTCGAAAGCAAAAAACAAAACAAAGAAAAATCTTATAGTCTTATAGAAGTACAGGAATTGGGAAGACTGATGGACAAGATTTTCACTATTTGTGCCTGATAGCAATTAGTTTGAAGTTGGTATTGTTAAGGGAATTTTTCTTGCAACATACTGTGACAATTTTCGTGTATATTTTTACTTTTCGACCCTCTCTTCCTTCTGTTCTAATACTGTCACCAGTAAGGTCTTTTTTATAAATGAAGCATGGAGCTTATATTGAATTCTTAATACTTAAGTAAAAAATAATACTACGAGATGTGGTTAAAGTACTATGTAGTCTTACCATCGCTAAAATTATGCTTAAATTTAACTCTATTGTAACTTCCCTTTATTTAAACTTGCTTGGCACATCATTTAAAATTCTATTGTAGAAACTATCGACATTGTTAGTAGGTTTTGTATAAATCCATCTTGTTGCTCCCTTTTCTCTTGATTCCTATTATGTGTCAAACTTAATCCCCCAACTCTGCACAGACAGGATTAGGTTATCAGCGTTGGCACAACTCGCTTTGACTATTGTATTAATATTAATTTGGTTTTCCTTAACTCCAAGGCCCTGAAGACAGTTTTCCCGAATGAATGAAGTTACGCATGTTAACCTTCTATTAAATTTATGGCTTAAGGAAAATTTCTACACAAATTTATTACTAACTGTAACCAAATTTATCTATAAGTTTGGGTAGTTTAAGAATTAGTATCATATTAATATTTTATCTATACATATTTTGCTTACAAGGTCACCAAAGGTAACGAAAAATTTTTCATTTCTCCTAATTCAAATTTCTTAGGCAGCAATTTGTTTGACATCATGGACAATTTATGGTCTCGTGTCCTCTGTCGGCCTGATGTAACATTTTTCTTAACCACCATATCTTAAAAACTACTTGTTCCATTTTATGAGATTTTGATGGTTTGTCGAAAGTTGCCCACAGATGGTGACATACTAATGTCAACCTTTTTTTTAATCTAATTTTATACAGCTAAAAATCAATAAGGGTTTAAACAGACGTTTTTATACTGTTATATTGTTTTATTTTATCTGAGCATTAGTTCAGGAACATCGTTATTATCGTTTAACGCTTAAGGTTATAGCATTGCTCGAGAAATTGCGGGAGATTAGGGTACGATTTCCATTGGGAGAGGAGGGGGCAGGGTGGGGGGGGGGGGGTAATAGGTGTTCAAATCTGAAAGAGCTGAATTATATTGAAACATCTTTTTTAGTAGATAACAGTCCATAATTTCATTTTTTTGTGAGATGTGTTGATCACTTTAAGTTTTTTTTTGGTACTTCTTTAGACGGTTACTTCCCTTTGTTAATATTGGAATATAAATGACTTTGACGAAATAACTATTAAGACCAAAGGATGTTAGTCCTATGTACTTTGGGACACAGAAATACCACACTTCTGTTTTTATAAAGGGAGTAACAGTCTAAAGAAGAACATTCCGTACACCTTCTTTATATTGTTACTCCCCTCTGTTTTTTTATAAGGGGTAACAATCTAAAGAAGTGCCTTTTTTTATCATAATTTAACGGATGATACTCGTATATTAAGTGGTATCAAGTTTTGTACTGATAATGTAATAAGTATAGAAATAATTTCAAGATAAAAAGAACTTTTTATATACTACGTTTTTAAATTTTCTGTTGAATCGTATGTAATGTTGATAATATAATTGTTATATAATATATAATTTTAGTGAAAAAAAAAAAAATAGTTCCAAATTTATTTACTTCACATAAATGACAACCATCTAGAGAGCTGATCTTAAACATATAAAAGGACAAATCTTTGTTCAACGGATCTCCCCAACACCAAATCTAAACCGTGCCATCGATATATTTGAAATAATATAAATAATATAATCGATATATTTCCTGTTTTCCTGTCTTTAAATGTTTACCTCTTAACTTAGAATAATACTATGTATAGAAGGAGGATCACTGATAACATTGAAGCCAACTTTGGTTATGTCCCTTAATCCGCGTTCTAAAAATTCATTTTTGAAATTTGTGACGTCATAACTCTAAAATTATTTGCCTTCGGTTTTTTAATTTCATTTTTTATTAAATTATAATTATTGATAGTCAGTTTAGTTTATTGTAATATTTTTTTGTGTTTTATCTTATTTTAGCTTGAAATATGCTAAAAATAATGTTTATTATATCCCCCCATGCCCTGCGAGGTGAAAAAAATGACGTCAGAGTGAAACGTAAAGAATAACCAATGGCAGGGTTTTTCTTCTTGATGTTTGTGAGCGGGCTTTGAATAGTTACTAAAGCATGGCCAACCTTCTCCAGTTTAAATGAAAAAAAAATGAGTGTTATGTTGGCAGCCGGGTCTTAAGGACACAACCTCTCGGCAAAAGTTGGCTTCAGTCTCTTATCAGTAATTGCTTAGGATTCCGATTCTATGCTCCTCCTATATATAGTATTATTTTAAGCCTCTTAATAAAAAATTACAAATTTGAAACCCGTCAAAATGAAGATTGCGTAAATATGGGACATGGCATAACAAATAAAATAACTTGCGGATTTTTTCTGAACTAACTTTCCTTACAGCAAAATTTGCTGAAAACCAATTAAATTCTGCTGAAAGATGGCTAAAAGTATTAAAATAATGCATTGTCATCGTGTTCTGAGCTATGCTAAAAGTTTCAAATGTCTTGCTATACGGGAAGTTAGTTAGAAATCGATTGCTAGATTTGTACAAACAAATAATCAAGAAAACAAGCTAATAAAAACGTAGTAAATAACAGTCTTTCGGTAATGTTACCAAAAGAAATTTGTATGCTCTGTTTGTTCTATAATAATTATTGTTGTTTAATTGGAAGTGATTCAAATAGTGAGTAGATGCTGTTGTGTAATAGATAATGCTATTATGATAATCTTATCATTTAAATGGTACGATGAAATTAATTAACTCCGAATCCTCTTGTAATGTAATAAATTAAAAATTAGAAAGCTTGAATAATAATTAAATACATCTGGAGAAACTAGCAGGGAATGGCTCTAATTCTATCTGTTTCTCGGGCTTCGGGTCTAATTCTATCCTCTTTCTTTATTAGGACATACTGCATCCTTTATTTCTAATTCCGGACCTCAGTTTCCTAGAATAACTTCACTTCCAACTACCTTACATTTTAAATTGGATTTTGTTCTAATTTTAAATTGATTTTGGAATGCGACCTGAATAATTATTATAGGTTCAATCTTCTTTTGATCGAGAAGGACATAGCACTCCCGATTCATCTACTGGCTTTTAAAAGTTTATGGAAAGCTCTTAGCATCAAGTACATCTGCTATTGAATTTTGTTTTCAACGGTAAAAGAGTTGCAACGCATCTTGAAGAGTGTGGGTTAAATTTAATTTTGTTAGCACTGGAAGAATCTGGTCATTACACGAATGGGTTTCCAAATCTAGTTATAGCTTGAGCGTAGTTGTAGGGTTCTTAGCCTGACCCCTGGTGGTATAACACAGCCCACTGTACCCTGACTAGTCCCCTCCCTTGTGAAACCTGCAATAGAAGTGGTTATATCAGATTTAACTTGGTTATACCCTACGCTCTGTATAGATTCTTGGTTCCAATTCAACTAACCCTTTATAGTTAAACTTAATTAAAGTCTACTTTGTTTTATTTTTTATTCTTATTCGAGATTATGCTCAGATAAAAATTTAAAAAAAGTTTGTATAATTTCTTGCCAATTGACACCAATATAATATACCTCGCCAAGTCAACAAGAAATTTTTATGAGTTTCTAAAAATAGTATATTATGTTACTAGGCTGTGAAGTGAGTTTTTTCTTTACCGCGGCAATTACATTTACTGTCGAGCGAAGCGAGGCAGTAAATATTGACAAGGTAAAGAAATAACACTTCACAGTCGCGTAGCATATGCTATTTTTTCCGAGGTAGCAGACAATGAAAAAACATTAAATATTAATCACTAATCAATATATAATAATAACAAATATTAGTACATACTTAAGACTTAAAAAAAGAAACCTTAAAAAGAGGTTACACTATAAGAAAAGATAAATAAAACTCATTGACATCTAGCGGATTTTAATCGTACTAGAAGCACTTCTACAAAGACTGCAGCGGTACTAACGGATGTTTTGACAACTACCCGCCGGACATAAAAAATCTTTTAGTTCCTAGGACGTAAAGGATTTTTTCTTTACAGCTAGGAGTAATGAAAAGATTTTTTAAGTCCACGTAATGAAAAAATGGATTTTAGCTATGTCTTTTAGGCTCTAAAGTTACTATTTCACAGCCTACCACGGAAAAAATACTTTTTAAGAATATTAATGATTATTTTAAAAGCTAATACGAATTGTTTATCTTTGTTTTATGTATAGATTAGAAATTATTTTATAGAGATAGAGTTATCTGCCAAGCCTAATATTTTATTCAATGATTAGCCAACGGTGATTTACCATTCTTGATTTTGTTGGATTGATAATGGGTCGAATGACCTAGATAGCAAACCATTAACATTTTTTCAAAACTAAAAGATAATTTATGTAAAAATCTAAACGAATCTATTGATAAATTTACTTATGACGAAAAGATCAAGAATACATAATGAAAATAGTGGTGAGTGTTAGTAATTTATTCTAAATGAAACTTCGGAATAATAATTCAGGATTCAAGCCCCCCCCCCCCCCCCCAATGATTACATGACCCACATGACCGATGCATTCGCATTTTATGTAAATATTTGCGTATAAAATTAAATGCATTGAATTACATTAGACCGGCCCGATTGCCAGTTGAGCCCAGAATTTTGCCAATGGAATTAATAAAAACATGAAATTGAATTAAGATGCGTAGGCTAGACTGGCCCAAGTGCAACCAAAAACTCAAAAAGCGTTCAGAAAACATTCATTGCATAATTCATGCTGAAGGTAAATAAAAATCTTTCTTTTTTATATTTTTAATCTATCTTATAATATATCTTGTGATTTTTTTTAATCTCTCCACTAGAGAAAAATAGAGTATGACCTGAACTGCGGAGAGAGAGTTCACACAAACACAACTTACTTATATTTACACTGCTTTACAATAATTATTACATTACTACTTTATGGTGTCTGGGGGGTATTTAAACCGTTTTTAAAATCGAACTGGTTATTTGATATTATTTTATAAGTTCGAATAAATTAATTGAGATTCTTTTTCGCTATTTTTTTCTAAAATGTTTGCTATGTTTGAGACTAGTGAGATGGATCTGTAAGTATTAGGTTCATTGGAGGGGTAAATTAATAATTTTTAACCATTTTTAAGATGTCTGGAAAAAGGTGTTGCTCGAAAATCAATTTAGCGATATGTAATAAAGGTTTTTCTAATTAGTTTAAATTTTCTTTGAGTGTGGGAACCGTAATTCCGTCATAGCCAGGTGAAGAGCCACCTCTTATCTGATAGACGGCCTCTATTACATCTTCTTCAGTAATAACATCTATTTTATTTTATCTCTCGTCTATACTGTTGTTTCCTACTGTCTTAATGTCGTAACATTTGTTATCTCCTCATTTTATGGGCCATTTCCTGACCTTTAGTTGTAAAATATTTTCTCAACATCAGCTCCTTTTATTGGATAATTTAAGGTGTTGATTATGGTGCTGTCAGTATCCTATATTTCTTTGAGTATTGCTTTCTCTGTTTGTTTTCTAAAGGTTATTTTATTAACTTCTTCCCATAAAAAAATTAAATAGTAATTACAATAATAAATATCCATTTATTGTTGTTATAGTTATGACATAACCAAAAATTAATTCAGATAGGCTGGAAACTAGATATAATTTGACAAAACAAATTGGCGCTTGTCGTAGACCCTACCGGGTTAGAGTTGCATAACAAATAATAATTCACATTATAAACTTACTAAATAATAACTATGCATTTTTATCTTCTTAAAAAACTAAATAATAATAAACAGATTAATCTTCTGAAATAACAATAATAATTGAACATACTTTGTTTTCTTTTGAATGCATCTATGAATATGACTAAAATGATATTTTCTTTTTCTATTTTAGAATAAGTAAAGAAGGAAAATTAGACCACGATTTAAGCATATCTCAAAATGGAGATAGAAAAATTTCTCCACTTTAGATAATATATTGGTGAAAAGACAACATATTAACAGAGCGCACGAATATAACTGCCCACTTTTTCTCATCTTTATGAAAAGCTTTTATTTTGATTCTCTGTGTACACTTCACATCTTGAACAATTTTTATTAATATAATTATAAAATCACAGTGCTAAGCATACGATGCTAACTACTTACATATGGTGGAGGTAGAAAAGAGACAAAATTAAAACTATTTGTACTGAGCGGAGTTTAGGCAAAATTAAAAGAAAAGCATTTTTGTTTATCATTGAAGCGAGAGTTGCAATAAATATGTATTGAATATTGAGAAAAAATTTAGTCATGATGAGTTGATAGTTAAAGCAGATGGTTGTATTGAGGAAACAGGACTGTTCCCTCAGACTCAATTTAAAATATATCACTTCACTACACAAAAACTTCTGCTGGTATCAGGTTGAAATTTTACATAGCTTTTTCAATTGTACTTTGTAATTTGTAGACAATTGATGTGTATGACGTTTTATTAAAACCGTGGTTAGAACGAAAGGTATCGGTAAAAACGTTGTTTTCTCTATTTTTAACGTGTAGGTCCGCATCAATGTTTTAAGCGATCTTCAACACTTCATAGCAGTGTCGGTGTTGGTTTTACTAAAAAAAAAAAAAAAAAAAAAAAAATTAAAAAAGTTGTTAGTCTCATTGAAGA
The DNA here is from genome assembly GCA_951217055.1 of Gerris lacustris. Lineage (NCBI taxonomy): Eukaryota > Metazoa > Arthropoda > Insecta > Hemiptera > Gerridae > Gerris > Gerris lacustris. The sequence continues at coordinate 49,665,415 of OX578276.1, forward strand.
GATGAAGTTAGAATTTTTTCCTGTCCTAATACTCAAATTTTACATTTGAAGCTTACGTCTACGCGGTTCAACGAACTCGTCCTGGGCATTTGTATAATGAACATGTGCTCCAAATTTCAACTAAATCGGTCATCATTTACTCTAGTTATCGTCATTGGTTGATTTCGTAACGATCGGTTTTTTCGGATTCACTCCCGGGCTCGAGACGCTGTAACGTGGCATAAGGAACTAAGTTCCAATAATTTTACAAATGAGATTAGATAGGAGTACAATTATTAGAGATTTGTATGTGTCTGTATATTAATTAGTCCCTAGGCCACTGCCCAGTTTAGGCGTCGAGGAAAGGTTGTCTTGTATAGATGGAGAAGTGAGGAGTTGAACTTGAGGATTAGTATGATCTAATAAGGATTCATGGAATGTGTGATAGCGGGATATGGATTGATCTTGAAGAAGGGAACGTTGAGATCATTATGGAGAGAAAAACTGGAGTTAGAATTTAGGTGTGTAAAGTGTGCTGGACCACTCTTTGCACACCTTGGTGCGTGGTTTGTTAAAGCATCTTGTATGGAAATAAATGAAGCTATCTTCAAAATTTCGCTTCTGAATAGGCGAAAGACTGCTGATCAGGAACATACATTTTGATTTATAACCATTTTTTATAGATACAAGTGACCTCAAAACCTTTATAACCATTTATTTTGCTACGACAAAAAATCGGTTTCCTCCCTATTAATTTTAATAATTAGCTAATTATATGTTAAGTAAGCTTTTCTGTTTTATTTTTTAAGGGGGAGGGAGTATAGAGTTAAAACATTTTATGCTAAAAATAAATTGATTGGTAAATAAAAAAAAGGAAAAATAAAATCTTGATTAATTACAAAGTTTTTTTTTCTGTTTTTGTAATCGATAGAGGTTAAAAAAAATGACATCATTTTATAAGTAGTTAGACGACTTAAAGCAAATGATTGATTGACTTATTATTAGATAAAGGAAACTTGAAAGAGAGAAAAAAAAAGAAACAATGTAATAAAGAAACACGAGATTGAGAAAGGGAAAGAGAAATTCATTTGATTTATCCGAAATTTCCATTGTCATATTATATTTTCTAGTGTATTATATAGACTTATTCTTGTAGTCGGATATGAAAATAAATGGTTGATGTATTGATTTTAAAATATAAATAAATAAAACATTTAATCTTTTCTGATGTTTAATATATAAACAGAAGATGAAAAACCTTTTTGGCTTCCTTTTACTCTTTATGTGTAGCAAACTTTTCTATGTCAGTATCTACATGCATCTCTGTTATTTATACATATTTTTCTCACTGATTATCTGTATTTTCCAATCGTTTAGTTGTACACTTAAGCAGCCCCTACACGATCAAGCCGCTTGATCAAAACAGCACGTTAAGCAATGGTGTCAAGCATGATTGATAGTCTAGGAACCCATTTGATGCTTGAGTCAAGCCTTGACGGAGATTGATGGAAAGTTTGAATGAGTCAAGCGGCTTGACGGAGCGCTTGATAGTCTAGAGCAATTTTGATCAAGCATTCCGTCAATCACCAGCTCGACACCCCAAATCCTGATTCGAAACCATGGCCTCTACACAATACTGATTTATTACAGTCGTCCAGGAGGAGCAGTTCACTAGTCGAAAACTCCGCAACAAATGAGTGTTGATGAAAAGATTGATGGGATGCCTGATGCGCCCGAAGGCGGCTTGAAGGTCGTGTCAATCAGCTTGACGCGATGTTTTGATCAAGCGGCTTGATCGAGTAGGGGCTGCTTTATAAGCAAATAGTGTGATACAATGTTAAATGCGAATGAATGCCGGATGTTAGTTTTTATGCCGTGTAGGTTTAACTGAAATGGTAAAAATTTAGCGAAGTAGGTGACACTTCATTCAATAATTGAAAATTAGAAGTAAAATGGCGAGGCAAAGTCAAGCAATTAGGCTTAGAGGTGGGGCTTTTTGCTGTAAACATCGCACAAGGAAAAATGTTAAATAAAGCTTTAATTATTTCTGCAGGAGGAGTAATGAAGATGAAGTGACCCAATGAGATTGGGAGGAAATGGTCTTGAGTCAACCAATAAGAGAAAGGGAAATGGAGGAAATTAGAGATCCGTCGTGTTCAACTCACACGAATAAATTCGATCAGGAATTAAACTTGATTGATATTTGATTCAAATGAATGAGATGGGTTGTTGAAAATGTAAGGAAACGTTAAGTGTGTGTTTCAATAGAGAACATCTATGTGCTTTTATCAGGACTGCCATTTTTATTCTATGGAATGTGACTCTTAAAAATTAAATGTAATCATCAGTTAAATTGTTTGTTTATTTTGTTACAGGTGAGTCTATTTAATGATGATATTAATACGTTGTAAATCACGTGAGTTAAATTAAAATTTGCATTTTATGATGTATTATTGTTTCTTTACTTCTATATTATTAATAACAGATATTTTAATTAGAGACTGCTTACATTTTTTTCCATTTATTAATTTTTGTTAAAGAAAACATTATAATTGAAAATAAAAAGTAAACATGTATCAATGATGTTTGCTTGTTTAAAATGAATTCTCTTAAATAAATAAATCAGAAAACAACAATTATACATTATGATTTTATGATATAGTACAATATGCGTAGAGTGCGGAAAGTAGCATTTTGCTTGCGAGTGTGGAGTTTGCACCCGACAGCGAGGGTTGTAAAGCCACACGAGCAATGCAAAATGCCGTTTTCGCACGAGTTGCGTACCGTACTTTATCTACGATTGTTAGATTTTAATAATAAATACAGAAAAAAATAATCAACTTCCTGTATGTAAGTTCGTATTTCTCTATTGATAAAGATGACACTAATTCATTAGTTGTATTTTGTGCCGAATTAATTATTTCGGGAGGCGTATTATTCTCCTCATATTCGTCATAATCACGCATTGATTTTCACAATGGTGAAGAATTCTTCTTCTTTATCGCCCTAGGGCGGAAAAAAGTGGAATTCTTCAGAATCATGAGACGCGCATGCGCAATGAATACTAGTACGTTAAGAATCACTTTCTTCGCATCTAAACAGAGATACAATGTTTATGTTTCGTGTTTATGTTATGTATCGTAGATAAAAGTAATTTATGAGCATTTTAAATACAAGTTTTAAAACATTTGAACACTCAATCAAATCAGTGTTTTGTATTTGAATGCATTTTCTTTGATACATACATATTACAAAGTTATAAAATATTCTGGGACGCGACAAGATTGAGTGAATTTCACTTAGGTGCACGATTTGAATTTTATATTTAATTCTAAATCCTTTCTCGGTCCAATTTCCTTTAGAAATACATGAGAGGTTTTATGCCAACCCAATATACTTCTAAAAAAAACTTTATATATATATATATATATATATATATATATATATATATATATATATATATATATATATATATATATATATATATATATATATATATATATTTATGTAATTATGTGACTTTCAACAAAGGTTGATGGTTGATATGAAAGGAAGCATTATGTGCAAATGGTTCAAAGCATTTCAAGTCCATTTATGCGGGAGGGGAGGGGGTCTTTCACATACATCCGCGAAAAATTTGGGGCCCGGTTTTACTCAGAATCATTCTTTTTTCGTTTAGTAAACTAGATTTTTCCTGGGAAACGACTACATTTTAGAATTTTTTAATAAACATCGTTGGAATCGTTTTCGAGAAATAATTTAATATCTAGTTTTCTCTAAGTTATTTGGGATAGCCTAATAGTTTAGGCTCGGCATTAGCTCTAGTTACGCACTACAGGCATATATATATATATATATATATATATATATATATATATATATATATATATATATATATATATATATATATATATATATATATATATATATATACACACACACACACGCACACACTCCTTACAATGTAGTCCTCTGAAATTGGTACTTACTGTATAGAGGGATAAAGTATAAAAAGTTGGAAGTTTTTGACACCTGCGGTCAGTTACCTGTATTAATTATTATTCTCGTTCTTTATGTCCGTACATGTTCTAGTCTTTTTATCATTGACAGTTAATATCAGTTAGAAAGGAAGAAATATTGACTTTATAAGTTCTCAATATCCCTTCTTTATGTGCAAAGAAGGGACTCCCCGGTATTTTAGGCTTATAGCATCGGTCGAGTTTAAATTGCTACGCTCCATTTAATAATAAAACGTCACGTGTTGCATTGTATTAAGACACGGTCAATAGCCTAAAAATATAAAAAGGGATATGGATACTAAACTTTGAAAGAAGAGATAGTCGTCTCACGTAGAGCAAGACCAGAAACAGTCATCCTTGGCCGAAGTTTATTCCTAGAACAAGTTAAAAAACCTCTGACATAAAAAAAGGGTCAAGTTATGGGTCCTCATGTCCGCTTTATCTTTCTTTTTACGTTTTTACATATTTTTATTTTTTTGCATATTATCTAAGTCACTTTTTTCACATTTCCTTTTTATTTTCTCACTAAAACATGGGATATAGGAAAGATTTTTTTTTTATATATTATATACATTTTTCGTAGACTTTTTTTTTTACCTAATATACACACCTCAACTCAAGCGCCCCTGGACAAGATTTAAATATTCGTTTTTTATCCAAATATTTTCGCACGACCCGCCACAAGAATATTGTTAAAATTTTTAATATCCATATAATTTGGGAGAAATGTCCCAGGTTGTTAAAAAATCTTTAACAACCATAACAAGTATAACATTTATTCGTTTTTGCTAGATCTAAATATACTGAATATTTAAGTTTTCAAAATTATTAGTTTGTTCACATTCAAATTGTTTGTCAAAGTTAGCTCTCAGGTGGTACATATTTATATATTTACATATTGGTTCTATTGGTGGCCATCAAAGAAATTTTATTAAATCCATCTCGTAATACGAGTACTTTATTTTTACTACGTTTTTATTAGCTTGCATTCTTGTTTGTTTGTTTGTCCGGTACAAATCTGGCAATCGATTTCTAACTAACTTTCCGAATAGCTAGACATTTGAAACTTTTAGCATAGCTCAGAACACGATGACAATGCATTATTTTAATAGTTATACCCATCTTTCAGCAGAATTTAATTAGTTTTCAGCAAATTTTGCTGTATGGAAAGTTAGTTCGAAAAAAATCCGCCAGTTATTTTATTTGTTTTGACGTATCCCATATTCTTACGATCTTCATTATGACGAGTTTCAAATTTGTGATTTTTTATTAAGAGGTAAACATTGAATGACAGCTAAAAAGAATAAGTAAATAAAGAAATAAATTAATTGACGTATGACAACCAGGTTTGTCTACACTTGTGTACTAGATATCGGTTCATATTTTCTACATCTGTACTTCTTTACTTGTACTTATTTTTCTTCTCTTACCCTCCCCTACACGGGGCCATATCGATGGCCACGGTTTAAATTCGGTGTTGGTGAGATCCGTTGTTCAAAGATTTTTCCTTTTATAGGTTTAAGATCATCTCTCTAGATGGTTGTCATTTGTGTGAAGTAAATAAATTCGGAACTATTTATATTTCACTAACATTTTATACAACAATAAAAATTATATTATCAACATTACATATTATGATTCAAAAGAAAATTAAAAAACGTAGTATATAAAAAGTTCTTTTTATCTTGTAATTATTTATTCTTATGTCCGTTCGGATATGGATCTTATTTTTGTATATAATGTGATGATATAGTAATTAATACAAATTAGTATTACCGTAGCAATTATTAAATCAATTATAGGGAATAATATTATATACGTATGTAATTAATTATGTTATTTTGAATTAGATAACTATTTGTAGTATTGATCAGATGTATAGACTGATTTAACTGGTAAGCTAGAAACCCTGATACTAAGTAGGTACAGTTCGTATTTGTACTTCCTCATTTACTAGTATATAGAGAAAGTATTGTGTTGACGCAAAAATAAGATTTTCATATATTGATGGATTAACACGTATTAAAAACTTTATCGCCACCCCCTCTTTTTCTGGCACAAAAAATAGATTATCTCAACATATATTCCAGATTATCTTTACACTCTCCACCCCCTCCCTTTCATTGTACTTTTCTTGCGTGTTTATATCTTCATAGTTTCCGTCGCTTAACTGCTCTCATCACTCCCATTTTTTTTTTTTTTTTTTTTTTTTTTACATGCTTATTAATTTTTTAAAACATTTTTAGTCTTATTCTGTGTAACTTTCGTTTGAGTTCCTTTTAACAGATTGGCAATCCTGGTCAGTACGTGGTTGCGTGAACAACCGACGCCAGTTTCTCGTTGCATTCGCTCGGTCATCTTTTATATGGTTCTTGCTCCGGCCCGGCATTTTCCCAAGCTGTTGGAGGCTTGATAATTTATTTTAAGTTTAACCCTTTGTAAAGAAAAAGCCTTTGTGTTATTTTTTGTGCTGTGACAGCTGCTGAGGATCTTCGTCGAGGAACTTAAGTTGGAGTCTGAACTTATCTTACCGTATCGTTCCTAACCCATGCCTCCATACTCCTATTGATAGCGCTTTAGCATCAGAAGTATTATACCCCGAGGCGAAATTGAAAAATTAATTTTTTGCTCTTAATTTAGGGGTGCTATATCCCAAAAACTATGAATAAATTTGGAAACTAATATTTCTCCAATACGGTTTGGACGATTTTTATTCTAGTCCATTTAAAAAGAATCTAACTAAATTGAGTCTTTTTACCGGAAAAAATCTAATCTCTGAGATATTGATGAAAATAAAATTGATTTAACTGAAAAGTTAAAGCTGTTAAATGTTTATACTTTTGCTTCCGAGGTTACTAAAAGTAACCGAAGAATTGTGCTCGTTCTGAAGAACGGCATTTGTTTTTGGCTCCGATTACAGAAAATTCTTGACAGAAAGCTGTTTCATGTCTGTGAAACAACATATCTTAAAAACTATCATCGGATATTATTGAAATTTAGATGTTAGGTCATAATTAGCCCATTGTTGGTCTTATATTAATTTTAACCTTCTACGCGCATTGGTATTTCTTCCATATGCGCTCATACTTTTGCTTCTGAGCTTACCGAATGTAGAGGAATCTATGTGGTCGCCCTGAAAAACGAAATTTGTTTTTGTTTCCTATTTTAAAAATTCCATTAGGAATACGTTTCAGACATCAGGGAACATTTTTAGTTCCGTGTATTTCTGTCTCTCAATCTTTTCGAACCCACATATCTTAAAACTACTCCCATTTTTACCAATTTTAATAAATTGTGGATGGTATAATTATCCCATTGTTGGTCCCATATAATTTACAACCTTCTTCGCCCCTTTTTTAACTTTCTTATGCGTACAAACGTCTATTTTAACCTATACCTTCAAAAGTACTGCTGCGTAATTGCCAAGTCAGAAAATGTTTTAAATTTAATCGTGTCGAGTGATTTGGGAAAGCAGACAAATACCATCATTTACTTGTACTGGATACATTAGGACTAGTAGAATTTACTTGGAATGGGGGAGACTTGGCCAAACCAATAATCTCACAACTTTTCTTTTATTAACGGCTTATTTTTTTACACTTTTTTTTTGTTGGGATTTCATGTTGTAAGTAATTTTGGTTTCTTAGCCTCTTGTTCTTTTTGAACACATATTATATAATCTATATATGTATATATAAAACTAAGAGTGACTGGCTGACTGACTGAACACTAATTCTCTTACTTCCCATTGACATAGAGATTTGAAATTTGGGACATAAATAGGGTGTACCATAAATAGAAAAGTTCGGTCATTATGATTTCGATATATGGCCACCATATTGAATTATAGCTGCCATCTTGGATTTATTCATATTCTATCATCTCAGCATCAAGTGGACCTAGAGATCTGAAATTTGGTACGTAGACTTATAGTAGCCAAAGATGAAAATTAAAGGTACTTTCACTTGCATCATATGGCCGCCATATTGAATTATAACCACCATCTTGGATTTATTAACACTATATTATCTCAGCTTCCAGTGGACCTAGAGATCTGAAATTTGGTACATAGACTAATGGTAGCTAAAGAAGAAAATTAAAGGTACTATCACTTCAACATATGGCCGCAATCTTGGATTTAATCAGATACTATTAATTAGCTTCCAGTGGAATTAGAGATCTGAAATTTGGTACATAGACTCATTGTACATAAAATTGAAAATTGAGAGTATTATAAAATAGAATAATTGAAAATTATAAAATAAAAACATTGAAGTTATATTTTGAATTATTGCCCCATCTTATTAGCTGCCAAGTGGTGTAAGTCCAAATTGTTCAATTTTCAGGAGAGCAGTTTGAAGTTTTAATGTTTGTACCATGCGCTAAGCGAATTCATTTAGGAACAAAACTTCAAACGCATTCTAGCAGTGAACTAACAAACTAGGACATACGACATACACCACTTTTACCGTCAACAGTTTTATGTGTGAAGATTTCATTTCTGATGCAATAATATTTTTAATAAAAATATATTGTACTTTTATACGAAGTGTAGTATCTAAATAATTAATCCAAAGTAGGTAAATATACAAATTAATGGTTAAATTCATTTATAGTAAAATGTTTAAATATAAGCATGCAAAACTAACGTTCCTACTTGTACTAAAATACGAAATTATATAACAAAAGAGATATATTAATTAGTTTTCACACACAGCGCCAACTTCTAGACGGCTTGTCTATATATATAAAGAAGAGAGTATGTATATATGCGTGTATGAATGTGGGTCCTTTATACAAACCTTCAGTTTTATTCCGATCTCGATGAAAATTTGCACAGGTGACCTTCGAAGCATGAGGAGGGTCACTGTCTACATGAGATTTCGAAATTTTAATTTTGGTACACAGGGGTTTGTGGTATAAATGTCAAAGTAATGAAACCCTTCATGATGCATATCGTTGAAAAGACCCCTGTGTAGCGAAATTTATACTTAGATATCTTATGAAGACAGTTGCTTCGAAGGTCCCCTTGCTGGTCACTGAATATACATGTGATTTCCAAATTTAAATTTTGGAACACAGGGATACGGGGTTCAAAGTCAGATAAGTCAGTGTAAGTCAGATACATCCCTCATGATGCATGTCATTGGAAAGCTCTTAAAGAATGTAGTAATTGTTGTTATATACACCTTTGTGATATTTTCATTTAGGATGGAAGGAATTGACCTTTGTCAAGTTTTTAGCCAAAAATTAAGAGATTTATTAGTGTTATGACATGGTCCTGTTAAAAAAATAAGGTTTATAAAGTTTGTAACATAATTTCCTCACAGTATAACAATTTTTTATACATATTTATTTTACAATGTTCTGATACTTTTACTAATATGTATATTTTATTCTTCAGTCTTCCTTAGGTCTATAGGGCATTAATAAAGTTTATTACTACTCCATGTCTGGCTATATTTCACCTACTTTGAGGCATCCTCAGGCCTTTATTAATCCTTCTATTATATTATAATATACATTTTTCTTTGAAAATCTAACAGCCAGTTATTTAACCGTGCGTCATACGTCTACACATTTCCTCTTTTCAAATCCACTGTTCTTTATTTAATGTAATTTTTAATTATAAAATTATTAATTTTCTCATAGAGAATTTTTTTCGGATTTTATCATTATCCTTTATTTGTACATTAATCTCTCCCAATATAAATTTTAAGATTCTACGATTCCTAGAAGTCCATTTGAATTATGATCAGTCAGTTAATAGATCCGTGATAAAATAACAAAACTAGGCTGAAATATCTTATGAACTAATATAGAGGGTGTAATTTTTATTTCTGATTCAGCTTGTAATGAACTCTAATTTAAAATTAATTCTATATATCAAAGTATCTTTAATAAGATAATAGAGGGTTGTCCAAAGTGCCTTGAGGTGGTTGCAGGAAAGGATGCTACGGCTGTGCTTGATTTGGTGGGGGCACTGCCGTGTCGCCAGATAACGTGTAGTTTCTTTGTTCTCTTTAGATAGTTTTATAATTATATTTAAGATTACATTGAAATTAAACAAAGCCTGACTATGTTTTACCCGTTAATTATTTTTAGTTTTACGCTGAAGGAATGTTTCATATTATTGTAGAATATATTAACCCTTTGCTGTTGGAAATCCTTTATGTCTTTATTATAATAAGCGAGCTTGCAGTAGTCACATTTTCCATTTATTTAAAGGCTTGATATACAGACATGCTTTCCTTATCTCTCTTGTATTATTATAGTGAACACGGCCCGCCCCAAAATTAATAATAACCTTTTACAATCTATTATTAATTGCTTTTGTTTTAATAAAGGAGTGAGCTCGAAGGATGTTATTAAAATGTTGAGAATATATTGCTTTGACTAGGGAGTCCCCTTCAAGTTTTTAAAGAATCTCTTATGTGAAAATTCCATTGTGATCTTTTAAAGAAATTTCTATTTATTGAGTTATATGATTCCTTAAAACTATACTCGTTCCTTTATATCTTGGCTCTATTTTTGTCTATAGATTGTGTGCGCGCGCGCACATGTATGTGTGTGTGTATACATATAAAGACTTATAAACAATCTTTTGTTTATAATATGTTAATTGTTTCAGTGTCAGAGTTTGACAGTTTGGTTATTATTTATTTACTGTAAAATAATAATTACAAATTAATAATAATAACTCTGACACTAAACAATGAACATATGATGAACGAAAGATTATCTATAAGTCTTTACATGTATATGTATATATCTCATATCTCATAAATAAACAGGTCAAATGTGTGCTAGTCAGCACACAGCGAGGGTGTAGGCCACACTGTATAGTTTAAGGATTTCCCTATTGATGGTGTTTTTTAAAATGCTAAAAAGCTTCTTTGAACTATGCTATGAGTCTGATATTCTCAAAACACATAAACAAACTTCCGATAAAGTATTTGTTTGCCACTGAACAGGACTACACTCACTTAAATACATAGAAAAGACCATAATTATATTTAAAAAAAAAAGTATTTTGTCAATAAAAATAAAATAATATTTTTTTCGAAATTTCCAAAAAGTGGTATTTTTATTTTTACTTTTGGTCAAAGAATGTTCAGGAATTATTTCAGATTTTTTTCACTTCACATAAGCAAGATAGAGGGGGGGACACGTTTCACAGCCGCTTCAAACTCGCCTACGCTCGCACTATGAAAGTTATAACCAAATAATTATATATTTTTGTAATCAGCTCGACGTACCCTTTCATATGATACCCCTCACGGTGTCGAAAAAAAAAAAAAAAAAAAAAAAAAAAATGTAACCCTTATGTACCCGAATTTTTTTGAAAAATATTTTTTTAACTTGCTATATTTTTAAAATATGTGGGTAGGTACAAGACACATACATGCCAAATTTCAAAGTGATCGGACGAAAGGTGTAGCCGTGAGAGCAGGCGACAGGACGGACGGACAGACACACGCAGGAAAATATAAGGGTCCTTGGTTTTACATACGGACCCTAAAAATATTACTTATGTAGGCAAGTCTTGTGACTCTGCTTTGAGATCTCATGTAGAGTCAAGTCCAGCGTTCATTCACAAATCACTCATACTCTCTACATGTTTTTAGTTAAAGAACATTTTGTGATCTGGCGTTTACGCAGCACGAGAAATTTGCCGCTCTTGGTTATTTTTTAATATTAAAAACTAAGTAATGAAACCGAAGAACATGGAGTTAAACAGAGCCTTTGACAATCCACAATATTATGTGTTTATTTGTGTGTGTCTTATTATATTTTAGAAATATGATAAGTCTAATATTTGCGGTTTTGATGTGTATTATTGTTTGTGGGGGTATTGTCTGTGAAAAACGAGAATACATGGATTTGGCAGAAGATTATGGTAATTGGAAGGGGATTTATGGAATCATAAGTAACTGGAAGTGTATGAATTGAACAAAGAAGACGTAAAGGTCATTATGAAGGCTGAGATTAGATGTATAAAAGAGGAAGAATTTTTTAAGGATAATAGATTGAAGAAATTGAATGTGGTTTAAATTGGCTTTCTTGGCAAAGCCTTACGGTTCAAATCCTTAAACCCTTGTCGGTTTCTATCCAGTATTGTATATCAGTGTATAATAATATAAGTTTTAACAATATATAAAGTTTAGGATACCGTCTAATGTTTCGGATTTTTTCATGACATAAAGAAGAGGAGAGGAGAAAGAACTCGTTCACAGGAATTATCACAATGCTTTCGTTACCTTTGTTACCTTGGCTCGGAAGTTTCTAAAAAATGTGAACAATATTTTGCAGGCACTACCCCGAGAATTATTATTATTGTGTGCAAATTTATAATTTGGAATTTTCGATTAATTCTTGACACTGTTTATTTTGATTGCTGTCTCTTTAATCTTATCAAAATTATGAAATATTGAAATGAATCATTTTATGATGGAAGCCACAAAGAACAAGAGTTCTTGCGGTTATAAGGTTTATTAAATAAAATGAAACAGAAATTGTTGTTCAGTCAAAAAAAAGTGTGCACTCCTGAATATAATTTTTGTATATTGAGTTAGGAGGAGTTGGCATTTTATATATAATTTCATACTTTATAATGTTGATTCTATACTCATCATATTAATACATAGATTTTAAGATTAAAAAAGAAAATTCTCTGTTCTATCTCCTTTCTTAAATGAATCCTAAATTCTTTAGATATAATCTACTATCTGTACTATGTATATATTTTAATATTTAAACATCCTAAACTATTTCTTTTTTACATGAATGTTTTATTTATTTAATTCTAATCTTTCAATCCTAGAGTTAGAGATTTTATAATCTGAACGCACTGGTAATTCTATTAATACTCGTATTCATATTGTCTAATAGAAAAATAAACTGCATAATGTGCAATGATAAATGAAATCATGGATCTTATAATATTGGTGTCACTTATTTATGAATAAATAAATAAAAATATAATATAATATAATTTTATTATTATAATTATAGGTTTAGATAGTTTGTTTAACCAGAGTCAATTAAGATTTATTTATTGGTACAGTTGTTTTTGGAATTTATTTCTTTTTTAATGTAAAACCGTTTCAATTGGAACGACAATAAAAGTTGGTGTATGGAGTTCCATTCATTGGATTGAGCAGAATGCACCTTTTATCCGTTGAACAGACTTTTTAAATTGATTTAGCGTTATTTCGATTTATCTTTTACCCTTTATTTAACTTCTGATTTGTATACTTCTTGTTTGGCATTAGATATATTAGGGATGGGATAATCCCATTATCAGATATATTTATTATGTTTTTATTTATTTATTTTTTTACTAATCGAGCGTATTATACATTAAATATCTTTTGAACATTTATTAAAAAAAGTGCGTAATTTGCTCGTTTCTTAACCAATTAAAAGTTAAGTTTTATACATAAATAATTACTAAAACTAGCTCATTCACACCAAGGTTCATACGAGGACGATCTCGGAAATAGGGTGTACGCTGCCGCAGAAATACGAATTTTTTTGATCCGGACTTGATGTGAATTAAATATGCATAATCTGTTAAAGCAAAAGGCACTGAAACTAAATTTAGATTAGATAATTTAAAGATGAAAAGAACTTTATATACTCATATACTATCTATATACTTACTTTATATACTACGTTTTTAAATTTCTGTCGTATCGTAATGGTATGTAATGTTGATAATATAATTGTTATTGTTGTATAATATATAATGTTTGTGAAAAAAAAATAGTTCCGAATTTATTTACTTCACATAAATGACAACCATCTAGAGATCTGATCTTAAACCTATAAAAGGACAAATCTTTGTACAACGGATCTCCCCAACACCAAATCTAAACCATACCATCCATATATTTGAAATAATATAAATAATGTAATCGATGTATTTACTGTTTTGCTGTAATTCAATGTTTATCTCTTATTTATAAAAATCACAAATTTGAAACCCGTCAAAATGAATATTGTAAATATGGGATATGGCAAAACAAATAAAATAACTGGCGGATTTATTCAGAACTAACTTTCCATACAGCAAAATTTGCTGAAAACCATTTAAATTCTGCTGGAAGATGGCTAAAAGTATTAAAATAATGCATTGTCATCAGGTTCTGAGCTATGCTGAAAGTTTCAAATATCTAGCTATTCGGGAAGTTAGTTAGAAATCGATTGCCAGATTTGTACCGGACAAACAAACAAGAAAGCAAGCTAATAAAAACGTAGTAAAAAATATGTATGAAGTGCTACATGTGTAAAATGTTAGCACGGGCACGTGCTGTAATGCTGCTTGACCTGGTCAGGTTGGAGGGGTGGAATCGTCTGCAAAGAGACCAGACACGTCTTTTGAGAGTCGCTTGAGTGCCCAGAAGAGAACTCAGTGATGCCTTTCCGAACGCACACGTCCGCATGGTTTTCGGCAATTCGAACAAGGGAGGTTCTCTTTTAAACAGGTTTGGCGGCGATGGTTTGTTTACATCGTAATTAACGTAAAAACGTTGCGTTTTTAAATACAACGTAACTGTACCTAGTTTAAAGTTTAAACTGGACTAAAGTGCTATAGTCTGTGAAGTGATTTGTGAGAAAGGCTTGAACTTCCAGGTAATTGTGCCATTATGATTAACCGTAAATTATTACAAAAATATACAAAGCATAAGTAACTGTTAAATAAAATTACGCATATTCTCTATCTACACAAATTTAAATTATTCTCTAGAATTTATTAAGGTTGAGAAGTCATATTTTGTTGGTAAAAGAAACAACTGTGTGACTTTGTACTAAAATACACTGGGTACTGTGAGACTTTGTGCCAAGCTCCTTGCCTAGTTAACAAGATGCTTGAGATTTTTTTACCTCGCGAGTACAAAGTCCAAGCTCTAAGTAGTGATTAACTAAAGTACTCATTTCTGTAATTATGTTGTTGAAACAGTGTGGCAAGAAGCTTTAGAATCCCTTGCTTTTTTTCCTCTATATCCAAACTACTTGTTAAAGCTGCCTACCTGCCTTTTTCTCTTCACATATAATAGTTGAAGAGAGGTATCGCTAACAATCTCTGTATATCCTAACGCTTTGCTCGCATGTTTATATGTATATCTTTATAGAAAACAGCTAGATAAATTAATAATAATGTGATTTTTAACTTCTCATATTCGTCAATTTACTTTCATATACATGCGATACCTTATATAACAATAAAAAAACAAAACAAAACAAACAATCAAAAGAGTAACGCCCCGCTATCACTTTATTTATTTAAGTTACAACATAATCTAACCAACGCCGATTTCATCTTGAAAAACTCAATATTCGGTAACAATAGTAACACCAATCATTAAAAGTAATCAAGAAAATAAGATAACAAAAAAGTAAACAACTGTCACACACTTTTGTATTTGACTAGGATTTAACAACATAATCTGACGGATATCAACATCACTTTTGATCTTACAGTATAATCAAGACCTAAATATCAACAGCATTGTTATTCACGTTAACACCTGCACATTTTTTCAAAACTTTTCAATATGTGAGGGAGGTTACAGAATCTGTTCTCGGATTATAAAAATATAAGTAATGCTTTATCTATATACCTCTACTATCAATATATATATAAGTAAGCCTATCTATCTACTTTTTTTATTAAACATTAATATTCATTCCCTTAATACAGGTTAGTTAACACATTTATTATTTAATTTTTAGTTCTAACTTGTTTATATTTTGTGCTTAGAGTTATTTGTCGTTTCTAATTTGGTAGAACTGCGAGGAAGTAAATCAGGTGTTGTTTTTCATTGCTTTTTTTTTCTAAAGATCGCCATCGCCACGCTAGTTGATATATGATCACTTGATATGGGAGGTTATAGAATCGGTCCTCGAGTTATGAAAATATTGCTTTATCTATACACTTTTTCTTCTACTATTAATATATACAAGTACATAGTTCTATATATCTACTTTTTTTTTTACTAAACTTTAATATTCATTCCCTTAATACAGGTTAATTTAAACAAAACACATATATTATTTAATTTGAACTTCTAATTTGTTTATATTGGGTGCTTAGAGTTATTTGTCGTTTCTAATTTGGTAGAACTGTGAGAGAGTAAGTCAGCTGTTGTTTTTCATTACCGTTTCTTTTCTATAGATTACCACGCTAGTTGATTGTTTTATCCGTAAACATCGTTGGTTTTTAAGATTATTTTACAATTTGTGTAAAGATAATTTTTTAGAAAAAAGTAATACGTTTGTAGTATTTTATTATTAATTAAAATTATTGCGGAATTTAAAACGAATTTTAATGGTGTAGAAGCATTTGATTAGTTCTAAAAAAAAGCATATGTGTTTTGTGAAATTCGATTTGGTGTTTACACGCACATTGTTTTTATAAGTACGGGTAGTGTTTGTTTCTTTTTTTTTTTGTATGCATAGTTTATTAATTAATCGGAGTTTACGAGTGATTTCTTTACGATTTTTTTTTAACTAACGATCCTTATTACAGTGCTTTTGGGGGACGATTTTTTTAAAGATTATCTTTTTGAAGAGGCAGATGTCTGGCTATTTTTACTGGAATTATGTTTATTAAGTCAATCGTTTAAATATAAAGGTAAGATTTAACATCTTTTAGCTTGTCATACAGTGAATTACAATTTGTATTTAATAAATAATTGTTGAAACCTATCGTTATCTACTTTTAGATAAAAGCCATTTTTGTAAACATAATTCTAAGGCGGAAGTCTTGAAACATTGATTATCTTTTACATTGAAACACGTTGAGAAATATTGTTGAACTTAGTGAGGTTTTAAGGTGATCAACTTAGGTTGCACAAGACGTCTCAACGTGTATTGTGTTGGTCTTCCTTCTAAATTTCAGGTTTGACAAACTTGTTTATAAAATCAAAACGCTGTAGATTAGACCTGTTGGGACTTTGTGTGGGCGTATGAGCATGTAGGATTTGGTTGAACATTAAGTTTCAATAGCTTTATTTATTCCTCTTGCATGTATTTATGATTAAAAGTAGTCAGCATTTGTTATATTTAATTTTTTAAAGAATAAACATTTACTTTTTTTTCGTGTTTCTTCAAAGAGAAGGTTACAATTGACAGGTTTGCCATTTGATGGTTTTCCCTTCTTGTCTATCATGTTATAATATTGTTATCACTTCTCTATTAACATTTTGAGTTATTCATATGTGATAGATAAGTTTGAGATTTCATTTATTTTACTAATGTGTAATTTAATTAGTAAATTGGATTATTTTAAATAACAAATTTCAAATAATTTTTTTTATTTTGTTGGGTCATTTAATTGTTATCACATCAAACGTACGCCTGTGGTATCTAGAAATGTTGTGCCTAGATGACGAAATCAATATCCATTAATGTTGATAAGCTTTTTTTTTACTTTTTCATATAAATAGTATACTTTTTTTTTATCTTTATTGATTAGTACAACTACATAATTTTATATGTTATGTCTTAAAGATAAGTGTTTTGTTGACAGTGTATTACATAAGAAAGGTAATAATCCAGTGACTATTCCTTTCGGGTTCGCTTACAATCGGTTAAAGTATATAAAGAAATAAGATTATAAGTATTTGACTATTGGTGATTGAAAATAAACCTTATGAAATGAGTTAATCTCTGGGCCACTGCCTCTACAAATAGTATACTAAGAGCAAGTATTGGGATGACGCTAAAGCGAAAATTCAATTTGAGATTTTGATGAAAGTTCAAAAGTAAAAGCAATGAAATTAGTTAAAAATTAATTATTTTTAAAGAAAGATCCATGAAAAATTAAGTAATATTAATTTTACGATAATAACTGCACAAACGTAAACAAAGCAAGTGATAGAATATAGTAATTGTAGTATTAATTTTACGATAATATCTGCACAAACGTAAACAAAGCAAGTGATAGAAAATAGTAATTTGAAACATATTTTTGTTTTGATGTTTGATTGAATATTCAGTTTTACTTAATATTTTCAATTAAACAAGCGTACAACATGCACAAAATGTTTTCGCACACCTCTGCGAAAAAAATTAATCGATTTCGTTATGCCAGTTTTGTGCCTTATTAAGTCGGACTGGTGGCGACAAACACACCCACTTAAATTCATACATACAGACAAGAAGAAAAGTAGAAGGCGGATTCGGTTTTCGAAATGTATGAAATGAAAAATTATCCAAATAATTTTAATTCTGACTAATGTACACAAATTACATTAATTTTATATACGAGTATATAGAGATAGATAGTGTTTGAATTCAGTCTTACTATGTATATGGGGAAGGTTTAATAACATTTTTCGTTCCGATTTTGTTTTTACACAGTCTTAGCAGAAATATAGTACATAATACATACCATTTAACATTATTTACTATGTATATAACTTATAAATTTAATAAAATTTTCGAGTATATCCGATTTTAATATTCTTTTTTGGCAATACGAGATATGAGAGCATATTTAATAAGTATATATAATATAAGTAACTAGTTAGAAACTTAAATAAAAGGAAAATTTGTGCTTTTATGTTTTAATCATCTTAATAAAAGTGACGAATAAAGTTTGTGACCGACTGAAAACTGCTTTATTTTAATTTGTGGGTTTATTTCTATTTTGTTTTTGTTTATTAAATATTTTATTTGATAATGGTACTTATTTTATGTACTCGGAGATGGGGAAAGGCTCAAGGGTTCAGACTCAAGTTCATAACTCAAGTCTAATTAACTATCTTTATGTTATTATATATGGAGAGAATTTTACGGGTTTTTGAAATGTTAAGAAGATTTTATATAATTAAATTCAGCTTAATGTAGCTGTTTTGTGAGTTTTCAACTTTGGAGCGAGAGACGAAGCTCCCTGTTCAAAGCTACCAACTTTACCATTCTCTTTTATAATTCCACTGCTCTTTAGCTCTGTTTCTTCTATTTTATGCATCTCCGTCTATATTTTATGAAGGTCCAGAGTCCGAGCAACCTCTCTTCTATTCGATAAACGCCAGACTTGCACCTCCTCTTAGCTTCTAAAACTTAAATTTATCTCCCTTATTTACTCTGGAAAATAACTATTTCCTTTTTCCTTAAACACATTTTTGAAGTGGACTTTTGATCTCATCTTTGATTTAATCGTTTACAGTGTTGCCTTTCTAAAGTCTTTGATGTTATGTTTGGATTTATCGTTGATTTATTACATTGTATAAATTAAGCATGGTTTAAGTATGTGTATGCATAATTCTAAATTGACTGCTGTTTACATTCATATTGATGTAAAAATAGCTCTAGGTTCTACAATTGTCGTTTAAGATTTGTATCTGTTTCGATTCGGAGTGCCGTTATATTATTTTATTCAATGTTAAAAGTCGGCAGACGGTTTAAATTAGTATGGGAGCATTTGTGGGACACTTTCAAAAAACCTTCCAAATTTATATATAATCGGTTCAGTACTTAAAAATATATAGTTTTTTACAACCACAAGTTTGTTGGCATTCGAAAGGAAGCAATAAGCTCAGATGATTGCAATTATTATGGAATTATTGTAAAATTTCATAAAATGCAGACGAGTAGTTTTTAAGATGCTGATGTTGATGAGTTTGCAAAAATGTTGATAAAACAGACAGATACGAGAAAATGTTCCCTGTTGTCTGAAGCGAATTTCTTTCACGGCATTTATGATATGGGAAACAACAAATTTCTTACTTCAGAATGATTAAATACTTCTGTTACCTTAGATAATTTCGGAAGCAAAACATTTTATTAAAAAAAAAAAGTATTTTAATAATAATGTATACCAAATTCTATAATTAAAGTTAATTTTGTCAACAAATATTTTTAAAATCGAGCCATATTCCGTACTTGGCACTTAAAGTTATATTCTTATTCATTTTTATTGGTATCTTAGTTTTACTGGAAACTGATACTTGGAATTTCGGTAATAACCTGCATAGAGCAAGTACAATCTCCGTTTCCGCCATCTTTATACCTGTAACAATTAATAATACAGTTCCTTTTAATGCAATATAATAGAAACAAAAAAGACAAAAGAGGAATCAATATGTAGATATACAAGCATCTTACTATCTTTAATTAAAATAAATTAAATTTCTTCTATCTTTTAATTGACATTGGTTATGTCTTTGGTATGATAATAAACAGATTGCTTTTGCATAATATAATATATACCATGTTTTAGTTTAAACAATCTAGAGGTTTTTATAGTATATATATATGCTCCGTGCTTGATTTACGTTATTTTTATTTTTTATTTAAAAAAAAAAAAAAAAAAAAAAAATTGGGTTATTTTTAATGGAGTCATTGATTTTGACCATGGTGAATTTTTAAGTGTTAACTATTTAAGAAAAATGTCCTCCCATTTAGGCAAACAGATTTTAGTGTGAGGAATTGGTTTCAAATACGTATAGGCCGGCCGAAACCCCTTTTGCAAAAGTTATTAGTGTCATAAAAGGAAGCTATTTTGCAAATTTTAAGATTCTAGTGCAATTTGTTCTGTAGTTATTGTTATGTTAAATTTCGCTTATAAATGGGCATCTTCAATCAAGCTGCAGGATCCTCGTGATGCTAAAAGGAACTTATCTACAAAATTATGATTAATAATATTTGTCGGGAATATATCAAAAGAAAAAAAAAATCTCTTCAGCCATCAATTCATCATTTTTTTTTTTTTTTTTTTGAAAAAGGAAACAATTATTTTACCTATGCATGTACGAGGGCCCATTCCATACGGCACATATGAACCAGGAATTATTTTAGATACATCTGCGAATCTCTCCGGTATGAATTGTTCTGGATTTGGGAAGTATTTTGGATTTTTGTGCATTGCATAAGGTGAAATCATGATCTTCGTTCCAACAGGAATATCAAGTCCGTCTATATTTACTTCTTTAGTACATTTTCTCGCATACGTTGTAAATATTGGATATTTCCTCATAGTTTCTGAAAATTTATTTAAAGAAATAATTAAGAAAAAAAAATATATATATATATATATATATATATATATTTATAATGGAGTTTTAAAATGAACAAAATTTATAAATAATTTATAGAGTGATTCGCGTCCTTTCCAGAGACAGGGGTACCTCCACTACCATAATACTCATGTTACTTAGCCCTTGTGAAGGTTTTTAGTTGGGAAAATTTAACTTACAGATTCTATCATTTTTAGTTCTATAGGTCTTCCGGAGGTGGCCACACTCCACATCTCGCACTGTATTGCATCACGATGTTTCGCTTGAAATACTACAAGTTAAGCTTGTAGAAGCCTCTTCAGGGAGGTATCAGCTTGTCTTCGCAAAATGTGTGTGAATTCAAACTAACATTAATTATGGTCTCCCTTAAAGTTGCTTCAAGTATTAGAAGTGAAGTTTAGGGACGCAATAGCCACCGAAAGACCTAGAGCTTCATGATGATCATTTTTAACTATTATTATACATTTATTTCACTACAGAAATACCTCTGCTCAATTTTATTGCTTTCAATTTTACTTAAGACAATTTATATTGTTTTATTGACATCGATACCATAAGAATAAGTTATTGTTTAAAAGGTTGATTTCACTCCTCAAAGCGTGTAGGTCCGATTAAATAGACATCTTTATCACTTCATTGTGAAGTCGCTGTTGGGTTTTTACTAAACAATTATAAGTCTTTTACTATCCTACTAATTAATTCGTGTGAACGATTTTATGGATAACGCTGTCCAACGAACTCAACTTGTATCTTTAAATGTGTAAAGGAGGAAAATTCATTTATATAAATTTTAAAAATTTACGAAACCAACTTACTTGAGTAAATGTGACAAACTCTTTTTAAAGTTTAACTAAGG
This sequence comes from Gerris lacustris, assembly GCA_951217055.1. NCBI lineage: Eukaryota > Metazoa > Arthropoda > Insecta > Hemiptera > Gerridae > Gerris > Gerris lacustris. The sequence continues at coordinate 49,687,296 of OX578276.1, forward strand.
AATTAGAATTGTTTAATGCTTTTTAAGTACACGACTCTTAAGTTTAGCTAAGGAAAAAAATCCATTTTCTATTAATCTCAATGTTTTAAAGATATTTAGTTTTTTATTTATTATTTAAAAATAAAAACTGTATCAAGTGTTAAAAAAGAAACCTTAATGATGCTTTAAACATGATTACGTCCCAGAGGGGGACGAAATTAAGCAAAAATAATGACGACTTCTATACATTTTTACCCTGATAACTTGATGACCCAATAAAAGGAGAGAAAAAAAGAATTACATCTTTTTGGTAAGACCCTGTTTGTCATATTTCGTTAAAATCGATTAAATTCTACTCAGGTTAGCTTCAATCGTCGGAGCGCCACCCACAAATAGACAAAAGTATTTTTTTTAAACTGTAGAAAACTCGCTGCTTCTGCTTCAATTATTGTCTAAACTATAAACATACCTAAGAACAACATATGGAAGTATTGAAGTTCGTGGAGTTCCTCATAATTATATTTATTATCGGTTCTCTTTATCATCTCATTGATTTCCTCTCTTGCTTTATCCTGAATGTCTGTATTCAAAGCTAATTCGTACAGTAGGAAGGATAGAGTATGGGCTGTAGTCTCCGTTCCTCCCAAATACATCAGAATACAATGTCCCGTTATACTATAATAATCATATTCTGAAAAATAAGTGTGAGAAGTAAATTGAACTTTTTAGTTCACACTGAACACAAAAGCAGTTTCTTTGAAGTGTTAAACAAAGGCATGTGCATTTCTCTTTTTTATAAATACCTTGCTTTCCGCGACAATTACTCTGTTTTTTCGAAATCATATCAATGATTCACTTTTCTTGAAAATACCTTTACCGTATCTGGGGGCACGGTAGTGCCCCGGCCAAGTCGGCCTCGTCACTGCCGTACCATCCTTTACTGGACATAGCGCTTTCTAGTAAATATTTTCAAAACTAAAGTATGTATCATTTTACTCTCATTAGTAGAATTTTATATTGGAATAAGAGTGATTGATCTTTATTGAGTTTTGAGCTCGAAGACTAAAAATACACAACCTGGTCGTCCGCATACGTACACAAGCTAATTTTTTAGTTCAAATTGAACACCCCATGCGTTGCATACTTTGCCACTTTGTCTTTTTGTTTCATACCCCATCTATTAAACAATGATAATTATTTCCGGTTTCTATTAATTTCCAATTAGATGTATCTTTTCCTTATATAGTACATATTGTGTGTTCATAAAGATCAAGAGGCTAAGAAACGAAAATAACTTACAAAAAGGAGTGGAATCCCAACAAAGCACTTGTGTAAAAAATAAGTCATATGTCTCGTGTTAAACGTTGTGAGATCATTGCTTTAGCCACGTCTCCCCCGGTCAAAGTAGGTTCTACTAGGTCTAAATAATCCAGTTCAAGTAAGTGATGTTTGTCTGTCCCCTCTATTCTCTGTCTCCCCCCAAAACTCAAACTTTTCTTTACCAATTCTTGACCGTTTAAATTTAAAAACAGGATACAAAGTTTTATATGACAATGCATAACATTTTATTTAAAAAAAAACCCTTAATATAAACCGTAGGAAAAATATAAATTAAATAGCAACAAATTGCCAAGCCAGAAAATGTTTTTAAATTTAAACGGTTTGAGGGATTTGGGAAAGAAAACTTTGAGTTTGTGAGGGAAAGAAAATAAGGGGGAGGGACAGACAAAAACATTACTTACTTGTAGTGGATAAATTAGACCTAGCAGATACTACTTGGACCGGGGGAGAATAATAGGCAACAATGATCTTACAACGTTTTACGCGAGACTTTGCTTATTTTTTACACAAGTTTTTTTGTTAGGATATTAATATTAAGGAATTTTTTTCTGGTAATGTAATATTACAGTGCAATATTAATTTTTGACAACTTAATTTTTAAAATAACACTTAATTTAAAATGCTAATATAAAAGAGTTGTTTTCTCTACAAGAACTTATATAATCATTCGGACTAAATTAAAGTAACGATAATTTCTCAAAATGTTATTGTCATATATTCTCGGAAGTTAAGATATTTAACATCAATGTAGGTGTTGGAATTTCTTTTAATTAGTATAATAGTATAATATTATAGTATGTTTACTTGCCACTGGAGTTCCATCTGCGTTGTACTTCTTTTTAGTATCATCCAAATCTTCTTTTTGCAATAATTCTACCATTCCTTGCATGAAGTCCGGTCTCTTGCCAATTTCTTTTAGTCTTTGGTCAATTACATCCTTTACGAAATTTCTAAACCTTTTCATTGTTTCTGCCGACAACATTGTTAAGCCTATGAGCGAGTACAAAGTTGGACTCATGTCTCCGATCAACATTTTAACTGAGGTAATGAAACTAATTAGTTCCCTCTGCACCCCGGAGAAAAATGAATCGGGATTTTTAAACGTATCAGGTTGTAGGCCGAAAGCAGTGCGGACGATGACATCTACTGTATACTTTATTGAAGCATCTTGGACGTCCACAGGTCCTTTCTTACTTTCTTCTGCTATGTGTTCGACTAAACTATCTGCTGTCAGATTGATCAAAGGCAACATTTCCTTTAGACGAGAAGGCGTGAAATATGGAGTCATTTTACTTCTTCCTGATTTCCATTCTTCGCCATCTGTAAAGAAAATACTTTTTCCTAGCGGATCAATATCGGTGTTAGAATAAAATCCGTGTGACATAAAGTAATTTGCTTCATTTACTGTTATCCTTTTCACCAGATCTGGATCGTTTACAATAAGTGCTGGTGTGTCAAACAAATGAAAACCGTATGCAGGACTATTTTGTGCCTTATTGTAGAGTTCTTCAAAGAATAAGTAAATTGGCTTGAAGAAGGATGTTGCCGAGCCTCCTATTATTGGTAAAGGGACAGCATATGGGATACCTTTGCCTTTCCAAAAGAATGGTTTACTTCTTATCCAATGGATTAATATCAAAATGATCAGTGTTACAACTAAATACTCCAGCATCTTTAACTAAAACCAAATATTTAACTATTATTTTATGTTGAACATTTATAAATGTATCATCTTGTCTTATATTTGTTTATTTGTAACATGTTTAACAATAAATGTACAAGCCAAGTACACGTTCAGAAAAATCATTCCCCTTTTGGTGAAATTGAGAAATTGATTTTAACTCTGAAATTGTGCGAGCTCCCACCTAACAACTAAGAATTAAAACATTTATTCTACAAAATGGTTATAATTACATATTTTGATTAAAATCATCTATATTGTACATTTAAATACGAAGTTAACTATACATATAAGTTGTTTTCCAAGGAAAAATATCGGATGATTATAAAGAGCGAGAGGTCGTTTTCGATTTTCCGCCGTGAAGCAACTTTTACAATTAACTACGTTTTTATTAGCTTGATTTCTTGTTTGTTTGTCCTGTACAAATCTTACAATCGAATTTTAACTAACATTCTGAGTAGCTAGACATTTGAAACGTTTAGAATAGCTCAGAACACGATGACAATGCAATATTTTAATACTTTTAGCCATCTTTCAGCAGAATTTAATTCGTTTTGAGCACGTGGAAGATAAACAAATAAGCGCATAAGGTTGAAACTTATATGGGACCAACAATGGGCTAATTATGACCTACCATCTAAATTTCATTGAAATCAGACGAGTAGTTTTTGAGATGGTTTGTTCGTAAGAATTTTTGAAATTGAAGACATAAATCGTTTTTCAGAAGGATCACATAGGTTCCGTTACCTTCGGGAAACTCGGAAACAATTAAATAAATATTAATTAAATCTGGCTCCAACTAAAAGGTACAACTACTGATGGAAGTATTAAAAAATGTTTTAAAATCAAACTTGTAGATCTTTTAATCTCAGCATATAGGACGAATTTATAAAATAATAAATACTAGATTTACAAAGCTTTAGTGTGAGGTTTTAGTCACCCAATCAGATATACAATTGCTGATTAGGACTTTGGATCTCAGTTATATATGCTTTTGTATCTCTTATAGCTAATTATTATTTAAGGATTTGTTTGGTAATAATGTCCAGTCATTAGGTTAAAACAAATTCTGGAGTAGTTATGATTTTTTGATCCTTTATGTTTTTTTGGGGTGCTGATTACGAATCTGAGGTTTGCCACCAAAAATGTTTGTTGGAATTTGAGTTATAGCCAAAAAACATGAAAAAAAACTTTTTTTCTCTCAGTTTTTTTCATAGAACTCAAAAACTACCAACTTTGGGTAAAAAAATCATTCTTTACTAAAACAATCTGCATAAAATTTTCTATAATAAAGATTATTAATACTTTTTTCGCCACACGTATCGTTCAGGCGCAAACGCGGGTTGAAGTAAGCGTATTATTTAGATACTCAAGCTCAATACATCACCAAGCGTGTTAAACGGCAGCGTGGTTCCATGCGGAGTGCGGAGGGATATCTAATCCCGCGACTACCTCCCTTCCCTTATATACAAATAATATATATTTGTTATTTAAATCATAATACGAGAATTTTTTTTTTGTCCTTCACTTATTAGCAATTATAATTTTTTTGTACCTATACTTCCTAACCGCACCGAAACGATTCCACAATCCACGCCCAATTCTATCAACTCTGCTTCTTCATCCTTTCCGTTCTTAAGTCTCTCTCATGTATAAAACCCGTTGCCATGGTACACTCACAATCGCGCTGCAGTAAATGCACATTACATGGTCGTTTAAAAATTAGGAATGGAGATAACTCTGGCCTTCCAAATCGCCTCTCTGGCCCAACAAGAGAAATAAAAAGATAAAATATATATAAATTTGAAAAGAAGGCAAAAAGTTAAAATGATGAACTTTGTTAGAATGGTACTATAAATAAGAATTTTCACAATGACTTGTGAGAAGGCTAAAGCTAGAGCTAGGAATATACTACTGGCACTAGCCCTAGCCACCATCCTATTCATTTTTTTACTATCTTGCTTCAATAACTACTCACCACTTAAAAAACAAAAAAATTCTCATATTATGGTTTAAATGACAAATAAATATTATTTGTATATAAGGGAAGGGAGGTAGTTGCGGGATTAAATATCCCTCCGCGCATGTAACCACGAGTATCTAAATAATACGCTTACTTCAACCCGCATTTGCGCCTGAACGATGCGTGTGGCGAAAAAAGTATAAATAATCTTTATTATAGAAAATTTTATGCAGATTGTTTTAGTAAAGAATGATTTTTTACCCAAAGTTGATAGTTTTTGAGTTATATGAAAAAAAAAAAACTGAGAGAAAAAAGTTTTTGGAACGAAGTTCCTTATGGCACGTTCTGGAGCCCGGGAGTGAAACCAAAAATAACGACCAAAATCACCGTCACAAAATAACCGTCACAAAATCACCGTCACGAAAAATCCGTCAGTAAATCTACCAATGGCGATAACTGGAGTAAAAGTGGACCGACTTAGTTGAAATTTGGTACACATGTTCATTTTACCAATGTCCGGGACAAGTTCGTTGGACAACGTTATGCCCAAGCGTTCACGCGCAACGCTCGCGTAAACGTAAGCTTCGAATTTAAAATTGGAATTTTTGGACGGGAAAAAATTCTAACTTCATCTATTTAATGAGACAAACAACTTTTTTAAATAATTTTTTTTAGTAAAACGAACACGGACACTACTATGAAGTAGTAAAGAAAACAACGTTTTTACCGATATCTTACGTTCTAATGTAAAGATTTAAATGAAACTTTGTATACATCACCTACAGTACAATTGCAACAAGCATGTAACATTTCAACCCTGATATAAGCAGAAGTTTTTGTGAGTTAATGATTTATATTTTTTATTTTAATATTTTAATTGGAGTAATATGCCGACGGGGCCTGGGAGGACAGTTCTTTTTCGTTCTACAACCAGATGCTTTAACTATGAATTTATCATTACCTTTTTGCTCAATATACAATACATTATTTATTGAAAGACGCTCGCTTCAAAGATAATAAAAAGATTTTCATTTAATTTTGCCTTGACTCCGCTAGTACAAATAGTTAGTTACTTTTAATTCTGTCTCTTTTCTAACTCCACCATGTATACGTAGTTATTACAGCGATTTTATCATTTATATTTAATGAAAAGCGTAAGGAACTTCGTTCCTACCGGGTGTCCCTCGACACCACACGTATTTGTTTTCATGTTTTTTTGGCTATAACTCAAATTCAAACAAAAATGTTTGGTGGCAAACCTCAGATTCGTAATCAGCACCCCAAAAAACATATAGGAGCAAAAAATCATAACTACTCCAGAATTTGTTTTAAGAAACTGCCTAATGACTGGACTAAAATATTATGTTTATTATTATTATTGTTACTTTTCCTCACTACTAATAGTAGGAAAAGTATTGTTTTCACCAAAAAATTTTTTTTCGAGATTTCAACGGAATTATTCGTTTTAGGTGTTTTTAAGACCTCCTGAGTGGTTTTCAGCATGACGTATGCATGTGTGTTATGATCGTTCAGAGAGTAGAAACTTGGCAGAAAAATCAGTCCTAACCTGTTGTTGTGCCGCCCGGAAAATCAACTTTTTCCGCCATCTTGAACCCAGTTTGCTGAGTCAGCAAAAATTAAAAAAAATCGTAATAAATCGAAAATGGTCCTGATCGAGTTGAAATTTGGTTCGAATGTACCTCTCTGTATGAAAAACAAGCCCACTAAATTTCGTATTGATTTTGGCCGCCATTTTGAAGTTATAAATGTTTGAATTTTTAAACTTTGACGGTTAATAATAATGAAATTACATATAGGTTTTTAGCTTATAGCATATCGTTGGAACCGGAAAAAATTAAGGAACAAATATAAAAAAAAACTAAATTCTATTAATTTGTTTAAAAGTTATAAGTGAATATAATTATTTATTAGTGCGATAATTTTGATGACGTCAAAGTTTGTTTACATCTGTCAAAATACCGCCAAACTTCAAATAATTAAATAAAATATAGGCATTAAATAAAAATAAGGGGTTTTTTTTTTGTAAAAATGATAATAAATCAGTTAGTTCAGAACGGTCACCCATCCAAGTACTGACCACGTCCAATGCTGCTTCCTCCAGCTGAGTGGCCTCTGAAGTGAGCAAAAGTTCCGAGGTACCCCGTACCCGATTTTTATTATTATTACTATAAATTTAAGTGGTTATCATGTTATATTTGTTAATTTATTAAATAGAGACCACCCCGCGATGTATTCAAAATGAATTAGTTTTACTCGCCTGATAATAGGAAGAGATGAGTATATCTTGGTCTGGACTATGTTCTTGTAATAACGTCTTTATTGCATTTATAAATTAAATGTTTATTTTTGGTGAAGGTGGCCTTGGTGGTCGGGGGTGTACGATCATGCTATCATCTAAATATATATGATTATTATTCTTTTATTTAATCTTATGGTTACGAATGCTATCGGTAAACAGTTATTAGCATTATTATTGTTTAAATCTGTATTTATCGATAATGAATTGCATTTATTGGTGTTTGATTAAATTCCTAAATACAATATTTTTATTTAAAAATAAAAACTTCCCAATGATATTCTTTATTGAGCACATTATGTTTTAATAAATTACGTTAAAATTTATATTCTGATGTAGTTTACAATATCAATTTAATGTATTCTTACATATTGCAAAAGCAAACGATTAATTGAACATGGAGTAGAACTAAACAAACTAAAAACGAACCTAAATAGATTTTTAGGTTTTACTTAGATTGACGTAAACAATAAATTTGTGACGTCATTATCCTATTTTTGCTGAGTCAGCAAACATTAAAAAAAATTGTACAGAATCGATCAATTTTTCGATTTCGCTGTAAATTTCACTAATATTTCATTAGAATACAAACATTTCCACTGAATTTCGTTTTGATATCTGCCACAATCTTGAAAATATTGACTTTTGAACTCTCAAACATAACGCTAAATAATTTCTAAACTACATTTGGCCAATTGAGCTGTAATTTGCACCAATGATAGCTTTCTATAAGATAGATAAGCCCTACTTATTTTATCTTAATATCAGCCAATATTTTGAAAATATCGATTTTTGATTTTTATACATGAAAGTGTTAAATTACATTTATAAATACCTCACCTACCTAAATACCTTATAAAGGACCGTGACTATAACGGACCTCATTATACCGGACTTAACTTTTAACGGATAAACAAAATTATAATTCACATAAACATCTATTTATAAATAAATATATGTTTATAAATAGGTTCATGTTTGGTGAGGAAAAGTTCTGAGACTCCCAGCGTCCGATATATTTAAATATGTTTCCTCGATTACGCAGATTATGCAAATAAGGAGAAATAATTTTACTGGAGTTAAACTTTGATAAAATTCACACGTTTTCAGAGTCCAACATTTTTTTTTTTTTAAATTTCCGTCAGTAGACTCTTATTATTTTATTATATTTCTTAATTTTTGACGTGTTGGTCTGAGCTCCACTTTAATTTCTGAACTGACAACGGTGAAAGTAAAATTTTTTTTTTGACCGTTTTTTTTTTTTTTTTTTGAAACTCAAAATTGTTTTGATTTTTTACATTAATTAAAGTATCAAAAACATCAAGGAGTGCAGACGGTTGAAATTGATCTGGGGCCATCCATGTACAGGCTGCTTTTGACAAACCATCCAAATTTCATAAAAATCAGATAAGTGCTTTAAATGATATACGTGTAAATAAATGTATGTTTTTGCACATGTGGAAGAGAAACAAATAAAGGCGCAGAAGGTAAAATTGGAAGAGTATAGTTTTTAAGGTATGCTGACGCAAAAAATGAGCGACAGACCGACAGACAGTTACGGGAACCAAATATGTTCCCTGATGTCTAAAACGGATTTCTGTCTTGGAATTTTTAAAAATCGGAGACCTAAAAAAATGTTCGTTCTTCGGTACGATCAGAAGCAAAAATGCAATTATTAACTGTTATTTTATTTTATGGGGGGGGGGGGGATACTAATCAAGTATTTGTATCAAATTTTAGTTTGTGTTCTGAAAATAAACATCAACTAATAGTTTATTTTAATTATAAACAAAAAAGTTAACGCTGAGCCCCTGGTTATTAGAGTGTTTGAATTACAACATAGAATTTACACAGGTCATTGCCAATATTCCCTCCCCTTGAGCAAGTTCAAACTTCTGGAGAATTTATAATCGAGTAGAAATTTGTGCAAAGAAGGTGGCAATACAATTGTGATCAATTATTTATTTATTTTTTTTTTTCTTCAACACAGTTGAGGTTTTTGTGATAGTTGTTTTCTATTGAGGTGTAAATATTAGATTTTTTCATAAACATTTTTTTTCTAAACAAAAACTTTTTAATTTTAGCTTATTATCTCATTTGTAAGTAATTAATTTTATTTTCGTAAAATAAAATAATATGCCATATTGAGCCATTTTCCTAAACAATATTTTTTCGATGCCATCAAAAATAAGGGCAGCTTGGTAATTGTTAAAAAATTCAAGAAACTGAACACCATGTTTACAAAATCAAGAAAGAAAATGTTGATCATTATTAGAGGATCAAGAACAAACAGGAGTTTTTATAAAGAATAAATTTTATGGAAAACTCAAAAATAAGAAAAAAAATCGGGTGACATGGGATAGAATGACGAAACGAACTGGTGGATTCTATGGGTAAATTTCAAAACAACGTCGAGTAAGCATATGCCCATTTCTCGATAGTTCTCGAGATATCGATTTATTTCTTTTGTCAGAGTTTCTCGAAGATTTCAAAATAATGCACAAAATCCTATCTTAAAAACTAAATTAGGTAGAGAAATTGGGATAAGATACAATTTTAAAGAGCACAAAAAAACCTTTCTGAATTACTCATCTTTTCAGCTTTCATTAGCTTCGAATAGTGTAATAAAGTTTAAGATTAACGTACTAGTTTTTGAATTACAGTGTAACCCCTCTTAACCGGCCTGGTCGCGACCAGGACCTGGCCGGTTACCCGTTTGGCCGGTTGATCCGAGGTTCTCGTGCAAAATAGAACCAATAAAAAAGAACCTACATATTTTATCATATGTCATAAATAAAAAACAATTAAGACGTTTTTATAAATTATTTTTTGTTAAGGCAAGCACACAACTGAGTGAGTAACGTCCTCTCTCCTCTTATCCTCAAAACGCGCTCCTATTTTGTCCACCACATCAACGTCACGTGACCCCCCTTTATTTACCAGGAAATTCCGTCAAACAATCAATGTTTGAGCCACCTGCCATCTAATATTTTGTTTTTTAATTGTATCTGCATCGACTATAGTGATACTACTATAGTTGTACAAATAAAAAAAATAAAATCATATAATAGGCCGGTTAATCCGAGGACCGGTTGATCCGTGGCCGGTTAAGAGGGGTTACACTGTATTATTAATTGAATGTTATTGTTATGTTATTGTATGTTATATACTTATTTCTATACCCCCTGTCATAGATCAGTAACAAGAGGTATCGCTTTGGTAAATTTTGCATATAAATATAGTCACGATCTTGAATTGAAATCAAAATGACAGATTGGAAATTACTTTTAAAAAAATGATTCATATCATAAAAGGAAGCTCACTTCTGAATTTCAATGTACTACTTGGTTTTAGTCCAGGAGATATCGTGCAAAAAAGTGTCTGACTAACATCAAGCTAGAATTTTGTATACAAGTCAATCTTTTAGCGCCTTTTAAGAATATGTGGTCGGCTAAGTTCGTCTGAAAAAAACGTTTGAAAAAAACAAACCGGTGGAGAGCGGCCATTACTCACCAATTATGGTGGACAATGTGATTTTCATGATCCTGAGTACAGGAATTAGTTATTAGTCCAAAAATTAAGTCGATGTTATTTTCACACTTGATACACCTTTTAGTAGAGAATAGAATTTTTAGAACGAAGTTACTTATGGCTTGTTACACCGTGTGGAGCCCAGGAGGGAATCCGAAAAAAACGACCGACACAAAACCGACCGTAACTTAACCAATCGTCACGAAATCGACCGATGGCGATAACTTGAGTAAAAGATGGACGAGTAATTTGAAATTTGGTACACATGTTCAATTTACCAATGCCCAGAATGAGTTCGTTGGTTAACGTTATCCGCCCAAGCGTTCACGCGCGTAAACGTAAACTTCAAATGCGTAAAATTGTAATTTATAGGACGGGGAAAAATGTCAATGAGACAAACAACTTTTTTAAATATATTTTTTTAGTAAACTAACACCGACGCCGCTATGAAATGGTAATGATTCCTAAATTTATTTAAGCGGACCCAAATCTTTAAAATATAGAAAACAACGTTTTTACCGATATCTTACGTTCTAACGTAACGATTTTAATAAAACTTATTAAAATAACGTACACTCCGTCTAAAGTACAATTGAAACAGGCATGTAAAATTTCAACCTGATACAAACTGAAGTTTTTTTGAAACTTTTTTTTTCGTTGATACCAATATTTAACCAATATTTAAGCGGACCCAAATCTTTAAAATATAGAAAACAACGTTTTTACCGATATCTTACGTTCTAACGTAACGATTTTAATAAAACTTATTAAAATAACGTACACTCCGTCTAAAGTACAATTGAAACAGGCATGTAAAATTTCAACCTGATACAAACTGAAGTTTTTTTGAAACTTTTTTTTTTTCGTTGATACCAATCCCTGCTCTGTAAAATAATCTAATCCTAAAGGATTTTGATGTAGAGAGGTAGAGTTATAATTTGATTCCCTACAAGGAGTATTATGGTAAGATGCGTAGTATTTGTGAATTTTAAGTAAGCTTTGCACGTAGCTTCCTCGCATCCTATCACCTACTTTAATAATGTTTAGCTTTGATGTTTTTTTTGTTTTTTTTTACGATCTAATGATAACTAATACAATGTTGATAAGGGACCAGCTCTAGAATAATTATGAATTACCCTCCATATTTGATCAAAATTGGATTAGTATTTAAGAAGATACCTGTAAGCTTTTCGTAAATATGTTGATAGAGTGACAAAGAGACGTGAGACCAAAAATGTTCCTTGATGTTTGAATCAGATTTATATCAAGGAATTTTTCGATAAGGAGACAAAAAAAAAATCTTCCGTTACCTTTGGTAAGCTGGGATGCGAAAATTAAAGTTAAAAGAAAACAAAAGCTTTTAACAAATTATTATATTTTTTTAAAATGTAGCCATACTCCATTCTTGGCACTTAGACTTATATGCCAATTCATTTTTGGAGGTATTTCAGTTTTGCTTGAGACTAATAGTTCAAACTTCGGTAATAACCTGCAGAGAGCAAGTGCAATCTCCGTTTCAGCCATCTTTATACCTGTAACAATAGATGAAATAGTTTGTTTTTTTGTAATTTATTTTAATTATAGTCTATACATATATTTTAATTAAAGAGAAGAAAGAAACTATATTTATTAATTTCTTCTATTATATGGTCTATAGGGATTATAATAATTAAAAAAACAATTTTTTAATTATATTTTTTTTATTTTGGCTATATTTCGCCCAAACCAACATCTTCAGGCCTTAGCTGAATATTTCATGTCATGTGATAAATATATTACAATGAATGTGGTTTTTAAAATCTTTGAGTAACTATCTCACTCATTGTTCAATGGTTACTCTATATTTATTAAGTTATATGACGTGTATAGGAAAAGAAAGAATTTTCGTAAAGCAAGAAATCGATACATGTTTTAAGCTTCCCAGAATCCAATATTTTGGTTTTTCAAAAAAATCTATACCGTCTATTGTTTGTTGGTTGAGGATGTCTCTCCTTAAAACCTAAAATAAATAAACAGCAGAGAGCACCCTGCACGAAATGTGTAGTGTTTAATAAAGCTTTCTTTTAAAAGCTTTTTATTTAAATTTTAAAATTATTTAACAAAAGCGAGCAGTAAAATGCCACACATTTGGCAACGGGGTCAATATTTTTTGTACAGGAGCCGGATCTTGTTGACACTTTTTCGCTCTAGATATAGTATACTTTTCTCGTTGGAATGGATTTTTAAGATGTGGAGGATTTGTTGGAAGGAACATTCATAGTAAACGTAATTTTAAAAGTGGTTGTTGGAAAGCCCAAAAAAGCAATAAGCTGAAGTATATTATAAACAGACATAAGTTTCCTCCTCACTTGGATCAATATAAATTATCTAAGCACAGATATTAGATATCTGCAACTAATATCACGTTTGTTTTTTTATTTATAATAAATTTGGTTATTTTGACTTATTAATTAGGTATCCAAGTATATTTTAAATGAATACAAATATAAATAAGGCATTCAAATATCAATTTTTCATTATAGCTTTTCAAGTTTTAGAATTCAAATACAAAATGCAGATTGCCCCTTTTGGCACAATACCATCGATATATTATTTATGTATTAATGTAAACTATTATATAACTCCTCCTCTACGCTCGGGAAACCCTGTGGAGGAGAAACACAACCAACTAAGTGAAGTGATCCTAAACGAGCTTCTTACATTCAACAAACTATGCATCCTGTCTTTGTGTGTGTGTCGGAAACGTACGAGCATAAATTAAGTAAAAACCGATTTTGGTAAAATTTGGTACACTTCTTCATTTTACCAATGCTCTAGACCAGTGTTTCCCAAAGTGTGGTACGCGTACCCCTGGGGGTACGGGAAGAGTTTGGTGGGGGTACGCGCTGCACCGGGCTTTGACTGCGTAGTCAATTTTATCCTGAGAAGGATAAAATTGTTTATGTTGAGGCAACAGAGTTCATTATAAATTGGTTCCCTGTTAATTTATTTCTTAAATGAGATTTTTGTTTTCGTTTATGTACTAATTTCTTTTTTCATTTTTTTTTTTTTTTTTTTGTTATAGAAGTATGTATACGTATATTTTATTATTATTATTATTTTATTTATTCATCCTATTTCTTGTTAGATTTGTTACACGACGACTAGAGTCGTGGGACAAATCCCAATGAGTGAAGTTACTCACATTATTAGACCTAACTCCTTGGTTTTAGTTGTTTTAGTTTTGGAAAAATTACTTTTTAAGAGTAATAATTTGTAAATATTTGACAAATAGAAAGTTTTTAATTTCCATTTTTAAAAAGGATTAAACCTAAAGTGTTGAAAATGTTCCAACATAAGTGGGAACGAATTATAACCATTTTATAGAAAGAAAGTAGCTGATATTTATATGATTTTTTTAAAGAACAATACCGATTAACACTATTAGAAAACAAAGAATTAAATAATAAAAGACAACCAAAATAGAAATGTTTTTTTTTTAACGAGGGGTACTTAGTGTTACGAAAATTATAGAAAGGGTACACAGATGTTAAAAGTTTGGGAAACACTGCTCTAGACGATAACGTTGGACAACGTTATCCGCCCAAGCATATGTGACCTCTTTGATTTGGAGTAATATTTGACTAACTAACCTATTAATTGACAAACTACCATCAGCTTGATATTTGGTCTACTAATTAATTTCGTATTCAGGATCATGAAAATCACATTATCCACCCAAGATGGCGACACATGACCGCTCTTCACCGGCTTGTTTTTTTCAAATGCCTATTGCCAAGCTATGTCCCGCACACGAACTTAGGCGACCACATATTCTTAAAAGGAATCATAAGATTTACTTATACACAAAATTCTAGCTTGATGTTAGTCAGACACTTTTTTGCACGCTACCTATCTCCTGGACTATGTGTACTTTTGTGGATGTAAGTGTATAAAAATGTATGTTTGTTTGCATATTGAAGAGAAACAAATGAGTGCAAAAGCGGTTAATACTTATATGGAACCAACAATAAGGGCTAATTAGACCTTATGATTCGAATTTCACTGATATCGGACCAGTAGTTTTTAAGATATGTTGTTTCGCAAAAATTGACTTCGGGTGGAAATTTCAATTATGTATTTAGTACTTAGATGTGTATAGTATAAAGTAAGATATTATTAGATAAAGAAATACTAAAAGATCTAAGTTTACTCTCATAAATGTATATGGTTGTAAAAATGCACACACCTGTACCAACTTTACAGAATCTAAATGTGCCTGCCTATACTTTAATAATTTAAAAATCATTTTATATTCACATAAAAAACTTTTTTAACTAAATCAAGTAATTAAATATTATGGGTTCACTATAATTTTTAAGAATGAGTCATTTTTACCTATGCATGTACGTGGGCCCATTCCATATGGCACATATGAGCCAGGAATTATTTTAGATTCATCCATGAATCTTTCCGGCATAAATTGCTCTGGATTTGGGAAGTATTTTGGATTTTTGTGCATTGCATAAGGAGAAATCATAATCTTCGTTCCAACAGGAATATTAAGCCCACCTATTTTTATTGCTTTAGTACATTTTCTCGAGTATGTTGATACTACTGGATACTTCCTCATTGTTTCTGAAAAAAAAGTATATTATGTAGGTGTATAAATTGTGACTGAATATTCAAAAAATATAATTTAGAAATAATGAATAGTAATTGTTGTTCTTGATATAGCGTTGTTTTCTCATAATCAGACTGCAGAAATATTTCAATATAAATTATACATCTATTCATACTATTATTATAATTTTAATATAATGCTATTTATAGTAATCTTTGGTTATCTCTCAAGACCAAGGGAATTAATTTTGCAGAATGTTTTAATCCCTGGAATAAAAGCAAATTATTTTGAATTATAAAAAATAATCAATAACAGATGAAACGTTTGGAACTAAACAAATAAAACAAGGTTATGATATTAACATGATATGAAATAGAAGAGGGACTTACTTGAGAGCAAACATAATTTGATATGAGGATTGCCCTTAACGTGCTTGATAAAGAAAATTATAATCTAAGATATATCTAATATCAACAAGGTTATGATAACCTTGTATTATTTAGTTTTTTTTCCTTTTGTTGTCCCTTTTATATTAACTATAGGTGTAGAAGTGGGCCGTGAAGGGTAATAAAAAGATGTGGTTTAATTTTTCGAAATGGCTATATTTCGCCCCACTCCGGGGCATAGACGTGCCTGAAACATCATTTTAACTTCATATAAATACAGTTCATATAATATAGCCATTTCGAAAAATTAAACCACATCTTTTTATTACCCTTCACGGCCCACTTCTACACCTATACTTGTATTATTTGTTAAGTTCCAAGTTTAAGAACTTAGCTTTAGCTAATTAACTAATATAAGCAATGCCTTGGTGTAGAACGTTTCTAGCTACGCATTTTTCTAAAATGAACAAATGGAATTGTTATTGTCTAATCAAAAAAATAAACATACCTAAGAACAACATATGGACGTATTGAAGTTCGTGGAGTTCCTCATAATTATATTTATTATCGGTTCTCTTTATCATCTCATTTATTTCCTCTCTTGCTTTATCCTGAATATCTTGATTCAAAGCTAATTCGTAGAGTAGAAAGGACAAAGTATTGGCTGTAGTCTCAGTTCCAGCCATATACATCAATATACAGTGTCCGGTCACACTATAAATATCAAATTCTGAAAAATAATGAGTGTAAAAAGCAAATAGATAATTTCAATACAGTATAAATACAAACACCAGTTCCTTTGAAGCACTAACCTTATAGAGTTAACCATGTTTAAACAGTATTAAAAATCTGATTTATTTTAACTTTTTCGTATGCATAGTGTATGGAGAAAATGTATTGGGATGGCGTGAATTTGATTCTAATGTATTTCCACGTTTTGAGGTCTCCTGAGTCCAAAACTGCTACACAGAAGAGAGATGGACACGTTTTGGACTTAGGAGACCTCAAAACGTGTCCATCTGTCTTCTGTGTAGACGTCATAAGCCTAAACTACAGGACTGATTTTGATTTAAATCTTGCATAAATGTTCAATATTAATTAAATTGAACCAGGAAAACTCGAAAAAACTAACAAATAAAAAGCACTGGACCAAGTAATTATGTTATTGTGAGATGAGATTAGAGGAGGCGCAGTGCGGCTTCAGAAGAGGAAGTAGCACTCAAGATCTAATCTTTGTCATTAGGCAAATATCGGAATAAATCATTGAGTACGACTCCCAGGTGCACATATGCTACTTAGCCCTGGAGAAGGCATTCGACAAAGTTCCTTGGACAAAGCTCTGGGAAATTTTAGAGATGAGGAATGAAAATAAGAACCTGCTGGCTGCTATCAAGAGCTTCTACAAAAAGTGTAGAAACCAAGTTCGAACATCCGGGGCCACTTCGACAGAGTTAATGACCACTGCGGGAGTAAGGCAGAGGGACACACTGTCACCCGACTTGTTTATTATTCTAATGGATGATATAATTAAATCCTGCAAGCGGCGCACAAAGGATTTCAGGGTTGGAAACTGGAGGCTACAGCCGGTCAATATATCAGAGACGGCGTTTCCGGACGATGTGGCCCTACTGGCCCGAAATGCTCAACAGTTGCAAAATAACCTCAATATATGGGAGGAAGAGATGCGACGCCGGCAAATGGTCATTAGTGTGGCCAAAACCAAGACTATGGTCATAGCAAGATGCCTCATACGGCACAACATCCGTTTCAGAGGTGAGTACCTAGAGCAGGTGGAGACATTTAAATACTTAGGCACGACGATCAGCCAAAATGGCACTTTAGATGCTGAAATCAACTACAAAGTGGCAGCAGCAGGAAGATGCTATCACGCTCTCAGCAGACGCTTCATAGGCAAGAGAGAAATCAGCAAGGACACAAAAATGGCGGAATACAAGTCCATATACCGGCCTACCCTTACCTATAGTGCTGAATCTTGGACACTCACATGTAAAAACAAGAGCAGAGTTCAGGCAGCGGAGATGAGATACCTTCGTAGAGTGGAGGGGAAAGCACGAAGAGATGGGATACGAAACCAAAATATAAGAGCAAATCTTAACATTCAGCCCCGTATCTGAATTCATTGAACAACAGCAGCTCCGTTGGTTTGGACATGTGACAAGGATGCCAGAAGGAAGGTTCCCGCGTATGGCGTGGGAGGCGTGGCCTGAAGGAAGAAGACTAAGAGGACGCCCCAGAAGAAAGTGGGAAGAAAACGTGGAGGACGCCCTTAAAGGAAAAGGCATCTCCTGGAATGAGGCAAAAAGAAAGGCCACAGACAGAAGACTGTGGCATGCTCTCTGCAAACCCCGACACCCTTAGAGGTGTAGGGAGACGTCTAAGTAAGTAAATAAGTAATAAGAGAAAGTTCAATGCCAGTTGTAGCGGACAGATATTTCTTTATAAGTAGGTACTTTTGATCTCTACAAGACCTTCGCTTCCAAACATTAGTGAAATTGACTTACAATAGCAAGAGGATCATTTAAGTGCTTATGTGAAAAGAGCCATCAAATGTTTATACTTGGGTAGACTCTTAACTTAAATCTTTGTGGAGTGTAATTAGGCAGCAATCTAATATCTTTCCATAAATCATTGTGCATTCTTTTGCATATAATAAGGGTCAGGAACTTATTGTTCCCATGTTTATTTTTTCTCTCACCTATTAATAATAATATACCATTTCGCTTAATAATTTTAAAAATATTTGTCCGATTAATAAACGTTATCAAGCTCCAGCGTTTATGAGGTTATTAATTAAAATAGGGTTTTTACTTTTCACTCAAGCTTTCTTAGGTTAAAATTGTAATATCTCTGAAAAGTTCGGAAGATACATGGTCAAACTTACGTGGCTAATATATTTTAAAGATCTAAGATATAAAATAACTGTTTACTTGCCACTGGTGTTCCATCTGCGTTGTACTTCTCTTTAGTTTCATTCAAATCTTCTTTTTGCATCAATTCTACCATTCCTTGCATGAAGTCCGGTCTCTTGCCAATTTCTTTTAGTCTTTGGTCAATTACATCCTTTACGAACCGACTTAAATTGACCATAGTTCGTTTCGACATTGCAGTCAATCCTAGAAACGAGTACAAAGTCGGACTCATGTCTCCCAGTGTAAATTTCACTGACATTAGAAAACTAACCATTTCTCTTTGCAGCTCGAAGAAAAACGAATTGGGATTGTCAAACGTATCCGGCTGTAGGCCGAAAACAGTGCGGACGATGACATCTACCGAATACCTCATCGAAGCGTCTTGGGCGTTCACAGGCCCTTTCTTACTTGCTTCTGTAATGTATTCGACTAAATTATCTGCTGTCAGATAGACCAGAGGAAGCATCTCCTTTAGACGAGACGGCGTAAAATATGGAGTCATTTTACTTCTTGCCGATCTCCATTCCTCGCCATCTGAAAAGAAAATACTTTTTCCTAGCGGATCAATATCGGGATTAGTATGAAAACCGTGAGACATAAAGTAGTTGGCATCATTTACTGTTATCCGCTTCACCAGATTTGGATCTTTAACGATAAGTGCTGGTTTATCGAAGAAATGGAATCCGTAAGCAGGACTATTTGATGCTCTTTTGTAGAGTTCTTCAAAGAACTCGAAAAACGGCTTGAAGAAAGCCCCTGTCGCTCCTCCTAATATTGGCAAAGGGACAGCATATGGGATACCAGAATCTTTCCAAAAGAATGGTTTACTTCTAATCCAATGGATTGCTGCTAAAATGATTATTGCTAAAATTAAATAATCCAGCATCTTGACCTGGAACCAAATAGTTAATTATTATTTCACGCTAATATAATAACATAATTATATAAGTACGAGCTCTCAGGTTCATGGCAACGGGCTTAATTTTATATTTAGAAAAAAGTAAAAATGAATTTGGATAACTTATTGTAGATAAGTTATTATATCTATTTAAAGACCAACTAATCAAAACAAACATTTATTTTTATTGGAATAAATTTGGTTGTCTTAGCTTAGCAATAACAATTTATTTCGAGGTGTTTCTTCGGGACACTACTCGATTATATATATGATTTTTGTTTTGCCTTGTCTAATAAAAATAAGTACGTGCATGAATCTCTGAAACTGTGAAGTGTTTATTTTTTTTCTATGTAATTTCATATTCATTTTAGTTATGTATTTCTCTTGAAGTGCATTTTTTATATTATATCTAGTCATGATTTTTTATTATTACTATTTAAGTTATTGAAAGGTACCAAATACAATTGGATTTATCGTTTATGACAAGACCTGAGTTCGAAAAATCGCAAAAATTCCAGCGTACTCTATATTTAATTATTTTTACTCGCCTGATAATTTGAAAATACTGAGGAATGTAGTAAGGTTGGCACACTTATGATATAATAACAAACTACTATGTTTAAAACTATATTGAATTAGTGAAATGAAATATTCATTATTGGGAGAAGGTGACCTTGAGAGTGTACCATCAATATAATAATTCCCCTCTCTACTTTATCAGTAAACCTTCGACATATATTCATATCTATTGATTATGAAATACTCTTATTTGTCTGATATTAATAGAAAAATAATATGCTCATTGGCATTTAAATTCTTAAAAGCAATTAATAATGCGACCCAGTAATTTGTATTAAAATCTTGTGTAACATACTCAAAGCTCTTCAAAATTGAGTTCTAATGTACCCAATACCTACCCTACTAATAGTGATAAATCATCTTAGTAATTGGTATTATTTTTATGATTTATCTCCATTATTAATAGTACTATAACTAACTGATTCCATCGCTTGTTACAAGAAAGTCCCGAGCAATTTTAGTGTATCCGAGAAACTCGTGCTATGTCTAGTTTAATCCATATTGAACTTTTTTTACTTTCTTGAAAATCGGTCCGACTCCGCTTAAATTAACAACAATACTCGTATCGAATTTGTGAAATAAAAGATTATGAATCGTTTATATCACTTGTTGTATAAGAAATAAAAGACTGTAATTATAAAATAAAGGACTGTAATTGTAAATTATAAGTTGAAAATATAACTTATATTTAAAATTTCTTGCAACAAGTGATATAAACGATTCATTATGTTTGATAACCACAAAATCTCAGTCAATACAAAGACATTTTAAAAAAAATATATTTTTATCGTGGTAGGCCGTGAAATAGTAATTTTAGAGCCAAAAAAACATTGCAAAAATCCATTTTTTCATTACGTGGACTTAAATAGTACATTACGCGTCGAGTGTGGAAAGTAGCATTTTGCATGCAAGTGTGGAGTTTGCACCCGAGCTATAGCGAGGGTAGTAAAACCACACGAGCAATGCAAAATGCCTTTTTCGCACGAGTTGCGTACCGTACTTTATCTACGATTGTTATATTTAAATAATAAATACAGAAAAAAATAAACTTGGTGTATGTAAGTTCGTATCTCTCTCTTGATAAAGATGGCATTAATTCTTGAGTTGTATTTTTTGGCAAATTAATTATTTCTGGAGGAGTATTATTCTCCAGATTTTCGTCAAAGTCACTTGATTCACTCATTGTTTTTCACTAAAAACTCGACATAAACAGTTACTTTAAATAAAAGAACAGCAAATTAGTTTTGTTAAATGTAAAAAAACTCGCTAATCGTGCGTAAAGCTGAAGAATTCCTCTTCTTTACCGCCCTAGGGTGGTAAAGAAGAGGAATTCTTCAGAACTATGAGACATGCATGCGCAATGAAACAAGTATGTAAAGAATCATTTTCTACGTATCTAAACAGAGATACAATGTTTATATTTCGTATCAATCGTATAGATAAAAATCTTTTCATTACTCCTAGCCGTAAAGAAAATAGTACATTACGCGTCGAGTGCGGAAAGTAGCATTTTGCATGCGAGTGTGGAGTTTGCACCCGAGCTATAGCGAGGGTAGTAAAACCACACGAGCAATGCAAAATGCCGTTTTCGCACGAGTTGCGTACCGTACTTTATCTACGATTGTTAGATTTAAATAATAAATACAGAAAAAAATGAACTTTCTTTTTTTTTTTTTTTTACATTATTATCTTTATAATTTTCAGCCAGGTTAATAATTATGAATCTAAACAATAATTTTGTCAATCTTACTTTCTATAATTATTTTTAACATTAATCCTTATTTCCTTATTACACATAACTATGAATTTAATTAACAAGAACAATAAATAAATTAAATTAAAATAAAAGATAATAAGAACCAACCTGTTACAATGTTAAGTGGTAGAGTCAGTAATAAAACATTTTAGATAAAGGGGGAAATAAAGCCTTAAGGGATGAAATATAGCCAAATACTTAAATACTACTAGTATGAAGTAATTTTTATCACCCATCACCCCTTCACGACCCACCATAGAAGATATACTAATTATAGGGGACCACAGCTCTTTAAAATTGAATCACTTGGCAGGTCATAGTCAGCCAACAACACTTACTACAATGAACAACTCAGAAGAAATAGATCTTTTACATCGTCTTAATAGAAACCTAAACAACATTATTATTAATTATAATTTATCTAGTAAAATAATTTGGACTTTGAAAGGTAACTCTATCAAACTATGTAAATCCAACTCTAGGTTATCTTACTTGTACTATCATAAGAATAACAACCTTATTCCTAATCACATCCAATTAAAAATCAACAACTGTATTAACATTTTCGATGCAGATTTTTTAAATAATTTTGGATTCCCAAATTTTATGAAAGTTTTACCTAATAAAATTATAAATACGGAAATTAAACAAATGCACTGGAAAATTAACAAATTAACAAAAATGAATCTAAATGACTTAAACAAAATTAAAGCCCAATATTTCATAGCCGGAGTAGAAATTCAAGAGCACTTATTGTCATTTTCTAAAGCTTACGAAATCTATTTAAATAAAAATATAAGTAATAAAATAAATAAGAGAAGTAAGTGTAAAGATAACGAGCAAAATAATAATTACACTAGAAATGAAATAAAAAACATTCATTCTCCAATTAAAGACTTGTATAATAACCTACATAAGAACCTTTGGGTAAATAATCTTACTGACCTTGATATCCCAATTAACATTCTTAATTTCCTCAGTTTAGGCCACAATTTCAATTTACCAAATAATAAACCCAATCAAGAGGTTCTAAAATTGATAGTTGATATAGAGTGCACTTTAAGAAACTTGAATTCCAGTGAAAACCATGTAAATGCCCTAAGAAGTCACCTAATAAAAAATATTCTAAATTTCCAAAATAATATTAAAAATAAGAAACCAATCCTAGGATCACTAGACAAACAAATTAGCTTAGATGCAAATGAAACAAAAAAATTTCTTAAATCCCACCCCAATTTAATGATATGTAAAGCAGATAAATGTCATACAACAGTAATAATAAATAAAGATACTTACAATCAAAAAATGAATAATCATTTGCAAGACAATAGATTATATAGAAAAATCAGATGTAACACACAAGATAAATTAGCTGATATTAAAAAAGAATACAAGCAATTATTAGATAAATTAGCCAAAAAGAAATTTATTTCATCTACAGAAAAAACCAAATTAAATATAAACAGTTGCAGATTCTCAAGGATGTATGGCTTAATTAAAACTCACAAACCAGATATACCCATTAGGCCAATCGTTGATGGTATAAATTCACCAACAGAAAAACTTATTAAATTCATAAACCCTTCATTAGATTTCCTTAATAATAACAACGAATACGATTGTAAAAACTCTATTGAATTTAAAGATAAAATAAAAAACATTAAACTAGAGGAGGATGAAATCCTGGTTTCACTTGATATTCAATCCCTTTTTACCAGTATACCATTGCAAGATATCTATAAAATTATCCAAAAAAATTGGGATAATATCGAACCTTACACAAACATTAAATGTAAAAATACTTTCATAGACACCATTAAATTCTGTTGTAATAACAATTATTTTACAGTTAATAACGAGTTGTATAGAGTTTTACAAGGGGTACCTATGGGAGGTAGCATGTCGGTTAACCTTAGTGGGATTTTTGTTAATGCACTTCTCAAATCAGTAATAGATAATTGCCCTTTTCAAATTAAATTTATATCTAAATATATAGATGACCTTTTTTTAATTATCAATAAAAAACATACTAAGCAAATAATAAATATTTTTAATGCATATAACCAAAACATTAAATTCACAATAGAAGAAGAAACAAATAACAGTTTAAATTACCTAGATGTGACAGTTGTTCACAATCCCGATGGAAGTTTAACCACGAAATGGTTTGAGAAAGAAATTAAACACCAACAATTTTTAAATTTTTACTCTAACCACCCTTTCCACCAGATAAAAAATACTGCGTTTAACCTAATAAAGAAATCCTTAAAATTAACAGATCCACCCCTTTTACAAGAAAATAAAACAACCATTTTCGCTAAACTTATAAGAAATATGTACCCGATTAATTTAATTAAAAAACTTTGGTATTCAGCTAATAATAGTAATGCTACTCACCATACAGAAACTAACATTATTACTCCTAATAAATTCCAATCAATCACCTATGTTAAGGGATTGACTGAAAAACTTATTGATACATTTAAAAAGTTTGATTGTAACAACATACAATTTGGACTCAAACCCATCAACAAAATTAAATCAAAATTTTTTACACCTTTAAAAGACAAAATTCTACTTAAAGAGGAAATGGGCTTCATATACCGCATCCCATGTGAAAATTGCAATAAAGTTTATATAGGAGAATCTGGACAAACTCTTCAAAACAGACTCCAACAACATCAAAGTGATGTAAGAAGTAAAAATAAAAAAACAGCTCTGGCGTGTCATTCAGAAGAATTGACACATAATATAAACTTTAATGAGACATCAATTTTAAAGAAAGAAACTAATACTTATAAAAGAAAACTTTTAGAAGCCGCATTAATATCCTTCCACCCAAATACTATGAACTATAAAACCGACATGAAAGACCTTAATAAATTCTATTCAGGAGTATTTGCTGATAACAAACTTACCTTCTAAAAGTATAGTAAGTTACCATACATTTTATTAAAAATATTATAGCTTTAAATGTGGTATAAGTCTAGTCATTGTTAAAGTATTTGTGATTTTTAATATGGTTAATTATAAGTTAAACATCTATAATATGGTTAATTATCACAAAACTTTTTTAAAATCAAATTTAGAATGTAATAATAGGTAAATTGCAATATTATTAGTATTAAATGTTATATAAGTCAACTCTCATAGATATTAAATGAATAAAGTGCAAATAGTAAGCCAGCAATACACCTTAGGCAAAAATGTTTATCAATTAACCTGGACATTTTACTTTCCAATAGTTACCACAAATAAAGAATGTAATACTTTTTTAGCACGTTTTTTTAATTTAGTTTTATCAAAATTTTAATAGTTATATGTTAAATGTTAATAGTGGATAGTTTATTTATGATTATGTTATGACAAATTTTTATATATTTAAAAAGTTTATCTAAAATGTTTTATTACTGACTCTACCACTTAACATTGTAACAGGTTGGTTCTTATTATCTTTTATTTTAATTTAATTTATTTATTGTTCTTGTTAATTAAATTCATAGTTATGTGTAATAAGGAAATAAGGATTAATGTTAAAAATAATTATAGAAAGTAAGATTGACAAAATTATTGTTTAGATTCATAATTATTAACCTGGCTGAAAATTATAAAGATAATAATGTAGAAATACCTTGTTTACAGGCCTGAAGATGTCCCTTAAGGGATGAAATATAGCCAAATACTTAAATACTACTAGTATGAAGTAATTTTTATCACCCATCACCCCTTCACGACCCACCATAGAAGATATAATGAACTTTCTTTATGTAAGTTCGTATCCTTCTCTTGATAAAGATGGCATTGATTCTTGAATTGTATTTTTTGCCGAATTAATTATTTCTGGAGGAGTATTGTACTCCATATTTTCGTCAAAGCCACTTGATTCACTCATTGTTTTTCACTAAAAACTCGATAAAAAATAGTTACTTTAATAAAAGAACAGCAAAATAGTTTTGTTAAATGTAAACAAACTCGCTAATCGTGCGTAAAGCTGAATAATTCCTCTTCTTTACCGCCCTAGGGTGGTAAAGAAGAGGAATTCTTCAGAACTATGAGACGCGCATGCGCAATGACTACAAGTACGTAAAGAATCACTTTCTACTCATCTAAACAGAGATACAATTTTTATATTTCGTATCAATCGTAGATAAACATTTTTACGTCCTAGGACGAAAAAAAAAACTGTGCGACGAAAAAAGTGACGAAAATGTGGAGAATAATAATCCTCCAGAAATAATTAATTCGGCAAAAAATACAACTAATGAATTAATGCCATCTTTATCAAGAGAGAGATACGAACTTACATACAACAAGTTTATTTGTTTCTGTATTTATTATTTAAATCTAACAATCGTAGATAAAGTACGGTACGCAACTCGTGAGAAAACGGCATTTTGCATTGCTCGTGTGGTTTTACCACCCTCGCTATCGCTCGGGTGCAAACTCCACACTCGCATGCAAAATGCTACTTTCCGCACTCGACGCGTAATGTACTATTTCTTTACAGCTGGTAGTTATCAAAACTTCCGATTTAGCGCTGCAATCTTTGCAGAAATACTTCTTAGTACGATTAAAATGCGCTAGATGTCAATGCGTTTTATTTATCTTTTGTTATAGTGTAACCTCTTTTTAAGGTTTCCTTTTTTTTTTTTTTTTTTTTTTTTTTTTTTTTTTTTTTTTTTTTTTTTTTTTATTTTTTTATTTTTTTTTTTTTTTTAAATCTTAAGTATGTTCTAATATTTGTTCTAATATTATATTGATTATTGATTAATATTTAATGTTTTTTCATTGTCTGCTACCTCGGAAAAAATAGAATATGCTACACGACTGTGAAGTGTTTTTTCTTTACCGCGGCAATTGCATTTACTGTCTCGCTTCGCTCGACAGTAAATATTGCCAAGGAAAAGAAAAAACTCACTTCACAGCCTAGTAACATAATGTACTATATTATTGGTAGATGGTTGGCTTTAAAACGTACCAGTTCATTGACTCGATATAATGATTCCCCTCTATTTATAGTACAGTCGAGTCTTATCATTACTATTGCTATTTGTCTGATATTAATAGAAAAATAATATTCCCATATTATTATAAAAATTCTAAAAGCAAATAATAATTCAACCTTGGCCCCAATTTTTGAAACTACTTTTCAGTTTACATCTATCAAAATTTAAAATGTAAAAAAAAATTTGCTCTGTTTTTTAATCCAAGAATAACCCATCCCTGTCAATAACCTAACCGTGAAAATAGGGTCAAGTTCCTGACCCCCTACCAAAGAAGCCAGCCTATCAATGTTGTGATGTCTACTTTGTGGCCAAGTACGCTATTTCTTTAGTCCGTAGCCTCACTTCAATCCTACTTTCATGAGCACAACTACTCTTTTATTTTGGTTGCTTAGCACTTGGCCAGTTTCTTAATGAGGCATAAAACCGAGACTGCCTTAATGTAGATATCACTACTTTGATCGGCCACTAGGGAGCCAGGGTGGCCGAGGTCGTAAAGACACCGAGCTCAGCTATCACTGAGTCGAGGCAACTCGAGGTCGTGGGTTCGACCCCGGGCCGTGATACACTGAATGCATCTATGAATTGCGGACGGAGCAGGGCGAGGGACACCCCCTGAGGGGTTCTCTTCCCCCACGTCGTCTAGTGGGTTCGATCCGAGTCATGAAATGTGATCTGTATCTATGGTTCGAGGTCGGAGTAGGGCGAGGGGACCCCCTGAGGGGTCCTCTTCCCCCACACTTTGAAGCACGCTCATATAGCTTACTAATGACCACATCATACTCGCTTCGGCGGTACAATGTACAAATGTATGATGTGTGAAGTAGCTGGAACTCTCCACCACGGGGCAAGTAAAATGGGTCTACTACAAGGCCTGATTGCTAGGTTCGAACAAGTGGTTCGTCCTACCCGTCTAGTAGGAAGTACTAGGAAACTACTACTACTACTTGATCGGCCACTTTTTTATGAGGGGGTCTGGATTTTATTTTATCTACTCACGGCAGCAAAATTAGGCATTGTTGTACTGTTTTCAATCTGCAAAATGTCATTTTTCTTGATTCTTATGTAACAAGTCTAAATAACACGCAGCAAAATATCAAAGTGTCAGCAAAAGTTCAAAGTGTCAGCAAAATAACAAACAGGCTGCCAAATTTTAAGAAAAAGTTACTACATCTCAGGTTATGAACTCTCCCACATTGTTCATTTTTGTATTTTTAAGCGTTATATTCTGCTAAATATTTATATGTTTTTTGAAATTACCTTTAAAAATTATAATAATAAAACTAATATATTATCATCGCTAAAAATTGAGATAAATAACAGCTGTTGGTAAAAAAAGTGGCAACACTGATTATTTTGTCTTTGTTTTGTTTTAACTTTCGAGTCATTACTCTTACTCAAGCTTTCGAGTCATCAATTGGATTTTTACAACTTTCATTACTTTAAATCTTTTATCTATCAAAAAAAAGATAATTTAATAGTTTTCTGTTATTATTTTGATAAACTTGTTAATTAGATTTTTGAAGTTTAAATAAAAATATGGATGATAATGTTGTGCAAGACGTTGAAGACTTATTTGATAACACGCCACCCGAAATTGCAAATATTGCAACAGCATACAAGGAAAGTTTATTGCCCTCTAAATCAGGTACTAAAATCTTAGTGTAATTTTTCTGCCGTTAGTAGATAAAATATTGTATGTAGTTAGTTAGTTAAGCGTTTATTTCTTTCTTAAGTTCATTTAACAAATATCATAAAACAACACAAACGAAAGCCTTGGTCAGCTGACCGTTAGGGGAAAAAAAAAAAAAAATATTGTATGTAACTATGCAGCAAAGGAAACATTCCTGACTCGTTTAAAGATAACCTGCTTCGGTTACACCTCAGCAGTTAATTAACGTTTTCCTGCCTCGGCTTCGCTTAGCAGTAAATTTGTTTAGCCTATCCTCGCCTTCGGCTCAGAACTAAAACTTAAAAAACTTGTCATGCACCATGCGCATCAGTACCATGCGTCAGTACCATGCGCATGGCACTGATGTTTTATGTTTTATACCTCATTCAGAAACTAGCCAAGTGTTATAAAGCAATAAAAATAAAAGAGTAGTCTTGCTCATGAAATTAGAAGTGAAGTGAGGTTATAGACTAAAGAAAAGGCTTGCAGATATCACTACTCTGATATTCTGGCTAAATTTTTGGTAGGGGGTCTGGAACTTGGCCCTATTATCACGGTTAAGTTTTTCACGGCGATGTTGTTATCATGAAGCAAATCGGTAGAAAAGTACACAATTTAAAAATAAAAAAAATAACAGTCTTGAAGTTCAAATTGAGGGCTTTCAAATGATATGCAACACAATAGAAAAAAAATATAAAAGTGATCACTTGACACGGGACTCGGGAAAAGTTTACTCTCATGTTCTCAGCAAATACGACGAAATTATAAAATAATGAATACTCTATTTAAAGAGCATTAGTGTGAGATCTGCGATATCTAATCAGAAATGAAATTTATCAATAATTGCGGACTATAAGAGCTCAAAGACAATAATTACAAGATAAAAAGAACTTACGTATATACTACGTTTTTAAATTTTCTGTTGAATCATATGTATTGTTGATAATATAATTGTCATTGTTATATATAATGTTAGTGAAAAAAAAAATACGTAGTTCCGAATTTATTTACTTTACAAAATAATGACAACCATCTAGAGAGCTGATCTTAAACCTATAAAATGACAAATCTTTGTGCAACGGATCTCACCAACACCGAATCTAAACCGTGCCATTGATATGCCCCTGTGTAGGGACAGTAAGGGAAGGAAAATTTGTACAAGTTAAGAAGTACAGATGCAGAAAAATTAAACCTATACCTAGGATACAAGTGTAAACTAACCTGGGTGTCACACGCCAATTAATTTATTTCTTTGTTTACTTTTCGCTGTCATTCAATGTTTACCTCTTTTTTTTACGTTTACCCAAATTTGAAACCCGTCAAAATGAAGATTGTAAATACTATGGGATATGTCAAAACAAATAAAATAACTTGCGGATTTTTTCCGAACTAACTTTCCATACAGCAAAATTTGCTGAAAACTAATTAAATTCTGCTGAAAGATGGGTAAAAGTATTAAAATAATGCATTGTCATCGTGTTCTGAGCTATTCTAAAAGTTTCAAATGTTTAG
Organism: Gerris lacustris; assembly: GCA_951217055.1. Classification (NCBI taxonomy): domain Eukaryota; kingdom Metazoa; phylum Arthropoda; class Insecta; order Hemiptera; family Gerridae; genus Gerris; species Gerris lacustris. The sequence goes on from OX578276.1 coordinate 49,717,447, forward strand.
CTACTCGGGAAGTTAGTTAGGAATCGATTGCAAGATTTGTACCGGACAAACAAACAAGAAAGCAAGCTAATAAAAACGCAGTAAAAATGAACAATTATTTATCAAATCTAGCTCCAACTAAGGTACAACCAACGGAGGTACGAAAAAAGTCAGATAGAGGTGGTAATGATACACTGCATGCTTACTGGGACTTGGCTCAGATAACTTTATGTATATTCATTTTATTTACACTAATTTTTGCTTTATTCTACTCTCCTTTAATTGTTTAATACGGTAAGTACTACTTAACCGCCCTCACGTTAACACGGGCGTTTCAGTTATTATTGAAACCCTCAATTGTTTTAAAAGAAAAAAAAGTATACACAAAGCAACGTGATTGGAAGAGGACGAAGGGGGTTACATTTATTACTATGTTTTTATTAGCTTGCTTTCTTGTTTGTTTGTTTGTTTGTTTGTCCGGTACAAATCTGGCAATCGATTTCTAACTAACTTCCCGAATAGCTAGACATTTGAAACTTTTAGCACAGCTCAGAACACGATGACAATTTATTATTTTAATACTTTTAGCCATCTTTCAGCAGAATTTAATTGGTTTTCAGCAAATTTTGCTGTATGGAAAGTTAGTTCGGAAAAAATCCGCAAGTTTATTTTATTTGTTTTGCCATGTCCCATATTTACGTAATCTTCATTTTGACGGGTTTCAAATTTGTGATTTTTATAAATAAGAGATAAACATTGAATGACAGAAAAACAGGAAATATATCGATTATATTATTTATCAATTATATTATTTATATTATTTCAAATATATCGATGGCACGGTTTAGATTTGGTGTTGGGGAGATCCGTTGTACAAAGATTTGTCCTTTTATAGGTTTAAGATCAGCTCTCTAGATGGTTGTCATTTATGTGATGTAAATAAATTCGGAACTATTTTTTTTTTTTTTTTTACTAACATTATATATAACAATAACAATTATATTATCAACATTACATACGATTCAACAGAAAATTTAAAAACATAGTATATAAAAAATTCTTTTTATCTTGAAATTATTACTTTTGTGCTAGCAATTTTTTTTATTGTATTAATTTTGAATTCTGAAATCAACAAAGGTACAAATTACTGAGACGTTGATTATAACAATTTTATGAAGAACTTGGCGGCCATGTCGAAATACTTAATTCGGGTTTTGAGCTTTAAGCTGGGCTCCCTTACTTTCATATTTATGAAATAAACGGTAATGTATTTATCGCATAATAAAATCATAATATGTCTTTCCATGTTTTTAAAAGTTTACATTGAGAATTGTTGCTGCTAGAGAACCGCCGCCTTCTGGGGGAAGACGAGCAAAGCTAATAGGGAGACACTTAGTTATTTGTTACGGAGCCTCTTAGTTATTTATAAATTTTATATTGATTAAAATTAATTAATTACTATATTGTTTTTCTCTCTCTTTGTTTCAGGTAATGGAAAAATTCGTACGGTCTTAGTTTTGAATCTCCTCATGGTATTTATTCAATTTTTTTTATTTCCATGCATTGTCGTCACCCTTTCGTTTCCTCGTCGAATGGAACTACCGGTTTGATTCATAATTAATGTGCAATATAATAGTTGAATGCCAGTATATCAGAATCATTCTGTGCACCAAGCTTGTAACCAAGCTTGGAACACACTCGTCAGATTTGATTTAAATATAAAAATCTTTCTTTAGAATAATCACAATTTTCAATTACTATGATAAGCTTGGAGGCAATACAAATATATATATATATATATATATATATATATATATATATATATATATATATATATATATATATATATATATATATATATATATATATATGATGCATTGCGATAAGCCAATCAGTGAGCTTTTTTTTACTTAAAAAAAAGGAAAATAATAAGTAATTTTGCGATTGAAACGTTTTGTCTAAGTTTGTCCTATCGATTTTTGTGTACTACTCTTTAAAAATAAGTCGACTATTGTAAACGAAATCCCCTATGTCTATTAGACTGATTTATTTTACAAATGTATGTGGTTTAAGCAATTTTATAATAAACATCTGCGTTATTTTCTCCTGCTTACTCCTGGCTTATACTTTATGTTTTAGTTTGTCTAGATAATATTGTGGGTACCGCGCTTATTATGATACATTATTAACACTTTTTTTACGACGACACAAGAGCAAGATATATTTTATTTTATTTTTTATAACAAGAAAAAAATAAATGTCAATTAAAAAAAAAAATAACAATAGTAACTAGAATTAAATGTATTTGCAACTGGTGTTGTAAATGCATCTCCGCTACAGACCTCCCCCTTTTTGGCTTTCCTCCGCGAAAGTCACGCTTCTTGCAAATGTGGTAGGATCGGTCACAGGCATGTACGCTGCTTTTACTCTGTCTAATGAAACCCATTTCTTGGTTTTGTCCATTTTTATCTTCAGCACTTTTTCATTCGTACCATCTAATATTTCGTATGGACCAAAAACATAGTACAACAAATGCAGTTGAATGACGTAATCACTAAACACAAAACATTAAGACTTCCGATTAACAATAATAAATAAAATAAAAATAGTCAATAGAGCTTATCAGAGGGGACTGCCCGTATAACAACTTTTACACAGTTATACTCCACCAAAAATTGAGATATAGGTTCTTTATATTTTTTTGTCTATTTATTGTGTTAGTATGTAAATAAAAATAGATTAAAATTGTAAAAGATGAAGGATAAAGTTGTTAACTGTGACCTTTATAAAAACTAATTGTAAACACTATGTAATGTTTATTATATTGAACTAAAATCTCTTCTATTCTATTCTATTCGTACGGACCTTCGTAAGGGGACTGCAACGGTTTCTTCACCACATCTACCCGCACAATCACATTAGTGAATGTCTTCAGTTCCGGCAAGATGTGAACCTTAGGCTTCACACATCATCCAAGTAATGCTGGGTGAACGGCAATCCCTCAAGCACCTCACGCATGAATTGTTGGAATGTTTGGCCGGTGTTTCTCAATCCAAAAGGCATCAACTCAACTCAAACAAACCGAAAGGCGTAATGATCGCTGTTTTGGGAATGCCGTTCTTTTCCATTGGGATCTGGTGATATGCCTTATGAAGATCAATGGTGGTAAAAACCTTCCTCCCATTCAAGTTAGATGTTAAATCTTATATATGGGATAGAGGGTATATATCGGGGATTGTCACTTTTTATAGAGCTTACTCCCTTCACCATTGTTTTAGGGGCCCCCCCTGGCACCGGGGGCCCGCCCGAACTACGGGCCCATGCGGGCCCATAGTTACGCCACTGATGTTAATATTCATTTATGTGTACATATTATTATTTTGTTTAAAAATGTATCATGAATATTTATAATTTATTTATATGTTATGAACCATAATATATCTTACATTGTCTGTAAGGTGGAATTGGTGCAATGTTAAAAAAAGAATATTTATATAAATTTATATACAGTGTGTCCCAAGATTTCTTATTTTTGGGTTTTCGAAAAATAGTCATTCTTTATAAATACTCCTGCTTGTTCTTAAACCTCTAAAAATGATGAAATTTTCTTGATTTTGTTTACAGGGTGTTCTGTTTTTTTGAAAACTTTAAAATATGACCAAGAGTAAACTACCCTTATTTTTGATGGTATCGAAAAATATTATTTATAAAAGTGGTTCAGAATTGCAAAAACGTATAAATATTATTTTATTTCATGAAAACCAAATAAATTACTTGTTAAGGACTCATAGGAGCGGTAGGGCTCTGATATGAGAAACCTAAATAATAAAAGCGAAGTTATTAGTTTAACTTGTAAAGGATGAGTTTTGGACTGTAAATAGTGAATAAAATACAAAAGACTTGAATAGTATAAACGGTGTACTGTGTAATGAAGTGAAATAGACATGCAAATGGGGTTAGTACTGATTATAATAAGTGCAAGGATGATAATTACTACATAATAATAAGTGCAAAGGGAATGTTATACATAATAATAAGTGAAATAAAATAATTACTACATAATAATAAAATAGGAGTGAATGAAAGGAAGTGTAGAGAGGTGAAGTATGTGTGAACGTGAAGTGTGAAGTAGAGAAGTGGTGTGTGTTGAGTGATTCAGGCAGGCTATTCGGCATGCAAAACTATTGATATAATCAGAAGATAATGATAATAACACTTAGCAAACTATGTAAAACTAAATGTAAGTAAAAACTAAATGTATTTGATATATTTAATAAAATCGTGGTTGCCGGTTGCTCCGGAGGTTACACTCTCGCCGGGTTATGTTGCATCCTCGGCGAGTTCGTAAAAGGGAGCCAGATGTGTATACTCTGGCTTTCAGTCTTGCAAGCCCTGCCTCTGACAGATGACAGCTCTACGATGCGATGTAATGAAGAGGGGGGGGGGGGGCCTTAACTGAATTTAGTTTACAATTAAAAGGATAAAGTTAAATGATAACAATAATGATATATAATAATGATAATAATAAATGAGTTGGTGTCTTAACATGCCGCCTACCTTAAATTTACTAAGAAAGAAAAGAAAAATTTAACAATTAGAATCACAGCTAACATCTCCTCCTTCGTCTGAAGATGGGGTATCATTACTGCTGCAAAGGAGAGGGACTATTTTATTAGCCGGGCGTTTCAGAAGAGAGGACTGAGTGCGGACTGTAACAACCCTAACAACGCCGTCTTTACCAGGATGGATCTCAGCAACTCTACCAGAAGACCATCTTAAACGAGGAGCATTATCGTCTACCAGCAAAACAAGATCTCCTACCTGTAAATTATAAGCTGGGGTACGCCATTTAATGCGCTGTTGCAAGGTGGTTATATATTCATTCCGCCAACGGCGCCAAAAGTGCTGTGCTTTCTGGTTGAGCAACTGCCAGCGAGTCAGTCGATTTTCTCTCACATCAACTAAAGATCGCTCAGGAGGAGCAAGAAGAGGTGAACCTATAAGAAAATGACCTGGAGTCAGGAAATCCAAGTCGTCGGGATCAGAGGAAAGAGGACATAAAGGTCTAGAATTCAGCATGGCTTCGATCTTTATCAGCAGCGTGGCCAGCTCTTCGAAGGTCATACGATTGTCACCATAGACAGTTTTCATTAGCCTCTTCACAGACCTCACGCCCCGTTCCCAACTGGCACCAAACGTCGGTGCATGAGGAGGAGTGAATCTCCATTCTATCTCCTTTTGGGTGGCATAAAGTTGGAGACTTTCCTGGACGGTGTCTTGTCTGTACCAGTTATATAGGTCCTTAAGCTGATTGGCGGCACCAACAAAGTTTGTGCCATTATCCGAGGCAATAGACTCGGGTAAACCACGACGACCTATGAATCTATCAAGAGCAGCGCAAAAAGAGGGAGTGCATAGAGCCGAAACTAGCTCTAAATGAAGAGCTCGGGAGCTGAGACAGACAAATAAGCATAGGTAAGCTTTAGAACAAGTTGCCTTCCTGCGCGGTGAATCTTTAATTAAGAAGGGTCCAGCAAAGTCAAGCCCAACATGAAGAAAAGCACGGCCAACTTGTAAGCGTGATGGATGAAGATCAGCCATAGCAGGCTGGCATGGTGCGGAATTTAACTTTCTACACACTAAACAGGCTCGTGTAATTGATTTAACTGCATTTCTGGCACCTACAATCCAGTACCTGGAACGCAAGTGAGCAAGCAGCAGTGTAGGTCCAGAGTGCAGAAGAGCTTTATGATAATGTTCAATCAGGAGCTTAGTGAAGTGGCTTTTGCCTGATAGAATCACTGGGTGTTTTACGTTCCAGGATAAATCTGAGCGTTCGAGACGGCCGCCTACCAAGAGAAGACCCGACTCATCGAGGAACGGTTGTAAAGATGACAAGCTTTTGGGAAAAGGAGTATTTGACGATGGGACTTTACTATTAAAAAAGTCCTGAGATTGCACTAACTTGATTATCTCATTAGTGGCTCGGCGGATTTCTTCAAGAGAGAGGGATCCAGAACGTTGATTAGCTGATTTTAATAGCATTTGTTTAAATCTTATAATATATACAAATGATCTGACTAGTTTTGTATATGAAGATATAGTTTCTATCCAGGAAATAATAGTATTGAAAGTAGAATTGGTGCACATAAGAGAGTGGATTATGGTTTCAGATTTAAGTTCCGGGATAGAGGTAGGAGAGGAGATTGAGGAATGAGGCCAAGCAGAAGGTTCTTCTTGAGCCCATGGAGGACCATAAAACCATAAAAGGTTCTTAACAAGTTGAGAAGGTGGTACTCCGCGGGAACCCAAATCACTGGGATTGTCAGAGGAGCGAACGTGTTGCCACGAATAGGATGAAGTTATTTCCCTAATTGTGACTACTCTATTAGCTACAAAAGTTTTTAATTTAAATGATGGGGTCGTTAGCCAGGCTAAAACTATGGTGCTATCTGTGAAGAAATGGACATTAGGCATCTCAGTTAATCTGCGGCAAAAAGCTTGAAGGCTCTGCCATAAACGAGCAGCTAATAAGGCAGCGCATAACTCCAATCGGGGAATGGTAGTTGTTTTCACTGGAGCAAGTTTTGTTTTAGCAAGTAAGAGATTAACTTCAACACCATACTCTGACTCAGTGCGAAGATAAGCACAAGCACAATAAGCTCGTTCGGAGGCATCTGCAAAGATAAGAATAGTAGAGGGTTGGTCATTAGGGACTATCCATCTCGGTATACTAATTGAGCCTAAACTATTCAACTCGTCAATGAACATGTTCCAAGTCTCCACCATGTCGAGGGGGAAGGGTTGGTCCCATCCAAGATGTCGTTTCCAAGCCTGTTGGACTAATTCTTTGGCAGGTAATACAGCAGGGCCTAAAAATCCAAGAGGATCATAAATCTTGGCCACTGCTGACAGGACAGACCTTTTTGTACAAATCTTAGCGGGTGGAGCTATTTTGTAGGAGAATGTATCAGTGGTAGGATTCCACTGAAGTCCTAGAATCTTTACTGTGCTGTCCTCCTTACTTTCTAAGGAAATTGGGTTTGCAGATATAGACTTTATAGTGGGATCAGCATCAGTTCCTTCAAGCAGTGCTGGATGGTTAGCAGCCCATTTGGCTAACGAAAACTGTCCTAAGGCAAGAAGTCCTATGACTTGACGTTTAAGCTCAAGTGCTTCCTCTAAAGTAGACGAGCCGGTAGCCAAATCATCAACGTAGCAATCCTCTACAAGGGCAGTTGCAGCTAAAGGGAAATGTTTGCCATCATCGGTAGCTAGTTGTCTTAAGCAGCGGATTGACAGGTATGGTGAAGGAGCTTGACCATACGTCACCGTACACAACTCGTATTCTTCTACGGCCTCGGAAGCGGAAAATCTCCATAAAATGTGTTGGTAAACACGGTCATCAGGATGGATAAGTATTTGTCTGAACATTTTTTCAGCATCAGCAACAAAAACAAATCGATGCAAGCGAAAGTTGAGGTGAATTTCCACTAAATTTGTTTGGAGTTTTGGTCCGACAAGTAGTTTTTCATTAAGTGAACCACTCGAAGTACGTGCAGCTGCGTCAAAGACTACACGGATTTTAAGCGAGTCGCCATCGCCCTTGGTTACACAATGGTGAGGGATAATGTATTCACCAGAATGCTTGGCTAACTCCATATGTCCTAATTCGATATACTCACGCATAAAAGTATTATATCTGTCACGCAGATCCAAGTTACGGTCCAATCGGCTTTCTAAGTGCAGTAATCGTCGCATTGCCTGTCCACGGGAATCGCTAAACTTTGGTTTCGGAATTTTAAAAGGAAGCCGGACAACAAATCGACCAGACGGCAACCTGTAATGAGTATTATTAAATAATTCTTCACATTTCACGTCATCAGGGTCAAGATGCTTCGAGGTAAGTATAGGTTCTTCCAAATCCCAGAACCTTTGTAGATCATTTTGAAGATCAATTGAAGATGATAGAGAAGTAGCATGCAAAGAATAAATATGAGAGGCTTCAGAAATATCTTGAATGCGACCCAGCGCAATATAACCAAAAATAGTGCCTACCAACTTTGGCATGTAAGGTCTTATGCTAAAAATAGGTCCGGTAAGGACTTCACCAGTTAAGTCACAGCCCAAAAGAAACTCGATAGGCCTGCTGACCCAAAATTGAGGATCCGCTAAGTCATAATTAAGGTACGGAGACCATAATTCATCCGAAGTAGTGAAGCCAGGTAAGTCTGAAGTAATTGTGTCAACCACAATGGCATAGGTACACAATGAATGACTATGATCATGAATAGGTGATAAAACGCATTTAGTTCGCCCTTTAAAGCCTTGAAGAGGTGTTTTACCAACACCCCAAATCGAACTAAAATGCTTCTCAACTGTCAAACCTAAACGTTCCGCACATGCCAGTGTAATAAATGAAAAATGACTTCCTGAGTCCAAAGCCAAGCGAACTTCTTGAAACTTGTTAAAACGATCTTTAAGCTTACAGAGCGCAGTGCCTAACATGACTTCTATTTGATCGGGTGACACCGAATTAAGAGCAAAATTATTTTTAGGTGAAGCCTCGGATGTTGAAGAAGGACTAGGCTCAGAAGAAGACTTAGAAGTTACTGAATTTTTGGCATGCGGCGAATCACACAAAAGAGAGTGGTGCATAGCTCGACAGTATCTACACCGATAGCGTGAACGGCACTGTTTAGCTCTATGACCTCCCCGAAGGCAGTTCCAACAACCTTTCCACAACTGTAGTAAGGCCTTTCGTTCATTTAACGGTGTATTCGCAAACTTAAAGCAATTCACTAAGAGGTGAGAACCCTTACAAACGTAGCAGGTCTCAGTGGACCTAGTATTTGGGTCTGAATTAGTTGAATTGTTTAATGATTGACTTCTAGCCTGTCCTCTTTGAAACGTCTTATTAACGTTGCGGTTACGACTATCATTTAATTCTAAATTAGTATGAAGTGCAATTTTACCTTCCTTTGCCTTTCGAGGATTACTAGACGAGACTTGAGGATAACTTGTGTGCGCTTTAACTCCTCGGTTGTTACTAGTAGCGGCTAATTCAGATGCATTGCACCTCATTCTAAGAAATGCTATAAGTCGTTCAAAGGTCGGATACTCTTCGGAATTATGTATCTCGAAAGCCTCACAAGTATAAGGATCCAAGGACCTACGTGAAAGATGAAAAAAAATAAAATCAGATGCATCAGGAATATTTAAGAAATTGAAAGCAGCTATAGCTTCTGTGAGTTTTGCTATAAGAGAGGTGAGCACCTCAGGAGAGGGCCTAGAAGGAATAGATTGCATCTCGAGAAGCTTATTTAAATAAGTAGCTGCTAACAGGCGTTTATTGTTGTAAATGTCATTTAGGGTCTTCCACGCTATCTGAAAATTATCCTCAGATAAAGGAATGCCAGCAATAATAGAAGCAGCAGGACCCTTAAGTAGCGAAACAAGGTAATGAAACTTGTCAATGTTGGTAAGCTGCGAATCTTGGATCAGTAAGCTTTCAAACGTGTCTCTAAACTTAGGCCACTGATCCCGCCTACCATCAAAAGGATTAATATTAAGTGTAAGGAGCTTAGCTTTAGCTCTAGAACTACCTGCACAACAAGACGTGTTAGCTAAGGGCAACGGAGTGCTTGTAGCCCTACAATCCAGCGTTTCTAAAATAGCATTCGCCTCGTACAGATATTCTTTACTAGCTGTTCTCATGGTATGGTCAACTAGACCTATCACAGGTGACCCTCCGTCATCGACCATGTCAGCTAATTCTTCATATAAGCTTTCAAACTTATTGTACAGGTCAGTAAGCCTCCTACACATTCCCTTGAATAAAGGGATTTCATTAAAATTAATTTCTGCTTTCTTACCTTGTTCTCGTATTTCCTTCATGTCGTCAACAACAGTAGACATTCTACGACGTATAGATAGAGCTGCATCAAAGCTCATTTCATAGCCCTGAGACATCTCGAACTGAGTTAAGTTAAGCAAAACAATAACTTAAAATAAAAACAAATGAAATTATGTTTTTACAACAAAAACAATGTGCAAAAAACAATAAGAGGATACAATAAAGTATTTTAAGAAGATGCACAATTGCATAGCAAAGCGAAGAGAAAATATATATTAGAGAGAAAATATATATAGGTACCTAAACAAGATGAAAACTAACATTCAAAAATTAAATTATAAAATAACAAGTACCTTTAACAGTACATTTCAACATTAAATTATCAATAACTTTAAACAAAATAAATATTCTAGAAGTGAGCCAGTGCACACCGATTTTTGAATGAAATCTTAAAAGAATAAATGTGATAACAAGAGAACAGTAAAAGTTTACTGAATTAGCATGCAACAGCATGTACCTAATAAGAAAAGAAAAAGGAACAGTTAAAAGGTTAACTGCCTTGGTCAGCCGTAGCATGAAACCAATTAAAATAAAAAGAGCCAAGAAAAATAAAACTAAGTGCTCTTGAACTTGTCGAGACAAGAAAATATACAATCAAAAGATTGTAGGTTGAAGATTGTATACACTCAAGTGTGTATAAAAGAAACAATAACTGTAAGCTCCCATGAAGGGCAAAAATAAAAGATACTTACAGACAAAGTTGAGATAAGAGATGACCGGGCGATGGTCTAAAGCAACCAGGAAACACTAAAAGGACACTGATATAACTGAAAAATAAATAAAGAGAAAAGAGAACAAAAAAAACTAATAACAGAAAACATCTACGGGCCAAAGAACCATGTTAAGGAGAACATCTACGGGCCAAAGGACCATGTTAAGGAGAACATCTACGGGCCAAAGGACCATGTTAAGGACTCATAGGAGCGGTAGGGCTCTGATATGAGAAACCTAAATAATAAAAGCGAAGTTATTAGTTTAACTTGTAAAGGATGAGTTTTGGACTGTAAATAGTGAATAAAATACAAAAGACTTGAATAGTATAAACGGTGTACTGTGTAATGAAGTGAAATAGACATGCAAATGGGGTTAGTACTGATTATAATAAGTGCAAGGATGATAATTACTACATAATAATAAGTGCAAAGGGAATGTTATACATAATAATAAGTGAAATAAAATAATTACTACATAATAATAAAATAGGAGTGAATGAAAGGAAGTGTAGAGAGGTGAAGTATGTGTGAACGTGAAGTGTGAAGTAGAGAAGTGGTGTGTGTTGAGTGATTCAGGCAGGCTATTCGGCATGCAAAACTATTGATATAATCAGAAGATAATGATAATAACACTTAGCAAACTATGTAAAACTAAATGTAAGTAAAAACTAAATGTATTTGATATATTTAATAAAATCGTGGTTGCCGGTTGCTCCGGAGGTTACACTCTCGCCGGGTTATGTTGCATCCTCGGCGAGTTCGTAAAAGGGAGCCAGATGTGTATACTCTGGCTTTCAGTCTTGCAAGCCCTGCCTCTGACAGATGACAGCTCTACGATGCGATGTAATGAAGAGGGGGGGGGGGGGGGGCCTTAACTGAATTTAGTTTACAATTAAAAGGATAAAGTTAAATGATAACAATAATGATATATAATAATGATAATAATAAATGAGTTGGTGTCTTAACATTACTTATAAATCAAATGATAAGCTAATGTTATAATAATAATATAATAAAAAAAAAAAAATTATATATAAAATATACAGAGTTGATAAATAAAATTAAAGAAATAATCATTCAAATATATTGCCTCCTACTTTCTGCGCAAATTTCGATTCTATTTATGAATTCTATACAAGCCTTGTGAACGTGCTCAAGGGGAATATTGGCAGTGGCCTGCTTAATTCTTTCCTTTAACTCTACCAAGCTATTATCTACTTGTTTCTTATCACTCTTGTTTATTATAAAAATCTAAAGAGAACTATTTGTTGTAGTTAGCTTATTGTTTATTGTTAGAAAACAAACTAAAATTTAATATTTCAGATAATTAACTAAAATTTAATAATTCATCAAATAAAATAATATTTAATATTTATACGTTTTTTGCAATTCCGAACCACTTTTCTAAATAACATTTTTTGATACCATAAAAAATAAGGGTAGTTTACTCTTGGTCATATTTTAAGGTTTTCAAAAAACAGAACACCCTGTAAACAAAGTATAGAAAAAATTATCATTATTAGAGGTTTAAGAACAATCAGGAGTTTTTATAAAGAATGACTTTTCTTCGAAAACCCAAAAATAAGAAAATTTTTCCTCTCTGATACTCTATCTTGGGACACACTGTAAATAATATTTAACAATTAATTGGAGTTTACGAATTATTTCTTTACGATTTTTTTTAAATCTACGATCTTTATTACATGTAATCGTATGCTTTTCCTGATTTTTTAAAACTTTTTTTAAATATTATCTTTGTGAAGAGGGCAGGTGTGTTGTTTTTACTGAAATTATTTGTTAATTAAGTCTACAGTTTAAATATAAAAGGTAAGATTTAACAACTTTTAGCTTGTCACACTGTGAATTACAATTGATGTTTTATAAATTGCTAAAAACAATTGCTATCTACTTTTAGATGAAAGCCATTTTTTTGGTCCGTAGGCAAAACCAAGGACCCTTACATTTTCCTGCGTGTTACTCTACACCGAAAGGCTACACCTTTCGTCTGATCACTTTGAAATTTAGCATGCATATGTCTTGTACCTACCCACATATTTTAAAAATATAGCGACTTAATAATTTATTTTTTTAAAAAGATTAGGGTAAAAAAACCATAAGGGTTAAAAAAAAATTTATTTTTTTCGACACCGTGAGGGTTATCATATGAAAGGGTACGTCGAGCTGATTACAAAAATATATAATTCTTTGGTTATAACTTTGATAGAGCTAGCGTAGGCAAGTTTGAAGTGGGTGTGAAACGTGCCCCCCCCCCCCCCCCTCTATCTCGCTTATGTGAAGTGCAAAAAATATTAATAATATCCTGAACATTCTTCGACCAAAAGTAAAGATACCACTTTTTGGAAATTTCGAAAAAAATATTTTATTTTTTAACTATGGTCTTTGTATGTATTTATATGGTTGCAGTCCGTTTCAGTGGCAAAAAAATACTTAATCAGAAGTTTTTTTTATGTGTTTTGAGAATATCAGACCCATAGGATAGTTCAAAGTAAGCTTTTTAGCATTTTAAAAACACCATCAATAGGTTACTACATAAACTATACAGGGTTGCTCCTGATACGGACCCTCACTGTGTGCTGACTAGCACACACTTGACCTGTTTATTCTAATATTCAAATGCGGAAGTCTTCCAAGATTTATTTCGTTTTACATTGGTACATGTTGAAACATATTGTTAAACTTAAGTTTAACTTAGTTAAGTTGTACAAGACGTCTTAACGTGTATGAGTTGGACTTCAACTAAATTTCAGGTTTGACAAACTTTTTTATAAAATCAAAACGCTGTAGAACATGAACATTTAGGGGGGCCCTTTAGTTGAAATAGCTTTATTTATCTCTCTTACATGTATTAATGATCAAAAGTAGTCAGCATTTGTTAAGTTACTTCTTTAGAGAATAAATATTTACTTATTTTCGTGCTTCTTCGAAGAAGAAACGTTACAATTGACAGGGTTGCCATTTGGTAGTTTTCCCTTCTTTTCTATCTTGATTCAATATTGTCGTCACTTCTCTATTAACATTTTGAGTTATTCATATGTGTTAGATTAGTTTAAGATTTCATTTATTTTACTAATGTGTAATTTTATTAGTAAATTTGATTATTTTAAATAACAAATTTTAAATTTCTTTCGCCTGTGGTATCTAAAATGTTGTAAAATCTTGATTTCGGATTTTTTTGTTGAAAATAATACTTATCCTTTAAATGTTTCGAAAAGGTAAATAAAAGAAAAGCCCAAGAAAAAGTAAGGAGTATTAATTTTACGATTACAACCGTACAAATGTAAACAGTGCATGTAATAGAAAATAGTAATTTAAAACATATTTTTACTGGTCTTTGCTTTGTAAGTTTCATCGCACGTTTTCTTTACCCCAAATGTTGCACATAGAAACAATCCAGGTGAAGAATACAGAAACCAAAAAAATATATATATATATAAAAAATTGGTCTTATATTACTTTGCTTTGTAAGTTTCATCGCACACCTATTACCCCAATTTTGAACCACTTTCCGTCTTTCAATCTTCCCCAAAATTTGAAACAACAAAACAAAAAAAAGTTGAAATAAGACCAGTTTTTTAAAATGGTATATTTATATTAATTATTGCTTTGAAGTTTAAATCTAGTAGCCACATTAAAATAGTCACATTTGTAGTTAATAGTTATTAAAATCTTTTTATCTACGATTGATACGAAATATAAACATTATATCTTTGTTTAGATGCGTAGAAAGTGATTATTTACGTATTTGTATTCATTGCGCATGCGCGTCTCATAGTTCTGAATAATTCCTCTTCTTTACTACGCTAGTGCGGTAAAGAAGAGGAATTCTTCAGCTTTACGCACGATTAGTGAGTTTGTTTACATTTAACAAAACTAATTTAGTGTTCTTTTATTAAAGTAACTGTTTATATCGAGTTTTTAGTGAAAAACAATGAGTGAATCAAGTGACTTTGACGAAAATGTGGAGAATAATAATCCTCCAGAAATAATTAATTCGGCAAAAAATACAACTAATGAATTAATGCCATCTTTATCAAGAGAAAGATACGAACTTACATACAGCAAGTTTATTTGTTTCTGTATTTATTATTTAAATCTAACAATCGTAGATAAAGTACGGTACGCAACTCGTGCGAAAACGGCATTTTGCATTGCTCGTGTGGTTTTACCACCCTCGCTATCGCTCGGGTGCAAACTCCACACTCGCATGCAAAATGCTACTTTCCGCACTCGACGCGTAATGTACTATTACTTTTCCTCACCTTTTCGTGATTTCAACTGAATTATCTGTTATGGGTGCTTTTAAGACCTCCTGAGTGGTTTTCAGCGTGACGTCTGTGTGTGTTATAATCGTAGCGCCCCCCTGGGCGCTATAACACATATTTCACCTAGAGAGTTGAAACTTCAGTCCAGAAAATTAACATTTTCAGCCATCTTGAACCTAGTTTGCTAACTCAGCAAACATTTTTAAAAAATAAAAGTTTCCCTTCTTATTCTGGACTGTAGTAGGTTTAGTACACTTAGTACATTCCGGTTTCTTAACTCCTTCTGCTCCACAACCAAAACACTTACAGTTCTACCTTTTGGTGTCCGAACCACTTAAAAATATGTTTACCAGCGCAAGACAAACTTTTCGGTAGTCTTGTCTTTAGTCGATTCTCTTCTGTTTCGACCGTGATAAGCTAAGTCCGGTTCGAGATATTCCCTCAGTGAAGTAGAAAAAAGAGGTTTCTATTGAATTATATTGATTCTTTTGTTTAATAATAAATCTATAATCATACCAAGGATAAATTAAAAAAAAATTGATTCCACTATATATAAAAATAATATGAATAAATGTATACATTAATTAATATTCATATGTAATAAAGCTGTAATGAAAGTTAATTTTGTCAACAAATATTTTTAAAATCGAGGTATATTCCATACTTGGCACTTAGAGTTATGTTCTTACTCATTTTTATTGGTATCTTAGTTTTACTGGAAACTGATACTTGGAATTTCGGTAATAACCTGCATAGAGCAAGTACAATCTCCGTTTCTGCCATCTTTATACCTGTAACAATTGATATAACAGTTTTTTTAATGCAATATAATAGAAACAGAAAAAAACAAAAGAGACATCAATTTGTAGATATACCGTATTTTACTATCTTAAATTTCTATTCTCGTTTAACATTGGTCGTTTCTTTGATATGATAATAAGCAGATTGCCTTTGCATAATCTATACCATATTTTACTTAAAAAATCTAGAGACTTTTATATAATATATATACACGCGCACACACACATAAATATATACGACTCATCAGGGGCCCGACGATGCCCACCCAACTCTGGACCTATACCAGGGGGCTTATCACGCGTTCTCTCATACCGCCATACTTGCTTGGCTGGCAAAACACATCAGCAATGTAATACCGTATTTGCACACTGCAATCAGCTACACAATTTGTGTGAGTGGAATACACCAAGGGATATAGCCTGAAACCCCTTTTACAAAAGTTATTACTGTCATAGAAGGAAGCTATTTTGCAAATTTTACGACTCTAGTGCACTTAGTTCTGTAGTTATCGTTATGTCGAATTTCGCTGATGAATGTCCGCCATCTTGGATCAAGCTGCAGGATCGTCATCATGCTAAGAGGAACTTACCTACAAAATTATGATTAATAATATTAGTCGCGAATACGTCCAAAAAAATATTCTAATATATGTATATAGTATAATTCTTTACTTTCTCTAAACATGGTTTATTTACTCTAAAATTGGGGTGAATTCAAGTAATCAAATATCTACAATATCTAGCCACCCACCATTCAACATGTAGAGAATTTTTTAAAAAATATTTTTAAAAAAATGACCTATGCATGTACGTGGGCCCATTCCATACGGCACATATGAGCCAGGAATTATTTTAGATTCATCGGCGAATCTTTCCGGTATAAATTGTTCTGGATTTGGGAAGTATTTTGGATTCTTGTGCATTGCATAAGGTGAAATCATGATCTTCGTTCCAACAGGAATATCAAGTCCGTCTATATTTACTGCTTTAGTACATTTTCTTGAGTATGTTGTTACTACAGGATACTTCCTCATTGTTTCTGAAAAATGCATGTATAGGTATATAATAGTATGTTACTGAATATTCAAAAATATAATTTAGAAATAAAGAATAGTAATTGGTGTCCTTTACAGCGTTGTTTTCACACCATCAGACTTAATGTTAATGAACTTATGTTAATGTTAATTATATATCTATTCATATTATTATAATATATTTAATGTAAAGCTGTTTATAATAATCGTATGTCAAGGTCAAGGGAATTGTGCGGAATATTTTAACCCTTGGAATAAGAGTAAATTATTTTGCAAATTAAGGACTTGTCTTGTGCCAGTGTCTGGCTTTGCATGACTCACCCGCCCTATAAGCTCTTTTACTTGATTTTTGTTTCACCTCTTTTGGCATTGAAGATGGCCTAAAAGCAGCCAGATTAAAAGGCCGAAAGCTGCTTTGATTTTTTAAATATATATTTCACGTGAAGAGACTTTTCCTTCAACTTCTAATGATGACCTCCACTCACGCTACATATCCTATCTAACTTCACGTACGTTCCTTACTAAAAGCTTTACTCAGGTATACTTTTAACAGGGTGTATGACGCTATCTTTTACACTTAACATAACCTACCTTTTAAACAGTGTAATGTGTTTTTATTTAAGTATGTACTAATTATAATTTTGTTTGATTACCACGAACTATCGGTCAACGATTATTCAATTATTTAAAACCAAAACAAAAATCGGCTACGGGGTACCTCGGAACTTTTTCTCACTTCGGAGGCCACCAAAAGTGGCCTCTCCTGCTGCGAAGCAGCATTGTACGTGGTCAGTGCTTGGATGGGTGACCGTTTTAAACTGATTTTATCATCATTCATAAAAAAACAAAACATTATTTTAAATATATTTTATTTAATTATTTGAAGTTTGGCGGTATTTTGACAGTTGTAAACAAACTTTGACGTCGTCAAAATTATCGCACTATAGTAAACACATTATAATTTTTAACTCTGACAGCTTGGGAAAATCGAGAAAAAAAATGGGAGGAGAGTGAATGAGAGCTTGAGATTTTGGCGGGTAATAGGTCATTGCCCGACCTATTACCCGCCAAAATCTCAAGCTCTCATACACTCTCCTCCCATTTATTTTCTCGATTTTCCTAAGCTGTCAGACTTAAAAATTATAATGTGTTTACTTTTTTTTTATAATAAATAATTATAGTCGCTTATAACTTTTAAACTAATTAATGGAATTTCATCGTTTTTTTTTATATTTGTTCCTTATTTTTTTCCGGTTCCAACGATATGCTATAATATGTCGAAAACGTATTTTACTTTCGGTATTATTAACCGTCAAAGTTAAAAAATTCAAAAATTGATAACTTCAAAATGGCGGCCAATATCATAATGGAATTTGGTGGGCTTGTTTGTCATACAGAGAGGTACATTTTCGCTGACTCAGCAAACTGGGTTCAAGATGGCGGAAAAAGTTGATTTTCCGGGTGGTACCACTACAGGTAAAGACTGATTTTTCTGCCAATTTTCAACTCTCTAGGTTAAATACCTTGGGCGCTACGATGATTACATACACACGCACATACATAAATATATACACACATACATACATTCAGACGTCATGCTGAAAACCACACAGGAGGTCTTAAAACACCCAAAACGATAATTCCGTTGAAATCTCGAAAAAATATTTTTTTGGTGAAAACAATACTTTTCCTTCTATAGGTAGTGAGGAAAAGTAAAAATCTAGTGTTTAATTAACTAATGTTGTAAACAATGCCTTGGTGTAGAACTTTTCTAGTCACACTTGTCTCAAATAACTCCGTACTCACGACATTTGTCTGAAATTATTATTGTCTAAACAAAGAAATAAACATACCTAAGAACAACATATGGACGTATTGAAGTTCGTGGAGTTCCTCATAATTATATTTATTATCGGTTCTCTTTAACATTTCATTTATTTCTTCTCTTGCTTTATCCTGAATATCTTGATTCAAAGCTAATTCGTACAGTAGAAAGGACAGAGTATTGGCTGTAGTCTCAGTTCCAGCCACATACAATAATATACAGTGTCCAGTCACACTATAAAGATCAAATTCTGAAAAAATAATGAGCGTAAAAAGCAAATAGTTAATTTCAATTCACTATAAATAAAAACACCAGTTCCTTTGAAGCCCTAAACTTATAAAGTTAACCATGTTTAAAAAATATTAAAAATCTGGTTTATTTTTACTTTCTCAAAATTGTAATATCTCTGTTTTCAGAGATATTACAATTTTGACCAACCATTCGTTCCATTTATCCTCCTACCTTTTGGTCGGAGGATAAATGGTCAAACTTAAGTGGCTTTTTTTTTTTTAAAGATATGATATAAAACCAATTGTTTACTTACTTGCCACTGGAGTTCCATCTGCGTTGTACTTCTCTTTAGTATCATTCAAATCTTCTTTTTGCATTAATTCTACCATTCCTTGCATGAAGTCGGGCCTCTTACCAATTCCTTTTAGTCTTTGGTCAGTTATATCTTTTACAAACCTGCTTAAATTGTCCATTGTTCGTTTCGACATTGCTGTCAATCCTAGGACCGAGTACAAAGTCGGACTCATGTCTCCCAGTGTAAATTTCACTGACATTAGAAAACTAATCATTTCTCTTTGCAGCTCGAAGAAAAACGAATTGGGATTGTCAAAGGTATCTGGCTGTAGGCCGAAAACAGTGCGGACGATGACATCTACTGCATACTTTATTGAAGCATCTTGAACGTCCACAGGTCCTTTCTTACTGTCTTCTGTAATGTGTTCGACTAAACTATCTGCTGTCAGATTAATCAAAGGCAACATTTCCTTTAGACGAGACGGCGTAAAATATGGAGTCATTTTACTTCTTGCCGATCTCCATTCCTCCCCAGCTGAAAAGGAAATACTTTTTCCCAGTGGATCAATATTGGGATTAGTATGGAAACCATGAGACATAAAGTAGTTGGCTTCATTTACTGTTATCCGCTTCACCAGATTTGGATCTTTAACAATAAGTGCTGGTTTATCGAATAAATGGAATCCGTAAGCAGGACTATTTGATGCCTTTTTATAGAGTCCTTCAAAGAATTCGAAAAAAGGCTTGATGAAAGCCCCTGTCGCTCCTCCTAATATTGGGAAAGGGACAGCATATGGGATACCTGAATTCTTCCAAAAGAATGGTTTACTTCTAATCCAATGGATTCCTATTAAAATTATTGCTAAAATTAAATAATCCAGCATCTTTACCTGGAACCAAATAGTTAATTATTATTTTACGCTAAACATTTATAATCCATTAAATAATATAATTATGAGCCCCTAGGCTCGTGGAAACGGGGTTAATTTTATATTTAGAAAAAAATTAAATAACTTTAGATAAATTATTATAGATCAGATATTACCCAACAAAAAACATTAGTGTAATAAAAGAAGGCAAGTCTCACGTAAAAAGTTGTGAGATCATAGGTTTAGCTAAGTCTCCCACTGTCCGAGTAAGTCTTACTAGGTCTAATTTATCCAGTGCAAGTACAAGATGTTTGTCTGTCCATCTCTCTATTCTCCCAAATCGCTCTACACGTTTAAATTTAAAAACTTTTCTGACTTGGCAAATACACATCACAAACTTAAATCAAATAATAAATATTGCATTTAAATTTAGCCTCTTTTGGGTGTTAATTTGCCAAGTCAGAGAAGGTTTTTAAATTTAAATGTGTAGAGTGATTTGGGAAAGAGAATAGAGAGAGGGACAGACAAACATCATGTACTTGCA
The DNA here is from genome assembly GCA_951217055.1 of Gerris lacustris. Lineage (NCBI taxonomy): Eukaryota > Metazoa > Arthropoda > Insecta > Hemiptera > Gerridae > Gerris > Gerris lacustris. Next base: position 49,737,935 of record OX578276.1, read on the forward strand.
CTGGATAAATTAGACCTGGCAGAACTTACTCGGACATTGGGGGACTTAGCTAAACCTATGATCTCACAACTTTTTACCTGTGACTTGGCTTATTTTATTACACTAGTGTTTTTGTTGGGATTTCACTTCTTTTTGTAAGTATATTTACACATATTTCATACTTGTTCAGAAAAATTATACTCCAAAAAATGAATTTTAACTCTAAATTTGGGGGCGCTGCCCCACAAAAACTATTTTACTCAAATACTTAATCTATGATTTTGATTTTAAAATTTTATCGTAGTCCATTTCGTAAGAATTTAACTATAGTGGTAGTTTTCAGAAAGATATAAATCTAGGTTCTTAGATATTTATATAAATAAATTTATCCCCAGTGAAATCGGAACGGATAGGTCAACTCTGAACGGTTAGTTACTCCTGAAAACTTCATAGAAACGTACAATAATAAATTAAAATAAGATTTACTTGATTTAAATTGAATATTAATTAGTTTTTAGAAAGCTCCGTTAAGAGTTGGTCTAACAGATTTAGTATATTAGGGTTAAGAAGTTCGTTTTTTTTTTTTAAAGGAGGAATAAAGGCAAATAATGTTGGTTTCTTCAATTCTGCCGTTTTTTACTAACGAACAGAGGGGTAGCAAATTGCATAACAAATTTACATAACAATAATTTAATTTTTAAGTTTTAGGTTGTATTCATACTACGGAAAGTTTAAATTTTAATTAAAATCAAATTATAATTATTATTAACAAAAGGAGACAGACAGAGAAAAATAGACTCCAGCGCCGGTACTTGAACCACGGGCCTCTATATTTCCAGTATAGCACTCTACCAACAGTTGGTTGAGCGTTTTACTGGAAATATAGAGGCCCGTGGTTCAAATCCCGGCGCTGGAGACTAGTTTTCTCTTTCTATCTCCCTTTGTTAATAATTATTATAATTTGATTTTAATATAACAATAATTCTAATTTAAAATAGTGTTAATATGACCTAATTCCTAGCATTGAAAGGTAAAATGATTACTTGCGTTACTCCATAAAGCTCGTATTATCTGTCCTGAGTGAAAGGAAATAATTTATAATATTTAAAACCTGTACATCGATTCCAAGCTGTAATGAAAAAATGCTAAACTAATTTACTTGATATAGCACTATTGTAAGGTGTTTCTCAAGGCTAACCTCCGTCTCTACAATCTATTTAAATTTTCTAATTAACATACATGTTTATATTCATTTATGTGAGTATATTATTATTTTGTTTAAATATTTATTATGAAAATTTATAATTTACTTAAATGTTATGAACTACTGTTTCCATAATATATTTTGGCAATTTTTTCTAACAATTTTTTTTATATAAATATATGTATGTATTCTATATTATTATTTATATAAGATACCCCTAGATTAATTTCAACCTTCTGTAAATTGTGCCACACCAGTTGGAAGTCTATTTTTAAATATTGTAATAGGCGTTTTTTCAGCTTTGGGCACAGAACCTTAATTGTTCGAATGCTTTAATTTTTGGAACGAAGTTCCTTATTTCAGAACGGGCACGTTCTGGTCCTGGAAGTGAATCCGAAAAAAACAACCAAAATCACCGTCACGCAAAATCCGTCACGAAATTTACAGATCACGATAACTTGAGTAAAAGCTCACCGAGTTAGATGAAATTTGGTACACACGTTCATTTTACCAATGCCCAGGCTGAGTTCGTCGGAAAACGTTGTCCGCCCAAGCGTTCACGCGCAGCGCTCGCGTGAACATAAGATTTAAAAGACGGGAAAAAGTGTTATTAAGGAAGCCTGTTACTTGACTTGTTTTGATTATTTCTGTTATATATATTAAAAATGTCACTTGTTTTTTTGTAAATAAATAAAATATAATCATTTAAAATTTCACCCTGATACAAGCAGAAGCTGTAGAGTAGGGAAGAGATATATTTTATAATATTTTAAATTAATTGGCCGGGTAGGTAAAAAACAGTCCTCTTTCAATCCAAACACCTTTAACAAATATACACTATCACTATAAACTCATCATGATCAACATTTTTCTTATATTTAATATATATTTATAGTAAGACGCTTGCTTTAGTTATACAAATAATGATTTTCTCTTTAATTTTTCCTTAACTCTGCTAGGTACAAACAGTTCGTTACTTTTAATTTTGTCTCTTTTCTAACTCCGCCATGTATAAGTAGTTAGCAATGTATACGTACTTAGCACTGTGATTTTATAATTTATATTTAATGAAAAATGTAAGGAACTTCGTTCCTACCGGGTGTCCCGCGACACCACACGTATTGTTTTCTTTTTTGTACCTTAAACTACAACTATATTAAATTGTTTCTAGGATTGCTAGTCAGTCAATAAGTGAGTGTCAAGGAAACAAAACTTTCGGCTCTTATGTCTTAAGAACTAATATTGGTAGTGGTGTGACATTTTTCTTTTTGGTTCGTAGTTTGTAATAAAATCTAATTTAAAATAAAAGAATATTAGAAGGGAGGGGGGGGGGGGGGGAGTCCGAAGTGCTCTCAGTCGTTTCTATTAAAGGGGCATAAAATACCTTTAGTTTCAAACAATGTATTAATATTTCAATCGCAAATATTAAAACAATATAAAAAGTAAAATTATGTATCCCCGCCATTGACATTGCTCTCATACCTTCTCTTAGTTTATCTGAGATCCTTATTAGCACCCCGGGGGCTGAACGATGGACCTGTGAGGTCGAAACAAATCATAAATGTATAACGGGTATACTTAATCATATACGAAACCCTAAAAAGTACTTGGACACAAGTACTTCCCTGTGATTTTTTCTTCTTTTTTGGGTACCGCCCCACAAGTTAGAGCTAGCATTTCATTTGATTTTTTTAAAGTCAGGAGATCTTTAAGACGAGTAAATCTCAAAATAGATTTTTTACGCCGTCGCGATTCTTTTTCTCTATATATATTATATACTATGTACATGAGAAAGTAAAAATAATATTCTACCAATTATTGTGGCACATAGCTTCCTCGCGTTCTGTTACTGCGCGCATTCATACTGGGATGAGTACTTAAAGACAACGTGTAAATAAATAAATGTTTTCGCTCATGTGGGAAGAGAAATTAATGGGTGCCGAAGGTTGGAATTATAGGGGACCTACAGTAGTCAAATTATGAACTAATGTATAAAGTTTTATGAAAGTCGAACTGGCAGTTTTAAAGAAGTTAAAAAGTTATGTTTCAGAAAGTCATATCTTAAGAACATTTTAAAAGACCGATACGAAAAATTGTTCCCAGATGTCTGAAATGAATTTCTGCCTATGAACTTTCTTCTTTAGGATAATCACAGGTTTTCAATTACTTGGATAAGTTCGGAGGTAATACAAATATGTTTTATGAAGCATTGCGACAAGTCAATCAGTGAGCCTTTTTTTTTTTTTTTTTTAAAAAATGACCTAATAAAGCTGTTGAACGGGACTAAAACTACAAACCAAGAAAAAAAAAAAAAATAATAATAATAATAATAACTTTATCTTGTGATTGAAATGTAACAATATAACACGAAAGTTTTGTCCAAGTTCATAGTATCGACTTTTATGTATTACTCTTAAAAAATAATTCTATTATTGTAAACGTAATCCCCTATGTCTATTAGACTGATTTATTTTACAAACTTAGTTTTAGTCTTTGTTTTTATTTGTTGTTAAACTCATCTGGTTGATAAAATTTTATAATAAACACCTGAGATATTCTCTCCAGCTCACTCCCGGCATATACTTTATGCTTTAATTTGTCTAGATAATATAAAAAAGGATTAGTTATTAAGTACTATGTGAGGGTTTATTTTTGGTCTATATTGGGTTTAGTTAGCGTGTGTATCTCGTATTATTAACTGCTAGGAGAGTGTATCAAGGCTCCCGTGCCCTTATCTACGCTAATGATACTTTAGTCCTATTACACTTAGCCTACTTGGCAGAGTCTTGACCTTTGCTTACCTCTTTCATCAAATGAGTCGGTAACTTAACTGTTTGGCATTTAGTCCTTTCATTTTATCCTATCATCAGTCATAAAAACAAACAACTTTTTTTTTACTCTCGAATAAATCTTCAAACTCAAATGAAAGTTTCACAGATTGATTATGATTGATGACACGTTTTTACGATAAACATGTCTAATTTGTGTGTGTTAATATTTCATACTTGTCCAGAAAAATGATTTTGATTTTTAAAATTCTATTGTAATCCATTTAAATCGGAATTTAATTACATTAGTCGTTTTCTAATTAAAACAGTAAATCATGGTTCTTATGGAACAAATAAATTTGTTTCCACTGAAATTGGAATGAATAGGTAAACAACCCACTCCTGAACACTTTATAGAAACGTACAATAATTAGTTAAAATGAGATTTACTGGATCAAAATTCAGTATTACTTTGTTTTTAGAAAGTTTTGTTAAGAGTTGGTCTAAGAGATTTAATATATTAGGGTTATGAAGTTGACCTATTTGATGTAGAGACTTTATTTATTTTAAAGGACTAATAAAGGCAAATAAAAATGCTTTCTTCAAATCTGCCGTTTCTTACTAACGAAGGGGGGTTGCAAATTGGTACATTAACATGACAATAATTCTTATTTAAAATAGTCTATAATATGACATAATTCCCAGCATAGTAAGTTAAAATGTTTACTTGCGTTACTCTACAGCCGGGGTTCTCAACCGGTGGGTCGCGACCCCCTGGGGTGTCGCGGGATGTGTCTGGGGGGGGGGGGGGGGGGGGGTCGCGAAATCCGGGGAGGAAAAGAAATTTTTTTTTTAATTTAATTTTTCAATTACATAGGTACATTTTCTTAACTTTTGGTTAACCGCAATAGCATAGCTTGAGTGCCTTCAGTGATCTTAATATATAATTATTTTTTCATTTCCATGTATTACTTATCCAAATATTAATAAAGTCTTTAAATAATCTAACTTGCATATCTAATGAAATCATATATAAATACTATAAAATAGAATACACTATAGAGAAAAAAATATTAGAAAAAAGATTATCCAAACAAAAAAAAATATTTATATAAAAAAAAGAAAATATAAGTGTCTCATTAGTTCAAAGCTGTACTGCTTTGCCTATTCAAATCATCTCAGGTGTAACTTGATAATTAATATATTCTATATAATATAATATGAACAAATACAATCATATACAAATACAACAGAATAAACTATAGAGAAAAAAAAATAAAGTAACAATAAATGTTTAACCGACAACAAAACGAAAATTTAAAATTGAAAAATTAAGTGTGATAGAAAACAGTGTTATTAATGTGCATAATATTATACACTAAAAAATATGCGAGGTTTTGAAAATTTTGAAGGATACGATTTGTGTTATAGTTATTTATTTAACAAAGAGACTCAAACATTGTGCATTACTTTTAGTTTTTTAAGTCAATCAATGCGATACTTGGGCTTGTTTTGAATTAACCAATTTTTTAATATCTGGATTTATTTGTGTAACTCACACAGTGGTGTATCCAGTGGCTAGGTCTGGGGAGGGTGGGCACATTCTAAGTCACTTAGATTGGGAGGAGGGTATTCGTAGTGGTAACAAGAAAATGAACTACTTATTCAACAAAGCATCTCCCCCCCCCCCCCCCAAAAAAAAAAAAAAATGTACAACTAATAAACAAAATAAATCTCCGCGCCCAGATAACAACAACTGTTGTAGAACGTATTCGTTAGAAAATGTTATGTTAATGCTTACTGCAGTACAATATCTTACTGTAAGTCATGGGCAATGTCTGCAGTTGTATTGGCGACACATCCCTTGACACTTCATCTCTCTCCCTACTCATATCCATATCATCTCATTTTGAAGCCTTAATTGAACAAATGACAGATTATATTCCACTTAAAGATATGAGTGGGTATTTGTGGGTAGTCAATCCGTTTAATGAGCAAGCTGTACAAAATGCTGGACCTCCGGACCCCCCCCCCCCCCCCATAAATCCCACCCCCTTGTTATGAGTAAATACAAATTTGTTTAACTTAATAATTCAGAGGGGGTCGCCGAAATAGTCTACCTAAGAAGGGGGTCGCAGTCTGCGCAATCTGTCCTGCGTGAAAAAAATTATTAATATCAAATCCTGTGCATCGATTCCAAGCTGTAAAGAAAAAATTCATAACTAGTTTACTTGATATTGCTCGCTACTATTTCGTATTCGTATTTATTATTCGTGTCCTTATAAAGACAATTAATTATTCCTTCTCAAGGTTAACCTCCGTTTGCACAATCTATTTAAATTTTATAATTAATATACATGTTTTGTTTATATCCATTTACGTGTATATAGTATTATTTTATTAATTATTATAAATTATTATTATGTATTATGTATTATTATTGTTCCCATAATATATCTTGGTGCAATGTTCTAACAATTTTATATATATTGCCACTAGTAGTAGCTTCCTCATAACCTATCGCGAGCTTTAATGCATCATGTCTAACATTTTTTGAACCAAAATATATATATTTTTTTTATCGTCCAAGTTTAACTTAAATTGAGTGGTAGATCATTAAATCTATTTCTGGTCGCGTATAAGTTTCAACCTTCTGCGCCCATTAGTTTCTCTTCCACATGTCTACAAAACTTTTTTACTTTTCCTCACCTTCTCCGAAGGTATATAGGAAAAGAATTGTTTTCATCCAAAAAAATCCGAAACGAGATTTTAACGGAATTATCCGTTTTTTAGCTGGATGTCAGTCTGTGTCACGCATAACTCCCACCGTTTTTAAGCTACAGAGTTGAAACTTGGTACAAAAATCAGTCCTTACACTTAATTGTGCTGCAGGAAAATCAACATTTTTTGCCATCTTAAACCCAGTTTTTTGAGTTAGCAAAACTTGAAAAAATCGAGTTGAAATTTGGCACGAATGTACCTCTCTTTCCACCAAATTTCATTTTGATATTGGCCGCCATTTTGAAGTTATCGATTTTTGAATTTTGAAACTTCGACGGTTAATAATTCCAAAAGTAGAAATATGTTTTTAGCATATAGCATATCGTTGGAACCGGTAAAAAAAAAATAAGGAACAAATATTAATAAAAAAAAAATGAAATTCCATTAATTAGTTTAAAAGTTATAAGCGAACTGTCAAAATACCGCCAAAATTCAAATAATTAAATAAATGAAAATAATGTATATATTTTTTTTTTTTTTTAATGATAATGAGGAGGAGAGGCCATTTTAGTGGCCTCCTAAGTGAGGAAAAGTTCTGAGGTACCTCGTACCCGATATTTATTAATATTTTTTCTACAGTTTATATAAGATTTTGCTTCCGAGCATACCGAAGGTACGGAAGCGATTTCAAAATTCCTAGGCAGAAATCCGTTTCAGACATCCGAGAACATTTTTGGTTCCGTGTCTGTCGCTCAATTTTTATGAACCAACATATCTTAAAAACTACTCCTCCGATTTTGATACAACTGCGGGTCCAATCAATCAGGATAGCATGTAAATCAATTTTAAATAGCACTGGCGACATACCACAGCCCAGACGTAGAGAATGAAAGTTGAATCTTCCTGCCAACCTGGACAACTGCCAGTGACTTGGAGTAAATTCGTCGAATCGCTCCAATTAGCTAACTACTGACCTACATTCGTTTAAGAGCTTCCCACAACTTACTCGTGGGAGCTGAATCATAAGCCTTCTCGAGATCTATAAATACCAAGTGAACTTCTCTACTTTTTGTAGACTTCTTTTCAGATATCTGACGTACACTGAAGATCCAAACAAGATCAGACCTTCCTGTGTTTAAACCTGCTCGATCCTCACAAATTATTCCATCCACTTCCTGGTCTTACCTTCTTTTAAGCACACTGCTGAGGAGTCTATACTGATTGGTAATTTTGTATCCCCTTTCTTATTTCTGTAATATGATATATCTTAAATTGATATATGTAGATATAAACTAGATATTTTTTATTATTTTCTGGTAAAATAAAATCCAGTAATTTTTATATAGTTGTATGCACCGCTATGTGGTGCATGTTGGAGGATTTCTTTTATTCTGACAATGGAATGAATAATATAATGAAGCCCCAATTCGTTTCTACGAAGGCTTTGGAAACTAAAATTTTGATTAATTTCTTGAAATGCTTTGACAACATGAAAATGCAGTTTATTAGCAGTAGGAAACATAGCCACTGATTCCTAGGTGAAGGCTATTATGATTTTAAAAGGGAATAATTTATAATATATTAAGAAGATGACGACGTAATACGCGCCCCAAGGACACCTTCCTCCAACAATAAACATTTTATTTTATTAAAACAATAGACCTTATTACAAGTAGTGAATCCCGACCGAGGTATAGCCTGTTTCACAGGACACTCGGTGTCCCGGCCACTGTGTCTCGAGACACTGGCCACAGGAATCTTGCTCGGCCGCTCTAGAGCCACTGTGTCTCTTACGTCAGAGACACAGGGAGTGTACGAGCGGCTCGCGGGGAAAGCCACCGATAAGATACAGTGTCCCGTGCCCCAAGACACTGTGTCTCCGTCTGAACGCTCCTATTTACTCCTATGTATCGGCTTTGGCTAGGGATTCTGTGGCCGGAACACAAGTGTCCCGTGTGAAACAGGCCATACCTGGCATTCTGTATATCTCTTCCCAACAGAGAGTAAAAGTAATTAATTTTGTAAAAATCGCTCTATTCAATAAAATTGTGTACATTGCCCAAACGGTGAGTGAAGGTGAGTCATGCTTAAAAGGCCGTAACCTCTAAATAAGTTGGAAGGATTTGTTAGTTTAAAAATCAAAAAAAGTTTAGTTAAAAATTTTAAATACAAAAGTCGAAATGCAAAATAATTGAGGAAATGGACTTTACCATGACCTTGAACTTGAAATTTTCCTTCCAGGTTAAACAAGGGTCAACTTAATTTTGTTCAAATTGGAACTCCTATTTTTTATCAGTTCTTTGTTACAAAAATTAATAAATTTTACTATTATTATTTTCTATATTAAACTCTAAACTCTTCCTTTTAAAATATTTCATTTAGAATTGTTCATATTTAGAATTATCCATAACCCATCAAGATATTTCCATTAGATCAAGATATTTCCAACTTTCAAACATCAGGGAACATTTTTGGCCTCGTGTCGGTTATTCGTTTAATATTTTGGTGTTTTAGATACTTAACATATTTTAAAAACTATACATGTCCGATTTTAATGAAATTTAGTGCTAAATTGGCACAATGTTGGTCCAATATTATTTGAACCTTCTGCGCCTATTTTTTTCGCATGCTCACAAAATTGTTTTTATTAACAGTTATTTATAAAAACAGTTTTGTGATAATTCTAAACAATTTTAACTGTATAGTTATATCTTTACAAGGGCTCATCCTATTTTGATAAATTCGTATAGTTTATTGCAAGTATAACGATATAATTAAAAATAAACGTTTATTGAAAATGTTGTCAATTAGTGTGGCACATCGCTTTCTCGCGTCCTATTTCGTAAAATTTAATGATTTTATGCTTTTAAATTAAAACATATTATTGGAACGAAGTTCCTTATGGCACGTTCTGGAGCCCGGGAGTGAATCCGAAAAAAACGACCAAAATCACCGTCACAAAATAACCGTCAAAAAATCACCGTCACAAAATCACCGTCACGAAATCTACCGATGGCGATAACTTGTGTAAAAGATGACCAACTTAGTTGAAATTTGGTACACATGTTCATTTTACCAATGTCAGGGACAAGTTCGTTGGACAACTTTATCCGCCCAAGCGTTCACGCGCAACGCTCGCGTAAACGTAAGCTTCGAATCTAAAATTGGAATTTTTGGACGGGAAAAAATTCTAACTTCATCTATTTAATGAGACAAACAACTTTTTTAAATAATTTTTTTTAGTAAAACGAACACCGACACTACTATGAAGTGATAAAGATCGCTAAATTTATTAAAGCGGACCAAACCGATTAAAATAAAGAAAACAACGTTTTTACCGATATCTTACGTTCTAACGTAAAGATTTAAATGAAACTTTGTATACATCACCTACAGTACAATTAAAACAAGCATGTAACATTTCAACCTGATACAAGCAGAAGTTTTTGTGAGGTTAATGATTTATATTTTTTATTTTAATATTTAATTGGTGTAATATACCGACGGGGCCTGGAAGGACAGTTCTTTTTCGTTCTACAACCATCTGCTTTAACTATAAATTTATCATTACCTTTTTTCTCAATATACAATAAATTATTTATTGATAAATTTATCATTACCTTTTTTCTCAATATACAATAAATTATTTATTGAAAGACGCTCGCTTCAAAGATAATAAAAAGATTTTCATTTAATTTTGCCTTAACTCCGCTAGTACAAATAGTTAGTTACTTTTAATTTTGTCTCTTTTCTAACTCCACCATGTATACGTAGTTATTACAGCGATTTTATAATTTATATTTAATGAAAAGCGTAAGGAACTTCGTTCCTACCGGGTGTCCCACGACACCACACGTATTTTTTGCTTCCGAGCTTACCGAAGGTAACGGAAGCTATTTTTGATTTATTTAATGTTCCCCCGTTTTTTAAATCTTTCAAAATTGTTTTAATTTTTTTCTAGTATTAAAGTATTCATTTAGCAAAATGTAAAGAGCGCAGACGGTTGAAATTAATCTGGGCCGTTTGCGGGCTACTTTCGACGAACCATCTAAATTTCATAAAAATCAGATAAGTACTTTTGAAGATATAGGTGTAAATAAATGTGTGTTTGTGCATAGGTGGAAGAGAAATAAATGGGTGCATAAGGTTAAAACTTATAAGGGACCAACAATGGGCTAATTATTACCTACCATCCAAATTTCTATAGAAATTGACGTTGGTTTCTTAAAAATTGAGTGGCAGACCGACAGACAGGCACGGAACCAAAAATGTTCCCTGATGTCTGAAACGGATTTCTGTCTTGCGGAAATTTTGAAATCGGAAACCTAAGAACTTTTTGTTCTTCAATAGATCCCATAGCTTCCGTTACCATCGGTAAGCTTGGAATAAAAAATATACCCTTTATAATCATAAAAGCGTGTAAAATAAACTTTTAAAATTAATCTCTTAATATGCATTAAAACTCTTTAATAAATTATTTAATAAAACACTGTATTATTAAATATTGAACGCATGTTTAATAATAAATTAATTAAATTATGTATTAGAAAGTTCTGTATGAGTTTGATTAGTTGATCTGTTTGATCAGTTAGTATAAAATATGTCAATAGTGCGTGGAAGACCACATTATCTAAAATCGAGTAAATGCATCGAACAGCGTATTTATCCAATGATTTGACCTGTATGTTAATTAGTTTAAATTATACTATTAGCATACTAGTTTATATTCGCTTAACTAGATGTGTTTGAATTTAAAATGTAATTTTCTCTCCATTTGCATTTTACCCAAAATTAGATCTGATGAAATTTTACTGTGCATTTCCATAATTCACGATTTTAGTTGTAATTGTTATTTATTTAATATTGAAATGCTACTGCAACTTGTCATTAATGTTTAAGGATTTAACTGTTATTAGTTCTAGAATGAAATTATAATATTGATTTAGTTTCGGTTGTATAACTCAATAACCTGCTTGGAAAATTGTATTTCTATTGCGCTTGAGATTATTTTTAATTTAATATCCCATAATCCAATTTAATTCTGGCATTTAAATCTTTGATTCATTTCAATAAATGTTTGTGATTTTCATATTTTAATTGAATATCTGTAATTATATTTGTGTCTTATATTATTTATTAAATCCCTATCTTAATTTTACCATATGTTCTGCGCTTGTTTTACCTGCCCTAATTACCAATATTCTAATTACTATTGTCAGTAAGCTTTTTTTTATAAATTTGACAATATAACAAGATAATTTGCCAATTAGTGTGATTCATAACTTTCTCGCGTACTTATTATGATGTTTTACTTTTACGATCTATTATCGTATAATTTATTAAATCCCCCCCCCCCCGTTTTTTGCTTCCGAGCTTAACAAAGATAACAAAAGCATTGTGATCATTCTGAAGAACGAAATATTTTTTCTCAGAATTGAAAAAATCCTAGGCAGAAATTTATTTAGAAAATTTACAGTACTGATCCGATTTTGAAAACATTTGAATATTTCATCGAAAGTAGCCCACAGTTTCATGCATCTCTGGTTTCATGCTATCGTCATCAGGTTCGATAGTTTAGCTAACTTAAAACTTGTAAATTCATTAAAATCGATAGTACGAACTTTTCTCTAGGTATATATGACAAAGTAAAAATAAAAAGGAATATTTTTAAAAATTAATTAATATATTAAAAAAAAATACACTATAAGAAATAATAATGTATACCAAATGTTATAAAGAAATTTGATTTTGTACACAATTATATCTTAAAATTCAGTTTTCTTAAAATCGAGCCATATTCCGTTTTTGGCACTTAGACCTAGATGCCAATTCAGTTTGAGAGGTATGTCAGTTTTACTGGAAACTGATACTTGGAACTTGGGTAATAACCTGCAGAGAGCAAGTGCAATCTCCGTTTCTGCCATCTTTATACCTGTATAACATAGACATTTTGTAAGAATAGATACAACTTTTTTTTAAAAAAATGCAATACAATGAAACAAGTAGACAAAAGAGACATCAATATTTAGATAAATCTTAACATCTTACTTAAATAGAAGGGGTATTTTGTGGACTTGTAGAATATATATAAGAGAGAAGGAGATTTGTTGGAATAAAAGTCCGGTAGGTGTAGTTTACGTTTTTATTGTCAGAGCTTTCGCTCAGGGAGCCTGAGCTTCATCAGTGATCTTCAAATAAGAATTAGAAACTAATAACAATTGAAAAATATAAAAATATATAAAAAAATATATATATATTACATTTATTACGTTATTACATTTATATTTTCTTATATATATATATTTTTATATTTTGCTTCCGAGCTTACCGAAGGTAACGGAAGCATTGTTTTTACTTTTGAGAAACAAAAACTTTTATGCCTCCGATTTTAAAAATTCCAAGACAGAAATCCGTTTCAGACATCAGGGAACATTTTTGGTCTCGCGTCTGTCTGTCTGTCTGTCTGTCTGTCTGTCTGTCTGTCTGTCTGTCTGTTTGTCTGTCGGTCTGTGTGTCCGCGAATAATGAAACGTGCGACGATAACTTGAGTAAATGTCCACAGATTTTTATGAAATTTGGTAGACAAGTTTGTTTTACCAATACCCAGGACGAGTTCGTTGGACAACGTTATCCGTCCAAGCGTTCACGAGCTACGCTCGCGTAAACGTGAACTTAAAATTTAAAATTGGAATTTTTGGTCGGGGGAAAAATCTAACTTCACCTATTTAATGAGACAAACATTTTTTTCAAATACATTTTTTTAGTAAAACCAACAGCGACACCGCTATGAAGTCTTAAAGATCGCTAAAACTATTAATAGTTTTTACACAATAAGAATAAAGTAATATAACAATAATTTTAATGTTAAAAAAAAATGTAGTACAGATAGGATGCGAGGAAGCTATGTGCCACACTAATTGGCAGTCTATTTCAATTGTTATTAGTTTCTAATTCTTATTTGTAGATCACTAATGAAGCTCAGGCTCCCTGAGCGAAAGCTCTGACAATAAAAACGTAAACTACACCTACCGGACTTTTATTCCAACAAATCTCCTTATCTCTTATATATCTTACTTAAATTTATTTTTTCATTTATAATTAACCAGCTGAATACCCTTGCTTCGCTACGAAGTGTTATTTTAATTTGATAAGTTTATAAACTTATTTCAAATATTCATCAAATTGGGATAAAATTATAGACTTGTATAAAAGACATACCCTCATACAGATCCTCTTCTTCTTATGTATGATATAGCTATATTTTTCTATTTTACCCCCATCCTAAATGAAAATATGACAAAACTGTACATAACAACAATTACTGTACTCTTTAAGTGCTTTTTATCGATATGCATCATGAAGGGTATTCATTACTTTGACCCCGTATTCATTTCTTGTACCCCGTACCCCTGTGTACTACAATTTAAATTTTCCCCTTGCTTTGAAGGTCAAGTATGCAAATTTTCATCGAGATTGGACTAAAACTGTCGATTTGTATAAATCTACAGTTTTTCATACAGTTCATCAATTTTAAACTTATATATTCTCAAGGGTAATTATTCATCCCGAAAATCGACACCATTCGATCCCAAAGCCAGTGTAATAAATTTTAATATAATTTACATTGAAAGCTTGTTACGTTTCGGGGATTGAATTTTAGAAAACCTTTTTTTAGGCAGGGTTATCAATATATTATTATAGTCATAGAAATTTTCACACCAAATACAATAATTTTATTTTAGCGTTTCAAAGAAGTAGTGATAATTATTATGTTATTGAGAGGATTTGGTTTCAAATAGATTTATAGCTGCTATCTGAATAAAAAAGGACTATTGGAAAAAACTTTTAGAAAAGTTGGTTAATGTTATAAAAGGCATTCATGTGTTCATTTAAAATGTGTACTTTTTTCGTAAAAATCCACTCACTGTTTCAACTTTTGCAGAATCTAAATATATTTAATTTAATCATAGTTTTAAATTCACACAAAATACATATTTTAACTATTTTTTATAATGAAAATTTATTGAATCACGTAATAAAACATTATGGGTTAAATATAATTATTAATTATGTGTTATTTTTTACCTATGCATGTACGTGGGCCCATTCCATACGGCACATATGAGCCAGGAATAATTTTAGATACATCTGCGAATCTCTCCGGTATAAATTGTTCTGGGTTTGGGAAGTATTTTGGATTTTTGTGCATTGCGTAAGGTGAAATCATGATCTTCGTTCCAAAAGGAATATTAATTCCGTCTATGTTTACTGCTTTAGTACATTTTCTCGCATATGTTGTTAATATTGGATACTTTCTCATTGCTTCTGCAAATATATTAAACAAATTATAGTAAAAGTAATGGAGTTCGTAAACTAACAGAAATTAAATATAGACTGCCAATTAGTGTGGCACATAGCTTCCTCGCATCCTATTATGTACTTTATTGTTATATTAACATTATTGTTATATTACTTTATTGTTAAATTATTTATTGTGTAAAAACTATTAATAGTTTTAGCGATCTTTAACACTTCATAGCGGTGTCGCTGTTGGTTTTACTAAAACATTGTATTTGAAAAAGATGTTTGTCTCATTGAATTGATGAAGTTTGATTTTTTTCCTGAACTAAAATTCCAATTTTAAATTTGATGTTCACGTTTATGCGAGCGTTGCGCGTGAACGCTTGGACGGATAACGTTGTTCAACGAACTCGTCCTGGGCATTGGTAAAATGAATATGTCTACCAAATTTCTTCAAAATCGGTCGAAATTTACTCAAGTTATCGTCACACGTTTCAGAATTCGCGGACACACAGACAGACACGAAACCAAAAATGTTCCCTGATGTCTGAAACGGATTTCTATCTTGGAATTTTTCAAATTGGAAACATAAAAGTTTTTCGTTCTCAAAAGTGATCACAATGCTTCCGTTACCTTCGGTAAGCTCGAAAGCAAAATAATGAATACACATTCGCGTCCTTTCCAGGACGTAAGAATAGGTATGTTTCACATGATACTCTTGTCACTTGACCCGTAAGTATGAAAATACTAATATTAGTGGATTTAATTGAACTCAGAGATTCTCACATTACTATTCTAAAGAATTCGTGCTATTATTATTACTAAAATTCTAAGGCTTCAAGAGGTGGTGGCGTTTCGCATTGTCTGCACCCCGATGTTTTCCTAATACTAGAAGGATCTTTAGGGGTGTGCGTCCATAGTGTCGGTTTGAATACCCCTGAAGATGTTCAAGAACTTATATATAGCCAAAACGTCCTTTTCATCAATTCAATTCAAAATGTATCAATTCACTTAGCAAACTAGAATAATATATTGTTTAAACTTTTTACTCTTTAAAATGTTTGTTATAACTAAAAACATTATTTTATAAAAGTCATCGCAATGTTCGCGAACGATTGGATGCAGTTACGCACGGACAAACAAAAGTGAATTTTCTTTTTAATTCTAGAAAGATGGCTGCGCTCGATACAATTATTGTCTAAACTATAAACATACCTAAGAACAACATATGGACGTATTGAAGTTCGTGGAGTTCCTCATAATTATATTTATTATCGGTTCTCTTTATCATCTCGTTTATTTCCTCTCTTGCTTTATCCTGAATATCTTGATTCAAAGCTAATTCGTACAGTAGGAAGGACAAAATATGACCTGTAGTCTCAGTTCCAGCAATATATAGCAGAATGCAATGTCCAGTTACACTGTAATAATCAAATTCTGAAAAATAATAAGTGCATAAAGTAGTTAATTGAATATTTTAATACGAACTGAATACAAAAATGTTTTGAAAACCTTTCCCTTATATTATTTTTAAGTATATAGCTTCTGGTAATTTTATATAGAAGTACAAAATTCTTTTATCTGTATCACCTCAATATTCGTATAGAGATAAGGTTGAAGGGGAAACTCAGTAGCCTATAGTTATTGTCGCTTCGTAAAATAACTTTAATGTTTCTTG
Organism: Gerris lacustris; assembly: GCA_951217055.1. Taxonomy (NCBI): domain Eukaryota; kingdom Metazoa; phylum Arthropoda; class Insecta; order Hemiptera; family Gerridae; genus Gerris; species Gerris lacustris. The sequence continues at coordinate 49,754,586 of OX578276.1, forward strand.
GTCGCGTTTATAAACCCGTGATTTTTTTTTCTTTTAAAAGCCCATCAAACACACATTCTTTTGCGAAGCACGGAAATCCAGCAATATTACCATATTGAATTTTTTTTTATACACATAATATCTTCGTATTAAATTATGCATAGTATGTAACTATTACTGTTAAATGTTAGCTGCTTCAATAAATGTACAAGGTTCTTTTATATAATTACCTGGCGTACATGAACGCTATTATATTATTAGTCCAATTTATTCAAGCCCCCCCCCCCCCCCCCTTATTTGCTTCCGAGCTTACCGACGGTAACGAATCATTGTAATAATTCTGACGAACTATTTTTATTTCTCCGAATTAAAAATATTTTATTTGACAGAAATCTGTTTCAGTCATCAGGTGACATTTTTGTTACACTAACCAATTTCTAAGCTTGAGAATGACTCAAGAAAGTGATATTGCTAGAAATATAGCAAGAATAAAATAAGAGAAGACTTTTATATCTCTTAATAATATTAAATTATTCAGGGGTTACCATTAATCTACAATATAAATAAAGAAGATGTTTACTTGCCACTGGAGTTCCATCTGCGTTGTACTTCTCTTTAGTATCAATCAAATCTTCTGTTTGCATCAATTCTAGCATTCCTTGCATGAAGTCAGCCCTCTTTCCAATTCCTTTCAGTCTCTGGTCGATTACATCCTTTACGAACTGACTCAACTTTTTAGTTGTTCCTGCTGATAACGATGTCAATCCCAGGAACGAGTACAAAGTCGGACTTACGTCCCCAATCATTAATTTAACTGACAAAATAAAACTAACCATTTCTCTTTGCACCCCGAAGAAAAACGATTTGGGATTTTCGAACGAATCCGGTTTAAGGCCGAAAACAGTGCGGACGATGACATCTACTGCATACTTTATTGAAGCATCCTGAATGTCTACAGGTCCTTTCTTACTTTCTTCTGTAATGTGTTCGACTAAACTATCTGCTGTCAGATTGATCAAAGGCAACATTTCCTTTAGACGAGATGGCGTGAAATATGGAGTCATTTTACTTCTTGCTGATCTCCATTCTTCGCCAACTGTAAAGAAAATACTTTTTCCCAGCGGATCAATATCGGGGTTAGTATGAAATCCGTGTGACATAAAGTAGTTTGCTTCATTTACTGTTATCCTTTTCACCAGATTCGGATCATTAACGATAAGTGCTGGTGTGTCGAATAAATGAAAACCGTAAGCTGGGCTATTTGGTGCCTTGTTGTAGAGTTCTTCAAAGAATGAGTAGAGTGGCTTGAAAAATGCTGGTGACGCACTTCCTATTATTGGTAATGGAACAGCATACGGGATACCTTTGCCTTTCCAAAAGAATGGTTTACTTCTAATCCAATGGATTAATATCAAAATTATCAATGTTACAACTAAATACTCCAGCATCTTGAACTAAAACAAAAGATTTAATTATTATTTGTTAGATGCTAGACGTTTATAATTTTACTATTATATATTGGGTTTGTTACTTGGTATCATTAGTAGTAGTAGTAAGGTCCTAAAGGTCGACCAAGAAGTCATTGAAATCTGAGGAGTGCTCTAGTGTCGTTGTTTTGGTGCCATGTACAGTCAGTTTTTAATAAAATAGACCACTGTAAAAAAACACAGTGTTGTTCTTTTGTTATTAATAATTTTATTTTTATTAACTTCTATATTTTTTGATAGCTATTGGACTATATGCTTCAGTCTTCTATGTCACTATTGAGTGGTTGTTGTAGGATGTGCTGTTTTATATTAAATTGGTGGTTGCTTGCATCTGATCGTAGAGGAGGGGGTAACTAGTTAAAGCATGCGGGCCCGGAGTAAGACCTGCTGAATTTGCTGTTTGTACTGAAAAAAAGTACTGCCTACAAGCAACATAACTTTAGTGTAACTTTAGTGAAGTTGAATGTAATTAGATCTAGCAGTACTTAAAAAATAGTATTATTAAACTAGCCATTTACGGTCCAACCTGGTCGTATGACACTAACTCCAACGAGCCAATGTGGTACGACGGTTGGACTGTGTGTGGGGTGGTTGGCAACATTTCGTACGACAAGGTCATCCAACACAGATCCACCAAACCTCGCCCCGTGCCGTATGACAAAGTTGGACCGTGAATGGCTGGTTTTACTTGGTCAGGGAGCTTGGCTAAACCTATTATCTCACAACTTTTTACGCAATATTTGGTTTTACATAAGTGTTTTTTTTTTGGGTCTGATTTAGCATTGGAGTATAACCAACTACCTGTTGAACACTTATAAGTATGTTTAAAATAAATTAAATTATGGGTGGGTGTTGGGTGTTTGTTTATAATTTTGGTTTATTGAGAAATTTGCCGAAGTATTATTGTGTTGAGGCATTATGTTAGTATAATTATTTATTGTTTTATTTAGTAATAATTATTGTTAAATAGTTTAGTGGTTATAGTATGTATTTTAATTGAGCGATTTTTACAACATAAATTAATTTTACTCGCCTGATAATGGGAAGAGATATGCAGAGTATATCTTGGTTTGGACTAACTACTTGCTATAACGTTTACATCATATGTCAGTTGTAGAAAGATGATAGCCTTGGGGACGTACTGTGTCGTCATCTTCTCGATGTATATTAGGTTTGTTGCAACAGAGCCTCAGACAGTTCTTGAACTGTGCGGGTGCGGATCATGTGAACTGTAAGGCCGTCCGCACACGGGGCGATATGAAAACGAAACAACCGCAATACGATATCGCCGATCTAAAAACAGGGCATCCGCACACGGGGCGATAATTTGTTGTCAACTCATACTGAAACTCTGTTAATTTTATTCAATTTCAATGTGTTATATTATATAATTATTAGTTATAAGTTTAAATAGATTATAAAAAATACGAAATCTAATGATTGCAGTAATCTTTGAGGAGAATATTAATAGTTTTGTCGAAAAAATGATTGTTTTGACATGTCCCATATTTTTCATTTTGACGGGTTTCAAATTTGTGATTTTTTATTAAGGGAAAGTAAACATAGAAATAAATTAATTGACGTGTGACAACCAGGTTTGTTTACACTTGTATCCTAGGTATCGGTTTAATTTTTCTGCATCTGTACTTCTTTTCTTGTACACATTTTTCTTTTTCTTCTCATACTTTCCCTACACGATTTGGTGTTGGTGAGATCCGTTGTACAAGGATTTGCCCTTTAATAGGTATCGTGTAAGATCAGCTCTCTAGATTGTTGTCATTTTTGTGAAGTAAATAAATTCGGAACTATTTTTTACTACGTTTTTATTAGCTTGCTTTCTTGTTTGTTTGCTTGTCCGGTACAAATCTGGCAATCGATTTCTAACTAACTTCCCGAGTAGCTAGACATTTGAAACTTTTAGCATAGCTCAGAACACGATGACAATGCATTATTTTAATACTTTTAGCCACCTTTCAGCAGAATTTAATTGGTTTTCAGCAAATTTTGCTGTATGGAAAGTTAGTTCGGAAAAAATCCGCAAGTTATTCTATTTGTTTTGCCATGTCCCTTATTTGCGCAATCTTCATTTTGACGGGTTTCAAATTTGTGATTTTTATAAATATATGAGATAAACATTGAATGACAGCAAAACAGGAAATATATCGATTAAATTATTTCAAATATATCGATAGCACGGTTTAGATTTGGTGTTGGGGAGATCCGTTGTACAAAGATTTGTCCTTTTATAGGTTTTAGATCAGCTCTCTAGATGGTTGTCATTTATGTGAAGTAAATAAATTCGGAACTTTTTTTTTCACTAACATTATATATTATAAAACAATAACAATTATATTATCAACATTACATACGATTCAACAGAAAATTTAAAAACGTAGTGTATAAAAAGTTCTTTTTATCTTGAAAATATTTTCACTAACATTATATTATAACAATGATAATTATACTATCAACAATACATATGATTCAACAGAAAATTTAAAAACGTAGTATATAAAAAGTTCTTTTTATCTTGTAATTATTTGTTTTCATTTTTGCCAAAATGTTTTTAACCAATAATATATGTATTAAATTGAAGTGAAAACATAAAGCAATTATAGTTTTAATTATTTTCTAAAGAATTATGGTGTTTTTGGGAAAAAACGTATTAAATTTAAGGGAAAACATAATCCAATTATAACAAAATAGTAATTAAAATAACACAACTTCAGCTGATTTAAATCATTTGTATTTTTAATTTGAATAACTTTAGATGCATCCTCTTTTCTCAGTAATATACGAATACGAGGTGTATGTGTATCATTGTTCCCGTTCTGTAATTCTTGTTCTGTTGAGCAGATCCCTTGTATTTTGTGTCAGAACTCTTCCTGAGTCCTTGTGGAAAGGTGTCCAATATATTCTTAATTCTTAGCAGTAATTCCGGGGTCCAAGTTTTCTCTTTAATTCACAGACTATTTTATAATTTACTCCTATTATAAAATACTTTTTAAATCAAGCCATATTCCGTACTTTGCACTAAGAGTTATATTACTATTCATTTTTATTGGTATTTTAGTTTTGCTAGAAACTAATACTTGGAACTTCGGTAATAACCTGCACAGAGCAAGTGCGATCTCCGTTTCTGCCATCTTTATACCTGTAACAATTGATAAAACAGCTTTTTTATATGCAATTTATTGAAACCAATAGGTAAATGAGATATCAATATTTATATGTATCTTTTCTTCTCTCTTATTATATATATATTTTTTGGCCATTTGGGTTTTCTATATAAAAACACATTTTTGCTTCTGGCTTTATTTTTCCCCCCTCGTTTATCATTAATTATTTCTAGATGATTGCCCGTGCCTTGTGCCTTCGGGAAATCTATAGGTTATTTTGAATGTATTCTTTTAATTTGATACGCTTATAAACTACAAAAAAATGTACACAGTCAAATTTTCACATCAAATATTGGCTATTTTCTTAGAAACTGTTTAAAATGTATAAATTAGTTTTAAGAAAAAATTAAAAAATTGTTTTTACCTATGCATGTACGTGGGCCCATTCCATAAGGCACATATGAACCAGGGATTATTTTAGATACATCTGCGAATCTCTCCGGTATAAATTGTTCTGGATTTGGAAAGTATCTTGGGTCTTTATGCATTGCGTAAGGTGAAATCATAATCTTCGTTCCAACAGGAATATTAATTCCGTCTATGTTTACTGCTTTAGTACATTTTCTCGCATATGTTGTTAATATTGGATACTTTCTCATTGCTTCTGCAAAATATATTAAACAAATGATAGTAAAATTACCAAAAAAAAATTTTTTAAATTTATTTTGTTAATTTAGTTCGTAAATTAACAGAATTTAAAATATAATGAATTGAGATTCCCGTCCTTTCCAGGAATAGGTATGTTACACATAATACTCTTATCACTTGCCCCGTAAGTATAAAAATACTAATAATAGTGGATTTAATTTAACACACAGATTCTCACATTTCTACTTTTAAGAATTCGTGCTATTATTATTACTAAAATTCTAGGACTGCAAGAGGTGACCGCGTTTCGCATTGTGTGCAGCCCGATGTTTCCTAATACTAGAAGCATTAGGTTGTGTAGAAGCATTATATAGAAGGTGTCCGTCCAATGTGTCAGTTTGAGTAGACAGTGTGAACTCAAACTGGCACTATCGTAACCCTTGAAGATATTCGAGAATTTGTAGCCAAATATGGAGATACATACTTCGAGACGTGGTCACCACCGGAGGACGACCGAGAACATCCTCTTCATCTATTATTATAAATGTTTCAATTCACTAGGCAAACATTTATGCTAGTATCAATTTGCAATTTAAAGCAATAAACTAGAATAATAAATTGTTAAAACTTTTGTCTCTTCAAATTGTTTGTTATAACTAAAAAAAAATATTTTATTTCCTTTGTAGCTATAGGGAACTCGCTGAGCTTGCTTTAATTATTGTCTAAACTAAAATTAAACATACCTAAGAACAACATATGGACGTATTGAAGTTCGTGGAGTTCCTCATAATTATATTTATTATTAGTTCTCTTTATCATATTGTTGATTTCCTCTCTTGCTTTATCCTGAATATCTGGATGCAATGCTAATTCGTACAGTAGAAAGGACAAAATATGACCTGTAGTCTCGGTTCCACCCAGATACATCAAAATACAATGTCCGGTTATACTATGATAATCAAATTCTGGAAATATCAAATGTAAGAACTTAATCTAATACACAGTATATACAAAAACAGTTCCTTTTAGTGTTAATACTAATAATATCTGTGGTTGAAAACGCTTTATGGAAATTAATTTTTTCTGGATTAACTTATGTATTTCTTTACTTATTAAATACCTCACTTTTTGGTGATATTTACACTTACTGGGTTTCATCGATAATATTAATAGCCTAATCAGGGTTTTAAAGAAACTCCACTTTTGAATTTGTGTAATTGAGTTTCACATTTAGTTCAAGGAACGATGGCCAAAAACAGGGGTAATCATCATCGGGTGCTCTGTCGAACATACTAAAGGCCCGGTGGGTCACACAGGAAGCGGACAAGAATTTGGTCCGCGGTGGACTCTGTGGGCTGTTATTTTGCATTATCCTGGTCAAACAGAAGGAATCAGTCCGCGGCGGACACGTTGTCTGCCTTCCGCCGCGGACAGGGCGGTCACACAGAAAGCGGACTGCCCCCTGCGGAATGGTGTAATCAAACAGTATTTTTCAATGCGATTTTTTCAACTCGTGTTGTTTTATGATTTATATCAGCATATCAGCTGTGAATTGAGTTCTTTTATTTGTTTTTACTATCTCATGTAAAGAGAAAGTATTATTGTGATGGCGCGAAAATTCGATTTTGAGATTTTTATGGATTTACATGTTTTGAGGTCCCCTGAGTCTAAAAAAGTGGTTTTTAAAAAATGTCTGTCTGTCTGTGCAGACGCCTGGAGCCTAAACTGCTGTACCGAAAGAAATTCACGGAACCAAAAATGTTCCCTGATATCTGTCCAGGAATTTTTAAATCGGAGAGATATAAATGTCGACAATGTTCCTGTTACCTTCGCTGTGCTCAGAAGCAAAAATATATTTGCACAGACCAATTTGCTAAAATTTGGATGTAGGTAGTAACAAATCATTGTTGATCCCATATTAATTTAACGTCTGGTGCAAATTTACTATTGCGTTGGTCTATTTATTAATTTTAAAAACATAGTCTCCAATTAGTGTGGAACGTTAGTTTTTCGTGTATTGTTGTTTTGCTTTTATGACCTGTTATTTATCCATGTTATCCAATTTATTCAAGTTTCCCCCCCTTATTTGCTTCCGAGCTTACCGACAGTAACAAATCATTTAATTAATTATGATGAACTATTTTTTATTTCTCCGAATTAAAAATATTCTATTTGACAGAAATCTGTTTCAGACATCAGGTGACATTTTTGTTGCACTAACCAATTTCTAAGCTTGAGAATGACTCGAGAAAGTGATATAGCTAGAAATATAGCAAGAATAAAATAAGAGAAGACCTTTTATATCCCTTAATAATATTAAATTATTCAGGGATTACCATTCATCTACTATATAAATAAAGAAGATGTTTACTTGCCACTGGAGTTCCATCTTCGTTGTACTTCTTTTTAATATTATGTAAATCTTCTTCTTGCAATAATTCGACCATTCCTTGCATGAAGTCTGGCCTCATCCCAATTCCTTTCAGTCTTTGGTCGATTACATCTTTTACGAACTGTCTCAACTCTTTCGTTGTTCCTGCCGATAACGATGTCAATCCTAGAAGCGAGTAAAAAGTCGGGCTCATGTCTCCCATCATTAGTTTAATTGTGGTAATGAAACTAACTATTTCTTTCTGCAACCCGAAGAAAAACGAATCGGGATTTTCAAATGAATCCGGCTGTAGGCCGAAAACAGAGCGGACGATGACATCTACTGTATACTTTATTGAAGCATCTTGAACGTCTACAGGCCCTTTCTTACTTTCTTCTGCAATGTGTTCGACTAAACTATCTGCTGTCAGATTGATCAAAGGCAACATTTCCTTTAGACGAGAAGGCGTGAAATATGGAGTCATTTTACTTTTTGCTGATCTCCATTCTTCGCCAGCTGTAAAGAAAATACTTTTTCCTAATGGATCAATATCAGGGTTAGAATGGAATCCGTTACTCATAAAGTAATTAGCTTCATTCATTGTTATCCTTTTCACCATGTATGGATCGTTGACGATAAGTGCTGGTGTGTCGAATAAATGGAACCCGTAAGCAGGACTATTTGGTGCCTTGTTGTAAAGTTCTTCAAAGAATAAATAAATTGGCTTGATAAATGCTGTTGACGCATTTCCTATTATTGGTAAAGGAATAGCATACGGGATGCCTGTATCCTTCCAAAAGAATGGTTTACATCTAATCCAATGGATGAGTATCAAAATGATCAGCGTTAGAGCTAAATACTCCAGCATCTTGAACTAAAACCAAAGATTTTATTATTATTTTATACTAAACATTTATCTCATGTGTGTTAATTTGTAACCTTTTTAACATTAAATCTATTCGAAGAGTGTTGGTACGTGTGACTATTTTATGTTCTCATGTACACAGGAAGCCTCTGCTTAGTATCATGTTTCTTTTTAGGTTACAAAATTAATTTTTTAATAAATTTTAATAAGTTTTTTGAAGATAATTATGCTTTATTATATTACCCGCTTTTCTAAAGGCTCTGCACATCTTTTGTTTACCGCTTTTGATGAGCAAGGGATAATCCTATTAGGATTATTTTAACAGCCAAGCTGGGTTAAACTAGTAAGACAAACCATGGTAATTTTTTTTATATACATATATATAGAGTGGCGTAAGACGAGCAGACTCATTTTCACCAGGTTTTCTGCCGCATTTGCAAGGGGCGAATAGACGATCCTATATGATTTTCTTAAGTCGGGGCCACGCCCTCTCCCTTGGCCCGAAAACCTGGTCGTGTAAACCCCGTTCCTGGGTCACGTTTTGGGGAAAAACCAGACTTTTTTTCGATTAAGGGTAGAAAAGGGAAAGAACTCCAGGCCCCCAGCACTTCACCCTGCCTGCCAACCGACGCGACAGTGTAATCCTCTTCGTCGGACCCGATTTTCTTGCCTCCTTTAAGGAAAAGCTGACTGTAACGAACTGGGTTACCCCTGTAAATGCAACGCCTTGTTGAGTGGGTGTGGAGACCGTAAATAAGGGAATAATTAAATTAGGTTAGTGAGCCTGATGGTTTGAGTATAAACGTCGAAATAACCCTATTACCTTATCGCGAATGGTAAGAGGGCTGGAAATAAGCGTACATTTAGGCAACTTATATCTTTGAGCCAGGGTTGAATTATGAAAGAAATACTGACCTGGCATGGAGAAAATGTTTGTCTTTAAAATATAATTGTAAGAGAAATATGACCATTGAAGGCCAACGTTTTTAATAGCCGTATTATACCATGCGTATTCTACGGCTGCCAAATAACCTGGTCTCTAGGAGAAAAAGTTATGTACCACTATAGGATTTGACTTAAAGGGGTATGGGCAGGAGTCTATTAAAAGTCAGACGCACAGACCAAATAATACTGAGCTAAGTAAGAACTCAGGAATTAGTGATTTAAGAGAGGTGACACTAAGATTAAAGTGACAGTGGACAGTTGGGCAGGTCATGTTGCCTGAATGGAGAAGCAGAGATGGGCTCTGCGCTCAGCGTATCACTGACTGTTACCCCAGAGATCGTATTTTGTACAAAATACAAGTTTAAATGGTGGATTTTAAATACATTTAAAATAAAAATGTATTATGTAATTTTAACAAAATATCAAAGATATTACTGATGTCAATTAAAAATTGTATTGCAAATTTAAAAACAAATTTATACTTTTATACATATGAGCAAAATTTACTTACTATGATAGGATAAAAAACAATCTATACCTAATCATACTTCACATTTAGAGCACATAGTACGAACGTGTGATGTACATTTGTCCAATTCACATCTTCTTTTTAGGGTTTTGTAAATTCTTCTCAAAACCCTTATGCCGAGGGTGATGTGTCCGTCTGTCCGTCGCTCTTTGGTTCACAGGGCCCGATCCGTTTAAGCTAATGAGCTGAAATTTGAAATACTGGTGCAACTTTTTGACCCAACCACAGGAAAAATATACAGAAGTTCAAAATTAAATATGCGCATGCGCAATTCGCAAAAATGTTGTAAACTCAAAAATTTTTTTTTTTTTTAATTTTTGAGTTGGGTATCAAATGAAAGCTGCTGAAGAGTAGGGCGCAGAGATATATATACATTTTTAAATTTTGCATTCCTTATTGGGTAAAAGAATCAAAATGTACCTACCCCAAAAAAATTTCCCCCCCACCAACCACTATACTTCGGCTAGTCCTAAAACATTCCTAAAATTTCGAAATAATTCGAGCTAATGCCTTATTGTGGGGCGATGAAAATTCCGGGAGTTCATCACAAATTTTAAAAAATTGCCAATTTTGGGCGCGAAAATTTGAAGTGCGCCAAAAATTTTATTTTTGTAACAATTTTGAGTTGGGTATCATATGAAAGCTGGTGAAGAGTAGGATTCAAATATATATTTGCTTTTTTAAATTTTTCATTCTTTATTAATTTTATAAGTCAAAATATAGCCCCAAAAATTTTCCCCCTCCCCAACCACTATATAACGGGTGGTCCTAAAATTTCTAAATAATTCATGGTTATACCTTATGGTGAAGCGATGGAAATGGTATAAAAAAATGAATTTTTCTAGTCGTAATTACCGATGAAAAACATTGTGACCCCCTGGGGGATGGAACCCGGACCCTTGAGATCGAAGAATAAAATCATAATTACATAACGGGCATGCTAAATCTTCTACAAAACCCTAAAAAGTACTTGGACGCAAGTACTTCCCTGTGATTTTTTTATTTGCCGTAGAACATACGAAATCTGCATCTTCTCTAAATGAATGCTCACAAGAGTTCTCATATGCAACGGTCTAGATCCGGATGGCCCTGGCTGTTGTCGTTTCACTCCATCAGCATTTAGATCAGTCCTCACAATTTCACGTCTGAAATCCACCTGGGATATTGGTTTTCTTAGTATCCAAGTGTTCTGCACACAAACGTCAACAAGCCTTGTAATTATTGGCCACCAACTTTTTTTCCTTCGAATATTTATTCTATAGTTACATTATGCTATTATCCATTAAATCTGTATTTTCCTGTATGCTTGTTATAATGGCCAATTAGTGGAGGACGAGCAACTGTTACATTTTTCTTTAATTCTTGGGAGTACCTTTTTACTTGAGAAGTGTACTCAACTCCAAATTTCGTTGGTTCAGCTGTGACAAAACTATTATCTTTCCAGCGAACAAATAGAATGTCATTTTTTATTTTTACTTTTCCTCACTACCTATAATAGTAGGAAAAGTACTGATTTAACCAAACAATTTTTTTCTCGAGATTTCAACGGAATTATCCGTTTTGGGTGTTTTTAAGACCTCCTGAGTCGTTTTCAGCATGACTTCTGTATGTATGTATGTATGTATGTATGTATGTATGTATGTATGTGTGTTATCATCGAAGCGCCCAAGGTATAGAAAAATCAGTCCTTACCTGTAGTGGTGCTGCCCGGAAAATAAAATTTTTCCGCCATCTTGAACCCAGTTTGTTGAGTCAGCAAAAATTTAAAAAAATCGTATTAAATTGACAATGGTCCTGATCGAGTTGAAATTTGGCACGAATATACCTCTCTGTATGACAAACAAGCCCATCAAATTTGATTTTGATATTGGCCGCTATTTAGAAATGATCAATTTTTGATTTTTTAAACTTTGACGGTTAATAATACCGAAAGTATAAATAGGTTTTTGGCGTATAGCATATCGTTGGAACTGGAAAAAATGAGGAACAAAAATAAAAAAAAAACGATATAATTCTAATTATTAGTTTAAAAGTTATAAGCGAATATAATTATTTATTAGTGCGATAATTTCGATGACGTCAAAGTTTGTTTACATCTGTCAAAATACCGCCAAACTTCAAATAATTAAATAAAATATAGGTATTAAAAATAAGGTTATTTTGAAGAATGATAATAAATCAGTTTGTTCAGAACGGTCACCCATCCAAGTACTGTCCACGTCCAATGCTGCTTCCTCCTGCTGCTTCGCAGCAGGAGAGGCCACTTTAGTGGCCTCTGAAGTGAGGAAAAGTTCCGAGGTACCCAATTTTTTTATTATATATTGAAATGTGTCTCGGAGCATCTTCGAAAAAATTGATTTTGTATACCAATCCTAATATGACTGTCCCTTTCCCCTTCTTTCTTGGCCACTTTCATTTTCTCAGTTTTTGGCAATCTATTCTCTGTGTAAGACTGTTTAATGTAGCCGTGAAGCCAAAACTCTTAAATACCGAAATCAATGGGACACCGGCCGAGTTATCAGTGTGTACGAGTTTATCAGTTTCTGGATCTATTGCAACTCCTCCTAAACGAAAATTGCTGAAAACGATTTCAGCTTGAGCCATAAGCTGTCTTCTACCAGGCAACTGCCGCTGATCCTGATCTTCCTCATCTCCTGATTCATCATCTGTTATAACCGCCGATTCTGGTGGCTCAACAAATACACTTTCAGTGTATTTGTTTCAGGATTTAATTCTTCTTCATAATCACTAGAAATCAGTTCTATCTTGAATTGTTACTCCAGGCATGAATAAAAAATATCCCGTAACTCTAGCCTTGTGTAAAGATATGGTAACGCTCTTATAAATCACGTTATTTGTTGACTCCAAATTTACATTCTTAAACCATTATGGTTTTTAACTATTCTTTAGACTATATTATTAAATAACAACAGCATTAGCATTGTAAAACAATAAAAATAATGTAAAGTCATTTACCCTAACATTTTCCGTAAGTGCTTGAAATTGAAACATATATAGATTTTTGTATGCTCACTGGGACTAAACTATGAGGAATAGAGAGTTGAAACTGTGAAGCTAATTTGTTAACATTAACTCCGTGATGTCACAAACAACAGGTTCTATGACCTTGAATTCTATATAGGGTTAAGGTTATTAACAGTCTGTGCACTTTAGCCGTTACCATATGGTTACACTTGGCGCTAATGGGTTTTAAATAAGTAAATTGAGTCAAATAAATAGATCCAATAACTGAAATTAATAAATATATATCACATGAAGAGGGTTTCTTAGGTGGACTTGTAGAGTAGAAACGAAAAGAGTGAAGGCGTTGTTTGGAATAAAAGTCCGCGTTTTTAACTTCTTTATTTATTTCAAAGCTTTCGCTCAGGGAGCCTGAGCTTCTTCTTCAGTGATGTATGTAGAACTAAAATGATAGATTTTTAATTATATGAATAAATAAATATATCACATGTTTTAATGTATTAAGAAACTGAATGTACATTTTGCTTATCTATACTAATATTATAAAGAGGTAAAGTTATTTCTATGTATGTTTGTATGAATATGTTTATTGGAGTTAATGTCTGGGACTTCTGATCTGATTCTGAAAATTTGTTCACTGATAGAAAGCTCCACTATTAATAGGCTGATTTTGATTTATTACCATTGCTTGCTCGTATACGAAGTATATATAAAGAGAAAGTATTGTGTTTGCGTAAAAAATAGATTTTAAGATTTACAAGTTTTGAGTGAGGTCAATTTAGTCCAAAAAAGTGGGTGTTACAAAATGTCAGTCAGACGCGGGGAGCCGAAATTACTTGAGCGATTTTGATCAAATTTGGCCTACAGGTTCAAAAACATAAATCATACCGGAGGCCAAATTATGAAATAAATTTTAGCGATAATTTTTGGGACGCTGTCCTCCAAAATAAAACTCTGAAAGAAAAATCTTTTGATTTTGTTTAAACAATTCTAAAATGTAGTCCATTATATACGAATCTAAAGATAAAGCCGATATCCCGGGAAAAATAATGTTTTACGAGATATTGATGTAAATAAAATCCCATTAAAAACACTAGTGTAAAAAAATAAGCTAAGTCAAAAGTTGTTAGATCATAGATAGGGTTTAGGCAAGTAAGTTCTACTAGGTAAAATGTATCCAGTTCAAATAAATTATGTTGTTTTTCTGTTCCCCACTCCCCTCACTATTCTCTGTTGCTCACAAACTCAAATATTTTACTACGTTTTTATTAGCTTGCTTTCTTGTTTGTTTGTTTGTTTGTCCGGTACAAATCTGGCAATCGAATTCTAACTAACTTCCCGAATAGCTAGACATTTGAAACTTTTAGCATAGCTCATTATTTTAATACTTTTAGCCATCTTTCAGCAGAATTTAATTGGTTTTCAGCAAACTTTGCTGTATGAAAAGTTAGTTCGAAAAAAATCCGCAAGTTATTTTATTTGTTTTGCCATATCCCATATTTACGCAATCTTCATTTTGACGGGTTTCAAATTTGTGATTTTTGTAAATAAGAAATAAACATTGAATGACAGCAAAACAGGAAATATATCGATTATATTGTTAATCGATTACATTATTTATATTACTTTAAATATATCGATGGCACGGTTTAGATTTGGTGTTGGGGAGATCCGTTGTACAAAGATTTGTCCATTTATAGGTTTAAGATCAGCTCTCTAGATGGTTGTCATTTACATATGTGAAGTAAATAAATTCGGAACTATTTTTTTTTTTTTCACTAACATTATATATATTATATAATAATAACAATTATACTATCAACATTACATACGATTCAACAGAAAATTTAAAAACGTTGTATATAAACAGTTCTTTTTATCTTGAAATTATTCTTTCTCAAATCACTTGACAACATTTTCTGACTTGACAATAACGCAGCACGAGGGTACAAAGTTGTATACGACACTGCATTGTTATGCAATATCTTATACTGCATAAGAATGCATAATAAAATAAAATGAATAATACATAATTACATAATATTTTATTTTATTACAAAAGAAAAATATCTTAATATAAACTATAGAGAAAATATAAATTAAATAACAACAAGCTGTTTAATCTTTTTGTGCTGCATAATTGCCAAGTCAGAAAAGGTTTTAAAATTAAACATGTAGAGCGATTTGGGAAAGAAAATTTGAGTATGTGAGGGACAACGAACAACATCATTTACTTACACTGGATAAATTAGACCTAGTATCTTTCTTTAGAACTTACTTGGACAAGGAGAGACTTGGCTAAACTTATATGATCTCACAACGTTTTACGCGAGACTTGGCTTATTTTTTTACACTGGTGTTTTTGTTGTTTTCACTTCTTTTTATAAGTAGTTTTTGTTCTCTTTGCCTCTTGTTCTTTCGAACACATAATATGTACATATATTATATAATTCATAATAATATAAGAAAATATAAGGGAATGACATAGTAGGAAATAAATAATAATAGGAAAAAATTATCATTGTTTAGAAGAAGAGAATAGAGACGCAAATGAACGTGGTGTGTGTTCAAATTGAGCTAATCCATTATCAGGTGTACGTTTGCGGACGAGTGGGAAGTGAATGCATACAATCTTCGAGCTCAATATTCAATAAAGATAAATCACTCTTATTCCAGTAAATAATTCTATTATTGAGATTAAAACAATACTTTAGTTTCGAAGTTTATTCTAGAAAGCGTTAGTGGCTCAAGTTATAATTTTTTTAATTGATTAAAATATTTTGAGAGTAGGCGTTTTTTTTCTATTAGCCTTGAGAGGGGCAAAGAACCAGATTTTTTAAATTTTTCCTTTATACATTAAACTCTACCAATATACAAATTTTTTTACTACAAGTTTCTAGGGTTGCTTGAAGTTTCTTAGAATTGTGATGAGTCAATAGATCAGTGACAAAATAACAAAACGTTAGGCTCATTTATCTTACGAACCAATATGGGTTGAGGTGAGCAATTTTTATTTCTGGTTTAGTTTGTAATGAGCTCTAAATTACAATTATTTTATAGAAAATACAGGGGAGTCCAAAGTGCCTTGAGTTGGTTCTAGTAAAGGATTGAACGGCTGTGCTCGACGTGGGGTCACTGCCGTGCCCTCAAATTGATTTCTTTCAATCGAAAACAAGAAATAAAGAATCACCTGTTAAAGTGTTTTTAATATGTTTTAAAAAAGATAAATTAAATGAGATATTGTGGATTTGAAAGACAGTATCAACATCTATACGAGAAAGATAATAAGAGATTTTTTATTCATAACTTTAATGTACTGTCTTACTCCTTAATCTCTACATGAGGCTTCCTTGTGGTACTGATAAGACGAGGAACGTAGCTCCCCAAGTAATGAATTCGCTGAGTAGCATGGTTTGGGGGTATTGTATTGATATTATCAACAATACTCAATAATTCTGATAAAAATAGTGCAAAACAGTTATGGAAAAATGTGATTTTTTATTCATAGCAATAATAATATCTTTACTTGCGTTAGTGTATGTAAGCTTGAGGCCTACGGCTTGTATTCCTGCGTGTTATCTGTCCTTCGTGAGAGTTATAACTGCATCAACATTAGGTTCTGCGAGCTGTACTGAAAACTGGCTGAGCCAGGAGCCAGTTTCCTTGCAATTTTGCAGTATCATCCAAGGTTAACAAGTCTGGACATTCATGCAATTAGTACCATCTATTTACATTTTTTCTTTTTAAATTATATACATATACATTTTTATTAATAATATTTATGTATAGTGTGTGACTATATATGTTTATTATAAGAGTATTTAATACAATGTAAATCTATTTAAGCGATTTAATTAAATAGAATGCTTAGTTTTACAACAATGGATGTTTAAATATTACAACTGACTTCCCTTGCACATTCTAAAGTAAATGTGAAAGGAGGCAAACATATATTTCAAACCGCGGGTGTTTTTAAAAATATTGCTTCCTGGCTTAATTAAATTATAACTGTAAGAAAGTTTTGTGATGGACATCATGATACACTAGTTGTGATGCGCTAGCATCTAATCGTTTATATTTTCATTGTTACTTGAACTTTTTATTTTTTCTGACGTCCTTATGTATTCCTTAATAATGTTAATCCTATATAGAATTTTGACTTGGAACTCTAGTTACTGAATGACTAGTTTTATAAGAAACATTGCAAGTTATTATAATATATATTGCTTTTGGTTGGTGAAGTATAGTTATTAATTTAGTTAGAGTATTAATGTTACTGTTGATGTACAAGGCAATTTAATTACCTTCCTAAACTTGATTAATTAGTGTTCTGGATTTAGATATCGATCTAGTCTGAAAATAAGGAGATTCGTCGGGATTAAAGGATCTGTATTACACTTGGTACGCAAGCTCACCTCTTCCGTTTTCATAAATCGATTATGATTGCAAAAAACTTATGTTTGAAAATGGTCAATGAAGTTAAGTTTGTTAGGGTTCATGTAATTTCTTCATTCCAAATGGAAATACTTTATTTCTCCGTATTCTAAAATTCAGAAGAAATTCGTGTCAGGCTATTTTTGGAAGAAGAAATTCATATCAAAGGCCATTTTTGGTTCAGTGTGTGTCTATCGGCCTGCCACAATTATAGCGAACCACCATATATATCTTCAAAGCTATTTATCTGAACTTAATGTAATTTTGGTGGTAGATCATAATTAGCCCATTGTGTGTCCCATAAAAGTTTAAATCTTCTGTGCCTATTGGTTTACCTTCTGCCTTCTATATTTATATAATTTTTACTATAGAACCTATACCTATTAAAGTACTTATAATATTTTATGAATTTGGTTGGTTTGTGGAATCCCGTTCAAATGTTTTGGCATATTCAATTTTGCTAAATTGATACTTTTATTCATGTAAAATATCGATACAATTTTCAAAGATTTTTTAAAAAAATACAACTTTTGTGGCCTTCTGTAAGTTCGGAAGACAAAGAGGGAAAAAGTTAATAAATTAGACAATAACATTATAGCATAAAATCATGGAAGTATGTGTGATAGGACGCGAGGAAGCTGTGTACCACACTAAGTGGAACTATTTTTTAAAACTCGGATCTTACAACCTTGCAAAAATTGTTGTTATTAGCTCATTACGAATAAAAAGTGATTCGTGAGTGCGATCCGTAGGAATTAGGACGGGCCTACACAATTTTTTACGTATTGTGCTTCATGAAACGGCCACTTATGTTTTATTTAATATTACTTATTTGTAGGTTCTTTAAGATTTTTAATAAAATTTCCTAATAAAACCAATGGAAAAAAAATCGGTCAGAGACAACTCAGACAAACTAACTTTCTCATATACGAGTTCATAATTACTTGGCTCAATGTTTTCCGTTTATTAGTTTTCGTTGGCACATTTAATTATTATTGAACATTTTATCAAAATATATCATAAAAATAACTTCTCCTGGGCGGGGAATCGATTCCTGCCTCTTTCCCTTCGCGTTTAAAGCTATTTTCTCAGGAACTAGATTTTCCCCGGGTTAACACCTTATATCGTTAGATTCGTATTAATATGGACTACATTTCAAATTTTTAATCAAAATGTTTGGAACCGTTTTCGAGAAATAATTTTTTTTCCCGAATTTTGAACCAACATGATTTTTTTATTATTATTTTTCAAAAAAAAATTACACATTATTTATATTTATTTTTTTTCATTTATTTAATTATTTGAATTTTGGCGGTATTTTGACAAACTTTGACGTTTAACAAAAGTATCGCACTAATTAATAACTATGTTCGCTTATAACTTTTAAACTAATTAATGGAATTTCATCAGTTTTTTTTACTTTCTCATATATAGAGAAAGTATTGTGATGGCGCGAAAATTCGATTTTGAGATTTTGATGGATTTACACGTTTTGAGGTCCCCTGAGTCCAAAAAAGTGGTTTTTAAAAAACAGATTTTTTAAAAGACGCCTGGAGCCTAAACTACTGGGCAGATTTTGACGAAATTTGGCATACTTGTTCAGAAAAATCATACCCCGAGGCGAAATCGAGAAATGAATTTTAGCTCTACATTTGGGGGCGCTACCCCCCAAAAACTCTGAAAAAAAATTATTTCTCGAAAACAGTTCCGATAAAACAATTTTGATAAAACGATTTTGATAAAACAATTCTAAAATATAGTCCATTTAAATACGAATCCAACGATATAAGCCGTTTTCCCGGGAAAAATCTAGTTCCTGAGAAAAAAGCTTAAAACGCGGACCGAGAGAGCCCGGGTTCGATTCCCCGCTCGGGAGAAGTTATTTTTATGATAAATTTTAATGAAATGCACAATAATAATTAAATTTACATACGAAAACTAATAAATGGAAAACACTGGGCTAAATAATTATGAACTCGTATCTGAAAATGTTTGTCTGAGTTGTCTCGGACCGATTTTTTTTTTTATTTGTTCGTGCTTTATTTTTTACCGGTTCCAACGATATGCTATATGTCAAAAACGTAATTATACTTTCGATATTATTAACCGTCAAAGTTTCAAAATTAAAATATCAAAAATTATGATTATCCCGCCCGGATCCTTACTTCTACCTGTGCCGCTCCCACAGGTAGAAGTAAGGACTTATTTTTCTGCCAAGTTTCAACTCTCTAGGTTAAATAGGATACCCTAGGCGCTTCGATGACAACACTCATACAGTTTTCATGCTGAAAACCACTCAGGAGGTCTTAAAACACCCAAAAAGAAAAATTCTGTTGAAATCTCGAAAAAAAAAAATTGTGTGAAAACAATAGTTTTCCTACCATAGGTGAGGAAAAGTAAATAATAATAACCATATTACCTTCATGCAATATTACCTGGACTAAATCTTCGCTTTACTACCGCGGTATTTTTGCTGTGCTGTAGTGGACTTAGCTTGTCTATTGCTTTAAACTACCTACGACCTACATTTACTTTTTACGTGTAAAAAAATCTCGTCCCCTATTCAATTCACTCTATTCAGCAGCTTTTAATTACTCGTATATAGTGAAATAATGTTTTTTATTGCATAGCGACTGCAGATAAAAGGTTTTATAGAAGTGGCATTTTTCTTTATTGCTTACTTCCTTATTTCACTAGAATTAGTTTATTTATGACTTAAACTTCCACCAGGGGCGGATGGGGGCACCGGGAAGCCGGGAAATTTCCCGAAGCGCCGCCAAGCCAATTGAAAAACAAAATAATAATAATAAAGTTTTATTTGATTAACTTCTTAAATTATTATTATTATATTATAGTATCAGTGCAGTGCCACTGATATAATAGCAGCACAATTATCATTTAATAAGAAAGCGTACAGAGAGCAATAAATGGGTCAGATAAACTAAATGAAAATGTGCCTAGCGCCTTTATGGTTATTGCTGTATTACAGAAAAGAGTAAGAAAGGAGCCTCGCGGCTCTCGCTCCGGAGCCGTAGCTTTCATCTGGGAGTTCTTTACGGCTCTCGCTCCGGAGCCGTAGCTTTCATCTGGGAGTTTTTTACGGCTCTCGCTCCGGAGCCGTAGCTTTCATCTGGGAGTTTTTTACGGCTCTCGCTCCGGAGCCGTAGCTTTCATCTGGGAGTTTTTTTACGGCTCTCGCTCCGGAGCCGTAGCTTTCATCTGGGAGTTTTTTACGGCTCTCGCTCCGGAGCCGTAGCTTTCATCTGGGAGTTTTTTACGGCTCTCGCTCCGGAGCCGTAGCTTTCATCTGGGAGTTTTTTACGGCTCTCGCTCCGGAGCCGTAGCTTTCATCTGGGAGTTTTTTACGGCTCTCGCTCCGGAGCCGTAGCTTTCATCTGGGAGTTTTTTACGGCTCTCGCTCCGAAGCCGTAGCTTTCACACAGGGAGCCTTTTACGGCTCTCGATGGACGGTTTACGGAATATAGGGCGATGAAAATCTATGAATATCTAGTATCCGTTACCGCACTACTTTTTACGTATTTTTACAAATATCTCGCTTCCTTTGGCTCGGAGACAAATTAAGGCGATTATCAAAATGCAAGATTATTACATTTCCCACGAAAAAGGTCTCATTCATTTTCTACGTACAACGAAATTCAACAAAATTACGAAAAAATATCTGCAATAACTGTGGGGTAAACACCCCCCAGGCTCCAGAGAAACTGTAAAATTGTGCGATTTGCTGTTAGGTACACTATTTTATTAAAATTTAATATGCATAAAAAGGCTTACCCTAACCTCGCACTAGCCTATAAATATTTATTAACCCTTCCAATATCACAGGTAACTTGTGAAAGATGATTTACAAAATTAAAATATATTAAAAGTAGATTGAGGAATAGTCTGAGCCAATCTCGCTAAGAAGCTTTTATGCTCATGAGATGCGAAACTGATTTACTGAATCAAATTGCAAACGATGGCATTGTTAATAATTTAGGCCGAATAAGTGGACTTTTATCAAACAAATTGTTGTATTAATTGCTTTATTATTAACTTCTTCTTTCTCAATTTTTATTCTGTGTCCTGTGTTAATATATAATTATCTGAAGGTATTGCTTTTTTAATATACTATATCTAACCAACAATTTTGATTATTTTCCCCCTTTTATTTTCGAACTAAGGAAGCAAGCGTTCTAGTGTACCAATTTTGAAGTTCTTTATATCGTTGGGGGGGGGGGGGGGGGGGTTGTTTAATAATATGACGCCGCGCCGGTTATTATATTTTCCCGCGCCCCGGAGGCCACCTCCCCATCCGCCCCTGACTTCCACTATACCATCAGCGAATTTAATTATATTATACCACTTTCCGTTTACTATTATTGTTATTTTACCTAATAACATATCGAATTGGCTTCTTTGTCTACTTCTACACTTCTCCTGTCCTTATCTTCTTGGATTTCCATACTTTCCTTTATAAATGTAATTGAAGCGAGCGTAAGCGAGCTTCTTACATTCAACAAACTATGCATCTTGTCTGTCTGTCTGTCTGTCTGTCTGTCTGTCTGTCAGTAACGTTCACGCGTGTGACGATAACTTGAGTAAAAGTTGACCGATTTAGTTGAAATTTGGTATACATGATCCTCTTACAAATACTCAGGCTAAGTTCGTTGGACAGCGTGATCCGTCCAAGAGTTCGCGCGCAACGCTCGCGTAAACGAGAGGTTCAAAAATTAAATTGGAATTTCAGGACGGGGAAAGATTCTATCATCATCTATTCGATGAGACGAACATTTTTTTCAAATAACATTTTTTTAGTAAAACCAACAGCGACATCGCTATGAATTAATAAAGATCGCTAAAACTATTAAAGCGGACCTAAAAGTTTAAAATAGAAAAAACAACCTTTTTACTGATATCTTACGTTCTAATTTAACGATTTTAATGAAACTTCATAGACACCATCTAATGCGCAATTGAAACAGGCATGCAAAATTTCAATTTGATACATGCAGTAGTTTGTTTGTAGCAAAGAGATACATTTTATAATAATTGAAAAAGAGATGTGTGGTTAGAGGAATAGTAAGAATGCGGGGTGGTTCCCTTACTACTAGCCGCTGCTCTACTACCAGACCCATTATCTATCAACTCATCATGATTCACGATAATCTATTATTTCAATATTCAATACATATTTATTACTATACGCTCGCTTCAATGATAGAGCCACGCGATGCCTAGTATATTCACAATGAACTAATTATGTTTATTTTTGGAGATTTAGAATATTTTACTTTTGAATTTTTTAAATATTTTTATTGAGAACTTTTTAAGACTTTTGTGATTAAAAGGTTAGACATATTTTTAAAGACCACCCTAACACTGTATGAGATAATCTTTTAAACGTTTTGGAATTAACCTGACCATATTCTAATTTAAAAGGAAAGTATAAATTATCTATTGAGCACTAGAAAGCAAAAATACAACAAACTTAATAAGTATAAATTGGTTTTTAAGTACTATGTTCGGGAGAAAGTTGTCTACCTATTTTCCATTTTATTTTAAATGTAAATTTTCTTGATTTTCTCAAGAAATAAGTGAAGAGCTATTATCTTGCTGAATAAAATAGCTTCTACCCTGACCTTCCAAATAAGAAAATGCGATGAATTTCTCAATGGACCTAGAAGCCTACCTCTTTCAAAGTATTTAACAGAGTTGATTTAGTTATTGAAGCTGCGAGCTTGCAATCAGCCAAGTCTTTAACTCTTGAAGCATCATGAATATTTAGTGCAAATAAACTCAATTATCATTTGGGGCTCCTGATGCTGTGGGGTTCTTATCGAGCGAGGGAGCTAGACGAGTTTTATGCTAAACAGATGTAGACAATAGACTTCATTGCACTACTCGCCCGATTTAAACTTTTTCACAGCCTAGATTGTATAATATTTTGAAACCCGGACTTATACTATGGGAAATTTTACTACTTTTATGTATACTCTTAGAATATATTTCAGGAGTAACAAAAACTTGATAATGAAGACTATTGTACAGATGGAACAAAATATAACTATTATTATTATTATTATTATTATTATTATTATTATTTTTATCTTTACATAAGGTTAAAATTTCTTGAAATGCTGCAGTCTTTTGTTCCACCATACTATTATATTTTTTTTAAAACATGGTGTGTACAACCCCTTTATAATATTAGTCGCGTATATTTTTAACAAATTATCTTTCTCATTTACGCAGTCCAAACCCCCCGGTTTTAGACTGCGTCGCCCCCCAAAAACCCTTTTACAATAACGGTTCCGATAAGGTTAATTGAATACATATTCTCAAAATGTTTGTCCGTTTTAATTTAATTATTTATAGTGTTAATAATAATATTATATTTAATAATATTTGAGAATTTTCCCTCCTTTATTTATTGATATTTATTTTCTCCCAGGAATGTTTATTTTATTCTAATAATTTATTTATAAATTAAGAACTTCATAAATAAATTTATTGAAGCGAACTTCTTACATTCAACAAACTATGCATCTTGTCTGTCTGTCTGTCAGTAACCTTCACGCGTGTGACGATAATTTGAGTAAAAGTTGACTGATTCAGTTAAAATTGGTATACATGATCCTCTTACTAATACTCAGGCTAAGTTCGTTGGACAGCGTGATCCGTCCAAGATTTCGCGCGCAACGCTCGCGTAAACGAGAGGTACAAAAATTAAATTGGAATTTCAGGACGGCAAAAGATTCTACCATCATCTATTCGATGAGACGAATATTTTTTTCAAATAACATTTTTTAGTAAAATCAACAGCGACACCGCTATGAATTAATAAAGATCGCTAAAACTATTAAAGCGGACCTAAGTAGTAGTAGTAGTAGTAGTAGTAGTCTAGTACTTCCTACTTCCTACTAGAACGGGTAGGACGAACCACTTGTTCGAACCTTGCAATTAGGCCTTACTTAGGGACTTAGGCCCTTTTTACGCCCCGTGGTGGAGAGTTCCAGCTACTTCACACATCATACATTTGTACATTGTACCGCCGAGGCGAGTATGGTGTGGTCATTAGTAAGCTATATAAGCGTGGGGGAAGAGTCCCCATAAAGGGTCTCCCTCGCCCTGCTCCGTCCTCGAACAATAGATACAAATTACATCATCATGACACGGATCGGACCTTCATCAAAGAGTGGGGGAAGAGTCCCCTTAAAGGGTGTCCCTCGCCCTGCACCGTCCGCGATTCATTGATGCAAATCAGAGTATCATGGCACGGGATCGAACCCACGACCTCGAGTTGCCTCGACTTATTGATAGCTGAGCGAGCGCCTTAAGACGCTCGTCTGCCCTGGCTCCCTCAAGCGGACCTAAACGTTTATAATAGAGAAAACAACCTTTTTACCGATATCTTACGTTCTAACGTAACGATTTTAATAAAACTTCATATACACCATCTAATGCACAATTGAAACAGGCATGCAAAATTTCAATTTGATACATGCTGTATTTTTTGTAGTAAAGAGATTCATTTTATAATTGAAAAGGAGATGTGTGGTTAGAGGAATAGTAAGAATGCGGGGTGGTTCCCTTACTACAAGCCGCTGTACTACTACTATACCCATTATCTATCAACTCATCATGATTCATGATTATTTATTTTTTCAATAATCAATACATATTTATTACTATACACTCGCTTCAATGATAGAGCCACGCGATGCCTAGTTTATAAAGTTCTGAAAAGGACTGTTTGGTCTTTGGGAATATCCTCAGCTTCTGTCCTCAAATGGTCGTATTGTCTGTGTTGTGTTTTGAGGGGTATGCGAGGGTTATGTTCTCAGAGGGTCGTATTGTCTGCGTTTTGTTTTGAGGGGTATCATTGGGTTATGTCCTCAGAGGGCCGTATTGTCTGCGTTGCGTTTTGAGGGGTATGCGAGGGTTATGTTCTCAGAGGGTCGTATTGTCTGCGTTGTGTTTAGAGGGGTATCATGGTGTTATGTCCTCAGAGGGTCGTATTGTCTGCGTTGCGTTTTGAGACGTATCCTGGGGTTATGTCCTCTGAGGGTCGTTTTGTCTTTGACTATTCTAGGATTATGTCCTCAGAGGGATATATTCTCTGTTGTGGCTTTATCCTCACATGACCCTATTATCTTTTGAGGTTCTGCCCTTAGATGACCACAAGAGATGCCTAACAAGGTTCGTCGAGTAACATTTCCTATAACCAAGCTTTAGATATAAAGTAAATTAATAATATAATCACTCAGATAATAATAGTATAATAATTATGAAATAATAAATTAATATAATAATAATTTAATTATAATAATAAATCCTGGAATAAGTAAAATCTTTTTTTTTTTACGTTTGTGGCGCGGTACAAAATAACGCATATAAAGGGCTAACTATAAATTTACTGAAGTTAGTAGTATTGATTGAGATTTTATGGTATTTACTCATAGTGAAGGTTGATAAGAAAAGAAAACACTTTTACTTGTTCAATAATTTTATTGTCAAACCATAAATATATTTTGACTTACATACCGGTTTCGACTTATTCAGTCATCATCAGTGTAATGGTCAAAATTAATAAATTTTTTTTTAATAATTTAATTTAATAATAATTAAATTAAATTTACTGTTTGGTATTATGCACTTTTTTCTTGCTATCAGTAATTAGAGTGTACATTATTATATTATTTAAATTGAATATAAAAGAATTTTACTTTAGTGCCACTATACATCTGATACAGTTTTGTACGAGTTTGTCAGATCAATGCTTCTTTTTTTTAGTCAGATTGTAATATCCCTAAAATTATTTAATCAGTGAATATGAAATATGTAAATATTGCGTGGAATGCACATTATCCAAAATCAAACAAACGCATTGAATAGTTTATTTCTCCAATGCTTTGGCCTGTAAGCCCGTTATTTTAAATAATATACCTACTAGCGTATAAAATTGGAGTAAATAAATGTGTTCAAATTTAAAATGGAATTTTCATTTTTACTTTATGTAATATGCATTTTACCCCAATATTTCATCTGATACAATTTTATTAAGGATTTTCATTATTCACGATTTAATTGGAATTTTTATTTATTTAATTTTGAAATTCTAATAAAACTTGTCAAGGATTTAACTGCTACTTAATCTAAAATGAAATAATAGTTGAAGCTAGCGTAAAAAAGGTTCTTTAATTTAGCAAAGTGTGCATTCTGTCTGTGTCGGAAACGTGTGACAATAAACTAATTTAAAGTACAAGTTGACCGATTTTAGTGAAATTTGGCACTCATGTTTATTTTACCAATACCCAGGCACGTTCGTTGGAAAATATTACCCGCCAAACCGTTCGTGTGCAACAATCGCGCGAACATTTTAAATTGGAATTTTAAGAGGGGAAAAATTCTAACTTCATCTATTCTATGAGGCAAACATTATTTACTTTTCCTCACTACCTATAGTAGGAAAAGTATTGTTTTTCGAGATTTCAACGGAATTATCCGTTTTAGGTGTTTTTAAGACCTCCTGAGTCGGTTCGCTTCTTCGGTGTGAGGCGTGTTCCGACGATTAGCATCACGAGCCTTGATTGATTCGTGAAATGATTCGTACGACATACTTTCCAACGTAAATGTATTCACCGCCAAATATACACTTGTGCATAAAACATTATTATTGTAAAATATTATATTTATTTATTTTTTTGTTTATTTTTATTTTATTTGTTTTTTGTTTATTTTTATTTTTATTTTTTGTTTATTTTTATTTATTTATTTTTTTATTTTTAATTTTGACAGTGTATCGCGTTTTGGTGTCGTTTTTTGGTAACGCTTTTCGAGTTTGTGCCAAAGTAAAAACATGAAAATGTCAAAAAGACTAAATAATAAAATTTGTGATCAATGTATTTTCACAAATTATATTTAAACGCCAAAAATAAATAAATAATAAATCGGACCATCATAGAAAGTCAATATAAACTTAATTAAATAAAATAGCCTACTGATTGAGGAAGAAATTGAGTTACATTAATAAAAAATATTTGCGGCGAAAGATAATTCTATTTCATGTCGGAGATCGACGTAAGGCTAATTTGAGTAGGAATCGAAACCTGAGTCCTAATCAGTAGTGATCCATCCACTCTCTCGTTAAGGTTCCTTTCGCCGGCTCTGCGTGGACGCTTTATTGTTTCCAATTTCTATAACGAATTCAGCTTAAGTCTTTTCTGCGGGAGGAAGCCGATCTTGCGCCGATTCGGTAGGGTGCTGATTGAACGTACTTTTAGATCGTCGAAGGTGTTCCCCTTCAATCGTATCTTAAAGTTATGGCTCGTTTAACCAACATACTTAGTGTCGCAATTGCCGCACATTATATTATATCGTGTCGCCTTTATTTTTATTTTTAACTGGATCCTTCACGTTACGGGCCGTATAACTTTAGATACAAACGCTGAAAGCCAATTTGTTTATTAAACCAGTTCCAATCTACGTGGAGATACAATTTATATTATTCAATTATTAACATCTATTTTAATTTATTCATTATTATTTATAACCATATTTATACAGAGTATTCAACAGGCTATCAATTTTTAACTTTTATTGTATGGATCTAGTAGGGTTTATATTTTTAGGGTTGTTTACTTTTCATTCTCGACTTTAAGCAAAAAAAATATATTTACGAGTATTTTTATCAACATTGTTTTCGGGATGAACTTGATAGTTGAATTCGATTTAAATGAACTACAAATAGTTTCTCTAGAAAAGAGACGGACCATAATAGATGTTTTAAATCTATTGAACTAGAGAGTTTTGGTTGATTTGCGCCCTCAAATTTGAAGGTACTATTAATTTTTCTAGTCGTGTTTGCTAAATTTCACCAAACTTAAGCACCACTGTCTGCACAGACGACAGACACACATCTTTAAAAGCCACTGTATTGGAATTAAAACATACAAATACATTAAAATCACTCAATTTATTTTTTGCTTTTTTTAATACATTCTCTTTATAAATATTTTACGTAGTTGAGAAAGGAAGAAGGGTTATTTGAACCAAAGAAATTATTTAGAATAAGAGTAGTTTGAAAGAATACTCCTGGGGGTCCGTCCGGTAGCTGTAGTGTTGGAGGGCCGTTGCCCCTCCTATCGGATGTGGTCACATCTAGGATTGGTGACCACAGATCTGGGTTCCTCTCCCTCCACCGCTCGTTGTTTTCCAAGCATCGCTGTGTAAACGGGTAGCCGCTTATATATGAAGTGACTGAAGAGAGACTAACTTGTTGAGTATGGCAATTATTGTTTATACAGATGATAAAACGACTCACTAATCCCCTGTTATCCATACAAATATTTTTTAAGCTTTTTACTAGGCCTAGGCCCTCCACTCTCATGATGTTGCGCCACAGAATTAATTAGTTAGTTCGTAAGAGGAGCCTAATATAAAAATCTATAAACATAACACACAGAGACAGATCGGAGCCAGCAAACTATAGACCGATTTCAGTCATTTCAAATTTTTCAAAACTTAGAAAAGTGCATTAAGTCGAGACTGGTTAATTTTTTTGATAAGTATGCAGTCATCTCTGATAACCAGTTCGGCTATAGGTCGGGCATGGGTACCAAAGATGCTATTTCCAAACTTATAGAGTCTGTCACTGATGGCTTGGACAACAATAACAAATGTATAATAATATTTTTAGATCTTAAAAAAGCGTATGACACTGTAAGCCACAAATTGTTAGTAAAAAAATTATTTAATTATGGTATTAGAGGTAATGCTTTAAATTTATTCGAGAGTTACTTAGCAGATCGGGTGCAAAGGGTAAAAGTAGACGGTGTCCTAAGTGACCCCTTACTTCTAACCTCAAAATATGGAACCCCTCAGGGTACGACCATTTCACCCCATTTATTTTCTTGTTACATAAATGGACTTTTAAAGTCTAATTTTAGTGATAAAATCATTTCTTATGCTGATGATACAGCAGTCTTATTTAAAGGAGGCGACTGGGCCACTGTATACAAAAAAGCCAACATCGGTTTCCTAAAAATTAAAAGGTGGTTGGACAGAAATGTTCTTACTTTAAATGTCTCCAAGACAAAATACCTAACTTTTTCATGTGATGTTCGGGGCCAGCCAGGAGGAGGTGAGTCACTTATCTCTCATGACTGTACCTGCACTCTAGATTTAAATTTTAACTCCACGTGCTCTTGCACTGATATTGTTGCTAAAGATAGTTACGTGAAGTATTTGGGTGTGTTCTTAGATGAGAACCTTTCATGGAGGGTGCATGTTAACCATGTAACAAAATATCTACGCAAAACGTTATACAGTTTTAGAGTTCTGCGGCGTTTTACTGATTTAATGATTCTGCGTTCAGTTTATTTTGCATTAGTGGAGTCCATGTTAAGCTACGGTCTGATTGCTTATGGCACTGCACCTCCTTCTATTCTAGAACCCGTTGTTGTTCTCCAAAAACGAATCATAAATATTTGCCTCAACAAGCCCCTTCGTTTTCCGTCACATCTATGCTTTCAAAAATTTTCTGTATTGCCTCTTCAATCATTATTTAGGAAAATTGTTTTACTTCACACCTTTTCAGCTAACAAAGTACGCTATCAGCACCAATATTCTACCAGGTCATCGTCCAAAATTACCTTTTTAAAGCCAAAATGTAACACCAAAAAAAGACAACGTTCCATTGAATATCAAGGCATTGAAGCTTTCAATGCTTTACCAGAAAATATTAAAGAAATTAAAAATTACAAATCATTCAAAAAAAATATTATTAGTTACCTTAAATTAAAAAATTAGAAAAGAGATATCTCGTCCCCCTGGGATAAAAGTAGAGTAAAGGCTTAGCTCAGAAAGACATTTTATGGATTTTTGTCTTTTACTTATATAGAAATATATAAGTATTAAGATAATATACCTATATATGGTTACGATGATATATATATGTGTGGTGTATGGTGTATGTGTTTATGTATGTATATGATTATGATAATATATATATTGTGATCCATATCTATGGATTCATGTTGTATGGTACATACATTATCTGCACTATCATATTGTATTGTTGTGACTGTAGTGTTGGAATCACAGACCACTGCTGCAAAAGGTAGGAGGTGTGTTATTAAATATGTGAAATATGTAAATGTAACAATAGCTTTTAAATATATGTAATAGTATGAATTGTCTAATATTTTTATAGAAGGCTCGGTTGTTAACATATTTTTTGTATAATTTTATTTATTTATTTATTTTATTTATTTATGTATTTATTTTTTTTATCATATCACAGAGCAGGAAAGAGACGGAGTCCCCACTCTAGCACTTTGCTATGGGGGGCTCTCATTCCTTTCAATTATTTGGTATTGTTTTGTTATTATTTTCCTCATATTGCATTATTCAAGGTTAATGTTTGCACTTTGTGCACATTGATTGCACTTTGTAACATGTGTTATGTTAAGATGTATTTGGGAATGGAAATATATTATTATTATTATTATTATTATTATAAAAAAATAGACTGCCAATTGGTGTGGCACATAGCTTCCTCGCATCCTATCACGTACTTTATTGATTTTATACTTTTACAAGTCATTATTGCCTAATTTCTTTAATTATTTCCCCGTTTTTTTTTTAATCTGTCAAAATTTTTTGGGTATTTTTACGTAAATTAAAGTATCAATTTAGCAAAAGTTAAAGAGCGCAGACGGTTTAAATTAATCCAGGGCTATCTGCGGGCTACTTTCGATATAAACTATAAAAGTTTCATACAAATCAGATAAGTACTTTTGAAGCTATAGGATTAAATAAATGTATGTTTGTGAGCTTGTGGAAGAGAAACAAATGAGCGTAGAAAGTTAAAACTTTTATGGGACCAACAATGGGCTACTCATGACCTACTACCCAAATTTCATTAAAATCGGACGTGTAGCTTTTAAGATACGTTGGTTCGCAAAAATTTAACGACAAACTGACAGACAGACACGGAACTAAAAATGATCCCTGATGTCTGAAACGGATTTCTGTCATGGAATTTTTGAAATCGGAGACCAAAAAATGTTTCGTTTTTCAGAACGATCACATGCCTTCCGAGCAAAAATTAATATTGCTTTGTAATTTTTCGAACAGTTTGCCTTTATTATTTTAAAATTAGCCTATTTAATTATATTTTTAATAAAACTATTAAGTATCCCAAATAATTACAGGATTCGATTTGTTTGTTTTGTGCTATGTTCAGGACATGACGACTGTTTAAGTGATTGTCTATTGATAGGTGGCAGGACAGTTGTCTCTGTGTTTCTGTTCTACTTGAGTTGTGATTTGGGTTTAGAATCTGTTGAACGATTCATCATTCAATGTCACGTTTCCACCTCTATCAGGGGAGTTTGAACCTTGTGAAATAATTACCCTTAACGTTCCCTGTAAAGTCTCCCCTCATGGCCACTTGTTTACCAAAAATAAAATATCAGATGAATTTTCAAACGTTTTTGTATTTTTCTACAGTTTAACTGTCAGTTAACGTAAATGAAGACCATCTCTATTTTTTCGCAACGGTGACTGCTTTTTTCTCCTCGTCATCTTTTTGTTTTCACGTACCATAAATTTTAAAGGGTTAGTTGTAAATGTCATTTTTAAAACCTGGACTACCGTTTCAGCTTTATTCCCTTTGCTAAATATTGTCATGTTTCGAGTCGTATTTTCTGTTCTAGAAACTATTATTGCTACTGCGGAAATGCTGGACACATTTGTAGTCCAATTTATTTGGTGTATACTCAGCACATCTCATTTTTGCTTCCGAGCTTACCAAAGGTAACGGAAGCTATGTGATCGTTCTGAAGAACGAAAACTTTTTAGGTCTCCGATTTCAAAAATTCCAAGACAGAAATCCGTTTCAGACATCAGGGAATATTTTTGGTTCGTGTCCGTCTGTCGGTCTGTGTGTCGCTCAATTATTGCGAACCAACATATCTTAAAAACTACAAGTCCGATTTTAATGAAATTTGGATGGTTGTCACAATTAGCCCATTGTTGGTCCCATATAAGTTTCAACCTTCTGCGCTCGTTTGTTTCTCTTCCAACTGGGCACAAACATACATTTATTTAGATCTATAGCTTCAAATGTAGGTACTTGTCTGATTTGTATAAAACTTTTATAGTTTATCGAAAGTAGCCCACAGATTAATTTGAACCGTCTGGACTCTTTAACTTTTTTGCTAAATTGGAACTTTAATTTATGTAAAAAATCCAAATAATTTTGCCGGATTAATACAAACGGGGGGAACAATCAAACAAATTAGACAATAATGACTTTTAAAAGTATGAAATCAATAATGTAGGTATGTGATAGGATGCGAGGAAGCTATGTGCCACACCAAATGGCAGTCTATTTTAAATCGGAACTTTTTGCTTATACTTTTTACTTGCATGTATTTACACGTTTTTATGGCCCTTTAACTTCAAGAAAATAGTTTCTTTATAATAAATTTCTTATAATTATGTTCTTTATTAGAATACGTTGTCTCCGATAATCTCCGTAGGTCCTTTTAACCTCTCCATTCGGTATGTCCGTTTGTCTGTCACAACTTTAACTTTATAACGGCCTTTTTGACCTAAATAAATTTAAATTAAGTTTTTGTTTGGCTTAATATTGTGTCGGATGTGTTAGCTCGTGGCTATCGGCATATAAAATTAGTTTAATTTTAATTTTCCTATCAATTTAGAATAATTCATTACCCTGTTTTAATAAACTATATTTTTATTGTTAATTAGTCATTATGTTTGAACACAATTACTTAATAATTATACTTTAGAAATACAATTAACGGTAGTAATTATATTTTACTGACTAATCAATTAAATATAACGTTTGACAATTTAAATTGTCCAGTTTATTTAAGGCTAGAGGAATGAGTTCGGGACAGAAGTTAGATTTTTAACTTGATATTTACGTAATCATCTCATTTTTATTTGTTTTAATTATGCTTTATGTTTCAAAAAAGTAATTATAGGTATTTATAATATGTAAATCTAGAAAATGAGTATTGGATTTTAATTTTTTTATTCTTGTTTCAGGTAATTTTACCAGGTCTATAGGACACATTTTTGCTCTTTAAAATGGTATGGTTTTATTTTTTTACGTTTATCTATTCAAATTTGATAAATAATTATTGAAATGTTTTTTACGCCATTACAATACTTTCTCTTTATATTTACTACGTATGTGAGAAAGTTAAAATCTAATTTGTTAACAATTAAACATTTTAATTTATTTTTAATTAAACATCTAAATTTTTATTATTGATTAAATTATATTAGAACATCCGTTTAAGCTGATTTCCAATAAGTAATTATCATTTTATTAATTAAATATTGAATATCTTATTTTCATAATTTATAAAAATCTAATTAATAATGAAATGAAATCGAAATAATACTAATAAATAGTTCCAAAATGGTTTTAAGCAAAACTTAATCATCACTTCTCACCTACCAAATTTTTATAGCTTCCCAAAAATATGTGGTCGAATTTTGATAAATTTCATGAAAACCCTAAAGCAATGCTCTCCCCCACATTTCAGTTTTATATAATAACTTGTTCTATTTCTCATTGCTGATGAAGTTGAGCAAAACCACTCTGGTATGATTATGCTCTGAGGCCTAAAAAGTAGGCTTTTCTAAAATGTTAACTTTCCAGGAAGATGGTTCAGGTTTATGGTTTTAACTACTACCCCTTAAATCCCCCCCCCCCCCCAAGCAGATAAAAATTATGATATAAATAAATATTAAATCATGATAACTAATTTATTTCCAATTTTCAAGGTTCTAGATTACATCGTTCTAAAAATATAGAAATCTAACAAAGTTCAAAATAATATCGGCCATCTTGAATTATAATAGCAGCTCCTCAATAAATATCACCAAAGAAAACTTCTTAACACGTTTGATTCTAGGTTCTATACTGTCTTTACTTTACTCTATGGCTCTACAGCCCTTGAAGGGCCTTGGCCTCCTTAATGACTTCTGCCCATTCTACTCTGTCCTGGGCTTTCCTCCGCCACCCTCAGACTCCCATGCGCCTCCTTCCTTGGTCTACCTCTGTTTCTCCTCCCTTCAGGTCTTCCTTTATATACTTTTTTACCGGGTTTTCCTTATTCATATGTTCTACATGCCCCAACCATCGAAGCCTACTTTTTTTTAATTTCTGTGACAAGATCTTGTTCATTATAAAGAGTCCAGAGCTCTGCATTTGTTCTAATTCTCCACTCTCCGTTGTCATTCACGTCTCCAAAGATCTTACGTAATATTTTTCTCTCTCATACTTCTATTCTCTTTTCATCTGCTTTGGTTAGGGTCCATGTTTCAGACCCGTACATTACCACTGGTCGAATTATCACTCGATAAATTCTGGTCTTCAGCTTTCTGGACAACAGAGACGATCGAAGCAACGGCAACAGAGCGTAATAACATCGGTTGGCTGCCGACATTCTTTCTATTAACTCTGTTTGAGTTTCGTTTCTTTTAGTTATCACTGAACCTAAATATTTAAATTCAGCAACCTGCTCAAAATTATAATTTTCTGTGACTAAGCTTGTCCTGTTTGCCGGTTGTCTGAGATCTTTACTGGTTATCATATATTTAGTTTAATTTTCATTGACCTGCAGACCCATCTTCTTACCTTCTCTCTCCATTTTCTGAAAGCCTTCAGAGACAAATCGCTGACTTCTGCCGATTAAAGCCACATCGTCGCCATACGCAAGGTAGTGGAGTTTTCTATTAAAGATTGGCCCTCTTCGGTTGATCTCAATTTTTCTCGTAACCTTTTCTAAGGCCACGTTGAAAAGCAATGTTGATAGTATATCCCCTTGTCTGAGCCCACTTATAACTTCAAAGGGGTCTGAGACCAA
This sequence comes from Gerris lacustris, assembly GCA_951217055.1. Taxonomy (NCBI): domain Eukaryota; kingdom Metazoa; phylum Arthropoda; class Insecta; order Hemiptera; family Gerridae; genus Gerris; species Gerris lacustris. The sequence continues at coordinate 49,789,860 of OX578276.1, forward strand.
TCCTTGCACTTTGACTTTAGATTTAGTTTTCCTCAAGGTCATCTTTACCAGGCTAACAAGCTTCTTTGGAATTCCTACCTCTAGCATTGCAGTGTATAGCCGAGGCCGCGAAACACTATCATAGGCTTGTTTGAATTCAATAAACAGTAGGTGTCGCGTGATATTGTGCTCATAACACTTCTCCATAATTGTTCTCAACAAAAATATGTGGTCCGATGTGGATCTACCTCTCCTAAATCCGCATTGATAGTCTCCCAGTGCACTTTCCACAAAGGGCTTTAACCTATGGATGCTACTATTTTTGTGAATACTTTTTAGGTCACATTAAGTAGTGAAATTCCTCTAAAGTTTCCGCAGACGGGTTCTATACTGTCCTAGGTATAATTATGCATAGGTGGCACTTTATTTATACACCAAAATTACATAAGAAAGTACGCTATCTTTAATTAAAATGGTGGGTAGAGGGATCTACTATTTTAATTTTTAATCTAATAGTTTCATTTTATGTTTAGTGGAATACCAATAAAGGCAGTACTATATCAAGTTTGACTATTCTAGCATTTTCGATTTTAAATATTTAGACATGAATATTTGAGTAAGGGGTCTTGGTTACCAAACATGTTTACGTCTGCCATTTTGAATTGAAATGTCATATTATCAAATCCCTTTATATAACATACTTATGTCATAAGAAGTAACTTATTTTCAAATTTCAAGATTCTAGACCAAATTGTTTAGGAGATATGGTAACCATAAAAAGTTACAGAAAATGTCTGATTAAAAATATTCTTAATGACTAATTGCTGATATCTGGGATTGATTATAGGTAGCATTTGGCCCTAAAAGTAGCACACAAATAACTGCCATCTTGAGTGAGTGTTAAGAAATGAAACAGTACTAGTATTTTTATTAGGAGATGACAAATATGTATGAAAAAGTATTTGTTGTAAATCATTGTTGTCAATGTGTTGGTATACATAACAACCATGTTGTACCGTGCCATTATTTATTTATTTTTGAGTCATTTTATAAAATAATTTTTATTGTGTTTAAATAAATACGTGTTATAAGAAATAACGTTGGAAAATCAATACCTACAATGTATCGCTGGTAATATCAATTTCATGTCGCTGCAGTTAAAATTGTGTTATATTATCTTCAGCAACTAAAAGTTTGATACTGTCTTTCTATTATTTATTGGATTCTCTTTGTCGGGTGATAGTTAGTTCGCAAGTCAATAGAAATAAAGGTGGACAATCGAATCAGGTGTTTAAAAGTTTGAAACCGTATTGCATTATGTTTCCTCTGTTGGATAGAATAACTTGAAAACTGTACAGTAATCACAATAAAGCAATATTACCTCTATTCCAGTATAAACTTATTGAATTCTTGCAAGACAATTTCGAAAAGTTATTGAATCAATTTTGTCATTTTATGACAAAGTTGTTCTTCTGGATGTTTCGAGAGATATTAATTTGGGATACAGTTTCTCAACTAGTATACACAGTTTTTTGTTTTTTTTATTGAACTGTAAATGGGTTTGACCATTCTATAAAAATATATAAATATAAATTTGAGCAATAAATATATTCTAAGTTAAGTAAAATATATTGAGGGTTATTTAGAAAATGTCTTAAGCCCTAAACTTAAAGGTAGAGATGTGGTAGATATATTTGACTCTATGAAGGATAGGCTGGGAGCTGAATGTCGGATTTAAGGGTTTATACGTTCCACAGGTTGGAAAAGCTTCTCTAGGGGGACCAGGAATAAGATGAACGGATCTTGGAATAGTCGGAGGAAAAGGATTTAGAGCTTTTGAGCGAGTACGAGTGTTACGTGTCTTGGTAAACCTGCTGCTTCCAGTGTTTTTACCCTTTAGGACAAAGGCACAGTTGGTAAGCCTGTCCGGGGAGCGGTAGCGGGTCATTAGGAAGAAAAAGCCGCATCCAGTGTGTACAGACTGAAACCTTGAACGGAGGCTTCTTTTCTGGGTATTACAGCACGTGGTCTAACCCTTTATACTTTACTCGCAGGCACGTTTAATTCTGCCTGATTCTATGCCGCAATACATGGCTAGGTTTGCTTTCTGAAAACGTAAATAACTCTAACCCTCTTTTACTTAATTTTTCATTCCCAAATATTGTAGTGTTCGTGAGGGTTTCAAATAAATGAAGCTAGGTATTTAACCTAAAAGCCTTGAAGAAATTCTCCAATTGCTATTATCAAAACAAAGCTTAAAAAAATGTTTCATTTTGAAATACTTTATAAAAAGATTAAAAATAGTTAAATAAACTTTACAACTATAAAGATTCATAAACACTCAGCTTTAACAAAATCTATTTGTGGAAAATATGGATGAGAAAATCGGATATTATTATGATGACACGAATTAATTGCGAAGATGTGTGTGTATTATTATACTATATGTATGAATTGCATACATACATATAGTATATGTTCAGAAAACTCTTACCCCGAGGTGAAATTGAGAAGGGTGCTACTCCCAAAAGACTTAAAAAAATGTGAAAACAAATATGTTTCTCGAACACGGTTTCGACGATTTTCATGAAAATTATTCTAAAATATAGTCAATATTAATATAAGAAGCTAACCTTATAAGTAGTTTTCCCGGAAAAAACTCTAGTTTTCAAGATATTGATGAAATTAAATCTAACTTTCCTAATAATTGAAAAGAATTGTAATTTACTACCTGTTTAACACTTTTTAAATACATTTAAAAATAAATTGAAATGCAAATATATGAGAATGTGTTGTTCGAGTCTGCGCACAGATAATCAGTTTTTATGTTTAGATTTTATTTAATACTGAGTTTAATGAAACATGTTTTTGTTACTCATCTAATCGTGTGCTCCTCGTTGTAAAAAAGCCTAACTTCCAGGATTCGATCACCCCAGATATGTGCGTTGAGACCTTTGATTTCAGGTGGAGTTGCAAATATGCTAAGTACTCTGGTCCTCTTTTTCCATTGTTCTATTCGATTATTTTAGAAATAATTAACTCTTTATCATGTTATCAATGCTATGTTACCTTATCAACATACATGATGGATATCATTTAGACATTTTACCTGCTAATTATGTAAATTTATATGAGCTTGATTAAAGCGAGAGCAAGCAATTCCAGTAAAGTATCCAACATTGGTTTAGTGATCTTGAATAATTCAGGACTTTAGTGTTAAGTAACTCGAGCCAAACCTATTAATAGTAAATTGCTTTGATCAAATTCTCCATCAATTTTACTTCATTTTGTTCGTTGATATAAGTTGCTGTGGTTTTTTCCTCTTTTTAAATTGTTTAAATAATTAATTTAAAATTTAGAATTTTAGATGTTTTTAATTTAGATACATTTTTTTAACATAAATATATTTTCGCATTTTGAAATAATTTACTTTACTACTGCGCAGCGCATGTAATCGTTACGGATTGTTTTCTGTTGTCGACTCTTTTTAAATGATTGTAATGAATAGAATATACTTATATTTATTGTAAGGTTGATAGAAGATTATACTAGTCTTTAATCTTACAGAAAAATGTGGAATTGTTTAAAATATAATATTTGATTTAAGTTGTACCCTTTTTACTACGTTTTTATTAGCTTGCATTCTTGTTTGTTTGTTTGTTTGTCCGGTACAAATCTGGCAATCGATTTCTAACTAACTTCCCTAATAGATAGACATTTGAAACTTTTAGCATAGCTCAGAACACGATGACAATGCATTATTTTAATACTTTTAGCCATCTTTCAGCAGAATTTAATTAGTTTTCAGCACATTATGCTGTGCGAAAAGTTAGTTCGGAAAAATTCGGCAAGTTATTTTATTTGTTTTGCCATATCCAATATTTACGCAATCTTCATTTTGACGGGTCTCAAATTTGTGATAGATTAACATTGAATGACTGCAAAACAGGAAATATCGATTATATTATTTCAAATATATCGATGGCATGCTTTAGATTTGGTGTTGGGGAGATCCGTTGTACAAAGATTTATCCTTTTATTGTGTCATATGTCAAGATATGACATTGAAAATTTATTAGTTTTAACATAGTTTTTCTTAACTTGTTCGTTTTGACTTGTTCATGATAAAATAAAATAAGTTTAGTTGTTGTTTGAAAGCCAAAAGAATTAGTTTATTCTTATTATATAGTTAAAAGTTTGTCAGAGTACGACAAATGGTAGCAGAGGAAATCGATCAGGACAAATGGTAGCAGAGGAATACGATCAGGACAAATGGTAGCAGAGGAATACGATCAGGACAAATTTAGCAGAGAAAAAAAAAAACGATCAGTGAATGTTAGTTTGGTAAATGACAGTTAACAATTTTGAAAGTTTAGTGAATGACAGTTTAAATTTGGAAAATAAATAAATAAATAAAATAAAAAATTAAAATTAAATTAAATTTCTAATTGTGCAACAAAACGTTTAAAGTGAAAATTGAAACAAAAATTTAGCAGAACAGTTAATCACTGGACATCATCTTCAAAACTTCCATCAAAGAAGATTAGCCGTTTCGAAATCATAAGTATAAATTTATCACAAACTTAAATAGTCGCTTAAGTCTTCGTTTTCCCTTCGTTTCCTTTCATATATTAACTGGGAATAGTGAATTTAGTATGGCAAATAATATTCGTAGAGCTTTAGGACCAGTTAAGAGTAGATTAGAAAATCATATAGATATAGCTAGATTATGGTTGGAAGGAAATAGGGAAGATAAAACAGTAGATGAGGCTAAAAATCTTTTAGGAAAGATAGTAAAACACACAGAAACATTTATTACTTTAGTTAAGGATCTTGATACAGCTTCTCAAATAAATTCAGAAGAAACAGAAAAATTTGGAAATGATGTAGAGGGCTATATGGAGTTAAAGTTAGACAGTATTGACTTAACAGTAGAATTAACTAATCTAATTGAATCTAGGGAAAGAGGAAATGTCATTCCAAATAGAAATTCAAATAATAATAATAATAATACCGCACCAACTAAGTTGCCAAAAATATTAAAGAAGACGGAAAAGGAGGAGGAAATAGTAGCGGTAGTTTCACCTGAAAATAGAAAAATTAACTCTAAAGATTCTATTGAGAAAGAGATTGAGTGTAAAGTTTCTATGCAAACTGCCACAGTAAATTTACCTAGTTGTGAGAATGATTGCACAGCTAACACACATGTATTGTTAGATAGTGGTGGTCAGGGAGGTTGCATGACAGAACAAGCAGCTAAAACTCTTGGACTGTCATACTTACGAGAAGAATATCTCTCTGTCTGTTTGTTTGATTCGTCAAAACCAAAAAATATAAAATCATATGTTGTCAAATTTCAAATTAAATTAGTTGATGGCTCTTACTCTCTAATATATTATGCAAACGTAGTACCTAGTATAGTAGAAAATTCAGCATTTACAGAATTAGATGGAATAAAATTTAATTATAAATATCCGACATTCACTGACAATCCAGATTTAGTTAGCTATGATCCTAAAATTGGATTATTAATTGGAAATTATTATTATTTTAAATTTTTAAATTTAGAAAAATTTGAAATTAAAGAAGGGTTATTTTTAATTAATTCTAAATTTGGATGGGTATTATCGGGAAGAAATCAAGAACGTACCAGGAATATTCAGTTTCTCTTTTTATATGTAAAAAAAAAAAAAAAAAAAAAAAAAAAAAAGCCGTATTAAATTTACGTCCCTTGTTTTATGTGGCGGAAAACGAGGGAAAACGATTACGCCAGCACAATTTTTAAGTTTTAGCGGAGGAAGAGTTGAAATTGGACCGGAAACTACGGAAAACTTGGGAAAAAGAACATTACGTGAAGAATTTTGAAAAAATTGGAGGGTCGAGTACCTGCCCAAGCAGGAACCGAATTCAAAACTTTTACCTTGTACCTATCAGCGAAAAATGAACTAGTTCCTAGACAAAATTGGAAACTTGGAAAAATATAAAGGCAAAATTCAAGTCAGGATGCGTCACTGCGCACTCAGCAGAAGTAAGGACTGAGGCCTCGACCATCACAAGACCGATTTGCCGTCTCTTTCCTTTAGAGGTGATATGAACAAGAGGCAGCATCCCTTCCCAGTAAGAAAAAGGATCATTTGGTGGCGGAGTGTGTCATATGTCAAGATATGACATTGAAAATTTATTAGTTTTAACATAGTTTTTCTTAACTTGTTCGTTTTGACTTGTTCATGATAAAATAAAATAAGTTTAGTTGTTGTTTGAAAGCCAAAAGAATTAGTTTATTCTTATTATATAGTTAAAAGTTTGTCAGAGTACGACAAATTTATAGGTTTAAGATCAGCTCTCTGGATGGTTGTCATTGTCATTTATGTGAAGTAAATAAATTCGGAACTATTTTTTTTTCACTAACATTACATATTATATAACAATAACAATTATATTATCAACATTACATACGATTCAACAGAAAATTTAAAAACATAGTATATAAAAAGTTCTTTTTATCTTGAAATTTTAATCTTTTATGTTAGTTTTGGATCCTTTTAGGGTAATAAAATCGTACTTAGATTTTTACTTTCCTTGGCAACGTTTCGGCATTCCCTGCCATTATCAAGCCTTCTCTTTGGCTATTGTAAGGATCGTTAGTAAAACATGAAGATAAAATTATTTGAAAAAACAAACAATAATTATGTCTCAACAAAAACAACAACACAGCAATGTCACCTCCCACATCCCCTCTTCTGGGACTTTCAAAACTCCTCGAAGAGTCTCTTAGCTGGCTGGCGAACTCTGGTACTTCTACGAAGTTCCGTCGGTCATATTGTGGTATCAGATTGATTCTCCTTCACGTTGTTCGATGGATACGCCATAGTGGAGTGGTACAGTTGTGGCGCGGGGAAGTTTCGTGATGCACCGCGCTTAGCAGCTGGGATCAGCATTATGTTCGTTGCGCTGGACTATCCCCTGTGACGTCTGCACAAGTAACTTTTCGGTACGGCTGGCTTTTTGATGACAGTTCCATACCTTCTTAAGTCTGCCGGCTTTTCTGCACTGCCTTCTCGAGCGTCAAGTCGGCATCCAACTGCAGTGCTTCAGACAAACTTACATTTCGGAGTCCGACAACTAGCCGGTCTCGAATAAGTTCTTCCTCCAGACAACCGTAATTGCAACTTTTTGCTAGTCGGTAGAGATCTTCTCTAAGAGTTTCTACCGGTTCGCCCTCAGCTTGCACCCGTTTATTGAATTTAACTCGTTCATAAATAATATTGCGTTTACCCGAAAAGAAAGCGTTGAATTTTCCAAATACTTCGCGGAACAAAATAAAATAAATCAATAAAATAAAATAAATCAATGTGTTAATTTGGCGTTCTTCACTCTGATCTACGAGTCCCGAGCAAGAACGATAACGGTTAAATCGACAACTCCAAAAAAGAAGAAGAAGTGGGCCACTTCTCTGCTTGAAACGAAAACATAGGAGGCGCGCTCATACCCGGATTATCGTTATTCAATACTGTAAGATTCTCGTTTGATTCTACTATATTTCCATGTACACTCACGGCTCTATATCGTTTTAGAACACCGCTGCCACCATGTTTCAGTATTCGATAACTTACTTTATTGACACAAGACTTGACTATGTCAATGTCACAACAATACAACAATATCACCTTCCACAGACTATATCTGGTCTGAACATAATATTAAAGTTGTCCATGTTCTAAAGCCGAATAAATTATAGCATAGATATTTTAAAATTCTTTGAATAATAATTTCCCGACTATATTATCAAATCTATCCTTAGTTTTTCTTAAAGATTTCAAGTTTTTTTCCTCCTTGAAGTAGACAATATTAATAATTTTGACGGTATATTTGTCTTAGTCTTTCAAGGCCCTGTTTCCTTATTATATCATATTTTTACATTCTTAAATCTCTTCTTTCTCGGTGTTTTTAGCTCAAAGAAAAATTGAATTGTCTGTCCCTGGGAAGAAAGGAAAGGAGATTCCTTAGTAGGCAAGGTAATATGATAAATGAGGTTTCAAGGAAAACCTGCGGAAAACTTTTTTCTTTGCGTTTATTTTTTATTCTCTTATTTTTCTTCACTTCACACCTCGCTTGATTTCGTCTCCGTATGAGGACTGTCTAGGAAATATTTATGACTTATATCCTGTCAAGTGTGAAGGAAGGAATAGAAATAAGATGAGTGTCTACTTTTCTACTTCTTTTCCCTTTTTTTCCTCTTGCTTCATCATTTATTTTCTTGTTATTTTATCTTCCGCACGCGTATTTGTGGACGAGAATAGTAGGAATAATTTATTGAGCTTCTTTTCTTCCTGATGTTTTGTGTATAAAATGGATAAAAATGTGAACATTAGATCTTTATCAGACAAGAGATTATCTCTTGATAAATTATTTTAACACGTTTTACAAGAAGAAGATTTAAAACAGTTTGTGATGGTTTCGTAACGTGGCATAGAGGGAGAAAAGAAAAATGGTAGCCTTTTAATATATTGGTTTGAAATATGTAGGTAATTTCAGACAAAGCAAATCGGATTTTACTTTCCCTCCTTAATCTCTCTTTACTTCTCTCTTTAAGATTATCTTAATCTGCACGCTGATCTTATTACTAGGCAGAATACCGCGAACAATTTCCTAATTTATAAATCTATCGGGGTCATTCAAAAACTATAAAGTACAAATCAACATTTACTACGATGATTAAATATTTTAGATTTTTAACAAGCTAGGCGTTTTCAAGAGTAGTGTTGAATCCGTATTCAACACGTTTTCAATACACCAATCAGCTGATAAAATATCAATCCGAACATGAGACTAACAACTCAGACAACTTTCTCAATCTTGGTCACAGATCGCAGAAACTTTTTGTTTTCGATTGCAACAAAATCAGATTTATTTTCATCAATATCTCGGAAACTATATTTTTCCCGGGAAAACAGCTGATATCGTTAGATTCATATTTAAATGGACCACATTTTAACAGTTTTTCAACATCATGGGGACCGTTCGAAAAATGATTTCTTTTTCACGTTTTTACTTGGTTTTTGGGGGGTAGCGTCCCCAAATTTGAAGCTAAGAATAATTTCTCGATTTCGCCTCGGGGTATGATTTTTTTGAACATGTGCGCCAAATTTTGTAAAAATTGGCCCAGTAGTATAGTCTCTCACGTATATGCACAGCCATTTTTTACAAACCACTATTTTTGACTCAGGGGTCCTCGAAACGTGTAAATCCATCGAAACCGAATTTTTTCGCCATCGCAATACTTTCTCTTTATATCAGAAAGTAAAAACAACAACTTTTTCTAGGAGTTAGGTAAAGGTTATAAATAATTTTGTAACCTTCACCTTTTGTAACAAGGTTTTTTATGCTTGTTTTTAAGAGTTTTAAACAGAGGTATCCAACTCCAGTATTCTAGAGGTGTAAGACCACTAGCGCTGGTCGGGCAGATGGCGGTTAAATTGTAAACTACCTATGATCTTTTGACATTCCTCGAATTCTAAAATATAACCAAATACTGGTTGTCAGATATTTCTACTATTTTGTAAATAAACGAAATAAAAATCAACCAGCCTCGGTGGCTGTGTGAGATGCGCGATTGCTCCGAATTCGAAAGTTTCCGGGTTTGAATCTAGTAAACTGACAAATTAATTTATAAATTTATTTCTTTGAATTAAGAAACTCAAAATATTTTAAATGGTATAAAAGATTTAGTTACAATATTAACCGCCAAATTCCCGTGGAGCGCTAGTAGTCTAACATAGGTAGATAAAGAGGGGAGTTGGAAATCTTTCCGTTTAAGGATTCTATGATCGCTGGTTTTAAAAAACAAATCCAAAAATGACAAATAGAGGTTATGTTTTTTGGTTGGGTTGAGGGTGTTTTGACAGATTTGACGTCTATTGACAGATTTCTAGAGAAACACGCTAGGGGCGCTAACACCCACACTCTGCGCATGTCAGGATCAAGTTCAGAGGTTTCCATGAAACTCGATCCAGATACGATTACAGAATTAAGTGAATCGTATCTGGATCTAAATCGTATTCAATCCGTATTATAACTAGGTTTCCATGGACACTGGATCCAAAAACTATATTCAATCTGTATTTATATTAAACATTATGGAAACCTAGTAATTATATTTTCCTACGTCTTCCCTGACCAAACTTTATTCAAGACTCCAATTACAAATTTAGTTAAATACAAACTTAAATAGAACATAAACCCAGAATTAATTTCCTACATAGTAATTACTTGTTGTTTTTTTTATCGTTGTTTAAATGCATACAAGTTAAAATTATCGATGATGATAACAAAATAACTTAATATTTTGTTGTAATATAATATTTCTTTTGAAATATTCCAATTTGCTTTCACATGCCTGATTTAAAACTGTTGCAGATAACTAAAATTTAATAGCTAGTCTTAAAATAGTTGAATAGAGCCAAGAAAAATTTGAATAAACTATAATAATTTTAAAAGAACAGATTTATTGAATTTCTTGGCTATAAAATCTGTACATTAGAATTAAATTATTGTGTCACATTTTAGCAATTACAGGACAGCTATTTCTTTAACAAATTTTTACAATAATTACCTCTATATTTACTAACAATTGAGTCACTAGAATTTACCATAATTACTTGCCAGTGAAATGAAGTACACACCACAAAAAGTCAGTTATATAAATAAAATTTGACTTACAATAATTTACCTCTTGACTGCAGAAATAAATCATGTGAAAGCCACAAGTAAAATGATACTGAGCCACAATTGTCTCCCTATTTTATCAAACTTATATAGATCACCATATAAAATGGATTTATATGAATAACGTGCTTACAAATTCGACTTAACCCTTTTATAAACCACAAAAAAGGTGAATAAACCGTAAAAATTTGGCTTTCTGCATTATAAAACCTCCATAGATTACTAAAAGAACAGATATATTAAATAAGTTGGCTTTGTAGTAAAATGATATATCAGCAGTATATTTATTTAAATGTGTGGTTTGCCGGGGTTAGAGGAAGAAGAAATTTTTATATAATTTTCTTAATGTCCCTAGTTGTATTCTGCGTTTTCGAGTCCATATATCACATCCTTGTTTCTTTATTATTCCAGTTAGAGTTTCTGTGGATTTGTGTTTTTTTACCAACCTCATATTGCATCCGACTCCACTTATTTATTTTTTCCTGAATTATTCATATTTTCTTCCGAATTTTACCACCATTTTCTTTACGGTCAGATAGAAACCTTATGACGGATTTAATCTTGAAATAAAAAGCTGTATAAATCTTTATTGGTTTATACAGCTTTTAAAGGAAGAAGAAGAAACATTTTTTGTGTCCTTTTTTTTCTTTGTTGTTGTAGTAAACTTTCACTGCCTTATTTTAACAAAAATGTTATAGTACTTCCTAAAAACTCTACTAAAAATATACAATAAGTTTCGTCTTTTACTCTTTTTCAATACATATAATTGTGTGGGTGTTTTCTTATTCTCATTAAGTTTATTAGAGTTGTACCAAAATAATAAATAAAATAAATAGGTCAAGTGTGTGCTAGTAAGACCACAGCGAGGGTCCGTAGGCCACACTATATAGTGTTTAACTGTAAAGTGTATAAACAGTGTTTTTTTAAAATGCTAAAAAGCTTACTTTGAACAATTCTAAGGGTCTAATATTCTCAAAACACATTCTGATAAAGTATTTTATTGCCACTGAACCGGACTACAACCATATAAATACATTGAAAAGACTATAATTATAAAAAAAAAACGTATTTGTCAATAAAATATAAAATAATATTTTTTTCGAAATTTCCAAAAAGTGGTATCTTTACTTTTGGTCGAAGAATGTTCAGGAATTTTTTCAGATTTTTAGCACTTCACATAAGCGAGATAAAGGGGGGGGGGGGGACACGTTTCACACCCACTTCAAACTTGCCTACGCTCACCCTATCAGTTATAACCAAAGAATTATATATTTTTGTAATCAGCTTGACGTACCCTTTCATATGATACCCCTCACGGTGTCGAAACAAAATAAAAAAATTTTTACCCTTAAGTTTTTTTTCCTGTTTTTTTTTTTTTGATTTTTTTTTTTTTTAATCGCTATATTTTTAAAATATTTGGGCAGGTACAGGACACATACATGCCAAATTTCAAAGTGATCGGACGAAAGGTGTAGCCGTGAGAGCACGCGAGAGGACGGACGGACAGACACACGCAGGAAAATATAAGGGTCCTTGGTTTTGCCTAAGGACCCTAATTATCCAATAAAAGTTTTGATCCGTTAAGTACAATACATTTAAATGTTTAAATGCTTTTGTTTGGATAAATTGCCCTTACTTTTGAGGATAAATTGATATAGAGCTTTATTGTAGACTTTAAAGAATTTAAACACATTTAAACACAGCACTTTAAACAATGCGATTTTTAATGGTTTAGTTAGTTAAGTGCGGCTATTTAAATGAATAATTTTTCTTTTAATTGAAATATATAATGTATAAATATATAATGCTAATATTCCATGTATATAATGTAATATGTAATGTTATTGTAAAATAAATTATCTTTACAAAAAAAAAATCTAGTTTCGTTTTTCGCACTCAAAAACTCTGCAACATTGTAGAGTTCTCAAATACCATTTTCTTGCTTTCTATTATAAAATTCTAAAATGTTATATACTTTTTTCGATTTTCAGACGATCATGTTCACTAAATTTTTATTGTTTTCCAAATTTTCAAAATGCCTAATTTTTTCTTGCCTATCAATAAGTCAGTCAGTGTTAATTATAATACAAATACTATTTTTTTAAATAAACATTTAAAAAATCAACCTTGTTTAAAATGATCACTTTCCTGTTTTTATTTAAAAATGAATCCTTTGGACAATGTTAATATAATCCTTTGCTGAAAGATTTTATTTTAGAAATATATATGTAGATATAGAGAGAAAAAAATAATTTTAATAAAGAAACTGGTTGCCTTTTGTATTTTGTTTTATTGTCAAAGTTTTCGCTTCGATTATTCCCACCGCGTATTACTTTCTTTGTTGTCATCATTATTCATAATAATGTATTATAAGTACACTCACGTACATATATATATATATATATATATATATATATATATATATATATATATATATATATATATATATATATATATATGTATAAATGTTTATAAAGCAAACGCAGTAAATGACGAGTTATGATTTACTTTAAATATTTTTCTCTTGTATATATATGATATATTTTATGTATAATTTGTTGAACTAGCTTTATTTAGTCTCTTATTTTCTATAAAACTTGTTTTCATTTGGAATATATTATAATAGTAGTAGATAATAGTACTGAAAAATCTATTGTAGTATAATAGTGTAGCACAAATACAAGCTTTTAAGTTAAATTCTATAGTATAAAAAATATGTTATATATACAAAGAAGATTATAATGTTTTAGGTATTACTTTATTATTAATATATGATATATGTGACATGTATTATACACTAAGGGGGCTCTGCTTTAACCCAAAAGGTTCTTTATTTGCTTTACATTTTTACCGGATTTCTTTATATTTTAATTAATTTAAGACTGAAAAATCGCTCTCACATATCTAATCAAAATCTTCTTACATGCACTGTGATGGTGAAAATTAAATTGCATGATATTTAATTAAAGTAATTTTTAATTATAAAGTAATCAATACACATAATAATTTATTGACGGAGCGAATCTTATTCGTCCTCTCGCCCTTTGCAATTAAATTTGTTGATTATCAATATTTTGGAAACTATATGTTTTCAGAAAAAATATTTAGATGGTTAAATTTAATTTAATCAATACCTTCAGAAACTAGATTTTTCCCGGGAATTGCCTTATAATTTAAATTCATTTAAATAATTTACACATTAGATTTTTTTTTAATTACAAATAATGTTTCGAGTATGAACATGTATTTTTTTTACAATCTCTGTTTTTAAATAGGACAAAGTTTTCTAATACGTAATTTACATAAGATTAGAGTTATCTACTGTTTCTGTTGTACTTATTTGGACGCAATTTTTCATATTATATACACCTGAGTTATTATTCTCTTGCTTGGTCAAGGCTTATATGAGTATACTTTATGTTTTAGTTCGTCCTGATAATTAAAAAAACAAAAAAAAAAAAACAGTATTAGTTTATTAAGTACTAAGTGAGGATTTATTTTGGGTCTATGTTAGGTTTAGATAGTGTGTAGTAATATTAACTGCTAGGAGACTGTACCAAGGCTCCCGTGCCTTATCTACCCTAAAGATACTTTAGTCCTATTACTCTTAGACTCTTAGCCTACGTGGCTGAGCTTTGCCCTTTGCTTACCTCTTTCATCAAACGAGATGGAGAGAGAAAAAAGGGACTTAGGTAACATAACTGCTTGGCTTTTTTTCCCATTACTAAAGTCATCAGGTACAAAAACAAACAACATTTTATCCTCTTACAAAAATTATCAAACACGTATAAAAGTTTTACTGAGTGATTAAGATTAATGACACGTTTTTACGATAAACATGTTGATGTGTGAGATGTGTTTTAAAGATTCATTAATCATATTAAAAGTAATTTTTGTATGAGAGACATGTAGTTTTTCTTAGTTCTAGGATTAAGAAGGTTGGACATTACCTTAATCGCTATCTAATGTTTCTTTTTAACGAAGAACCCATGTTACAATTAATTACTTAAGTTCATATTCATTGCATATTTTGCTTCCGAGCTTACCGGAAAGGTAACGGAAGCAATTGTGTTCACTTATGAGAACGAAAAACTTTTATGTCTCCGATTTGAAAAATTTCAAGACAGAAATCCGTTTCAGACATCAGAGAACATTTTTGGTCTCGTGTCTGTCTTTCTGTCTGTCGGTCTGTGTGTCCGCGAATCATAAAACGTGTGACCATAACTTGAGTAAATGTCGACCGATTTTGATAAAATTTGGTAGACATGTTCATTGTACCAATGCTCAGGACGAGTTTTTTGGACAACGTTATCCGTCCAAGCGTTCACGCGCAACGCTCGCGTGAACGTGAACTTCAATTTTAAAATTGGAATTTTAGGTCGGGAAAAAATCAATCTCTTATCTATTCAATAAGACAAACATTTTTTTTCAAATACATTTTGTTTTAGTAAAACCAACAGCGACACCAATATGAAGTGTTAAAGATCGCTGAAGCTATTAATAGTTTTTAAACATTAAGCAATATAACAATAATGTTAATGTTAATATAACAATAAAGTGCATGATAGGATGTGAGGAAGCTATGTGCCACACTAATTGGCTGTCTATTTTAATTACTCAATTTTAAGTTCAAACTCAGGGAGGTGACATATTTCACTCTGATAATTTTATCGTAGATAAGTTAAGTGGTTGATCTCCCTTTCATTAATGGCTTATTGTTTATCAGGACTAAAATAAAAATATCTATGAGTGTTGTTATGTTTGAAAAATTGCCACAATTTTATAGAATCAACAGATATTTTGTTGTGTGTTTAGTTCTAAAAAGAGTGGCTTAAACGTCACTGATGCACATCTTCATCAATTATACCACTACTTGTGTCGAGAATAAGAAGATAAATGGTTTACCATGATAATCTAATTTTATGCTGTTAGTGTTTAATTTGAATCTTTTTAGAATAGTGTCTTCTTTTTTTTTTACTTAATCCAATGGAAAGGTGAGAAAATGAACTTTGTAGAACTCTCTTAATTGAATAATAGAATTTTCAGCCCTTTTCTGTCAAGTGAGGTTTTATAATTTCTTTCTTTTTTTTCAGTGTGTCACATTTTGATTCCCTCGTCTTTTAACTTTGTTAGTTTATAAAATTATAGTGGAATGAGTTTTTTTGTGATGCTTGGGTAAAGTTTTAATGTCACTTCCTCTTTGACCTAACTTTAAGCCTTTAAACCTTTTTATACTGGTTTACCTTAAGGTACAATTTTTAGCTGCTTAAATAAATCCTTTAATACTTTTTTTAGTCTGATTTCTTTGAGCCATTTTTCTTTTTAACAAAATGATAATCTTTAGAGTTAAATCCTTTTCAGAAAACACGTCAGTATTAAAATAGATTTAAGAAAGATTATTATTATTTTTTATTTTTTTTAAATTTTACGAGCATCTTAGGCAAGGGTGTATCAATTATTTTATGTAGTATAGAGGTTGATCACAATATTACTTTTGATTTTATAGTTGTAATTTAGTAGTGTTTTATACTACTACTATTTCATCATTAGTGGAAATTTTTGTTGTGTATAAAAAAATGTTTGCCATGGTATTCTATAAAAATTATAAGACCAGATCTTTTGTTCGAAGAATGTTACAGTAATGCAAGATAATAGTGCCTCAAGCATTGTATTTTGTCATTATTAGTTTTATTCTGTTCGGGAGATTTAAAAAAATGATAAAAAGTTGAGTAGATTCTCTTGTGGATCATATTACTTTTGTTGTAAATTTTGTTTAAAAACTTAATAATAATAATTAACTACGAAAACCAAAACTTACTAAATAAATGGAAAAAACTGAACGATATGATTATTTATATGGGGAAGTTTAACTCGAGTAGTGTCAGATAGGTTTTTTATTTTTCCCCCTTTTTATTATAAGACATCCAACTACACACAGTTGTAGCCATGTCCCTTGTTGACCAGTTAAGATAACATACTCGTACAATCGCCAATTATTTTAAACAACTTTATTGATCAGATGTGATTATTGTAATTTTGCTTCCGAGCTTACGGAAGCTATGTGATGTTCTGAAGAACAAAACATTTTTAGGTCTCCGATTTAAAAAATGCAAAGACAGGTATCCGTTTTAGGATTCAGGGAAAATTTTTGGTCCGTGTTTGTTGGTCTGTCTGTCGCTCAATTTTTGCGAACCAACATATCTTAAAAAGTACGCGTCCCAATTTAATGAAATTTGTGTAGTAGGTCATAATTAGCATATTGTTGCACCCATATAAGTTTCAACCTTCTGCGCTCGTTTGTTTCTTTTCCAACTGGGCACAAACATACATTTATTTACAGCTATAGCTTCTAAAGTACTTATCTAATTTGTATGAAACTTTTATAGTTTATCGACAGTAACCCCGCAGATAGCCATAAAGAATAATTTGAACCGTCAGCGCTCTTTAACTTTTGCTAAATTAATACTTTAATTCATGTAAAAAATAAATTAAAAAACAAAACGGGGGAAACAATTAATCAAAATAGACAATAATGGCAAAAGCGTAAAATCAATTAAGTAAATTATAGGATGCGAGGAAGCTATGTGCTACACCAATTGGTAGTCTATTTTACATTTTACATGAATTAAAACAACAATTTAGCAAAAGTTAAAGAGCGCAGACGGTTCAAATTAATCTGGGGCTATCTGTGGGTTACTTTCGATAAACTATGAAAGTGTCATACAAATCAGATAAGTAATTTTAAAGCTATGGGTAAAAATAAATGTATGTTTTCGCATGTGGAAGAAAAACAAATGAGCGCAGAAGGTTGAAACTTACATGGGACCAACAATTAGTTTATTATGATCTACCATCCAAATTTCATTAAAATCGGAGGTGTAGTTTTTAAGATATGTTGTTTCGCAAAAATTGAGTGACTGACCGACATACAGACACGGAACTAAAAAACATTCCCTGATGTCTGAAACGGATTTCTGTCTTGGAATTTTTGAAATCGGAGACATTTGATACCTTCGGTAAGCTCGGAAGCAAAATTAAAACAATTTTGTATTATTTTTAAAAAAGGGGGAAAATTGTAATTAATTGGAAAATAATAGGTCTTAAAAGCATAAAACAATAACTTTTATGAAATAGGACGCGAGGAAGCTATATGTGCTTCACTAATTGGCCCAGTATTTATTCTAAGATTAACTTAAGATATTGAAACTCGGCACATGATGGGATCTATACAGGAAAGGAGATGTACTTTAATATTTTATTGAATGAAAGAGAAAATGTTAACCAACCGTTTAAATGGAGTAATACCTGAATGTTTTATCAAGGGGGAATCGTTTGATAAGGTTTAAAGGAAAAAACGAAGCGTCTGGAAGGTTATGAGAGTGGATGTTAGAAGCCTGATACAGACCAGGTATGTTCTTACTTGATAATTATGCAGAAACATAATTAATAAAGGGGTTTTGCAGGGAGAAGTCTTAGCACCACATCCAGACATGCTCCTTTCTACCTTACTGATTCATACCTGGCGTTTTCTCTTCCTTCCATCCCTCCTTGTATTAATTGTTCATAATTCATCTTTTCAAGTAGAAAAGGTTCTCCTTTGTTCTATTACTGAGTTTATATAAAGGGTCAAAACCCCAAGTTATTCCTTTTTAGGTATTAATAATTGCTTCTTTATCTTACTTGAAGTTTTAGTATATTTTGTATAATTAATTATTCATATTATTTTATAGGCAAATATGAAAATTCAAATTTAATATTTCAGAACCACTGCTTTGAAACTAACAATTTAAAATTTAATATTTTAGAAGGTACTTAGCCCTTTGGATCTAGTATACTACAACTTCCTCTAATTTTTATAAACTTTTCCTTGTGGTGCCTTTAGACATTCTACAAATAAACTACACTACTAAACTACTCGTTACTAGGTAACCTACTACCTATTAGAAGCTGTCTTCACTATTCTAACAACGTTTCTCACTCTTCCCCTACCGCATGCTGCCTCTACTATTAGAATTCTGTACTAAAACATCACCTTTTCATTTCTAGCTATCCAGTAAAATAATCAATTTGATCAATTTCTTCAGAATTGCCTTCACCATAATAAATATGTTCTACACATTCTACTTATTGACTAGTCACATTTCCATGTGTTGTCTATTTATGCCATCTACATACTATACATTCATACATGCATACTATACTCTATACACGCTACTATTTCCTCTTCTCTGAGTTTATAGTGTAAGCTAACCTTCCTGACACTCTTCATTTCATACTTGTTACAACTTGCTCTATTATTCCTGATTAACCTTCTATGCGTACTACAACCTTGACTTATTCCCTAAAACCCCTTATGGGAGACGTTAGGCAGATCAAAGGATGTCCACCTGACTCGATTTTGGGCAATAGGCTTTAGTTTTTTTTTTATGGTTTCCTCTGTTCTTTGATTTATTTTCAGTCGTCCTTTTCCAGGTTTTCTTTTTCATTGCGCGTTGGATTTTTACCATCAGCTATAATTTCTGTCTTGTTCCTAGATTTTTATCTCATCTCTTCATTTTTCTCGTCGGGCAAATTTGCCTTCTTCAGTCATAAATTCTTCCAGTTTTCCTTTCCTGTAGACAACCGACTGCAAGTTCAATACTCTCCAACCTCTCAGTCACTGCCACTTACAGTCACTAAAAACGACTGCTTATACTATTTAGCCATTTATCCATGTACTGTCTGTACATTCCACATTTATATACAATAATCTACTTGTGCTACTATCTCCTTTTCTATGACAGTCATAGAAAATGATTATTGTGTATAGAATCATAAAAATGGAAAGCCTCTCCACTAATAATTAAATGTTTATTTAAACAGAACTAGCTTTCGGCCTCTCGGCCATCAGGTGTATAGGTAAATTGCACCATTATTTTAGCTGAAATAAAAAAGAATATTTTACGAAGTAAGAAAAACAGTGTAAATTGCAGCACTACTTCTAAAAACGAGGTAAGGAAAATAGTGTAAATTGCACCACTGCCTTCCAGAACGAGGTAGGTCAAACTATGTAAATTGCACCAATTCCTTTGAACCTCTTTTCTGAAATACCATCGATAAAGCTCGTGTTAGGAAAACGTAAACTGCACCATTTTTTTAATTATGAGAAAAAACAAGATTTTACGAGGTATTAAAAAAATGTAAATTGCACCATTTTTTAATTATAAGGACAATAAATCGGGTACTGGTATGGAACTTTTCCTCACTTCGGAGGGACTTTTCCACTTATTCAGGGTATCGTTGGTAAAACCCCAAAAAAAGAAACCCTTATAGTTTCGTTCCTGTGTCTGTCTGACTGTAACTCTAACACTGTCTGTCTGTAATTTTGAAAACTCCCAAAACGCAGAATTCAGTTGAAATCTCAAAAAAAAGTTTTGGATGAAAAAATACTTTTCCTAGGATAGGTGAGGAAAAGTAAAAAAGATTTTGCGGGACAAAAGTGTTATCTGCTTCATATACCAGCCGTTATATAGTACGTGGGGGGGGGGGGAGATGTTTTGGTTATATTTTGACTAATAAAACCAATAAAAAATGAAACATTTTAAAAAAGCAAATATATATTTGTATCCTACTTTTTAGCATCTTGATTTAATATTTAACTGCTGTATATTTTTCCTGTGGTTGGGTCAAAAAGTTACACCAGAGTTTTAAATGTCAGCACTTTAGCTTAAATAGTTCGGGCCCTATGAACTAAAGAGCGACTGATAGACGGACACATCACTCTCGGCATTTGGGGTTTTAAGAAGTACCTACAAAATCCTAATAAAAGAAAAACAATACTTTTTCACCATGGAAGAGGAAAAGTAAAAAATGAAACAATTTGTGTATAGGACCTATATTTTTTAAAGTTTTTGGGCATGATTTTTTTAAAATAAGGTGTTGCTGCTGAGTCATTCAACTAAGAGACTAAAAAAAACGTTTATTAACACGAATGAGAGACTGCTAATTTAGTAGATTAGGGATAGTTGGTGTAACACGGGTTCATTTAAAAAAATCCTTATAAAAAATTTGTTATGCGGTTTAATTTATACAAAAACTATAATATTATTTAAAATAAGGAAACATTTCAAAAACTAAACATTATTAAACATGATAAACGTTATCATTAATATTTATTTTATACCCTATATAACATTTAAACATTTATTTTTAATATAAAACTATGAGCTTGTATTTTTATTTAGGTATCGGCTATATTTTGTTTAGATTGAATCATATAAAGTTAGGTTAGCTTGCTTTTATGTGGTAAAAAATAACTAGGTGTGCAATGCTTCCAATATTGAGCTGAGCGTGCATTTTAATCATATTTATTTATTTTTTTCATTTTTTCTTATTTAGACAATAGAATAATTCAATAAAATGACTCCTCATAAATGAAAAAATGACAAAAGTTAACATACAACAATGACTGTACTCTTAAAGAGCTTTCTAACGACATGCACATGAAGGGCATATACTATTTTAACTTTTGTACCCCGTACCCCGTGTACCAACTTGGACGATTTCAGATTTATACCTTCCTTGGTACTATGACCACCCTGGTCGCTATGACCATGCCGAATTTTGAGCGGATCTCAAAAAAAATGGTGCAATTTACATATGCCCTATTGATGGAAAAAGTGGTGCAATTTACACTATTTTACTTACTTCGTCTCAAGAGGTAGTGGTGCAATTTACATGTTTTGATCTACTTCGTTTTAAACAGGAGTGGTGCAATTTACATACTTTGATTTACTTCGTTCAAAAAAAGTGGTGCAATTTACGTTTCCCCGTTAGTAGTTATCGCTGATGATGGCCGAGAGGCCGAAAGCTAGTTCTATTTAAATAAACATTTAATTAGTGGAGAGGCTTTCCATTTTTATGATTCTATTGATATCAACTCCACTTGCGCTCTTAATCTTCATTATTGTGTATATTATAACACTACCTTACCTGGTCCTCTTCATACTTTATACGACTTGCTCCATTGCCGATTATCCCTTCTATATGTAGACTACTATACCCCATTTTGGACTACTCGCTCTACTTGTTATGTCTCCCTTCCGTGCACTTCATACAACCCTCTTCTTGTATGACTGAGAACCCTTCTTGCTACCCCTTACTAACTACTTGTTGTTAACTCCTGTTAGTTACAAGTACAGTAGTATTCCCGTTTTTCTAGCAGCGAGAGTTATATATAATACAATTCTTACAATAAGAACAATATCTTTTTTTACTGTAGTAGAAAAAACTAAAATTAGAGGTTGATATTTTAATATGTGCGGTTATTAACGAATAAATATAATAAGAATGTAAGGGTTTTTTAATGGGCTGATCCCATCTCGTAATTCATACTGTTCCGTGTTATTAACTATAGATGTTAATACTCTTTATCAGTGTTAACTTTACTTCAAATTTCTATTTATTTTAGATTTCTTAATTTACAAAAGGTAAGCTTATTTTTTTAAATTTTACTACGTTTTTATTAGCTTGCTTTCTTGTTTGTTTGTTTGTTTGTTTGTCCGGTACAAATCTGGCAATCGATTTCTAACTAACTTCCCGAATAGCTAGACATTTGAAACTTTTAGCATAGCTCAGAACACGATGACAATGCATTATTTTAATACTTTTAGCCATCTTTCAGCAGAATTTAGTTGGTTTTCAGCAAATTTTGCTGTATGGAAAGTTAGTTCGGAAAAAATCCGCAGTTATTTTATTTGTTTTGCCATATCCCATATTTACGCAATCTTCATTTTGACGGGTTTCAAATTTGTGATTTTTATAAATGAGAGATAAACATTGAATGACAGCAAAACAGGAAATATATTGATTATATTATTTATCGATTATATTATTTCAAATATATCGATGGCATAGTTTAGATTTGGTGTTGGGGAGATCCAACCGTACAAAGATCCGTTGTACAAAGATTTGTCCTTTTTATAGGTTTAAGATCAGCTCTTTAGATGGTTGTCATTTTTATATGTGAAGTAAATAAATTCGGAACTATTTTTTTTCTCACTAACATTATATATTATATAACAATAACAATTATATTATCAACATTACATACGATTCAACAGAAAATTTTAAAACGTAGTATATAAAAAGTTCTTTTTATCTTGAAATTTTTTAATGAAGTCACAATTATCTCGTAGACTCGTTTACATATGAGTGCACATATAAGGTGTTTGAAATTATTATGTTTAAAAAACTTGTAACTTGTAACCAACTTATTTTATACCTTTCTTGGAGTGACTGTGTTCATATGTTTTCCCAATGTTCGTGTCTCTTTAGTAATTATTGTGTGTTATATTATTGAAGATTTTGTTCTTAACATTTCTAAAAAATTGAAAAAAATAACGATAAATTAAGTTACTATAATTATTGAATCTCATAACTTTATCTTATGATCAATTATTTTTACTATTAAAAAGGTATAAAAGTTAAGATATGAAGCGTTAGTGGAGGTCATCATTATGTGTTGAAATATAAAAGTCTCTCCACGTAAAAAAGTTTTAATTCAGAGCAGCTTTCAGCCACTGGAAAACAGGAAGATGGGAGTGCAGTGACTGCACTCCCATCTTCCTGTTTTAATAAAACATTTTTCAATTTTCAGCACTGATGTGGCCCTAGAGTGGCTGAAAGCTGCTCTGAATTAAAACTTTTTTACGTGGAGAGACTTTTTTATTTCAACACGTATAAAAAGTTGTTTAATATGAACGAAAGTGAAAGAAGACACTGCTCTGCAATGCAGTATCTTGTAAACCATTATTAGATATTTAACGTGAACAACATGAGTGTTACGTACTCTTTGTACAACGTTATCTCTTGTCCTCCAGGCTGCTCGACTCTTGGTAAAGAGGAAGTAGAATTTATTACACCAAGTTATTAAGGTATGCCAAGAGTAAAAAGGGGTTCCCAACAAGGCAAACTTAGACTTAAGTTAAGTTCTCAAGGGAAAGAATTCAAAAACCCATTCCCCTTCAGTTCTGTTTAACTCTCTCGTCTAAAAACAACTGCATTTTGAAATACTTGTGAAATTATTCTGTTAACTTGTTCACCCAGTGTTTAGGACTTGCTTCCGAGCAAAGAAACTAACAAAATAATTGAGAAGAGTTTTTTTTTTTTTAAAGTTATTGTATAAAGAGTGCAATAACATTCTATTCTGTTCCTCTAATGCAAGTGAACTATTTTAATAACTTTTTTATTACTTGTTGTATTTACCCTCTCCTTTAATATTTTCTTAGATAAAAAAGTTTTAATGTTTTATTTGCTTTTTTAAGCTTTCTGTTGCTTCTATGTTTTTACTTTAATTAAATATTTTGTGTATACGTCTAAATTGTTTTGATTTTTTACATGAATTAAAGTATCAATTTAGCAAACTGTAAAGAGCCCAGACAGTTAAAATTTGGATCTGCGGGCTACTTTCGAAAAACCATCCAAATTCCATAAAAATCAGATTAGTACTTTTGAAGATATAGGTTTAAATAAATGTATCTTTGTGCGCATGTGGAACAGAAACAAATGGGCTCAGAAGGGGTTAATAATGATTAATTATAAGGAACCAATAATGAGCTGATTATCTACCATCCAAATTTCATTAAAATCAGACGAGTATTTTTTTGTGATGTGTTGATTCGTAAAACTTGAGTGACAGACCGACAGATAGACACGGGGACAAACATGTTTCCTGATGTCTGAAGAAACGGATTTCTGTCTTGAAATTGGAGACATCAAATATATTCGTTCTTTAGAACGATCTCATAGCTTTACCTTCGGTAAACTGGGGAGCAAAAGTATAATATATCTAAATATGTAATAGACATAGCACCTTGGATTACGATGATAGTATTGTTGCGTTCTTTTTCCGATATTTTGTTGTCCGAAGGCGGAACAATTACGATTAGATTTTATTATAAGATTCTTCGAGTGTTTTACCGATTTCCGTGAAATTAATCCGTCAAATTCAAATTATCCTCCTTGGTATGCAGATCACTAATTGCTTAGGTCTTAGGTCATTCAGTGTCTCCGATTTACGAAAAATTCCCAGACAGAAATCCTATTCAGACATCAGGGAATATTTTTAGTCTTGTGTCTGTCTGTCCGACCGACAGAAGCAGTTCACCACTTTGAGAACTAACTACCTCAAATACTACTAATTTTATTTAAATGAAATTTGGATGGAGGTTCGTAATTAGTCTATGGTTGGTCTGCGCCAAGATGAGTAGAATATACTACTACTCATATATTCTACTAGAGTACATTCTACTCATCTTGGGTCTGCGCCCCCTGGTTTCTCATCCACATGCGCTCAAAGTACTTTTTAGTGATTTAGTAACTACTAAATCATTTTTAACTCGTCTGACTAACGCTGAAAATTGCCTTTCAACTTGTCTTACTACCGCTGAAAGGGTTTTTCTTTATTTTCTTAAACAAGTTTTTCCTAAAATAATTATAAGGTTTCACGGGGAATAATTTTATTACTTCAAAGTGATGCCTTAAGCCTAGTCCACACCAATAGACATGTTGCGCGATTTTGGTCTCAGAGACAATGTCTAGCGATTTGTCTATAGACATCGGCTAGACAAACGGCGTCTAAGGTCTCGTTGCTAGACCAAAAATCGCATGTCTATGGTTTTCCATTCTGAATGGTAGACACGGTGCCACGGTAATCATGTTGCGCAACGTGTCTACAAGTGTGGACGCTATACAAGACAACACCTAGACAATAGAATGTCTCAGAAGATGTCTATAGACACGTTGTGCAACATGTCTATAGACATATTCTTCTGCGAAATTCTTTTGCGAATTTATGATCCTGAAAATTTTCAAATACAGCTGAGCTCAGGAAGTTTAAATAGAGTAATCAAGTTTTAAAACGAGGTTGCTTGCTTCTATTGTTTTATATAATTAATTTTCTTCACGGTGAGCCGTTATTAACTTAGTTTTTAATTCTTCTTCCCAGCCAGTGGCGATCCTAGGGGGGGCAGGGGGGGCTATAGCCCCCCCTAGTTGAGAATTAGCCCCCCCTGGAAGAAAATTAGAGCCCCTGAAAGAAAATTAGCCAACCTTTAAAAATTTTTTTAAGAAATATTTTTTTTTTATTATTATTATTAATTTTAGCCTCCGAAGTACTGATTAGCCTCAGAGCCGAAGGCGAGGACAGGCTATGAATATACGAGGCAGAAATGTTTCCTTAGCTGCCTTGTTGCTGTTGCATACAATATTTTATCTACGGGCGGCAGAAAAATGAAACTGCTAAAATACTATCTTTTAACATACTTAATTAATATGTGTCATATTAATAAGATGACATAAGTATGTTGATAAAGAAATCAAATATGAAGCTTGGGAATAATAACAATTGTGAATAACAAACTGAAGCTATAACAACAAAATACAAAACACACGTTCATAACATACAGAATTTCTGAATAAATTATGCACGCAATATAAAATATTTATTTATATTTTTACTAACAAATTACTAAAACTATTAAAGATCCCCCCCCCCCCACTCCCCAACTACTATATACCGCCTGTTCCTTAAATTTCGAAATAATTCTTGGTTATACCTTATGGTGGAGCGATGGAAATTTCTGAAATAATGTAATTTATCTTGTCGTTATTACCGATAAAAAACATTGTGACCCCTCGGGGGATCGATCCAAGGACCCTTGAGGTCAGAGAAAAAAATATACAACGGGTTATGCTTAATCATCTACAAAACCCTAAAAAGTATTTGGACGCAAGTACTTCCCCGTGATTTTTTAACTTAATTTATTATTTATTTTTTTATTTTAGGAAAAATTATGGAAGGTTATGGTTAGTTTAGGTTAAGGTTAGAATTTTTTGACCTTCTATCATTGCCACATTAAACGTGACACTTTGCGTATATAAAAAAAAATAAAATAAATAAAATAAAATTCTGATTTTTTGAGATGCTACAACCGGAATCGTTTTTGTACAGAGATACTGTAAAAAAGAAAAATTCTGTAAAAAGGAACAGTTAAAAAAAATTAAGTAAATCGGACAGTACAAAATAGGTGGGTCAAATAGTGCAGTTGCAGTTTTACCAATAATGTCCGAAAACTTAATCTAAAGTATTTCTTTATCAAATTTAAACTTTATCCAAATTTTTGCTTGGGCCTCCACTTTCGTCGGGGGGCTACAATAGCTCGACCACTTTCCCAAAATTCAATGTCCCATTTTGGACTAAACTTTATATTATGGCCACCCTAAGAAAACATGTTTTTCCCAACTACAAATTGAATAAATGACACAGTTTATTATTGATGTGAGTAATATTGCATAATTGCTATTACCTGATCTATTTAATCTACCATGATTTGGTGCACACATTTTATTATTTTACAATTAATATTTTTAAGTTTGCATTAAAATTTCTTCGTTGGTCAGAGCACTGTAACGGAAATATAGAGGCCCGTGATTCGAGTCCCGATGCTGGGGTCTTTTTTTCTCTGTCTATTTCCCATTGTTCATAATAATTATAATTTGATTTAATTTAAAAATTAAAATTCTTTTAAAAATACTTGTGCATACTTTTGTGCCAACGAAAGTAGTTTAATTTATTTTATAAAAAAGAATTAAACTCAAATTTCATCTCAAAGAAGCACAAAAACGCTGTTTTGAGAGGTCATATTTTATAAATTTTCCTTCCAATAATGCACTGCTGTCGACGTCCATGTTAATTTTAACATTTTTGTTATCTATAAATATTATATTGTTTCTGACAATTTATACGTTTTTAATTAACCTATACAGTTTTTAAACCAATCCTTTTGTTATCCTCATGTTAAAATTATTATTAGTTAAAGACCAATACTTTCTTTTGTGATGATATGGTAATTATCACAGGAGACTGTTTAAATAAGCCTCCAACTATACTTACAATAGAACTTCCCAGTCCCAGATCAATGGCAATTATAATATTCTTGAAAGAATTTAATTGTTTAGCCTCACGAAAAAATTGCATAGAATTGCCTCTGGGAAGGACTGCAACAACATATAACATACAAATTAATGAGTTCTTCCTGGTATATTAAAATGTATACTACACCCGCAAAACATTGGGGGCTTTAGCCCCCCCAGAACTTTCGACCCAGGATCGCCACTGTCCCAGCCTTTAAAGGCAGTCTTTTATAGAATCAATTTTGAGTAATACCCAAATAATTGAAGTTATGATGATGTTTTAAATAATTTTATTATTCTGATTTTATATACGCACTATAAGTTTCTTATAGTATTGCCATGGCGCGGGTATTCTGTTTTAAGATTTTGATCTATTACACCTTTTGAGGTCCCCTGACTACACAAAAGTGATTTTTTAAAAAATGTCGTCTGTAGTCTGAATTCTGTGAAGACGAGTGGAGCCTAAATCTACTGGCTTGAGTCCGATGAAATTTGGTGAACATTTTCAGAAAAATTATTTAATAAAATATAAATAAAATTACTTTTATT
Source organism: Gerris lacustris (assembly GCA_951217055.1). Classification (NCBI taxonomy): domain Eukaryota; kingdom Metazoa; phylum Arthropoda; class Insecta; order Hemiptera; family Gerridae; genus Gerris; species Gerris lacustris. The sequence continues at coordinate 49,818,066 of OX578276.1, forward strand.
GTAAAGTTAGATGGCCGAATCGCTGTAAATTTGGGGGCGCTACCTCCCAAAAACTCCCAAGAACAATTGTTCCGACGATATTGATCTAAAATGTAGTCCACTTAAATACGAATCAATATATTTTTTATATTTTTAGAAAAAAATTGATGAAAATTAATCTGATTTCGTTAACATTGAAAAGAAAACAACCAAAAGTTAATAATTCATCAATTATTATATGGCATTTAAATATAGTATTTATGACTAAATGAGACATTTTTGATCATCCGATGGGCTAATTATGACCTATTATCTAAATTTCATTATTATAGGACGAGAAGTTTTTATGATATGTTGGTTCGCAAAAATTAAGCAACAGACACACATTGAACCAAACATGATCCCTGATTTCTGAATCGGATTTCTTAAAATCGGAGATATAACATTTTTTCGTTATACAGAACGATGATATAGTTTCCGTTACCTAAGCTCGGAAGCAATAAATTAATAAAATTAGATACTATAGAATTTAAATTAAGTATCACTATTGCAACAATTCTCAACCATAATTAATAAAAATTACTAAATCAAATATTTATAACAACAGAAATCTTTTAATTTATTTCAAAAATTAAATTCTAACATAATTAAATATGAATATAATAATTCAGGCCTGTTTAAAAGAATTGTATAATAATATTTTCAAAAATAGTAATGAAAATAATTACTAAAAATAATATAATAAATTATACAAATCGTTGATGGAGTCAACATCTCGGTGTCCACCGCAGGTCTTCTTCAGATTATTCTCTTCGGTTAATTCACTACCACTTAAAAAGTAATAAAAATAACATTCTTATTATTTTAATTATTAATTAATATAATTCGTATTTTATAAATACGGAGTGATGTTCTTTATACTACGACGAGCTCGTCTTCACTGGTTGTCTTGGGAACTAGGGAAGCCTCCCCTCTCCCACAACCTTCTTATCTTTATTTATAAACATATCATTCTGTTACACTATATGTACCTTTTCTTTCATATGAGCAAGTTTTTTGTTTTTGAGAAATGTATTAATGCAAATGCCTTCTAGTTCCAAAGAAGGAACCAGTTTTGTATGAACTGTTTAACAGTAAAAATTGTAAATCTATACTGATATAGATTCATACTATACTAATATTTTAGATCATAGCGTTCGTATACTTATATATGTATTAAAATTTGTAAATTTTTTATTGGACTGTTAGTACATGATATTAAGATGGGAACTTTAGATTGGAAAGTAAATAAGGTGTTTTAGGGGTTTGTGCGGTAGATTTTAACTTGAGAGGTGGGTTTATTGTCAGGGTGACAGCAAGTTAATGACCTGCTTGCCCTCTTGGCAGCTGCTATTACTTCTGGAAAAAAACTACTACCTCAGGCATGTTTATATGTCATACCAGTATAAGCTTCTTTCCTGATTTTATTCCCTTCAGCTTGTCTCTATCCATAAAAAATATACACAATCTATCAGATTTATGTTGATAACTATAAAAATGAAGATATTAAAGGAAAATCATAATTGATTTTTTAGACGAGATACTATAATTATTTTTTAAAAGCAATTGCTTGATTACTTTTTTTTTCTATTAGTTAAGAAATCAAGTTTCTTTTTTTTTCGTATAACGAAATAGAAAACATATTTAAAAAAATAATAAATGGTCGGTTGAGTATACTATAAATTATAATATAGTAGATTTTAAAATATGAGTATTAAAAAAAATAAATTGTGGTGCGCCTGCGCTAGAGAATGCAATGTTCTCAGAATTAAATTAATATGGGACTGTATATGCGGTAGCACTAAAACACTTTATAAATTTAATTAAATTCAAATAAGCAGTTTTAAAACATGTTCAAAAAGCAAGTAGTGATATTTCGATTTGTGGACTCAATTATTACCTTTGTACATTATTATATCCATAATTTATTGTTTATTGTATGAAAAAAAAAAAATATATTGACCAAAAGTATTGTGTGCATTTGGTTTTGATATTTCGATGGATTTACACGTTTCAAGATATACTCAGCCTATGAAAAATATTTTTTAAAAATATCTATGTAATTGTGCAGACGCATAGAACCTCAATTTCTAAAGCTATTTTAAAAGTATCTTATATTATAAAGTGTGCTTATAAATGTGTGCAATAGTTGCACACATAATGTTTTATCCAAAGAAAACTCGTTCCTTAAAGTTAATACATTTATCTTTAAAAATCTATGAGGTTTGTAGCACTTCCCAAGTTAATGGAAGGAAAAACGGTAAACAAGGGAAAATCATCAAGAATCAGAGAAAAGTCTGGGCTGCACGTTTCTCCTTTCACCACCCTCGTACAGTCTACTGGTCACGTAACTCATCTTTCAGCAAGTAGCGCCTTTATCGTTATCAGTAGACGCTAACCATAAACAGTCAATTAAAAACATTCAACAACTTTATTTTATTACTTTTAATTATTAACATTAAATTAAATGGAAATACAAGACTAGACCTGTATCAGAATGGTCTGTCGATTTTATAATTTAACAGCCATAATTTAGGTTTCGGGGGTTAAACAATATTCTGTTAAACCCCGACCACACGAACGAATGACAATCAGAGGATTGCGCTAGGTGTTGTTGCATTTCTGCTAATTATCGTCAGGTTTTAATAAAATAGATTATTAACTCTCGGAACTTTTCCTCACTTCAGAGGCCACTTAAGTAGCCATTATTATTTTTTAAAAACGAATTATACATTATTTTTATTTATTTTATTTCATTTATTTAATTATTTGAATTTTGGCGGTATTTTGACCAGTGGCGTAGGAACGGGGGGGCTAACGGGCTTGAGCCCCCCCCCCCCCCCCCCTCCCGTCAGATTTGAAGGGGCTATATAATTACAAATAAAATAAAAATTTGTACATGTGTTTATGTTTAAAACTGCTTAAAATGCTGCTTTTGAATGTTTATTTTCCAAAATTTTCCCTATCCCCCCTCCTATAGGGGGGGGGGGGGGAGGGTAGAGAGAGGGTAGGTTGTAGTCTGGCACCTTAATTTCTAGAAATCGAGCACTGATAAAGAGTATGTACCCCCCCCCCCCCCCTTAGTGAAGGTGCCGAGCCACCCCCGTCAAAAATGAATTACTACGCCACTGATTTTGACACATGAAAATAAACTTAAGTATCCCACTAATTAATAATTATGTTTGCTTATAACTTTTAAACTACTTAATGGAATTTCATGGTTTTTTTTTTTTTAATATTTGTTCCTTATTTTTTACCGGTTCTAACGATATGCTATGTGTTAAAAAACGTATTTATACTGCTGGTATTATTAACCGTCAAAGTTGTAAAATTAAAAAATCGATAACTTCAAAATGGCGGCCAATAACAAAATGAAATTTAGTGGATTTGTTTGTTATAAAGAGAGGTACATTCGTGCCAAATTTCAACTCGATCGGAACATTTATCGATTTTTTAAGTTTTGCTGACTTAACGAACTTGGTTCAAGATGGCGGAAAAAGTTTTTTTTTTTTTTTTTTTTTAACCATTTTATTTTAAGAATATAACATTATAAAAATAAATAAACAATACATTAAAACATTTGTAATTAAATACATATGTATAGCTTAAATTACATTTGTAACATGGTTACTTCTTACGGTAAGACAAAAGCCTGTGTTGTAAGAAGGAGTAGATAATTAATTCTCAATATGTTTAGTTTATAGAAAATCATATTGTTCTTTCATTATTAATTATTTTTATTTTTTATATTTAACTAACTAGTATGTTATTTGCAGTTGATATATTTATTGTATTATTTTTATTTTATTATTATTAATTTTTTTTTTTTTTTTTTTTTTTTTTTTTTTTTTTTTGAGTTGATTTTCCGGGCAACACAACTACGTGTAAGGACTGATTTTTGTACTAAGTTTCAACTCTCTATCTTGAAAACTGTGGGAGTTATACGTGACACAGACAGATAGGCGCACAAACACACAGACAGACAGACTGACATCCAGCTAAAAACCACTCAAATCGTCTTAAAACACCCAAAACGGATAATTCCTTTGAAATCTCGGTTTCGGATTTTTTGGGGAGTGGGTGAAAACAATACTTTTCTTACATACCTTCCAAGGAGGTGAGGAAAAGTAAAATCACTAGAAATGCGCTAATACATTTTTTTTTCTTTTAAACAATTGTCGTAGAGAGCTGTAATTTAGAAATTAACAAATATTTGCACCAGACTTTATCGACTTCGGCAATACTCGGGATTTCCGATTTTAAAACGAATCTAAGTTGACGAATCAGATCTTGGTAGGGGTTTACCTGGATTATTTGAGGAAAGTAGCGGAGTTGATTTCCAATTTCAAGCTTCATTGTATAACATTTCGTTCTAAATCATAGAAGTTACTTTTGAGATAGGCTAAATTGTTCGTTTATTTTATCGAATGGGTCGCTAAAATGAACCGATGATTCGTATACTTGCTACCGTTCGTCATCTTTTTACTTTGCCATTGAGAAAAAATATTTTGTAAAACAAAAATACGAATATAAGACTATGATGGATTTTTACGTTTTGAGTCCAAAAACGAGATTTTTTTTTTTTTTTAAATCATCGTATTGACTGTTGTCTCTTATCTGTTGTCAGTCGTCGGTACATTCACGCGAAGGATAAACCTTCTGGTCAGATTTCGATAACATTCTGTATACATGTTACGAAAAATCATACCGCTAGTTGAAATCGAGAATTATTTGGAGGTGATGTCTCCCGAAAAATCATGAAAATAATATTATTTCTCTAAGACGGTTTCAACGGGTTTGATTTAAAAATTCTATAATTCTATACAAATTTAGCTAAGTAAGTCATTTTCCCAGAAAAAAATTATAGTTTATGAGATATTGACGAAAATACATTTAATTTAGTTTGAAATCGTAAAAGATCGCCTGTTTAAAATGTTTCAAATATATTTTATAATGAATTAACTTTGTAAGATGTTTTAGAATTTAAATTAGTTAGTTAGTTATCTCTTTGTATATTAGCATTTAGTGATCAAAGTTTTGTTCTTTGATTGTCTAGATAGCAATTTTAGTTAACGAGTGTATTGTTTAGAGTAGAATAAAGACTTTTAAAGACATTGTAAGTTTCTATATATTTGCTCAATCTTGTTGATTTTAGTGGTTAGTAAAAGAACATTTTCTCCTGGTCGTCCTTTATTCTCATATGATAAGATTGTTGATTGTATAGTAGTGAAGGATATTAGACATTTTCCTTACACATGGACTATTGTAGCGACATAGTTATAACCCTAATCATATCTATTTCGAAGAGTAAACCTTAGTATTTATGATAATACAGTTAACAGTACTTAGAAGAGTACTAGGAGTACTAAGAAGAGCAATCCTATTAATAACAACTAACTTAACAAACGCGTTATAGAAACTTGAAAATTATTTATCAATAAACACGTAGTTTTGAGAAGTGTTAAAAAACAGGATAAAGATAAGGTTGTTGCTAATGCAAGGGTCAGAGGTTTGAGCCCTGAGGAGCTAGGGTAAGCCTTGATAAGAACTTGGGTGAATAGAACCGGAGATAAGGGCTTGGAGGAGTGTTGGACCATTGCTTTTTATATAACTTCTAGGGCCCAATGGTTTAGCTGTAAAGGTTTTACAATGTCTTCGAAAAGAACAGATAAACACCCTTAGAGACCTCCATCCATTTCCAAGCTATACAACAACCTTTTTGAAACAAGAAAATATATAAAATAAAACAGCTTTATCGTCTTCAATATCCTTCTTTCTTTTGTGTAGCTAACAACCTTGTTATGTGTATTTTACATACAATATGTATACTTTTGTTAGTCCTACGTGTAAGTTCTAACGGAAATATATTCCGGGTAATATCGGAAATATGTTAAAACTAATAAACGGAAGCATTGTCTCCATTTTAAGTATCGAATAATGTCATTATTCAAAGTTTCATCAGGGTCTCGTGTGTGTTTGTCCGTATCAATCTTATTTTAATGAAGTTTGGATGGTTTTTCAAAGTTAGTCTGCTAGTCCAAAATTCTTGCAATGTACACACCTGTGCACAAGACTAATTTTTAAGTAGCACATCCATTTTGAAACCTATCCTATTATACTTAATTTTATAATTTATACTAATGTGACCAATCTATTAATCTATTAAATTACTAAATATTATAATCTTTAAAAGCTTTTAGTATGTATTTTCACTATTATTACCATGTTTTCCAAGCAGTAGGAATAAATAGATAATAATTCTTCGAGGGCCATAAAGAGCATTAAAAAAAAATCCAAATTAGGAATATTTTGCCGACACCTGGGGCCTGGGGTCTATTAAGCTTTAAATTTAATAATATTACATTTTCTCTCTATTCTAAGGATACCATAGTCCTACATATATTTTTTTTCAAGCTGGATTGAATGAGACAACTTTCAGATCGTTTAAAGCATTCCTCATCAAAATATAAAGGAAACATTCTACTTTTTTTCCAATCGAACCTGCCATAACTTGTAAATGAATTATTCATTCACGTTAAAAATGTATCATACTGTTTAGCTCTATTAAATACGTATAAAAGAACATACCACTTACTTAATTTCGTTTATTATTTATAAATTATCTCCCACCCCTAAAAAATATTGTTCCACGCCCTTAAATTGTGGGAACTCTTCATATTAATTTTACTGGACAAGTAGTTTAGTATCGTGTCGGCAGTCAGACACGGTACCAAAAATCTTCCCTGGTTTAAAAAAACTTTTGTCTGGCAGGCATTTTTTAATTCTGAGGTACTAAAATTTCGTTCTTCAGAATGATCACTGAGCTTCCGTTACCTTCGCTAAGCTCGAAAGTAATAATTGCCTAAAACTTGTTACCCAAATAATTTTTTTGAGTTGGGCATAAACTTAAATTTATATTTTACAAACTGGATTTAGACCTTTTCTATTTTATCACTTAACTCCTGTGAGTTATAGCCGTGTTATGAGATGTATTAACATTTGCTAAACTAAAATATAAACAGCTGTAAGAAATGAAGTTTTTAGTGCACAATTTCTTTTACTGTCATATAACGTAGAGTTCGGAAAAGCCTTAAAATATTGACGCCTTAAATACACAAAAAATTATAGCTTGTTAAATTTATTCAAACATGTTAAGTTTGTGTTACAAGAGCAAGATGAGTTATAAAAAGGAAAATATTTTTTATAATATAGACATTCTATTTTATTATGACAGCCGCATTGCTCATTGTAGTTTTACAGCACTAAAACGTTTAAAAAGATAAATTTAATAGCTTCTTTTACGGCGTCTAGTTTTATTTGTCTTGTTGAATTTCATTGTTTGTTGCTTCTTTTTTTTCTTTCTTTTTTATAGTTATCTGTAATGATGCTTCGGCGCCATTCTTAAAAAAAAAAAAAAAAAAAAAAAAAAAAAAAAAAAATCGTAAAGTTGGTGTTTTAGAAGTGTTTCAAGTTGACTACTATAATAAGAAGTAAGCCTGAGTTCTTAATGACTTGTTGTAATGACCTGGGAGAGTGGGAGGTCTTTGAAATTAGCGACTAGTTAAAGCTCTAGGAGTTACAGTCCAGGGTGTATTTCTATTTCTAGACCTTTAATTAAAATCTAACAAATCTTAATTACAAGACTGGCTAGTAAATATACGGAAAATTTAATCAATTAAAAGTTTACCTAATCTTTACTTTGGAATTGATTTTATAATAATTAAATCATATTTTAATTAAGTTACGACTGAATCAAGGGTTGAAGTACGCGGGAGAGGTTCACACGGATACTTTACAGTAGAGTATAAATAGGTGAAATTATTTGATCATATAGATCAGGGGTCTCTAACTTAACCAGAGCCGTATCTGATAGAATGGTTTAGAGCGGGCTGGATGAAGTAAGTAAAAGTCAGCCATCGGACTTGATATCACAATGGAAGGGAATATCAGGATAAGCACTATCCATTTTTGGCTAAAAAAAAATCCATAAGAATCATGCTGATCTTTTATGATGGTTGGTATAATAGACTAAACTTTTAACGAACAAACAAAATTATAATTCACAAAAAACTGATGTCATATTTATAGGTTTATCCGTTCGATTTTTTGTGATTCAATATAGAAGGTTAAAGATAGAAGTTTAGTTAAGGTTGGTTAGGTTTTAATTATCCTTTCAAAAAATTCGATCTATAATAATTCGATTAATTTTTACTTTAAATATCATGAGAATTATATTTTTTTTACTCATCGTCTTGGTATATTATTTCTTTGCGCATTGTCAGGATTCATTCCAAAAGTTTTTTATTAGTTTTATTTTTTTCTTCTTCTTTTTATTTGTTTAAGTATTGATTTCTGTTATCGTTGACTTTATAAAGATTATTTTTACCCATACTGTTCCCTTTAGAGTCAGGTTCATTGAGTCTCCCCTCTTCGCAAACGTCACTTGAATTAAAATCCTTCTCTCCTTGAATATTCATTTTCCCTTTCTTTTGTCTAATAAAAATATTCATTCTTGCCTTCTTGAATATATTTTTGTTCTCTCTTTTTTTGAGATTTTATTGTAACCTAATATTAATATTCGGTTTACCCAAGAAAATTTATATTTCTTTATCTTCCTGAGAGCTTTTTAACAGGTTATTAAAATATTCGCTCAAACACAATTCAATAGGCTTACTTTGTAACTTCTTTTTACTTCCTCGTATTTAAAGTGCTTGAAAATTCGATTTTAAGATTTTGATGGATTTAAACAAATAAGTTGTTTTTTTAAAAAATGTCTGTATGTCTTTTGTGCAGCACCCGTGGAGCCAAATCTACAATTTCGCTTCGGGTGAAGAAGGCCTTAGTTTAGGATTGTCGTATTTTTTTCAATTTTAACAGTTATAATATATTTAATCCATAATTAGCTGGGGTTACTTCATGACTTCAAATTCTGATAATATATATAATATATCGATGACAACTCCTACTAAATTCAAGGTTTAGGTCAATAAAACGACAAAATTCACTTTAGCCTACAGTTTTGGCTGCTATTTATATACAGCCATCATTCAGGGTGAAAACTAAAACAGTAAATACAAGAAGAAACCAAAGATTACGACATAGAAAAGAAAATAGGAGCGTGAAAAATGATTACAATAAGAAGTGAATAGAAAAGATCCGTGACAAGAAAACTTACGTGAAAAAGAAGAAATAAATTATTTCATTGCAAATAAACAATCTACAGGGTCAACTTGGTCCGTAGGCTTCCGTGGGTAGATTCGTCATAAACAGCTTGGGTTTCCGGTGAAATCCACGTCACGAAGGGGTTAAAATCTGACGTTTCGCTTCCACTACTGGAAGCATCTTCAGGGGTGTAAGAGGCTTCACTGAAGATGCTTCCAGTAGTGGAAGCGAAACTTCGGATTTCAACCCCTTCGTGATGCGGATTTCACCGGAAACCCAAGCTGTTTATGACGAATCTACAGGGTGTTGAAATTTCTATTTTTTATTATTTCCGGGGTGTTGGAAAGAGTACGAGACTCAATGAGAAGAAGGTCCACTCTTCTTGTGGCATGTATATAAGGATTGGAGAAGGTCACTTTCAACAATTGTTGTAACGCAGCTTCCTTGTTATGGTTATTATTTAGGTTTACAGTAAATTGTTATAAATCATTAATAAAAACTACTAAACATTTTAATTTCATCTAGAATTTTCGAATTACTGAATTATTTTTTTCTCCAGCGCAGATACGAAAAAACTATAAGAGACCAAAACATCTCTAAACAAAATAGAAAATTCATTTTGTATTTTAGAATCTACCAGCGGCGTACCGTAGAAAAGCGGTGCACGTTCAGGGGGACAAAAGGGGGCATGACCCCTGGAAAAATATCTCCCTGTCTCACTAATATTTGGCATACCCAATAATGTAAGCCCTACATCGTAACCTATATTTCAAATTTGAGCTAAATATTTCAACAAGTTTTAATTTCAACACCGTGTAAATCAGTAACGAAGCATTTGCTGACCTATTTTATATTAATTTTTAGTGATGAAATAAGCCAAAGAATTACCTCCTTCCTTAGGAACATGATTTTAAGAAACACCCTGCATGAGGTAAATTATTATATGAAATTAGTGATTGTCTTGTGCGTGCTTCGAGTTATTTATAAAATACTCTGCCAATTAATGTGGCTCATAGCTTCCTCGCAAAGAAAAGACCGAATTAAGAAAAAATAACTCGATAAAAATAATCAAAAAGTTGGAACGGCGCGGCACTGTTCCAGTAAATATTTAATAAAGTTGAAGAAATTTAAAAATTTGTTGGAGAAACAAAGCCTCCAACAAGCACCAAAAGTTAGCGCACATATAATTAATTTAATAAACACCTATAAAACTGCAACCAAATCGTAGAAACCGCTGTAATAAAAGTTTTTTTTTGTTTTACCCGCCTCAAAACTAAAAATAACACAAAATAGAATATAACAAAAATTAATCTACTATGCTAGAGCTTTTCAACGATATACATAATATTATAAAAGATTAACTTTAACATTTGTACCCCTGTACTCTGAGGTACCAAAATTATACTTTTAAAAAACAAACAATACAAAAGGGCATTCATTTAACTAATAAATACATATAAATAAAAAACCTAATATCAAAAAATTATTTAAACCCTTTAACCTACAACAAAATTATAAATCGGTACTAAAGTACATGTACAAAATTTTTAAAAATCAACAAATAAAATAGCTTTAATGTACATATCAAGGCCTTTAAAATGATATACGACACAATATTAAAAACCAAAAAAAGTGGCCACTTGACACGGCACACGGGGAAAAGTTTACTCTCATGTTCTCACCAAGTAGGATGAACTAATGAAATAAAATATACTTAATTTAAAGAGCATTAGTGTGAGATTCAATCGCCGCAATCAGAAATAAAATCGGTCAACTATTATAGAAACTATGGTCATTCAAAGACAAAATCGGAAAAAAATTAAACCAAAAAATAACAAAATTATCACAATCTAAGGTACAACCGATGATGATACGACAAAAACTCATAGGACTAAAGTTGTAGATCTTTTAAAATCAGTTACCACTAGTGCAATCCATTTTCTAATACGACTTACCGTTTAGCCGCAATAAGCCCCCAAACCAGCTTAAAAATCAAGTCGCCCATTATTATTTTTTTAAGGGGGAAAGAAGGGGGAAAAGTGAACTTTGTATAGTTATTTTTGATCACAATATAGACGTTGCGCGTCGAATGGCGCAAACCGCAAGTCTCTAGCTCTTCTGGAAGTGGGTAAACATTAATATCAGTCAGTGAGTAAGCAATGCGGCTTTATAGTATAGGACATATTAATTTAGCACGATTTAAATTGCGCAGAAAGTTGAAATTAGGCAGGTGTTATCTGCGGGCTACTTTCGACAAACCATAAAAATTTCATACAAATCAGATGGTTACTTTTAAAGATATGGGAGTAAATAAATGTATGTTTGTGAGCATGTGGAAGATAAACAAATAAGAGCAGAAGGTTGAAACTTATATGGGACCAACAATGGGCTAATTATGACCTAGCACCCAAATTTAATTGAAATTGGACGTGTAGTTTTTAAGATATGGTGGTTCGCAAAAATTGAACGACAGACCGACAGATAGACACGGGACCAAAAATGTTCCCTGATGTCTCAAACGGATTTCTGTCTTGGAATTTTTGAAATCGGAGATATTAAATATTTTCGTTCTTCCGAATGATCACATAGCTTCCGTTACCTTTGGTAAGCTCGGAAGCAAAATATTTTTGAGTTTTTTAAAACATCAAAACTTCTTCCAATTTTTAGATAGTTTATTAGATTTAAATTTAAAGGGTTTCTCTTTGCCTTTTACTATCGTGTTCAGTTCTCAATAATCGATTTCCTCCGACGGAAAATCTAATTGTATAGACGGCCTTTAATTGAACGAACTTTGACTACCAGTGAATATTACCATACTGACATCTCCAACATGCCTTTGATGTCTAACTCAGTTATATGTCTCTTTTAGTATATTCTGCTCCTCTAATAGTTTTTTTTTTGTGCGAATATATATGTATCAGCTTTGTAACTGTGGGCTAGCATAGACCTTTTGCTTCCTCATTTCCTCTAATGCACAAATCAAATAGGTATAATTCTAATTACTTTTAACTCAAATTAGGTAATTATTAATACTTTAATACTTTTTGAGTGTTTTTTTTAATGATTCACGATATTGTTTTTGAGAGTGCTAATATTATTGAATTGTCATGTATGTATTAAATAAATTGTATAAATAGTTTCGTTTTCAGTGCCTTCATAAAAACTAATCTTGAATAAAGTTTATATCATTGATTACATTGTTAAGATTAAAAGGCCGGAAAGACAGACAAAATTTGAACTTTGATTTGTTTCTATTTCAACTTTCGCTTATGTGTGAGAATACTTTGAGTTTAAGGAGTCAACATTTATTTATTTTTTATTTGATTAAATCCTATAACAAAACAATTTATACATAGTTATTTTAATTTGATTAAACAAATACTTGAATATAAATATACAAAAAACAAGTATTTTTTGTTGCAAAAATGTAGGTATTAAACTAATATTAAGGTAATACATATTTATCATTAAATGCAAGGTAATATCAAGATAGAAAGACATTTTTTTGTAAATATGTAACACCATTTAGGTTTGAAAAATCAAAGAGCCTCCTAGAAGGAAAACCTTGAAATAGGAGGCTGGAAACACACATGTAAAAATAAAGTCACAAATACATTTATGTTTGTTAAAAACTATTTTTTCCTTTTTTTTAAGCCCTGCGCTTCTAGTGATATAAGTTATAACTATCTTTTACACTAATAACCTCTTTTGGATCTCCTTAGAATCTAGAATACATTACGTTTACAGTAAAGCAATACACTAAAATGTAACAAACTTACAAAAACTTTTTAAAAAATGCCACAGGTGGTTGATCACTTTTAAGTCACATATCCTCTCTTCATGAGGTGACTTATCCTAAGCTGGTTTATCTCCGCCGGGGTTCATTGTTCATTAATTTGATATTTTACCACGAAAGAAAGTTATTGTTTTAGTTACTATTTTAGTGCTGTGGAATATAACATGCAAACAACACCTCAATTCTCTTTTCAACACAGGAATGGAGAAGAATTGCGACAAGAAAGCTTTCAATGTAATCCTGTTGTAAGCTTAAAACCTCTCCGTTTTGTTGAAATAAAGTTTACCATTCGCCAAATTCTCGCCGGTAGATGGGGTTAAGATAAATCCACTGCATGGCACTCACGCAGTCTTACTTTATTTTTAATTCAATGCTGAAATCTTAAGCAAAACCTAGATTCATAAATTCCCTTAGTGTTGTTTCCTCAGTTTGAAGTTTTACAATTCTTCGCTATTTGTACACTCTTCACTTGTCTCCAATTCTTGTAACTCCAAATATAACCCACTTCCCGACTACCTAGAAAACTGTAGCTTGCACAGATTATGTATTCTCGATGACAATACTATAATCTATCATTATAGTCAGGGTGCCCATAGGCAAAAAAGTCAATTATACATACTCTTTCCAAACCTCTTTGTATGGCTTGTTTAGGCCAAGTCTGACACCGTTTTCCTCTGTGATTTTATTTGGTTTTGGGGCGTTAGTCATTATTTGAACCCTATAACTTTGACGCGTCAGACTGGATAATCGGAAAAAGTTCTGCGTCAGACAATATTAAAATGTTGACTTATAGGGTTCAAATAATTTATCTTGAGAAAATCAGCTGGATATTAATTAATAGTAATTAATATTAATTACTACCTAGAAAGCTGCAACTTGCATAGATTATTATGTATTTACGATGGCAATATAAAAATCAATCATTAGATAATTAATTAATTAAGTTATTGGATTAAGAATAAAAAAATATTAATTTCATCAATTTTTTTTTGGAATTTACTTGCTGGAACATTTTTATCTACCTATTCGATGTTACTTATTGTTGTAAAAACCAAACACTTCTCTTGTTTGATTTAGTTGTTGACACTAAACTTTTTTCTTCTTTCTCGGGGAAAAGCAGTTGTATTATTTTGTCAGGTTCAATTGCAATTTTAATCAGCAGACAAAGTTTTGAAAGCACTTCCTTGTTTTATACCTTCTGATTTCTTTACTCTTTTGTATTTGGCCCAATAACTTCCAGTCTTTATTGATCTGGATTGTCTTTTTTACAAATGGACAAGTTGAAAAGAACTTGACCTAAATACATTTTATCAAAATAACAAAGTTAAACTTTTTGAAAAAGTTTAATTTCTTTCAATTTATTTATTAATAAAAGTTAATAAATTCAAAGTTAAATAATTTTTCTTGTGCTTGGGTCTTGGGTTATTACACATATAACATGACTGGAAGTTTTCTCATTTTTGTGTTGGGTATTTTGGAGATCATTTTCCTTACGGACTATCGGACGGACGGGGGCTTGCGCAGGAATTTATTAGGGTCCTCGTTTTTGGCTACGGACCCTAAAAGTTGAATATAAAATTGGTTTTGCGAGTGATCAACGCATTTAATTGCCTAATTTTGAATGCTGGTAACCCAACACCAATCTGTCAATTAAAAGATCCTTTCAGTCAGTAACCCAGATATATTTTTATTAAAATAACTTATATATGATAGGCGATGTATGTTCTATGCCTCAGGGGGTACAAAAAAATGCTATAAAAAACATGTTTCAAATCTTCCGTTTTCCCACAAGGTTAAATTTTATGATTTTTTAAGATCGCACAACTTTGCCTATCAGAACACTTACTGCTCCAAAAATATAAAAGCTAAATCAAAATTTTTGTTTTCGTTGTAAAGCTGACCAAATTTCTTACAAGAAAAATGTAATATTAACTTCCACACCCTCAAATTAAGTGACAAATAATTTATACAAATTTAATTTTTATGAAAAAAAAATCAATTTTTTTGTGGTTCCATAACTTTGTAAAGAACCGAGCTTAAACTTATCGGACTTCAGGAAAGACTTCCTTATTTACTAACGTTTCAATATTAATATTATTATCCATTCATAAGGCGAAATTTTTAGTAAACTTCGCTTAAAGTAAAATAGACACATGTTTATTGTTGTTATTGCTGATTTTTAGGTGAGTATACTATACCAATCTTGTTTTTTTTTGGAACGAAGTTCCTTATGGCACGTTCAGGAGCCCGGGAGTGAATCCGAAAAAAACGACCAAAATCACCGTCACAAAATCACCGTCACGCAAAATCCGTCACGAAATCCGTACCGATAACGATAACTTGAGTAAAAGATCACCGAGTTAGTTGAAATTTGGTGCACATGTTCATTTTACCAATGCCCAGGCTGAGTTTGTTGGAAATCGTTATCCGCCCAAGCGTTCACGCGCAACGCTCGCGTAAACTTAAGCTTAAAAAAGACGGGAAAAAATGTTATTAAGGAAGGCTATTCCTTGACTTGTTTTGTTTATTTTTGTTATATGTCAAAATGTCACTTGGTTTTGTAATTATAGAAAATATAATCACGGTCTTGTCAAATGTAAAATTGATCTGTGCTGACGCTTATTTCAATATATTAGGTATATTATAATATTTTTTTTTTAGTACGAACACCGACTCGGTGTTTTTATGACTTTATGAAGTGATAAAGATCGCTAAATTTATTAAAGTGGACCCAAACGTTTAAAATAAAGAAAACAACTTTTTACTGATATCTTCCGTTCTAACGTATAACGATTTTAATAAAACTTCTTACACATTGTCTAAAGTATAATTGAAACAGGAATGTAAAATTTCAACCGGATACAAGCAGAAGCTTTAGAGTAGGGAAGAGAAATATTCTATAATATTTAGTTGGTAGAAAACAGTCCTATTTTAATCCAACATCCTTTAACAGACATACTCTTTAACTATAAACTTTTTCAACATATTCAAAATATATTTAGAGTAAGGCGCTTGCTTTAATGATACAAATAATGATTTTCTTTTAATTTTGCCTTAACTCTGCTAGGTACAAACAGTTCGTTACTTCTAATTTTGTCTCTTTTCTAACTCCGCCATGTATAAGTAGTTAGCAATGTATACGTACTTAGCAGTGTGATTTTATAATTTATATTTAATGAAAACTTCCTTCCTACCGGGTGTCCCGCGACTCCTACCGGATTTTTTTTTTTTTTTTTCATTTTAAAGAGTACTTCATAAAAACAAAAACCATTTATAATTATTTAGTTAAATCCCTTCATAAATTAAACTATAAGAGCAAAATAAACTTATCTATAAACTTGTTGTAAACTTTACTCTTACTAGAATCATTGTCAACTTGCAGTAGCTACGAGTACTTTTCCATTAACTAACACTAATGTAGGATCTGGTTCATTTCAGCTCTTCTTAGATATTTTATGACTTAATTTAAGTTGAGTGAATATCCTTAGACAAGATAAGTTTATCCTCGTGGGAAATGTTATGTTGTCTAAGAGAATCTTTAATGCGTGAGTTGCCTCGAAACATAGCTTTTTTTAGAAGTGGATTTAATTAAGACTTATCTTTTGAGTGGATTAAGTAATTGAGCTATAAGAGATTTTACCTTACTTAAACAGAACAACTCTTCTCATACTTTGTAATTATTATCTCTTCTAATATAATTTTTAATTTTCAGTTTATCTCGTCTTGTTACAATTTTCAGGGGAAAGATGATTAACTTAACTTTCTCACTCATGAACTATGATCAATCTAAAACTTTAATTCCCTGGAGAGAAAATTTTCATAATTTATTTTAATAAGTTTTCTATTCTCCCAGAATATTATCTTGTATGTTGTGAGAGTAACGGAATTTTGATTTTCTCTAAATTCGTGGTATTGCGTCAGAAAGGAGCGTCAAGGGAGGTCAAAGGATTAGTTTCTAGGATTTTTTATTGTAAGAATGGAAGAGTTTTTGGTAATTGGAAGGAGGTTTCACTTAATTTATTTTACTCTTCTGAGCTGGAGAACCGAAGAACGATCGTTCACTGAAATAGCGACACCTTCTGGAGGTCGGTTCTGCCTTTTATTTTTTACATATATCCAAATTTGAAACTGGTAATTTAACCAAAATTGTTGGTATACATCATATTTTTAGATTAGATTAGTGAATATCCCAAATTAGATACATATCTTGCGGCGAGGTTTTGTTTTTAGTGATAATGATTTAAGTGCTTAACTCCTTTCAACTATTCATTTTTACTTTCTCATATTAAGAAAAAGTATGGCGCGAAATTTGTATTTTGATGGAAATACACGTTTTAAGGTCTCTTAAGTCCAAAAAAGTTGTTTTTAACAAATGTCTGTATGTCGTCTGTGCAGTCGCGTGGAGCCTAAACTACTGGGCCGATTTTGACAAAATTTGGTATGCATGTTCAGAAAAATCATAACCCGAGTTGATATGGAGAAATTAATTTTAGCTCCAAATTTACGTGATTTATTTTAACTAGAAAGTTCAAAACCAGTGTATTAATAAATTTCAGAACGTTCCCCAATATATGATCATTACTCTACCGTTGTTGTAATTCTTTTGGTCTAGCCATTTCAATCCAAGTTCCCTGGTATTTATGAAATTCCATTGGAACATATGTTGGAAAGGATTTCTAAAATTGGAGAGAACACGTTAGCTTTAGGGTTTTGCAAAGGGATTCTGTAGATACCTTTTACCTGTTTACAAGGGCTTTACTTGAAGGCAGGGCCTACGAAACCTTGCAATCGGTTAGCATCTTTGATTGGAGCCTAGCTAATTCAAACCTCTGGCCCAAGAGGGCGTCCCTGAAGGGTTCTGTTTGCTGATATTCCTTCTCTTTACCTTCTTATACAAATATTTCAACCAATCATGACATTCCTATCAGAATACCTTCACCTCTATCCCATTCACAACTCTGTGTTAAATAGCCTTTACTTCCTTTATCCCCCAAACTCTTCTTCTACTTCAACTAAAATTGGTCAATAAAGTAAATTCCATTTAAAGTATTATTTATAACAACAATGTTTACAATCAAAACTTCAAATGTTTGTAAGATTTTATTTCCAAAACTATAAAGCCTAGTTTACACGGATAGAGTAAACAGGAGAGTAGAGTAACTCTACCCGTAGAAACCCGAAAAAACACTCCGTAGAGTAGAGTGGCAAGTAGAGTAGCTAGTAGCTGGTAGAGTAGAGTACTATACCGCATGCAGTAAAGTGGACTCTACTCTACTTCCCCCACCACAGCTCCCACTCTTCTAGCTTCGCCACTCTACCCGTGTAAACGTTTTCAATAGCAATTAGCAAGTAGAGTTTAGTTTCACATTGGTGTGCAATAATTTCTGCTTTTTTACTATACTTACTACTAGAGGTCGACCAAGAAGTCATGAACACGGGAGAAACGGAAAGCTTAACTTCGTTTAAAATCGGAACTTCCGCGTAGTGCCGAAGTCAGTACAGTCGGGTGCTAAGACAATAACCCATTTCTAGTTTGTATGACATGCCCAGTTATGTCAAATCTCGCGAATAACAACAGGAAGGTTTCCAATCTGTTAGGTTTCCTGTTTTGTTTGTTTTTATACAGCACGAACTATAGTCACAACTGTTCTAAATCCAAATCAAACTCAGAAATAATGAGGAAGAAAAAAAATAGATTAAGGAAAAAGAATATCGATTTAGATTTAAAGAATATTATTATGAATAATTAATAAATACCTAATAATATAAAGATATTATCGTATATTAATTGTATTAGTGATTTCTTATCATGTACAGTGTTGCCTGTTGCAAAAAATATAGAAGTTATCAAAAATAAAATTATTAATAACAGAAGAACAACACTGTGTTTTTTGACCGTGGTCTATTATATCAAAAACTGACTGTATATGACGACACTAGCGCACTCCATTTCCATGACTTCTTGGTCGACCTCTAGCTTATGTGTAAACGCTCCAAAATCAAAATTGGTAGAGTAGGAAGTAAAGTACACTCTACTCTCCTGTTTACTCTACCCGTTTAAACCCGGCTTTAGTTATAGCATTAAAATAAAATAAACATATTGGTGCGCTAAATTGAACAAAACTTTCTTATATAGATATTGATAAAGTACTTAAGGCTCTACCGCTCTTTGAGGTTAGAAAAATCATTAAATTGAAAATTGTATTGGTTCTAAGCAAGATATCAAAAATCTAATCACAGGCTTCATTCCTAATTTTAATTCTGCACAATTTGAGCCCTATTTCAACTACCTATGATACATAGTACAGGCGCCATTTTAATACAACGAGTTTTATCGTTGTATTGAAATGGCGCCTGTACTATTTATCATAGGATGTTGAAATAAGGCTCAAATTGTGCAGAATTAAAATTAAGAATGAAGCCTGTGATTAGATTTTTGATATCTTGCTTAGAACTAGTATACTTTTAATTTTACTGTTTTTTCCTAATCTCAAAGGGCGGTAGAGCCTTAAATCCCCTAATATCTAATTTACTGATTTATATTTAAACATATTTATTAAGTATTCCACAGGTGGTTGATTTTCTTCGCGTATTACGTACGTTGAGTACTTAGCGCATCCAAATTTAGACCTAAAATTCATTTTTTGATTATTTATCTGAACCTCTGTGCTAAATTTCATCACGCGTGAGCACTGACTACATACAACAGACTTTTTTTTTTTTAAAAAAAAAACACGTTCAGACTCATGGAACCTCAAGATCCATCAAAAATCATAAATCCATCAAAAACTCAAAATAAAATTTTCATGCTATCACAATACTTTCTCTTTATATATACTACTTATATGAGAAAGTATAAATAATAAATAAAGGTTTTTAAAATAACATTTTTGAAAATGAAACTGCTAATTCTAAGATTTAACTTTATTATTATAAAATGAATATGAATTTTTTTATTTTATCATTTTTGGTCTATCAAAAGGTATTTCATGTAAAAATAGTTCAACTCTGATGGTTCTGATGTTCAACAGTTTATTTAAAATAGATTTTTATTTCTTTATGAATCTGCAAATTTACTTTTTACTTGTACCAGACGAAAACTGTTATAACTAACAATTAAAATAAAAGACGATGT
The DNA here is from genome assembly GCA_951217055.1 of Gerris lacustris. NCBI lineage: Eukaryota > Metazoa > Arthropoda > Insecta > Hemiptera > Gerridae > Gerris > Gerris lacustris. The sequence goes on from OX578276.1 coordinate 49,838,177, forward strand.
GATTATAATGTATTTTAGAAAGCTTAGTTCGAATTGTGTCGGACGGATTTTTCCATTTAAGGTTTATTTTAGGTGGAAGATTGACCACTTTACACATCTGCTCAATGTAATCATCAGCGTGAAAATGCCTTACGCCTTGTAGTATTCGAACAGTTAGCCGATATCTTAGTGTTTGGACTTGGCTTTCTTTCTTTTTTCAATCGTGGAGAATGAATGAGGCAAACCTGGTGGGATCGGACCGAGGCGACCTGGGAAGTCCGATCCAGTGGCCACGTTCCATCCCGTGGCCACTTCCCATCCCGTGACCACGTCTCATTCCGGACTTTCAGGCGAGTTGTGACCACTCGGTATTGGTAATCTAAGATTACTTATTTTATTTATGTAGCGAATTTTAAGCAAAACTAATAATGAAAAATAAAATTCATACGATTTAAAAAAAACAGTTTCTTCATGATATTTATATTAACACAGGGGATATTCCTTCGCTGTAGTGCTGTTTTTAGAGCATTGCTCCATTTTCCAGTTGTAGGAAGTCAGATTTTTCATTTGTCCTCAGAACACACAGAATCAGCGTTATAATACAGATAACCACTAATGGTTGTGGTTAGACTTAACCGCTTATTTATTGGGAGTATAAATAGTCCTGGTAGGTTAAAAGTGTTATGAGAGATATATATGAATTTTAGATGTGACCTTTTTAAAACTATACTATGTCATTAGTGCCTTAATGCTTTTGATTAGCCCTAAATTCCTTTATATTTTTTGATTAGTTAGCTATAGTTAAAATTAGTAGTAATAACTACTAATTTCATTTACTTACTTGATTACTGTAACTTTATTATAGGCAATAGTTTGATCTTAATGTATTTCCCTTAGGTTGAAAAACCTTTGAATATACTTATTATAAAGGGAAAAGGACGAAGAATGTGTAAAATATTGCATTATAAAGGTCTTGGAAGCGTGCGGCCCTAAAACTAACTGGATTTAGTCAGAGCGAACAAAAGGGCTCTCTGTTAAAATGAATAAAACTGTCCCTCAAGGGTTAAGGGCTCAATAAACTGCTCCAAATAGTCTTTAGACCTACGAAGAAAAAAAAACTGTTATAAGATTTTTCCTTACACGAAAAATAAGAAAAAAGCTTCATAAATCTATTTAGAGTGCAAATAAAATTGGAAGGGGGGAAATATCGGGTTTGATAGTAAAATAAAGATAAAAAAAAAAATGTTATCGAAAGCCAATATCATGAAGGGATCGCTTCTTCCGTCAACCGTAAAATACAGGTTCTGTCTTGTGATAAAGAAAATTCCAATAAACGATAACGTAAATCCAAGATGAAAATTTAGCACCCACAAAGAAGAGACTTATAAAAGATCCTAAGAATTCAAAAGAATCGAGACTACAATAAAGTAAAAAAAAAAAAAAAAAAAAAAGTTCCTAGATCAAAAAAGTAGAATAGAATACAACCAAGTTAAAATTCTTAAAAAAGGAATATAATGCAATCTTTCTGAATTTTTTTTATTTTTATATTTTAAGTCATAAACATGTTTACAACCTCCTGTTGTTTATTGATGTTTTCTTTATCATACTTTATAGGGTAGAAGCGAACAATAAATGTTAATAAAAAATATAATGTTTTTATAAAATATAGATAGATTTATTAATGTATGGTATAAAAAAAAATGTAATACGGGATTAAAATAAAAATAGACTGCCAATTGGTGTGGCATATAGCTTCCTCGCATTCTATCACGCACTTTATTGACTTTATGCTTTTACAAACCATTATTGTTTAATTTGTTTAGTTGTTTCCCCCGTTTTTTTGATGTGTCAAAATTGTTTTGATTTTTTACTTGAATTAAATTATCAATTAAGCAAAAGTTAAAGAGCGCGGAGAGTTCAAATTAATCTAGGGCTATCTGCAGACTACTTTCGATAAACCATAAACATTTCATACAAATCAGATAAGTACTTTTGAAGCTATAGGTGTAAATAAATGTATGTTTGTGCGCATGTGGAAGAGAAACAAATAAGCGCAAAAGGTTGAAACTTATATGGGACCAACAATGGGCTACTTATGACTAACCACCCAAATTTCATTAAAATTGGATGTGTAGTTTTTAAGATATATGTTGGTTCGCAAAAATTGAACGACAGACCGACAGACAGACACGGAACCAAAAATGTTCCCTGATGTTTGGAAGGGGATTTCTGATTCATTAATACTATTTAAAAGCATCTTATTTGGTAATCCGAACCACCCCCACCTCCAGTTCAAACTGTATTTGTAATGATCTACTGTTTATTGTTTTCCTGAAATGTTAATTTGTTCATGAATTTATTTTATTTGATTGCTTCCGAGCTTACCGAAGGTAACGGAAGCTATGCAAAATTCCAAGACAGAAATCCGTTTCAGACATCCGGGAACAGTTGTGTTCCGTGTCTGTATGTAAGTCTGTCGCTTACTTTTTGCGAACCAACATATCTTAAAAACTACTCATCCGATTTTAATGAAATTTGGATGATTGGCCATGAGTAGCCCATTTTTGGTCCCATAGAAGTTGTTGGTCCAAATAATTTTAACCTTCTGCGCCCATTTCTTTTTCTTCCAATACATTTATTTACACCTGTTGTTTCAAAAGTAGTTATATGATTTTTATGAAATTAGGATTGTTTGTCAAAAGTAATCCGTAGATAATCCCAGATTGATTTTAATGATTTACGTTCTTTAAATTTATGTGAAAAAAATCAAAAATGTTGACACACTTTAGAAACTTATATTAATTTGACAATAATAGGGTATAAAAGTATAAATCATTGAAGTATACGACATAGGATGCGAGGAAGCTATGTGCCACGCTAATTGGCAAACAATTTTTTATGCATAATAAATTTGGGGAAAAATAATAAGGAATCTTTTTTTCATTCGGAAATCTCTTGTAAGTGGCTGAGGATCTCTAGAGCCTCATTTTTTTAAAGAAAGTATTGATTTAGTTTTTTTTCACCCCTCTCTAAAAATAAATGATAGGTTGCAATATTTTGTTTAAATTACTTTTTAAATTAATGGATTTATCATGGAAGAAAAGTTCGATTTTTTTGTGAAGCAACAAATAAATATTTCTAAAGGGTTTAAAAGGTTTTTGTTTTTTTAAAATATAGAAAAAATATAATGTTTAAATTACAAATTACATGTTCTTTACATATAAATTTCATTACGTGTTCTTCACATTTCGTGTATAAAAGTCAAAGGTCGAACACGAAGTTAATTTTATTGGCTTTCTAGTGTTATTAGTTTTTGTGAAGCCTTAATACATGAAATCATTAATTAAAAAAGTTTTACTTTAGTTTCTTTTAGAGCATACATAAGAAATTAGGATGGAGGAAGTTTATTTAAATTTAAAATTTCAAAATTATTTTTTATCTTGCCTAATAATGATGCCATTGCCTTATAATCTATTTAGACCATATTATGTCCTGAACTATTTATTTGCTATATTAGTACTCTTGTACGCCTTTGAATTTAATGTCTAAAAACTCTTCTCTCATATCAATAAGAAATATTGATGATACAAGGGTACAAAAGACTGACCGGTACAACTCAAATCTATTAACCAAATTCAGCCAATCCAGCAGATTCTTTTCAATAAGAGATCGCCGTGCGACTCAATTCCGTTACCCTTATTATTGTTATCAGGAGACGTAAGTAAAATGTTATCGCCTCAACAAAATAATTGTCTTTTTAAAGCGAGTGACAATTGTGTGTGGCACATAGCTTCCTCCCATCCTATAACGAATTTTATAGATTTTATGCTTTTACAAGACATTATTATCTAATTTGGTTAATTGTGTCCCCCGTTTTTTTAATCTGTCAAAATTGTTTTGATTTTTAGGGTTTTGTAGATACTTCTCAAAACCCTTATGCCGAGGGTGATGTGTCCGTCTGTCCGTCGCTCTTTGGTTCATAGGGCCCGAACCGTTTAAGCGAAAATGCTGAAATTTGAAACACTGGTGCAACTTTTTGACCCAACCACAGGAAAATTATACTGAAGTTCAAAATTAGATATGCGCATGCGCAATTCGAAAAAATGTGATAAACTTAAAAATTATTTTTTTTAATTTTTGAGTGGGGTATCAAATGAAAGTTGCTGAAGAGTAGGACACAAATATATGTATGCTTTTTCAAATTTTGCATTTATTATTGGTGAAAAAAAAACAAAATATACCCCAAAAAATCCCCCCCCCCCCAACCACTATAGATCGGCTGGTGCTAAAATTTCGAAATAATTCATGCTAATACCTTATTGTGGCGCGATGAAAATTCCGGGAGTTCATTCTAAATTCTCAAAAATTGCCAATTTTGGGCGCGAAAAAGTGAAGTGCGCCAAAATTTTATTTTTTGAAAATTTTGAGTTGGGTATCAAATGAATGCTGCTGAAGAGTAGGACACAAATATATGTATGCTTTTTATAAATTTTGCATTTCTTATTGGTTAAATATACCCAAAAAACATTCCCCCCCCCCCAACCACTATATAACGGCTGGTCCTAAAATGTTGAAATAATTCATGGTTATACCATATAGTAGGGCGATGCAAATTTCCTGAAAAATGTAATTTATCTTGTCTTTATTACTGATAAAAACCATTGTGACCCCCCGGGGGATCGAACAAGGGACCCTTGAGATCGAAGACAAAAAAATCATAATTACATAACGTGTATGATTACTTATCTACAAAACCCTAAAAAGTACTTGGACGCAAGTTCTTCCCTGTGATTTTTTTACATTAATTATAGTACCAACTAAGCAAAAGTTAAAGAGCGCAGACGGTTCAAATTAATTTGGAGCTATCTACGGGGGCTACTTATACGACGAACCATAAACATTTTATAAAAATCATATAAGTACTTTTGAAGATATAGGTTTAAATAATTGCATGTTTTTGATCATGTGGAAGAGAAACAAATAAGCGCAGAAGGTTGAAACATATGCTTGGGACCAATAATGAGCTAATTATGACTTAACACCCAATTTCATTAAAATCGGACTTGTTGTTTTTAAGATATGTAGGTTAGCAAAAATGTTCCCTGATGTCTGAAACGAATTTCTGTCTTGAAATTTTTGAAATCGGAGACATAAAATATTTTCGTTAAACTCGGAAGAAAACATTTGTGAAACCTAAATTGGTTATCAAAGCTCAGTGCGAGTTTCGATTACGAGACGGTATAATATATTAATGTGTTACTTTATCTTGCACTATCCTTTTTGATGTTCACAAATTTATAATTGGTGTTACTTAATATTGTAGTTTTTGTATTGAATTTCACTTTTAAGCTTACCCACGGTAATGAAGCATTGTATTACATGTGATAAACTAAAATTCCCTTGGCAGAAATGCATTTCAAACATTAAAGCACATGTTTGGTCTTTTTTTCGGTTTGTCTTAAAAAGTACTTCTCCTTTGTTAATGAAATGTAGACAGCCCAGACAGCCCATAGAAGGTCCCATATTCATTTTAAGCGTCTGCGTACATTTATTAATTATTAATGTGTAATAGTATGTGCTCATTATTCCAATGATAGGACTCGAGGAAGTTATGCACCACAATAAATAGCTGTTTAAAATGTATGATTAGATCTGTCAATATAAATAGTCACATCGATTGTTGGTTGTAAGCAACTGAAAAAAGAAACAACCGCTTACCTATTAATTATTAGTTGCATGTTTAAAGTATTGTTGTACACTAATTGGTAGACTATTGCTTCCGAGTTACCGAAGGTAACTCGGAACTAAAGCCTGGTTTACACGATGCCTATTGGCGAGAAAAATTTTAAATTTGTTTCGTCGTTCCACTTTGGAGCCATTCTCACAGATTAAATTAAAAAAAGAGCTACGAAAAAACACAGATTTAATTTTAGAGAAAAATGATAATAATAAGGAAAGAGAATCACAATGTAAGAAACTTTCTCTTTGATTGGCACGACGCAACTATCCTATATCGTTCACACGGTGCCAATTGTCGCGGCAATACCGAGATCCGAGGGGGGGGGGGGGGGGGGGGGGGAGCACCCCCACCTCTCGGATCTCGTAGCTGGGCCCAGTTGATTGTCCTTAACCTACTCCTCGAGACAATAGCTGGCCAGTCCAATTGACGGGACAATTGGCAAGCCAATTGGCCTAAAACGTTTACACGAAGCCAGTAATTTCATGCCAGTCAACTGGCTTCTTTCAATTGTCTTGCCAATTGGCATCGTGTAAACCAGGCTTAAGGGAAGCTATGTGATCGTTCTGAAGACCGAAAATATTTGATGTCTCCGATTTCATAAATTCCAAGACAGAAATCCGTTTCAGATATCAGGGAACCGTTTTGGTTCCGTGTCTGTATCTCGGTCTATCGCTGTATTTTTGCGAGAAACATATCTTAAAAACTACACGTCCGATTTTAATTAAATTTAGATGGTAGGTCATGATCAGCCCATTGTTGGTCCCATATATGTTTCAACCTTCTGCGTCTATTTGTTTCTCTTTCACATGCGTACTAACATACATATATTTACACTTATAGCTAAAATAAAAGTACTTATCTAATTTGAATGAAACTTTTATAGTTTATCGAAAGTAACCCGCAGATATCTCCAGATTAATTGTAACCGTCTGCGATCTTTAACTTTTGCTAAGTTGATACTTAAATTCATGTGAAAAATCAAAACAATTTTGACAGACTAAGAAAACGAGGGAAACAATTGATCCAAATAGACAATAATGGCTTGTAAAAGTATAAACTCAATAAAGTACGTGATAGGATGCGAGGAAGCTAAGTGCCACACCAAATGGCAGTCTATTTTATTATTTAGTGCCTTTTTTTATTGTTTGTCCAAGGAAACGATATCATCTAATAGTTCCTTGCCAAATACCTGCTCTACCGTTTCACTTTATAAAAGCAATCATACAAACAATGGTGCAGTAATAAATGGATATTCAATTATATTTTCCTTGGGTTGCATCCTTCTATTGTTTCCTTTAGGTAGGCCCTAAATCTAAAGTTTATTTTAAAAAACATTTCAAGCTATTCATTTGAGTATACCCGGTTTTCCAGTCTCCTAAAGAATTTGCTTTAAGTGTACTGATTGGCTTAAATTGTTTCGACCCATCTCCCTTGAAAGAATATGTTTAAAATAGTTATAACACAATAACTTTAAAAACTATTTTAAGCCAATTAACTATTCCATTTTACTGTTCTGGATATTAGGTTGGAAATAATATTTTAACCGAGGTATAAACTCGTGACTAAATATGGTTTTTAATGTCTAAAAATGCATTTTGGTTGAGGATAAGTTTTAGTTTTTGTGATGAAAATTCTATTTATCAGCTTTCGATTAGGAAACTTAGCAGCATCTAAGATTACTTGGGTGAAATTCTGTAAGGCAAAGTAACAATTGGATTTAAAAAAAATCAAATGTCTTTATTTAATCCTTAATGCCTGATACAGCCTATATTGACATTGATAATAGTCAATGTCAGTCTTTCTCATCACAATTTATGTGATACAGTTTTTTTTAATACAGGGGCAATTTGTTTCAAGACGGATTTTATTCGTTTTTTCAATGATCTAAAAGTTTACTACGATTTATGTAATCCCTTCTACCTGTGTTTATTGTATTAGCTAATTTAATTTAATGTGTGTATAAATTACATTGTCGGGTATTGATTATATTGTATATATCTTCACAATCTTCGTTGACTAATGAAATTCCATTTAACAATTACATTTTTGTTAGCTTTTAATTTATTAGCTGATTTCAAAAAATATTTTTACTTATTCGTGGTATAATACAGACTTCAGAGTAAGTCGTTTGGCGAAGAGTTTCTCAATCTTTTCTTCATCGCGCTAAAATTATTGATGATTTTATGTGGACCTGTAATTTAATGTTTATTTTATTCACAATCTTAATTGGCAAACGCTATCTAATGCCAAACTTATTCGTTTTAACAATCATTTTTTACTTTCTCTCATATTATGTAGTATGCTCAGTATTGTTTTAGTTTTACACCATTTGGGCCTGATGCTCACATAATTTTTTTTAAAAAATGCGATATCGCTGCGGCATTGTAATTTACGAGGGAGGTACAATAATGCGACGGATAGGTAGTGAACAAAATAACTTCTCCGATGTTGCGGCTGTTTTTTTTATGACGTTCCCCACCGCGCTGCAGATACTGTACAGCATACTCACCTCCGATCCTTTACTACTGTTAGTATGTTGTTGTCTATTTAGCGCCGCTCCCAACCGACATTCATCTTAAATGCAACACCTATTGACGGGAAATTTCGATGATCTTGATATTAAATTATTTACTGGGAGAGTAAATTTCCATGCCAGAAAGGATTCTTTCAACCGTAAATTTTATCAATTTTTGTAATACAGGGGCAATTTGTTTCAAGACGGATTTTACTCCTTTTTTCAATCACCTAAAAGTTTGCTAGGATGAGTGTAATCTCTTCTACCTGCCTTTGTTTTTATTACCTAGTTCAGTTTAACAGTGTGTACAAACACATTATGGAACAAACCCTTAAACGCTAACTGTACGTAAAAATTACGTACGGTTTTAGTTAAATGTGAATCACAGAAAAACTGTAAACCACACAATCTCCACTCTTTAGCAGTGCTTCGTCTAGACCTTCCCGTTGTAGTACATACTCACTTAAGTCTCACCCGACGCGTTAGTGAGGATTGACAATTATTTTTCAGTCACCACGTAAATATTACGTATAGTTAGTCTTAAAGAGATATAAATTTCTACTAATAAATATAATAAATAAACACAAAAAGTAATAAATAAACACAAAAAATAATAAATAAACACAAAAAATAATAAATAAACACATAATCAATAAAAATAAATAAATAATAATATCAAAATAAAAATAATAAAAAATATTAAAAATGATTAATAAAAATGTAATAAATTAATAAATGAACACAATAAATACATAAGTAATAAATAAACACTAGAAAAATATAAATAATAAATAAAAATAAAAATGTTTGCTAAATATTAACTTAGATTCGTGATAACTACTGCGTGTAAAAATGCGTGTTGTGTCGTGGGACACCCGGAAGGAACGAAGTTCCTTACGCTTTTCATTAAATATAAATTATAAAATCGCTGTAATAACTACGTATACATGGTGGAGTTAGAAAAGAGACAAAATTAAAAGTAACTAACTATTTGTACTAGCGGAGTTAAGGCAAAATTAAATGAAAATCTTTTTATTATCTTTGAAGCGAGCGTCTTTCAATAAATAATGTATTGTATATTGAAAAAAAAGTAATGATAAATTTATAGTTAAAGCAGATGGTTGTAGAACGAAAAAGAACTGTCCTCCCAGGCCCTGTCGGCATATTACTCCAATTAAATATTAAATTAAAAAATATAAATCATTAACTCACAAAAACTTCTGCTTGTATCAGGTTGAAATGTTACATGCTTGTTTCAATTGTACTGTAGGTGATGTATACAAAGTTTCATTTAAATCTTTACGGTAGAACGTAAGATATCGGTAAAAACGTTGTTTTCTTTATTTTAATCGGTTTGGTCCGCTTTAATAAATTTAGCGATCTTTATCACTTCATAGTAGTGTCGGTGTTCGTTTTACTAAAAAAAATTATTTATAAAAGTTGTTTGTCTCATTAAATAGATGAAGTTAGAATTTTTTCCCTTCCAAAAATTCCAATTTTAAATTCGAAGCTTACGTTTACGCGAGCGTTGCGCGTGAACGCTTGGGCGGATAACGTTGTCCAACGAACTTGTCCCTGACATTGGTAAAATGAACATGTGTACCAAATTTCAACGAATTCGGTCAACTTTTACACAATTTATCGCCACAATAGATTTCGTGACGGATTTTGCGTGACGGTGATTTTGTGACGGTGATTTTGCGTGACGGTGATTTTGTGACGGTGATTTTGTGACGGTTATTTTGTGACGGTGATTTTGGTCGTTTTTTTTGGATTCACTCCCGGGCTCCAGAACGTGCCATAAGGATCTTCGTTCCAAAAATACGTAGTGTTAGCGTTAAGCACCGAAAAAATAATGTTAGTGTTTAAGGGTTAATTATATTGTTAATGAAGGTTCTCTTTATTAATACATCCCTTAAGACCCACAATCTCCGAACCATTGATTATATTGTTTATTTCATTAATAATCTTCGTAGAGCGCTGAAATTTCATTTAATATAAGATTTTGTTTACAGAAAGTTGCTTTTTTTTATTTATTGTCAACCTTGCTTTTCTTTTTAGGCTGATATGGGTAGAGAACTGGAGCCTTTGGAGAAGTCAGCTGAGCGTCTAATATTATCCAGGATTCAACAGTTGATCCTGCAAGACATACCATCTGCTACCAGACTCCTTAATGATTACCACAATACTTTCCACAAACTTGAACCTGGTGAGTGTTGAAACAATTTTTATACCTTTACATTATTTAACGTTTTTTCTTTTAGTTGTTATCCACAGAAGAATTTATCTTATTTTAGATTATTCCTATTGTAGGATTATAGTTAGATAACCGCCTAGTGGTTTTATTTTTTCTCTTATACGTTTGCTCAACCTGAACTGTCAGATTTAACTCTAATTACAGTCCTATTGTTAGTGCAATTAATAATCATTGCATTTGTAACGTTAAACCTCTTTGAAATCGAGGGATATGCCCTTATAGACAACATGTTATAATTTTTACATTATAATATAAGAGACTTTAATTTCAACAGATCATGTTATTTGCATCTTTGAAAAGATAATATTTGACGCTTTAATATAAACATTAAACATATAATTTATAAAAACATCAAACATTTAATGAAATATCAACTTTTATATATTTTAACAATTTCTGAGTTATTGTGGAAAAGGAACTATCTAGAAGAGATTTAGCTGAAATAGATTTGATTGAAAAGCTCCTTCTTCAATCTTCTATTTCTTAAGGTATTTCCTTTTGAGTAAAGAAACATCTTCTGGTTTTTCGTTTAAGTTGTATCATATTCGACTTATCGAACCTGGCCAGACAGTTTATTTCGCTTAATTAGTCCTTAATAATGCCGACGAGAACAAAAGACTGTAGAGTATCCCTTAGTGAAAATTTAGAATTAAAATTCAGTTTATTCGTGTGAATAATTTGAAATCACAGCATCAAATAAATTGATTTAAGAGGATCTTATTTTATATGCAGTAAAACCTCAATAAAGTAACTACTGAAGGGACCATAAGAAAGTGGTCATCTTGAACAGTGGTTACATCATCAGGGTTTACTCTATTTAAGAATGTTTATTGTTATTTTTATCATATAAATTTACGAAAGTATTATTGAGAGATTGCTAAGAGTCAAATTAATTGTTATTCAATTTTTACCAAAAGAAAACATCTCTTTAAAGAAGGCTTGTCTTTAATAGCGCTTATTTTAAAATAGTTGCAAGACTGAGTGAGAGATGACATTAGGAGACAAGTTGCGTCTTGTGATTGAACACTACCAATTATCAATTATTTATGTTTATTTGCCGGGGTGGACTGAATGACGATATATATTCTGGATCTGTTCTAAAATATTAATTTTCTCTATTTCATGGAAAAAGATTAATAATGGATATGTTTTTGGGAATTGAATCCATTAATAGACATTTCAATGTTTTTCCATTAAGTGGTGAAAATCACTATACTTTTGTCTTATTGATATAGTAGATGGATCTTAAGATGTGAAATTTTGAATACCATTTGGTCCGCTAGGAGCTCCAATATCATTTTTTATAAAATTTAGAACGTATATAGACTTCTATCGGCGAAATGTAGTACTACAATGAACAGGCCCGGTGACAGGATTCTCGGGCCCCTGGGCAAATGAGAGGTCCAGGCCCTCTACCCCCCCCCCCCCCCCAAAACTATACATATCTGTAGGGGGGGGGGGGGGGGGTGGAAAGTGATAGGGGGAAAGTTTAGGTAATAAAAAAAAATCAGTTAGAAAATTTTAGTTTATTATAGTTTTCATCGTTGATCGATTGACACCTATTATGTTTTATCTACGATTGATACGAAATATAAACATTATATCTTTGTTTAGATGCGTAGAAAGTGATTATTTACGTACTTGTATTCATTGCGCATGCGCGTCTCATAGTTTTGAATAATTCCTCTTCTTTACCACACTAGTGCGGTAAAGAAGAGGAATTCTTCAGCTTTACGCACAATTAGAGAGTTTGTTTACATTTAACAGAACTAATTTGTTGTTCTTTTATTAAAGTAACTGATTATATCGAGTTTTTAGTGAAAAACAATGAGTGAATCAAGTGACTTTGACGAAAATGTGGAGAATAATACTCCTCCAGAAATAATTAATTCGGCAAAAAATACAACTAATGAATTAATGCCATCTTTATCAAGAGAGAGATACGAACTTACATACAGCAAGTTTATTTGTTTCTGTATTTATTATTTAAATCTAACAATCGTAGATAAAGTACGGTACGCAACTCGTGCGAAAACGGCATTTTGCATTGCTCGTGTGGTTTTACCACCCTCGCTATCGCTCGGGTGCAAACTCCACACTCGCATGCAAAATGCTACTTTCCGCACTCGACGCGTAATGTACTATTTCATCATGCTGAAACTTCTTTTCCCTTCACTTACTGATACAGGTATGCAGCAGAACAATCTGATGGTTATCCGCTATAGATATATTTGGGAACAGGTAATCTAACTTTTGTCTTCCTCAGTCCATTCAAAAGTTGTAGAGGTTGTAATGGTGTCTTCCGAGTTGGCCTTCTGAATTGATTTTAAGTGCTTGATCTCATTAAAAATGTCAGTCAATATCGCCTTTGTACGTTTAACAAAAAGTTAAACACTGCTCATTAATTTCATTGTCAGGTTCAATATATTGTCATGACCTCCCCAAACTTATTAAATAATACTTATTTTAATTTCTCCTAGTCATAGTGTATGTTTAACTAATTATAAGTTTTATCGTTAATTGTGTGCTTGAAATCTCATGTAAATTATTTTTAGTGTTATTTTAAGGATAATTTGTGTCAAGTGGTGTATGTTTGATGTTTGTGAGTTTTTAGTTTATTTTGTTATTTATGGTGATTTCATGTTACCTTTTTCTCTTGCAATATAACTTTGTCCTTCTCTTTAAGCCGTTACCATGATAACAGTCAATAACTTTATTAATTTTAGCCGTGTTATTTCCTCCTCAATCCTTTTCCTAATCTCTCCTTCTGCCCTAAATTGTTGTCCAATTACATATATTCTAAGCACTTTATATTTATATTATATTTTATTTCATTTTATATTACTCGCGTATTTTTGTTTTGTGCCTCACTTGTGGCCTGTGTTTGGCTGTTAAGAGCACTGTAATAGTTAATTACGTGTCAAGTGCGGAAAGTAGCATTTTTCATGCGAGTGTGGAGTTTGCACCCGAGCAATGCAAAATGCCGTTTTCGCACGAGTTGCGTCCCGTACTTTATCTACGATTGTTATATTTAAATAATAAATACAGAAAAAAATAAACTTGCTGTATGTAAATTCGTATCTCTCTCTTGATAAAGATGGCATTCATTCTTGAGTTGTATTTTTTCCGAATTAATTATTTCTGGAGGATTATTATTCTCCACATTTTCGTCTAAGTCACTTGATTCACTCATTGTTTTTCACTAAAAACTCGATATAAACAGTTACTTTAATAAAAGATCAGCAAATTAGTTTTGTTAAATGTAAACAAACTCGCTAATTGTGCGTAAAGCTGAAGAATTCCTCTTCTTTACCGCGCTAGCGTGGTAAAGAAGAGGAATTATTCAGAACTATGAGACGCACATGCGCAATGAATACAAGTACGTAAAGAATCACTTTTTACGCATCTAAACAGAGATACAATGTTTATATTTCGTATCAATCGTAGATAAAATAAATAAATACATAAATGAAATAAATAAATATCAAGTTCTGTCCAAAGACATTGAGAGGTCACTAACTTTTTGGGAAAATTTAAATCTTTGAGTTAGACTTCCGATAATGGAATCTAGGAGCTTATATAATACACCAATTCTGAAATGCTCCTCCTCGTGTTTTACGTTAGGATCATCTCTTGATAAGGATTCACAATTTCTAGTTTTGTATTAATAAATTATGTTTGTGCGCATGTGGAAGAGAAAGAAATGGGCGTAGAAGTTTTAAACGTAGGTATATGATACCAACAATGGACTAATCATGACCTACCATCTAAATTTCATTAAAATCGGTCGAGTATTTTTTAAGATTGTTGGTTCGCAAAAATTGACCGACTGCCCCTGGTGTAGACACGTAACCAAAAATGTTTCCTACTATCTGAAACGGATTTCTGTTTTGAAATTTTTAAAATTGGAGCATAATAATTAAAACGATGACATATTTTCCGAGCTTACTGAAGGTATTTCGAATTTAAATGGACTACATTTTAGAATTCTCGGAACCATTATCAAGAATTTTTTTTATTTCTAGTAAAACATTTTGTCGCAGCTAAAGCTTAAATAAACGACATGCAACATGTGACGCTCTTAAAATATCTTGCCTGAAAGCAGGCAAGATATTTTAAGAGCGTCACATGTTGCATGTCGTTTATTTAAGCTTTAGCTGCGACAAAATGTTTTACTAGAAATAAAAATCTATCGACCTCCTGTTAAATCCTAACTTCCTGGCAATATATTTAGAAGCCTCATCTTTTTGTCGTTTTTTGCGTGACGGAAATTTCTTCTGTCCCCCAGAGCTCTAAAATCCATGTAAAAATCGCAAATATATTGTTACATCAAATTGTTATCTGGTGTGGAATAGAAAAAGGATATATTGGTGTTAGGCTTTCGCGGTTAATATCTCATTGTCTTAGTGGATGTACGTTTCGCTCTCTAAACTAGAATCATCTTCAGGGAAGTACATTGTACATGTTACTGTAGTAAAATTAAAAAGTGGACTGTAAGTTATATTTATATTCATCGGAGTAACATTTTTATTCTAAAAGATATCTATAGCTTAGTATGGTGAACGTTGGAACCTTAAGTCACTAAGACAACATACAACATACCACCGGAAAACCTAGAATTTCATTATGACAACCGTGATAACCTGCGTACCATTGTCCATAAAATTATTTATCCTAATCTCCAATCGCTGTCATGTGAACTACTTTTGATGTACTCGTATTTCGTCTGCTTGAAGAAAAAAACTTACAAATATCAATTTTCAAACTTAGTGAGTTTTATTTGCCACAAATATTTTACGAATAATGAGTTTTCTTTTTGTGTAAGTACGCAAGAGTATTTTCAATCACTTAATTACTTTTACTATTAACTTAAATTGTACGTATAAACATCTAAAGATTACTTTTTCATTTTTTTTAAAAAACTTTCATGTAGTGAATTTTACCTTTAGGCAGACGATTATTGGTTTGAAAACCAAAATTACGATAACTTTTACGCAGAACTTAGTCGCCTAAATAGTTAAAAATGTCTAAATGAAAAATCCTCAATAATATCAAAAGCTCTTTGACATAAGGTTAAGTTGTTTTTCTTAAAGTTTCCTCTTTTTCTTTAACTATAAAGGACTAGGTATTTTCTTTCCAACAAATTTATGAGAATACATTAGATTTCGATAATCATTTTAGATTAAATAAAATGGAAAACGCTCAAATTTATTTTCTATTATTATGCCCATGATTATATTACCGAAGGTAACGGAATCTATGTGATTTTTCTGAATAACGAATTTAAAAATCTAAAATCCGTTCCAGACATCAGGGAACATTTTTGATATCGTCTGACGGTCTGTCTGTCTGTCATTCAATCTCTGTGAATCATATATCTTAAATTCGGATGGCATATCTTATAATTAGCCCATTTTTTGTCCCAATAATGGGCTTTAAAAGTATAACATCAATAAAACACGCGATAGCACATGAGGAAGCAATGTGCTACTACTTTTAAAAAATTGTAGCAATTGCTTTTTTTTTTTTTTTTTTTTTTTTTTTTTTTTAATAAAAATTCTAAAGCGTATATTATGTTGTTAAAATTTTGAGACGTAATACCGCTATGTTTTTTGTTTATTTTTTCGTATAACATTCACTCGACCTCGACAGTTTTATTAACATTTCATCGTTTTTGTTATTTAATTCATAATAAAGGTATTCTCTTTTTTTAAATTTTTATTTTTAAATGTGTAGGAATAAAAGGTTGTATGTCTTGTTATTAAAAATTCATATTTAGTATTTTCCTTTTGAATAAATTATGTCGAAAAAATGTTTTTCTCTAAATTCCAGATTAATGTTTCAACTCATGGTTTTGTGTATAGAAATAATTGTATGTGAATTATACATTTATTTCAATTATTTATTGATAACATACATACACAAATATATATTGTGCACACTCACATACATCTATTATATATATATATATATATAATATATATATATATATATATATATATATATATATATATATATATATATATATATATATATATATATATGTATATACTTGATCTAAATACAACACATAGGTCATGGTTTAAAATACAAACAAAAATAAAAAAAGAGTGAATAAAAATCCACTTAATTTTTTTTTAAATAAAATAAAAGTGACATTGAAGAGCACATAAAAGGGTGAAAATGTGTTGCGAGGCCGACAAAAGGTTGTTAACTCTGTTGGGATTGGACATCGCAATAATATAGTTCGCATTTGAATTGCGCCCCGTCTGTTCTTAATAGCATTGTTAAAAGAAAGGATTTGGAATAATCATACAGCCGTTAAAACAAAGGTTGAAATTATACGGATTTAATGGTTACCTTCCTTCTGATAGGGCCGAATAAAAACGGGTCCGGATATTAACGGGGCGGTTAAATTTATAGACTGTATCTTCTCAAAGCCACCGAGGAGGGGCATCTCTGACAAAAAGAAATAAATTGAGAGAGTCGAGTTTTTCCGATTTTCTTCGACCCCTTTTCATTAAAACGGTAGAAAACTGCAAGAAACGGAAAATGAGGATGAAGAAACTGCTTTTCTTTTAAATGAAGCTCGTTTCCCTTGTAACCGATTCTCTCTTCTCAAACCATTGTTTTGAAAGAAAACTTCCAGTCCTAGTTCTATAGAGACAAATTTATTTCTATCGGAAAAATCTGACTCTGGTTGCAAAAAAGGAGGAACAATTGGAATTTAACAAGACTGCTTAGAAGTTTTTTTCTACGAGAAATAAAATGCTGTAGTAATAATAATAAAAAAATACTAGTTTTACAAATGAGCAGTTGAATCACTTGATTAGGTCTGAAGAACGGCTAAATGTACTTTTATTGTAGAAATCATCATTCAACCACTAGTGGCCTTAATACTAAGTCATCATCAGTGCCTTGACCTCAATGGAATTGTGTGGTTACAAATTTGTACATTATCGTAATTGCACGATTTCTTTTGAATGACATTTATGATCACCAGAAGTTAAACCTTAACTTTTTGTAATAAAGCTACTTTAAATAGAAAGGCGTCATTCTTTATTCCTACAGATTTTTTACTTCATGATAGTAAATTATACAAATATTAGTCTCTTTTAGTATATGAATTTTATCATCAACCCTCCCGTGAATCTCTCTGTCTAATGAAATTGAGTTTATTGACTTCTTGTCTTTGTTGTTGATTATAATCGTAGAATATCTATATCGTATACGCTGATTCCAAAATAATCTAGGTATCCATCTCGTTTAAAACGATTTTGAAAAGTATAAAATTCATTCTTTTGCGCTTGTGCACGATCTAATTCTTTAGTAACCGTATTTTAAAATATACCTCACTACAGTTTACTCTATACTCATGTGACCATTCATCCAGTGTGTCCATGTCCAGTTATGAGTACGAAGCGGAAAAAATATGGGCCAAACTATATTTGGCAGAAGTTTCACACTGCATGGTTACCAAAAATTCAGCCAATTTGATATTGTTAAAATAATTTCGCTAATAAATGGGATTTTTATATCAATTTGGTCTCTTTGGTCAGTAATATGTGACTAAAATGCAGCAAACCAGGGTTCAATGATTTCATTTCTGGCAGTGGGATCTAATTCCCATCCAAATTTAATCAGTCTTCCTCCCTTCCTCTTTAATTATTAAATAATTTTATAAGTATTTCACAACTTCAGTCAATACTACTTGCAGTAATGCCAGAGTTGCAGAATGTTTGTAGATATGTCAAGCAACAGCTCCATTCGAGCGAAGCTTCTCGTACTACTGTATTTGGTGTTAAACGTGCTGTTAAACGTGTTAAATGAGGAACATGTGTATATTTGGACTCTTTTGACGATTATATTCTGGATTACGTAGTCTGTATTAGAGAAAATTATGCAATACCGAGATTATTTTTTAATGGATGTAATTGGTGTGCACGTAAAAATTTCGCTCGACAGAAGTTAAAATTTATCTATACATGGAAAATCTATTAATTATCTTTTATCTATTAAATATATTAATTAAATGATAACTAATAAAGTCTTCAATTTTAATTTTTTTTTTAAATCTTTAGTTATTTAATTAATATTTAAATAATTAAAATTACTCCTGAAAAATATCGGCAGAATATTTAAGATCACATCGCGCCCTCCCAGCTCATATAGTAAGATAAGTGATGTTTTAATCATTCGATATAAGATCCGTGGGTCGCAGGTTCGAATCTTGTTTGGGTCGAAAGTATTTAATAGTCCAGAGGTTGAGATACATAGCAAACCCCACTCATTTCCGGTACAAACAAGCGTAATAAAATGGTTGTCCCAATCTCCTGGTGTTTACTCCCTATAAAAAGTTTAACTTCCAAACTTTGTGTTAGTAAATCGTTTTTAGAGACGGGTGGAGCCATCAAATCAAAAATGGCGGCGCTCACTTACTGTAGAAAAATTTGTTCTAATACTCGTAATTTAAAAAATACTCTACCAATTAGACTCGTATCTTCCTCGCGTCCTATTTCGAATACTTTAATGATTTTATGCTTTTACAACCTTTTATTGTCAAATTTATTTTATTCCCCCCCCCCCCCCTCGTTTTTTAAATCTTTCAAAATTGTTTTGATTTTATACATTAATTAAAGTACCAATTTAGCAAAATTTAAAGAGTGCTGATAGTTGAAATTAATCTGGTGCTATTTGCGGGATACTTTCGACAAACCACCCAAATGTCATAAAAATCAGATGAGTACTGTTGAAGATGTATGAATAACTACAAATGTGTAAATAAATATATATTTGTACGCATATGGAAGAGAAGCCAATGAGCACAAAAGGTTAAAACTTTAATGGGACCAGCAATGGGCTAATTATGACCTACCATTCAAATTTTATTATAATCGGACAATTATAGTTTTTAAGATAGGTTGGTTCTCAAAAATTGACCAACAGACTGACAGATAGACACGAAACCAAAAAATGTTCACTGACGTCTGAAACGGATTTCTGTCTTGACATTTTTTAAATCGGGACTCGGGGTATAACATACCCCCAGGAGCCCGAGAGGGGGTTCTCCTCAGGGTTTTTTGTTTTAATTTCACCATCTTAAAAATACGTTTTTACGGATTTATAAGCCTATATAACTTTAATTTTTGTAATGTTACAACACGCAAAATGGAACAATTTTGAAAAATTCCAAAAATTCTAAGACTTTTTAAGAAATTCAAGAATGGGGAATAGATTACTTGCTATTGCCAATTTGAAATTTAAATTTTTTTCATATCATAATGCCTCATAAAAGCAAAGAAAATATGAAAATAATTTATTGGTAAAGGATTACAGTAATATAAGCACTTATATAAAACTATTTGTTATATTAGGGACCAACTAAATAAGTTATTAAATATACTACGATGGGTGTTTATTTGGCTGTATCAGTATCATGTAAGAAAATAATGTATAATTAATAAACACATTATCATTTATTTAAATTGTGAGAGGGGGGTAATCAAAAAAAAGAATTACAACACATACACATTAGTTTCATTTAGAATGGGGGTCCGGGGGCCCTCCCTCGTAAAATTTGAGAATATGACCTCTCAAAACAGCGTTTTTATGCATCTCTGAGATGAAATTTGATTTTAATACTGTGCAATCAAATAAATTAAACTTATGGTGTAATTCGTTGGCACAAGTTTGAACACAAGTATCTTTAAAAGAACTTTAATACCAACTTAAAAATAGTAATTGTAAAAAAAAAATTGCACCTAATCAAAGTAGGTAAAACGGGACATTGCCGAGCTATTGCAGCTATTGCGAAGTATTACGTTTCAAAGGGATATGATAGCAGATAATGGTTAGGTTATAGGTCAAAAAGTACTAATCTTAACCTCAACTATAACCATAACCTTCCATCATTTTCCCTAAACTTAAAAAAAAAAAATCAAGTTAAAAATGAAGATTAAATTTATCGAGATGCTGCATCCGAAATCGTAATATAAAAACGAACAGTTTGAAACAAATTGACGTTTAGAAATAGGTGGGGCATATATTGCAGATTACCCCACTAAATAAATAATATATTCGTCATCATTTTGAAAAGGGGGAGAGGGAGGAAACACTAGCCAAAACCGCTATCAGATATTACAAATACTTTGTGTGAAAAGTATTTGTAATAACTGATAGCTGGTCTTGGATACTTAATAGCCATCTTCAGACTCTAAATTAGTTGCTCACTGTTCACAGTAACATGGTATCAACGTGACACACAATGAATAATCAATTAAAAATAATAAAATATATGTAGAAAAGTAAAAACAGGTTGGATATTTTAAACAAGAATTAGGTTAAATTCTTAATTATATCTCAAACATTGTGGGGACTCGTCCCCCAAGGCGACGACGCCCGTGATATTCCGTATTTTTTTCCCAAAATACAAATACAGTTATCCTACAATGTAGTTAGTGCAAAATGGAGAAATAAATTAAATTATATTGCATTTTTAACATGTGTAAAAAACAATCAACACAAACCCTTGCCGCTTCTTTGTTACAAACCTAAATATTTGAGGAGGTCATGACCCCTGTGACGCCCCCTCTAAATCCGCCACTGCTTGCATGTTTATTTAATCTTGAATTTTGTTCAATATTCGTTTTATTATTATGTTATTATAATTTAGTTTATATTATGATACATTTATTATAATTCGAATGATATATGGTTTTGGTTGTGGTTTTTTCTTTGTGGTTTCTTTTTATTGTGTGTAATACCTAAAAATATACTTGTACGGCTGAATATTTGTATGCAATAAAGTTATATTGTTGTGTATAGAGTATAGAGGTTCTTTATTCTTTCAAGTGGCTCCACTTCTTATCCTAAGTAAATAACGAATAGGTTCTATTTGGATTTAATATAATTTTGAGACGTAAAAGTTTTTCGTATTCAACTACACGAGAATAAAAAAAAGGCATTTGAATATGTTTAGCAGTCAAGAACACAACAGACTAAAAACAACAAAAACACTAACCGCACGCAATTTTCAAAATTGAACACACCACGATGTTAATGGACGTGAAAATTTGTTTGGTTCGAGCAAAAAGTTCAACGTGGTATAAAAAGAAAGAAGTACGTGCTGGAATAAGCTCGGTAGAGAAATGGAATCACGTGTCAAAACCTGAACAAACTCTAGTCGACTTCCAACACTCAGTATAAGTACAAAGAGAAAAGCGAAACTCCGGAAAAATAAGCGAGTGAAATTGGGTTTCAAGGAAAATCCTACGGCAAAGAGTCCATTTGTAGTTTTCGTGCAACATTAAATTATATTTGTATGTAGCTCGGTGCTGTAGCATTTCTTTCTAACAGTCTTATTATCAACTATAAAAGGAATATGGATGATTAAGAAGAAACTCTCTTTAACTGCTTGTTTTGTCTTGTTACTTTCAAATAAGTTGATTTTGTTTTAAGACTACGCTTTAAAGACGGTATTATTTGTTCCTTTCTGAAAAACTTTTTGATAGTTCTGAAAAACTGAAATATTTTATGTATCTGTTTTCAAAAATTCCAAGACAGCAATCCGTTTCAGACATCAGGGAACATTTTCGGTTCAATGTCTGTCTGTCGCTCAATAAACTTATAAACTACACTTCTGATTTTTATGAAATTTATGTGGCGACCATTTGTTTAACAACAACAAAAAACACATAGTCGAAAGTACGAGTAGATCCCAGATAGCACCAGATTAATTTCAACCATCTGCGCTCTTTAACTTTTTCATAATTGATACTTTAATTCATGTAACAAATATATTAAAATAAATATATATTAAAATAACAGGGGAAACAATGAAATAAATCAGGCAATAGTGGTTTGTAAAAGCATAAAATCAATAAAGTACGTGATAGGATGCGAGGAAGCTATGTGAAACACTAATTGTCAGTCTATTTTTCTTTTATTTTACAATAAACTGAATTTTATTCAACATATAAGCAATTTTCCTCAAATTTCGATAGAGACGACTAAATTTGGTTGAAAATATTAAAGAACCTCTCTCTCTCTGCAAACTAAGTTGATCGATGCCCAGAGAAATTAACCAACATACATTTTAAATGTCCTGTTTATCTGTTCTGTCTGATTATTTTTTAAATTTAAAAAAAGTTCGTAGTGCCACGACCAGGCTATTTAATTTCTATTAATTATTATTAGAATTAACTGTAGAAGGAGCTGATGTAATTTCTCTTTATTTTAATTAACTCAATACCTTTTTATTTATTAGTTATGTGATCAATGTTTACAGCTGCAATTATTTCTCAAATCTTTTTTTTTTTTTTTTTATTTGTGAGGTGTAAGTGATAGCTTAGGCCATAAATATACTCCTCATAAATAGTTACTTTGTTAATTGCCTTTTCCATTCTGAAGTTAACCGGATGTTTTCCAAAATGACATTCTCCTAGATAGCTTCCAATCAAGTAGATTGTGCTAGGGTTGATTGCTTCAATATCCACGTATTATTATCATTGAGCTCTTCAGGAAAACTTACGGCTTTTGTCTGAAGTTCAGGTGTGTATTTGATACTGTATCGAGATCGAATAGTTTGGAAACAACGATGAAACGGCAATAACAGGAAACATTCGACTGTTGTTTCTTTCGCTGTTTGCCGTTTTTATCCGGATCTTGGATAATGTCGGTGCTGAAAACAAAGCCGCTGTGAGAATTCATGTCCTTGATATTTTATTGCTTTTGAAGTTCATTACTGCTATCAAATATTTGATATGGTGTAATTTCTCAGGCCATTCCATGGAAGTGGATCGTCAACTTTATCCTAGGTTGCATTATTATTTCAGTATATCATACTCCTTAGAACGGCCTATTAATATTAGAGGTTATACGAGTTGGGTTATCGGTTAGATTGTCTCCTCGCGTAATATTCTATTAATTATTGAAATATTACTGTTGAAACAAGCTCTCTCCACTAGAGGACTGGAATAATTAATAGTTTGGAACGCTTGTCAAGTAACAAGTTTAAAGCTTGACGCTCAGGTAATTCGGTGCAAGTTCGGACCTATGGAAGGTTTCTATCCTCCATTGTGTCACTTCTCCGACCTCTATTAACATTCTAGGCTTTATTATCCATTATCCCGTCCGTTCCCGTTTCAAAACAAGCCCTCGTCGAAACATTAATCAGGCTCGAGCTTTTGTCATTATGTTTACGGTAATTTTATGACTTGTCACAACGCGTCCGAAACCTTAGTGGTGCTTTTCTCTGGACGAGCTTCGAATTTAGACAAATTCTAACCTCTCTTTGAATTTGTCTGGGGGCATTAATTAAATCTATCCGGAATTTATTTGATCAGGGAACAATTCAATTTAAAGCTATTATTAGAACTGTAGTGGTAGTGAACCCCTCTATAAAATATGACTAATTACTGCTTATAAAATATTACATAATTCTCTCAACCCAGCATATGGTTTCTCTTAAATGTTACTAATTTCCATGACTGTTTGGAAATAAATTGTTTAAGTTGCCTGTTACAATTGTGGTTTTCGTGTTCTCTAGGGGTCAGATCCTGTTATAATTTTCTTCCTACTCAGTGCAATCCCGAATGTGGTTTATGCATAATAGCTCTAGTTTGTATGGGCTTATTGCTCATAGTCAAGTGTAAATTTCTTAGTCCACTTAAAGCTACAACTGTGCAGCGAGATAGTACATATTTTGCTTCCGGGCGTTATAAGAAAAATAATCAGTTTGACATATAATTTTTCTACCATCTTTGTAATCATTTTCTCAGTATAGAATTGTCTGTCAATTAGTGTGACACGCAGCTTCCTCTCGTCTTATTTCGTTCACTTAAATAATTTTATGCTTTTACAACCTATTATTGTCAAATTTTTTAAATTTCCCCCCGTTTTTTAAATCTGTCAAAATTGTTTTATCTACATAAATTTAAGTATCCATTTAGCAACATTTAAAGAGAACAGGCTATTGAAATTAATCTGGAGTTATCAATTTGTGGGCTGCTTTCGGCAATCTAACCAAATTTCATAAAAGTCGGATAAGTAATTTCGAAGATATAGATGTAAATAAATGTATGTTTGTGTATATGTGGAAGAGAAACAAATGGGCGCGCGAAGATTAAAATGTATATGGGATCAACAATGGGCTGAGTATGACCTACCCTTCAAATTTGATTAAAATCGGATTAGTAGTTTTTACCGTCTGCGCTGTTTAAATTTTGCTAAATTAATACTTTAATTCATGTAAAATATCAAAACAATTTTGAAAATTGAATAAATTTGACAATAATTGGTTGTAAAGCATAAAATCATTTAAGTATATGAACTCACAACTCAATTCTATTTTACTTATTCTTTTTCTTAGGCATTTCAACTCTCTCCCACCGTCTCACCCGGTTTCGATGACCATGACATGTGGTTGAAGTGGAAGAAATACGGCTCTTGGAAGAAAGACTTAATTATTCCTAATCTAGTGACTCCATAGCTCATCTAGAAAAAAACCTTTGATTATTTGAACTGATAAAAAAAAAAAAAAAAAAAAAAAAATTAAGAACAATTTAAATTTTTTTTCTTTTTTTCAAAATATAAAACACTTTTAAAGCTTGGATTCCAATTAAAGTTTTCTAAAATAAGAAAAATCCTTTTTCTAAATATATAGTGAGGATGTAAGTTATTTGAAACTAAAGTACCCATTTTAGTTGAAAGTTTCACACATAACTCGGTGTATTTTCATGTGAGAAACTATCATTTAATCACCGAATTCCTTTTAATTTATTATTTCTCATGTATTTTCCTTCTCTTTTTAACCAATTGGTTTATTGTGAAAGTTATCTCTTGCTGTGAGGAACTCTCCTCTTCTCAAATCTCCTTTTTTCTTTCTAAAAGAAGCTATTTCTTTAGAGATGGGCCTGATGTATTTGACGCAGTTCTAGAGGCAAGAGAAAGAAGTAAGTTAAAGTAATTGGTCCAGACCCAAAGGTACCTAGTGAATGTTGAACTTGATAAGCCTTCGTCTTGGCCCATTCTTTTTCCACCCTGTATCTCATTCTTTCTTTGGCCCCAACTTTACTCTTTTTATTTAAGGAGACTCTTAAATTTTCTTCTGAAAACCCCACCCTTGCAAAAACTTCAACCTATAAAATTTCTTTTCCATTCTTCTATTTCATTTTCTCTTATTGTATATCTTGAACTCTTGTGTTTTTTTTTTGTCTTATTTTATTTTACTTTAAGACAATACTTATTCTTTTAGTATAGGTATTTATTTTTTTTCATTGATGTTTATTTTTTATTTAAAAAGAATATTATTACTTCTGTTATTAAAACTTAGCTCTTAACTTTATCCCTAATGGAACTGCAATTGAAAAGTCGTTTCTCAATTTAAGTGGCGAAGAATTTAACCGAATCTGTTATAAAATACCAGCATACTTTATCTATATTATAAAAGGCAAATTCCACACACTCATCCATCCAGTATCTCCAGAACAGCAAAAGCTAGATGGCTGATATTTTTTCATGGAGAATCCTCTTATCTCCTTAGTGCTCTTGATTCAATCTGGTGGACATTTATATGCAAAATTGAACATGAAATCTTTAGAGCCAATTGCGCTAGAACCTTGAAATTTAGAATCGGCTTTTCCAATCGACTATTTTCATATAAATCCTGCCATCACTTTAGCATACTTTGCCGATGATAAATGTATTTTATCGTTTAATACATCGCCTAGAATGGTTTCTGATTAAGTACAGGAATATCTCTTACTCCTGGAAACCTAATTGAAGAAATGGAGAATAAAAATTAATGAAAACAAAAGTATCCATGCAATGTTTAAGAGATGGCATATATATGTGAACCAATATCCCTTAACCAAATTCCTATCCCTCACTCCTGTTCCGTTCGCTGCCTTGGATTACACTTGGACCACCGTTTGACCCGGAGTTTGTAACCGACGCGACGTTACAAACTCTTAGACTTTTGCACCATATATCTAAACTGATTACACATAACCAATTGCCCATTTATAACACCATAATTAAGCCCTTATGGTCATACGGCATTGAACTCCGGGGTTACGCCAAGCGTTCCAACGCCTATTTATCCAATTTTTACACTTCACAATCCTGAGAAGAATAGTCAACGCTCCTTTCTATGTTTCCAACATCACCCTTCAAAATGACCTTAATCGTCCACGACCCAGCCATATCCTGATAAAAATCCTTCCACGACTCCATATCCGAACATCCCAATCCTTTAATCCACAACCTATCCATTCATTCTTGGAAAGCCTCCTCGGCGGTTAAAGAGCCAGTGGCCACGCGATTTATTGATCATTGCTTAACTATTTTATATTTATGTAATATTCAAAGCCAGTATCTGTGAGTACTATTATTGGATTGTTCCACACTTCATGTCAATCAAGTCATTGTAACAACATTCATCAAAATTGTTTGTAACATGTATTTATGTACTTGCAATTTTCTTGTAAAATTAAAAAAAAAAAAATCCCAATAACTTTTGAAATAATAAGGACTAATGGTTAATGATTAGAGATATCACACAAGTAGGGAATCAACCAAGACAATCTAGTTAATAAATGCTAATTTATAGCCCTCCAGTATAGCTATGTTGTACCTACCAACTCGATTACATTCCTCAAATATTGTTTCCTCATGTAAACACCTTCTTTAAAATGGGAAGTACAAAGAGAAAAGATATGATCTAAAAATACGACTTTCTAAGTTAACTTCAGTAAATACTCATTAATTCCTTCAAAAAATAAATACTTTACTTTTTCCTTCTCTCTCAAAACCGCACTCATGTTTTTACTGAACCACAGTTTTTACACAAAGACAATAATTCTGTTTATCCAAGTAACAAGAGGGGAAAAGAAGAGATAAAAATTACCGTAGGGAGGACAAAAGCACAGGGGAGTCTGAGAATTGGGAAAAATACGTCCCTGGAGATGAGCATAATGAAAAACAAACTGGGAACAACCTACTCAGCCTACAGAAGAGTGATAAAAACAAATGGAAGAAGCCTGAATCTAGTTTTCCAACCACATCTCTGGGGACAGTACGACTCAACCCTATTTTTTAGAAAAATCAAAAAACACCCTATTTTTGTTTTGAGTGTCTCTTTTGATATATTTTTATTTAATTATTAAATACGAACGACTAGAGCAATAAAGAGGAACAATATAATTGAAGCTTCATTAAAAAGCTTCTCGTATAGATCATGATCGAGTTTTCAAAACCAAATGCATAGGTATGGAGGAAAATGTAATAATAATAAAATATTTAATAGATAGGTATATTATCTGGGGACACGGCAAACCCCATATAATTTAATTTAAAACATTTTCTGACTTGGCAATTACGCAGCACGAGGATACAAAGTTGTTTACAACACTGCTAACGTTTATTTTTTAAAACAATCTTAATAATATAAACCATATGAAAAATATAAATGATATAACAAAAAACTGTTTAACCTATTTGTGCTGACTAATTGCCAAGTCAGAAAATGTTTTTATATTTAAACGTGTAGAGTGATTTGGGAAAGAAAGTTTGTGGGACAGAGAATAGTGAGGGGAGTGACAGACACACAACATCCGTACTTGTACTGGATGTATTAGACCTAGACAACTTACTTGGACAGTGGAAGACTTGGCTAAACCAATGATCTCACAAGGAAGACATATTTTGAACTTATTGCCTGCAATCTAGTTGTTTCAAGAATTTATAGATTTTTTTTAGGATTCATCGAATGTAAATCAAATTAGTGAAGAACTTGTTTGTTTCTAGGATTTGTAGAATATAGCCAAATTATTTCCAGAATTTACAGATTGTAAATAAATTTCTTATGGGATTAGCAGATTGTAATCAAATTGCTTCTAGTTGTCGAAGTGGTATACATTACTCGCTTATAAGTGTTATAAAGTAGCTGCCAAACATAATCTTCTAAAATATCATTAAGGTTCTATAAGAAAAATAATTATCACCTAAGCTATTCTGGCTCTGACCTTAATCCTTTGAATTAAAAGTTTAAACTTTACCTTGAATCTTGATGACGAACGAATGATACGCGATGCAATAAATTTGATTTGGCTCAAATTCCTGTGGATACAATTAAAGGTTTAGAGGTGGTTAGAGATGGTTAGAGATGGTTAGAGGTGGTTTGCTGTAATTCCTGTGGAAACAATTAAAGGTTTGCTGCTTAATCCGTGTTATTTGGAAACATCTTGTAGTTGACCCTGAATATCAACGACATTTTGTTTTTATCCAAACATAGCTTACATCCAAGTAGCAAGAGAACTCAAAAAATTCCGTTGTACATTAGGGAAAGATTGAATTCGTAGGTAGCAGTTTTCCTGGCATTACGCCAAAATTGAATCTAGTGACTTAAGTCTAAAGTGCAATCGTTCTTAAAATGGATCAACTTTTCCTTCCCAATTACATTAATTTTTATGAAAAGAAGAATTACATTTTCGATTAAAATACATAAATCATCAGATTTGTCCGTACTTTTTTGTAAATTAACTTAACAGCTCATGATAAATGTAGATTTTCGACGTTCTTTCCCTTTTTAGTTTCTTATTAAAGGAATTTGTTCATTTGTCTAGAATGTTTGCTGATTGGTTAACAACGGCATTTACCGTTTCTAATATATTGAGCTTAAGAGAAAGAAGAGGTAGTAATTGTGTTGTAATAAATGAAAATGAGATCTGGTGTGGTTTTGAACAAACTATTTCCGTGGCTGTGGAATTGCCCATTACACTAAGTCTTAGAGAAGTCTTAAAACCACTTGTAGGTCTTACAGCGCTTTGAACAAGCGCTCAAGTGAGTTCAAAACTGCCAAGTGTTTCTGTTAATCACTCAACCGCAGACCGGACAACAAGTACTTAACCGGCGCTAGAACTTGCCGTATTTATTCCACACCTTAAAACGGCTTACCTCAAACACTCCTTAGTCTTGTTTTCCATCTTAAGCTTCTATTTGATGGTCTTTCTGCTCTTTGTTAGTATTATCTTTGTAAATAGTTTGTGTAAACGGATTAATAATAAAACTTCTTGCTACATACAATTATTTTATTAAATACCTGCTTTGTAAAACTTTAGAAATATGGGGTTAAATTGAGCACAATCGTTATTTTTTTTAGATTATTTTATTGGTTTCTAAATTATAAATTTGAGGGTTTTCCTAACACTTATTTTACTTTATCCTTAGTTTTCCCTTTTCCCCCGTTTTTCTACTCTAACTTTTTCCTGCCACTTATTTCATCTACATCTTTGTAAGGAATCTTTATGGTGATACCCTTTTTAGACTTGTCCTATGATAATATAATATATGTAATTCTTCTGATATAATAAAATTCTCACAACTATAAGTTGTCGAATTATTACGCAATTTATACCAAAAAATCTAAATAATCGAGAAAATATTAAGAATTCGAAAACTAAGGTCGATAGACCATAGGTTAATAGGAAATTGTTTGCTGAAATTCGATGAAGAATCACCTCCTTTTCTTTGTCGCTGCTTAGCTGAAACACCGTGTTTAAAACATTTTTTTAAAAAAAAACACAGTTTAAAAATATAATAACTTACATTGTCATCGGAAATAGTTGTCAGAAATGATAACGTTGTTTTTTTTTAAAAAAATACCAGGATTATTCTTGATTAAAGATAATTTAAGGCTTATAGCGGGGGAGTGAAGACTTTGATTAATTACAAAATTTAACTGAAAATTATAAAAAAGAAAGTCTGAAAGTGATGAGTTTTTAACCCTTAACTTTAACAAGAGGATAAAATTAAAAAAGTATAAAAAAAATATTAAATTGTGGAAGATTAAAAAATATTAATGTTTTAATAATGTTAGGTGTTAAGGCTTTAAAAAATGTTTTTAATACTTTAAAATGTTTTTTGCTTTTTTTTATTATAATTTTATTATGTCTTATTATATATTTAAGACTTACCTTTTTTCTCTTATTTATTTATTTTTATTTATAGTACGTAATACATTTTTTATAGAACACTAGAACACATAACTTTATACTCAACAGTTATGTTTTTAAAAACAACTTTATCTCCGAAAATATAATATACAAAGATTTGAAACTTTGCAGTTATGTTGTATGTAATGACCCAAACACTGGGAAAATATAGGGAACCTCAAAAAAGTATGGGGTTAAAATCTGTTTTTAATGGAAATATACAAATATACTTTGGGATTCGATTTGTATCAATTGCTCTGTCTTAAAAAATGTCTTCATCTTGTTTTACAAATCAACGAAATAGTCAGTTATATTTGTCAGAAATTCGCATATTTTGAGAGGACCCCCCTCCCAAAAAAAAGAACTTGGAATTTTTTGATCTAGAATCTTATATTCTCATTATCGAACTCGTCCGATTAGTTTAATTGCCTAAGGAACTTTGAATGTACATACATTTTTATTTTATTTTTTTTAATTTAAATTAAATGTATTGCTAGATCTCGTAGATCCTCTCGAGAAATCATTGTTTAAATGCTGTCAATCCCACTAATTTTAGTTTGGTATTGATAAGCGTTAACCACGTCGGTTTGAATGATTTGGAATGGAATCTGTTTGTGTCAGTGCATCTTGATGGGCTGGGGTCAGTAATATTCAAATTATAATAGTAGAAAGCAATCATTATTATATATAACTGTTATAATAATGTAACGGAGGGGTAGTGCTAGCTGGGATGAAGTGTGGGTTGGTGGAGTCGATTATAATGCTAAACCGTCAGGGTTCATGACAGGTGTTGCAGGCTGATTCCATATTGCATCCAAGAAATAATCTAGTTAGTAGCTATGTGCTCACTTGAAATTTTGTATGTGTTATTCTAATTTAACGCATACACAGATATCTTAGTTTTTTCTTAAAAATCATTGGTCAATATGTTATTCCCGTCTTTTAACTTAAATACAGAAAAGTTCATAAATAAGTTGCTTACTTCTACGACCATCCTTCACTACGAAAAGAACGAAAAGCTACGTACTCCAAGCTTTTTAATCATCCTATGCTTGTAAATAATTCCTCTTCCGCTTATCCAATAACTTTCCTCGAGAATAAATACCAATTTGTATTAGAGAATTTGTATAAAAAATATTTTATTTTGTTGAGTCCACTTGTTAGTCGCGATCATTTTATAAGTATGCTTATGCCAGCAATCATAAAGTTACAAAGTTCTGCAAATCTTCTTTAAAGAATGTCTGCAGTGTGTTCTTAACCTTTTTCCCACCACCACTATCCCCATTTTACACGTGCGGGCCATATATCGCAGCATAGATAAGGCTTCATGCCAACCTTTTTTTACACGATGAAATTGCAAATCTTGGTTGTATCAGCTTTCAATTGTATATGCAGACAAACAGTTTAGAAGCTGATTAAATGTGCAATGTGCACCTTACGTGCGAAATTGTAAATTGTACTGAATTGTGATAGTGGTCTAGGAAATTTAATCTAAAATCATCATCCAGTAGGTAATTGTAGACTAATTATTATTGGGTGCATCCAAAGTTGCCTCCGAAGCAATATATTAGTAAATAAATCGGTCCGAGACAACTCAGACAAACTTTCTCATATACGAGTTCATAATTGTTTAGCCCAGTGTTTTCCATTTATTAGTTTTCGTATGTAAATTTAATTATTATTGTGCATTTCATTAAAATTTATCATAAAAATAACTTCTCCCGGGCGGGGAATCGAACCCGGGCTCTCTCGGTCCGCGTTTTAAGCTTTTTTTCTCAGGAACTAGATTTTTCCCGGGAAAACGGCTTATATCGTTGGATTCGTATTTAATGGACTATATTTTAGATTTTTTTAATCAAAATCGTCGGAACCGTTTTCGAGAAATAATTTTTTTTCACGTTTTTTCAGAGTTTTTGGGGGGTTGCGCCCCTAAATTTGGAGCTAAAATTCATTTCTCCATTTCGCCTCGGGGTATGATTTTTCTGAACATGTATGCCAAATTTCGTCAAAATCTGCCCAGTAGTTTAGGCTCCAGGCGTCTGCACAGACGACAGACGACAGACAGACATTTTTTAAAACCACTTTTTTGGACTCAGGGGACCTCAAAACGTGTAAATCCATCAAAATCTCAAAATCGAATTTTCGCGCCATCACAATACTTTCTCTTTATATGAGAAAGTAAAAAGTAGAAGGAAAAGTCTCTCCACGTAAAATATTTATTTAAAAATCAAAGCAGCTTTCGGCCTCTTTAAGGCCATCCTCAGGCCTAAACTAATAGCCCGAACACTTAAAATTTCAAAATAGAAACCGAGACAAATAAATACCTAGCAACAATTAAAGGCATCTAAACCCCAATAGAAATAAAAATAAAATAATAATAATAAGAAAATACATATAAAAATATAAATAAAATAAAATAAAATCATAAAAACTAAGCTATGAATAAATAACCAATAAAATAAAACATTAATACTAAATAATAGATTAGTAGTTATATTGCAGTTTATAGCTATCCATATTCCTCCTTGTAAACAGCTACACTAATAACACAAGTTTCAAGTATATTATATTGATTTTCAATCTATGTGTTATTTTACCGCCAGTGTAAAAAGTTTTCCCAAGATTGTTGGACCGGGGGAAAAAAAACCCTATATAAAATCTTTCATAGCGAAAAACAGCTGTGACAAAATTCTATTCGTCTTAAAGTGTCGAACGTTGATTCAAATTGTTTTTCACAAAGCGGTTTCCTCATTACCGGAAACATATTATAAATACTGTGTGTTAGCTCAGGGGAGTCTTAACTCAGCCAAAACTGTGGTGGAAATACTTAGTTTTTTGTTTCACAAAAATAAACTTATTTCACCCTGCCGATTTTTAAGTGTGTTGCATTGCAGTGAAAAATGGTGGAAGATGTTAGTCAACAAAAGTGTATGATCAGTTTCATTTTAATCTTTTACTCGAACAGAAATAGATTTAAGGACCATTTACATCTTTGGTGTTGTAGAGCGAGACTTCAGTAAAATCACTAAACCCATTTGGACACCATGTGTTTAGTGCAAGTGTTAAGTAATTTTTAAGCAAATTTTCGCACTAAACACTTGCAAGTATTTACTAAACACTTGCACTAATCAAAGTGTAAATGGGTCTTAAATTATCATTTCCCACATTTACTATTTTAGATTATTACTGTCGATTTAAAATGTTTGTTTGTTATCATTTCGTGTCGTTTATATAGAATAAGAGTGGGTTTCAAGTAGCATGAAGCAGAAATCTGTTTAATGAACTAACATACATTTAATAAATAATCTTTTTGGAACGAAGTTTCTTATTTCCTTATGTTAAGGGTAATTTAGTGAACTTAAATCTACTTGGTTTGTTACTTAGTTGTGTTAAAGAAAAATATAAAAACATTTTTCTTATTTAATATTTTTTGATAACTATTAAATGTTGGAATAATGGGATTTTATTTTTATTTTTTGGGATTTTTATTTTTTATTCAATTTAGTATTGAGTACACATAAAATAATAAATAATAATGATTTTATTTTTATTTTTTGGGATTTTTATTTTTTATTCAATTTAGTATTGAGTACACATAAAATAATAAATGTTTAACGTTACATTTCTTAATATAAAAGTATTAAATTATGAATAATAAAGCTATGCCCTAAAGAGCATTCTTTACCAAAGTTTTAACCCGTAACTGGTGAGGTGCTTTTTATGTTACTTAACTGGTGAGGTTGGGTTACAGATACCCAGAACTTTTCCCCCCTCTCAGCAAATTTACTAGTTGGGATAAATAACAAATAGCTGCAGCTGCATATAGTATTAAAAGTAACTTTTATTTATAATATAAAACAATTCTTTACACATAAATAATAATAAAAGTACGATACAAATTTTGTGTATTGTTTAATTTAAATAATTTGAATATTTTAATTAAAATGTTGAGGAAATATTATTATATTTATGAAATTTAATGTTAATACTAGTAAAAAAATTAAAAATTAAATTGTTATTTTATAAAATCAGTTTTTACTATACAAATTACATGGTAAAAAAGAGTAACTTAATTGGTGAGGTTGGGTTAGGAATACCCTGAATTTCTGGAAATACCCCAAAAAACAAAACAACTCACGTTTAGTGCAACCTAAGATCTTCAAACCAACTGACAATAAACTGATTTGAAGGTACATGAGAGGACACAGGCCCCACCCAAACCCTCTAGTGATAATTTATCAACAAAGTATTCCATGGGTATCTGACACCCAACCTCACCAGTTACGGGTTAATTAGATAGAGGTCAAACTTTTTCACATTCCCTGTCACCCTTTGGAGTTTGTTGTATATGAAAAAAAGAGCCTACCCAAGCAGTCAACATTGGGCTAATGATTTTTAGAAAAATATCGATAATTAAAATGTTGATTATATACGATGTTGATTATAAAAATATTATTATTTTTTTTTTTTTTTTTTTTTTTTATCTATTTATTTCCACCAAAACATAAAATGATTCAAAAATAAATAAATTAATAAAATATAAAAGTATAAATAACAAAATAAACAATTTGTGATAAGTTCAGTAAAATTAGTTGTTATACTGGTGATAAATCATTAGTTATAATATTAAGTAATTGGTGAGGACCCTCAGTAAGTGTCAAAGCACTTAGAGCGAGGGCCCTGTCCTATTAATAGGAAACATTAAGTGCTGATTTTCTTAAGTGTTAAAAATTAACTAGCTTTATTATATATAGAGGATAGAGGCGCAGCTAGGGGTTTTATAGTGTAAAAACTAGTATGGCGTCCAGGTATGAAGTCGGGTTTCGCGCCCTGGATTGACACGATCCTGACGAGCAAAAATAAATCACCCACAGTACTGCACCAGGGAACAGCTGTTCCCCTTGCACCCCCTAGTTACGCCACTGATTCTATTTTTTTTTTTTTTTTTAATAGTTTCGGTTTGTTGGCTTTTGACCTTAGAGGATAAAAGCCAGATCTTTCTTTCTTTGACTACTTTTATTTTTAGTCGAATGCTTTATTTATTAAGCATTTGGCAAATGCTAAAGTCATTCATTGGAAGAGAGTCCGGTTGAAGAGTTTCCGGGCAGATTTACAGACTCGCTTTAGTATTGTCTTGGCTGCTCCGAAGAACCCAAGAGGTTTTAGTTTTAAATCAATCAAATGTTCTTCTGTAAAGGGTGAGCTAAGACGGCATCTTCCAGTCATGTTTCACGGATAAGAAAGACGACGGGGGACGCCAAGAGAATCAGTATTTATTAGGCTGTAAGTTGTCTGAATTCAAGAGATGCAGGTAGTGATCAAGGCTTGTGGTAGATAAGCTAGGCGTTAGTGCAAGACCCTGACTTGAATATTTGATGGACTGAGGTAGACTTCCTCCCGCAAACCTGGCCTTTCTTGTCTCCTAATGGTCCCTTATCCCTTGACTGATTCTCTTATGAAATATTACAATTATAGGTGTGGTAACTTGAATTTATATCGTCTTTGTGAACATTTAAACTTTCTTTGCTTTCTACTAACAACTAGAAATTTTAATGATACATGTATGTTGTTATTAGGGTTAGGTTTCAAGAGGCTGAACACCATAAATAATTATAACAATGATGGTTTCAAATTTTTAAGTCATCGGTTAAGAGACTTCGATGTGATTTAATAGCTAAATATAATTAAACTAAAAAAAAAGTCCATTACAATATAAAAATATAACCGAGCAGCTTTCCCAGGGAACATTCTAGTTTTAGAGACAATATCGCAAATAGTAAATGGAAGCATACCAGGATTCGATTCTTCGTCGGATGGGATTTTTTCTACTATAAAATATCCAGTAATATGTAAATTTAACCCTGAAAAAATGATTATCTATGTGGGAAAGTTGAGAACGAGTAATTTTGAAGATTTCTTTTTGTTTTTTTAAATATTACAGATCTTCTGTGACTCATAGGTTTGTCTTGCTTCGATATGTTTTCTAATTATACTCAGTTATAAATGAAAAAGTGAGAAACATTTATTTCGAAACACATAAAATGTTGAATTCCATTAGGCTGTGCTAGAGCACACTCCTCTGAATACTCTTTTATGTTGCGATCATGTTTAGAAGCGGCATAGAAATCTCATATTCCATTAGTTCTTAAAGCTACTTCATATTCTGATTGATCATCCAACTCGTTTTAATCTTTTTAGAATTAACTAATAATTAATGTTCAAATGACGTTATTATACTTAACACCTTCTTTAATTATTATCATATGTTAATTCTGTTTGTCGGATTCTTTTCCCAGGTGTTTAATAAATAATCAAAAACTTATAGTTTTTATATATTTTTTTAGAGACGTTTCGACCCTTCTCTAAGGTCATTTTCAATCCTTATAATTTTCTAAAAATGAAAAACATTAACAATAATTAGTTAAACTCCTTTATCTTTTCATAAATTTTATACACAATCACTATTGTTCGTGAATATCAAGACTTAAAATTTATATTAATTAATTGTATTACAAATAAAGTTTTTTCATGAAAGTTAGGAATTTAAAAGAAATATTCAAAGTCTTGTTATTCACGAACAATAGTGATTGTGTATAAAATTTATGAAAAGATAAAGGAGTTTAACTAATTATTGTTAATGTTTTTCATTTTTAGAAAATTATAAGGATTGAAAATGACCTTAGAGAAGGGTCGAAACGTCTCTGAATAAAAAAATATATGAAAACTATAAGTTTTTGATTATTTATTAAACACCTGGGAAAAGAATCCGTCAAACAGAATTAACATATGATAATAATTAATGTTAAAAATAGAAGCCATGTATTTAGATTTTAACTTTAGAAAAAATTGATTATCAAGCTTTCTATATTCTATATTGGCAAAACGGATTTCAAGATATAATGTGCTCTGCAAACATTATCAAAAACAAATTATATTAAACGTGTTAGAGAAAGTCCAACACTATCGTCATCCAAACTTATAACTCTACAATGTCACTGCGCATCACAAATCTTTGTTTACAGGTTTTTGGGACGCACTAGCTTATCAATTAATAACCTATATAACTTCCTATGAGATGGTTCAATTGACATGGCTCTTTTATGTGGTCCCACCAACAAGTTGAGTTGTAACTCTGTCCTCGCAAACGAAAATATGACTAAAGAAATGTACAGTCTATAAGATTAGAGTTGGCACAATCGAAGGCGGGAAAATTTGGAGAGGGAAACGATTCTATTGGTCCGCCATCTTAATTGCAACTTCAGAAAAAAAAAATCCCTTCTCTGCCCCTGTTCCACAAAAAAAATATAACATGAAAACAATTAATTTCCCTTTTTATAACCCCAAAACTACCTCCACGTTTGTTTGTTTACATTTCGTCCATTGCTCATTTTGATCTGATCGTGTTAACTTCTTTCATTTCATCTTGTGCAATTTTTACATAGTTATTCTTGTTTTGTTAAGTTTTATTTAACAGAGATAAGTGCTTTGTGTTTGTGGAAGTTTTATAGTGTAATTTTAAAGACTTTTTTATTTCCTGTGCTTCGCAGATTTCGTCTCTAGCAAACCGGTAAGTACTGATATTTACAAGTGAAGAATTTAATAATATGTAAAAATTAACTTGTATTTATATTATATAATTAAGTTGAGCGATTGCATCTACAAAAAAATTAGATTTGATGGTAAATATGTCGTATCTGACCCACTTTGTCTAAATAACTACAACGATAAAGGGATATTTAGTCTAATGTACATTGGGACAAAGGAATATCACACTTTTATATACAAAAGTGTGATGTTCCTTTGTCCCAATGTACATTAGACTTAACATCCCTTTTTCTTAATATGTAGTTATTTAGTCAAAGTGGGTCAGACACTACATATTTACTGATTTGATTTCATGTTCGATCATTACAAGTATTTCTTTCATTTTGCTAATACTTTAGTTATATACTTTAGTATACTTTAGTTTTTGCTTTGCATATCATTGAGAAAATAAGATTTGCCCTCTTTTGTGGGTTTTGGGACTCCTTTATTAGTTGTTCGAGTTACGTTCTAAACCAAAGTAGTAAAGATCTACTGTATGCGATGGTTTTACTTTTAAAGCTTAAATTGTTTTGAGAGATTGTGAAATTTTAACTAGTATGGTGGGATTTGTAGTCAACAGAAAACAATTCTATAGCATTGCCAGTGGAAATTTAACCATTAACATGCTCATGACTGATAAAGATTATAAATATTCTTGATCAGCAATTTCTTAGAATTTGTAAAGCATTAAAGGCCGATTGAAGCCACTTTCATAAGATAGGTTAAAGAGTACAAGCAACTATGGTGCTGTTCTATTAATTTTTGGTCTTAGCGTATAGATAGTACTTAAGTTCCGCACTGTTGGTCTAAATCAACAGTAAGCAATCTTTAATAGGGATTGCATTTTTATGTTGTCCTATAATCATTTTGGGGCTAAAAGGAGAGTTGAGTGAAAGCTTGGTTGAACATAGGTTTGACCCTGATGTTTTTTGTCAATTAAACTTAGACAACTTAAGAAGTTTATTTATTTTTATTGTATAGGCCATGTCTGCTCCATCTGAGGAAATGCCTAGCCCTGGTAGATGCGGAATGCCTGTGTCTTTAAGCAGGAGAGCTAGAAGAAGGATCAGATTATCTTTTGACTCTTACTTAGAACCTACTTCTTCTTCTTCAGGTTTGTATTTGTAAAGATTCAAATATTTCTTTACTTAGTACTTTTTTTACTTTCAGTAAAAAAAGTATTAAGGGACTTAAGCTGAAGGTAGTAAAAGACTATTATTAAGTATGCTGGGGGGGGGGGGGGGGGGGGGTTAACAATTATTATTGAAACATTAACAGTAGGTATGTAATCATTTGTAGTAGGATTAACTCTGTGCCCTTCTAATCTCATCAGGTCAAATCTGAACCCATGGTCTTTCTAAACATTTTCCCTTGAAGTGAATATCCTGAATTTTATCCCTATACCAGAGTTTATTATTTAGGTTTGTACAAATCAAGGAAGTCTTAATTTAAAAAAAGGACAAA
The DNA here is from genome assembly GCA_951217055.1 of Gerris lacustris. NCBI lineage: Eukaryota > Metazoa > Arthropoda > Insecta > Hemiptera > Gerridae > Gerris > Gerris lacustris. The sequence continues at coordinate 49,877,707 of OX578276.1, forward strand.
GCTTCTAGTAGATACATTTTATAAATGAAGCCTCGAAGCAAAAACAGTATGATAATAAAGAAGTAGGATTATGTAAAACATTTCTTATCTAGAAATTTTTCTTATCGGCCATTCTTTTTTTTTTTTTTTTTTTTTTTTTTTTTAATGTTTTATTCAAGAATATGTTTCTCTGCTCTCTGCAGGTACTACAAGCTGTGAAAGAAGTAGAAGCAGTTGTGGGGGTAGAGGTGTTGTGCTGAGAAGCCAGACTAGAGAAATAGTTGACCGAGTCAGGCAATATTTTGAGAATGAGAAGAAACTAATTAATCGAGGAGTCGAGGACATTAGAGAAGCAATTCCTTTTGACAATGTCCTTAAAAGAACCAGTGAGGCCACTGGAATCAGTGTGCGGTCCATCTTAAGAGTGCACAAAGAAATCAGTGTTGCTAAAGAGCAGGGCAAATCTGTAGTTACCCCTGGAAAGAAGAGGCCCAGGGAAAGTTTCAAAGGGATGGATTCCTTTGCAGAGGATGCCATCAGAAGGCATGTTTACGACTACTTTTCAAGGAAAGAATATCCCACGCTGAATAAGCTGAAAGTTTCATTAGCTGATACAGGCTTATTCGAAGGATCTGTTTTTACAGTTAACAAGTTAGTATTAATTTTATGTATTAAAATAATATACTAAAATATGATATGGAGAAACGGTGTTGTTAGAATTATAATAAACACAATAAGTCTCACCGCAAACATACAAAAAAAAAGCATAGTATCATTCAACCTAAATAGTAAGAGTGGGGAATAAAACATGCAACAAATTTAACACATTTGTATACAGTTATATTTTTCTATAAAATTTTCAGGCTCATGCATAAACTGGGGTTTGAGTATAAAAAAATCAATAGCCGGAAACTCCTGATGGAAAAACCCGAAATAGCTGCTGCTAGAAGCAGGTTTTTGAAAGAGATTGTAAAGGAGGATTGCAACAAAATAGTTTGGCTTGATGAGACCTGGGTCAATGCTGGTCATGCCAAAAGTAAAGGCTGGACTGACAACACTAAAGCTGGCACATCAGTTGTTCCAGTTGGAAAAGGTAATGTTCTTACTTTCTTTTAAAGTACTACTGAGTGAATTAGTTAAGTAAAGTAATATGTTTATTATTAACAATATAATAATAAGAAAGATACAACAACTATAAGAATAGAATGGGGAGCTGAAGGCAGAGAAAGCTGTATAGATCTGTTTCAAGAACAGATTTATGCAGTTGTTTACAGTGTGTAATTTTTTAATTAAGTACAATTAAATGTAAGCAATTTCATAGAAAAGTATTATTTGCATGTATGTGACTTGGAAAATCAAACAAAGCTAGACATTGCAATCATAGACTTTGATAGAATGTTGTTGATATTTTAAAATTATAAATGAGATTTCATAACTACTACATGATCTCTTTACTACATCATCTCTAAAAAAAATAGAGCTAAAAAATATTGCATGGTATAAGAATCAGTTAATTCAACAGTGGAATAATTTGTGAGGATACTTTTAGAAACGGGCCTCCTCACATTTCCTGAAAATATGACTTCTACTTCTTATAATAAAATAAGCATTAGCTGTAGTGAGTAAACTTTTTCGGGTATTGTTGTAGTTGTTGAAACTCGTTAATTAGCAAACTAATAGCTGATAGAGACTGGCATTGTTGTCAATAAAAGTTTTCGATTAAACATACCCACTTTCTAATGTTGGAAAAAGTAAAAAAAGAAATCTGGTTATAAGATTTGAATCTGAGAAGCTTGCAGATCCTCACATCTTATCTTCTACATTCTGTAATTATTCATATTATAATTTGAAACATATTTCTTCTGTTGCAGGTAAAAGGCTTATCCTCCTGCATGCTGGCATGGCATCGGGTTGGGTCTCTAACTCCTGCCTTTTATTTCAATCTAGTAAAACTGGGGACTACCATGAGGAAATGAATCACGAAAGATTTTATGAGTGGTTCCAGAAGCAACTGTTGCCAAATATTCCCAAGGAGAGTGTCATTGTTATGGACAATGCACCATATCATTCAAAAGTTATGGACAAATGCCCCAAATCCATCTCCTTAAAAGCACACATGCAAGAGTGGCTACGAGAAAATAATATAGACTTTGAAGAGAACTATACAAGGGCCCAACTTTTAGAGCTCATAAATTTACATAAATCTGTAAAAAAAAATTATTTTGTGGATGTTAAGGCCGAGGAAAGAGGGCACAAAGTCATAAGACTGCCTCCTTATCACTGCCACTATAACCCTATTGAACTAATTTAAGCTCAAGTGAAGGGTTATTTGGCAGATAAAAATAAAAAATTCACCATTAGAGAAGTGGAAGCATTGACCCGAGAAGGTATAGAGTATAGAGAATGTCACGGGTGAAAACTGGTCGCGATGTGTCCGTCATGTGTGGAACGTCATTAATGAGGACACTAGTAGAGAGGCCACGCTTGATGAAGACATTGACAGGTTTATTATAAGTCTAGGAGGAGGTGACAGAGAGACCGATGGTTCAACTGAAGAAGAAGACCGTTCAGAAATTGACGAACCAGAAGATATCTCTGAAGATATAGAAGGAGTGTTTCCTTTATAGTCCAGTGCAATTAGACATTTCACTTCGGAAAAATTAGGAGAAAGCTGAATTTCGGCATGAACCATGATATTGCGGATTTAAACAAAATATCAAAAGTCCCCATTGATCCGAGTGCCGCTAAAAGAACTACGCAGGGTCAAAGTTGATAAAAATCGGTTTTTTTGAGAATATCTCAGTAACGGCCACGTTTACAGAAAAAATACAAGTAAACAAATTTGTAGCTTAGAACATTTCCTACAAAAAAGATCTCATGACTTTTATTCTTAGGTGTAACGGTTTTGGAGATAACCTTTGAGAGATCAACTTTGACCCCGTGTAGTTCTTTTAGCGGCACTCGGATCAATGGGGACTTTTGACATTTAGTTTAGAACCGCAATATCAAGGTTCATGCCAAAATTAATTTTTCCCCTAATTTTTCCGAAGTGAAGCATTTTTTTGTCTAATTGCACTGGACTATTATAAATAAAATTTATTACTATACTATATATAAAAATAAAATTCAGTTTTCTGTTGCTTATATTTTCTTTCATTGTTTGCTTATATACTTACAAAGAATTCACTAAGAAAGAATATGATGTAACACTTTTTTTGAATTTTTCTACATCCAATTTTCTTACCTTGTATATGAATTCAATTAATCACTTACATAGTAACTTCTGTAATAGAATTGACCTTTTCAGGACCAGCTTCTTTTTTTTAGGCCTATTCCTTTAATTAGTTTTACAGGTCTGTAAAAAGTACGCACATAAGCACAATTGAGAGTATTGTAAGTATTAAAATCTATTTTTTCTTCTGCATCATTAAAAGTCAAGTAAATAGTAGTGTTTATTTGCAGAAGTTGGTTAGTAAAAAAACCAATTGACAGAGACATTTCTGTTATCTTATGACTATTGATGAACCAATAGTTTTTAAATAGAAAGATGAAATACAATGGGATTACAACTTATGCTTGCCTCCCTCTATATTTAAATATAAAAAGAATTCAGGCACAATAGCACACGGCAATCAAAGCTGTAATCATAGACTTGGTTTAGGAGCTCTGACATGTGAGGTGTAAAAATATTATTCTTTATTAAAAAAAAGAAGTAAGTAAATAACAAGTTAGTGTGTAATGTACCCTCCTCAATGCTATATTATCTCAGCATAGACCATGAGGAGGAAGTTCTGAACTAATAACATTTCTTTCCTCAAGAAATGTGGCATCACCAAGGCCATATAGACATATTTTGGATATGCAACCATGTTATGTACTCAAGCTGCTAAACAAAGACATGCTTACTGTCAATCGGTTAGCTAACAGATAATAATTTTATCAAAAATGCAGGAATATGCTTTAAATTCTCTATTTCCAATGCATCCTACTTTACTTAGAACCTAACATTTAATTGGTTCAGTGACTGACAGGGCCAACCAGGGAGGGTTCCATTATCAAAGGGCCCCTGAACCAACGGTAAAATGACCCCAAAGTCTTTTGGGGTCCCGAGGAGGGTTGCTACCATCACTGGTCAATCCGCCCCTGAATTGGTTGCTTCCCTCACTTAAGATAGATGCATCATCCATATCAGAGGGTACAAGTATAGTGAGCAAATGCAGAGAGATCTGTTTAAAACCTAATGCAAGGAAACATTTAAATGAACCCTTAGTTATTAATCTCTGTCAGATAAGCAAACTTAAAACTTCAAGCTGACCCCAAGTTAGTAGTTGGTCAGTCCATAGCATAATGATTTCTCCAATAGGCTGCAATTGTTTGCTTTTATCAATTCCATGAATATTCCTACTGCTCTACTGATAAATATAGTAAGACACTATTTAACCAAGTTCTTATACATTTTAAACAAATATTAGCACATAGGGAAGATTTTAGCGGTAACATAATTAATAAAATAATAGCATTGATTTACAAAATCGATTATTATTTACGTTGAAAGCCGGTTTTGCAGTTATTATATGCTTTACAAGTTATTGGTGGATAGGCTTTTATTTATATCCTTATAAGATCGCATCCATTGGCGCCAAACACTTCACAAATTCCAAAGTACAATTAGTAATGTAACCTGACTCCAGGGTTGCCATAGTGTAGGGATTTTTTTTTGTTTCTATTAAAGAGGGATTTTTTTGTTTGAAACTAACGGTTGCAACGTCAATATTTTCCCGCCTTCGATTGTGCCAACTCTAATCTTATAGACTGTAGTTTTGGTATTTTTATTATGCACAGGAATATGCTATAACAGTTAATCCTCATACGAACTTTTAAATCTAATAAAATTGCATAAAGGTCCTTGGGGATTTTAAGTAAAGTCGACAAGAAGGCAAAGGCAAAGTCATACTACATTACGTGTAAAACGCTTATGTAACCTATATAAGTTTGTAATCTAATATAGTGGAAAACCTATAACATTTTATGCACATGTTATACGTAGTTTATTTACGATCCTCGAAATCACTTATTTGTAAGGTGCGTAAAATTTCACATTTAAGCAATAAAAACAAAACAAAGGAAATTCCCTACAAACATATAACACTCATGCAAGTTATCTATCCCAACTGGGGCGGCTCTATAAAGTTACTTAATCGCATATTCTCAAACAGATCACGGCTGCGTTGTAAAAGGTTTGTTCTAACCCCCATATTTGTACCGTCCTTTGTATCGTCCCGCGGATCGTTCGGGAATAGTTTAGGACAGGTTAAATACGCATCAGGCCCGCACGACCGTATAGGCGAACTAGGCGACCGCCTAGGGCGCTAGGGCCTGAGGGGCGCCGCAAAATACTTGCCCCCCCCCCCCCCCCCCCCCCCCAAGTACAACAATATTACGAAAAAATATCAATTGAATAAAATAAGGTTGAACATTTCTTATGTTTTATTATTTTTTTATTTGTGTATCCTCTAGTTCAGTTAATGTATAGGATGTTGTGAAGGTGAAGAATTAATAGAATAGTATAGAGTTAAAGGTAAAAAAAATTTTTTTTTAGTCTAAAAACTGATTTAGTTAATTAACAGATTTAAAAACAAACTTTTAGGTGATTACTTTTTTTTTTAGCTGAAAAAGCTCTAAAAAAAAGGCCCAAAATTTACCATTTTGAACCTAATTTTCTAAAATTTTCCGGGGGAGGCCCCCGGATCCCCCTTTGGGCTGGGGTCATGTATTATTGAAGAGAGATTAGTAGGACTGGCAACTATTTCAACTGAACAGGAGTTAGCAATTTATTTACATTGAAGCAGTGATTAAATAATTCATTTATGAGATAAATTGTGTTTTACTTGTTTTGTTTTTATATTTCCTAAAAGTGAGTGGCTGAATCCGTGTTGGCTTAGAATGATGGGGGGCGCCTTATAATAGTTTTGCCTAGGGTGCCAAAACCTCTTGCGCCGGTCCTGATACGCATGCGTTAACATTAAACTGTTATAAAATCAATGGAGGTTGGAACGGATTTAGGACTATAATTCGCACTGTACCTATTAAAAACATTCAAGGAAACCTATTAGCTAGGGAACCTTCCTGTTGACATTTATGACGATAGACATAACTGCTCATGTCATACAAACCAGTACTTGGCATTGTCAGAGGATCGTTCGGGCTGTACTGGAAATGGTTCGCAAACGATCCCTGCACGGGTTGGAACAGTTTGGAGGACGATACGAAACACTGTCACAAGTCGGGTTGGAACGGCTTTTATCCATTGCGCATGCCCGTGACGATCCCGTGGACTATATACACTGCTTGGTTGGAACAAACCTATGGACTGCGCATACGCATGGCTTTAAATTCGTAAAATAACCTTCAAGTGAAGGTTACAAAATAACGTAACAAGCAACTAAACAGTGAAATAATGTTATAACGACCGTACATAAAGTTATTGACGTACTTAGTTGTAGGTGCAAATCGCGTTGTTAGTATTAATCCTCGTTTCGTTTTTATCTCCGTACTATATAAATATTCTTAGTAATTTTCTTAATAAAACTAAATCCAAGCTCTATTTAAAGTAGAGCCAAGAAATAAAGGAGCCTACTGATGGTAAGAATCCTTGAATTAAGTTATGCTATTTTATGCTGCAATGCTGTGCTATAGTATAAGTATAAGTTTAGAGTTAAACAAACGAAATATAACTTTTCATACTTTGAGACTGTTTGTTATCAAAGGATAGCCTCCGTACAAAGTATAATTAATAATTCACTTAGAGCAGCGTAAGTATGCATGTATTTTTGAAACTTTGCTCTGCTTCTGTTTAACTCTCTCGTTAAAATTACGCTGATAATGTTTTTAACTTTCCTTTGTTCTCTCTAAAAAGGTTTTTGATTTGTCTCTCAGAGTTGAAAATTTTAGTTTTGTATTTTCCTACAAGCTTGTTTATACTGTTGGTTTTATAAGTTGTTTAGTTATATTTATTGGAGAAGTATTTCAATTTAGTTAATAAGATTCAATAAAGCATTTCTGTCAGGTTGTTATTCTGATTCTAAATTTGATTACTTTTATAATTATAAAAGTTTTTCTTATACATAGCAACAAGACTGAATTTAAATCCAATAATATATCATTTAATTGAATTATTTTGAAACACATTTATATTGTGTTCAATGGTTGATTGTTAAATTTTTCGCAGGAAACATACTGTGGTTGAATTCTTATTGAAATGGAGGGTTAGCGCCCCAAAATTTGGAGCTAATATTAATTTATAAATTTTGGTTTGAGGAATGGCATTACTTTTTTGGACTCTAAGGAGCAAAATGTATAGATCCATCAAAAACAATGTTACTGTCATATCGATACTTTCTCTTTGTATATACCTACTACAAATGAGAAAGTAAAAATCCGGTTCTCTTATTTGTGTAACGTAACAAACAACTAAACAGTGAAAAAATGTTTATATTTTATAACGACTGTATATAATAGTACATTACGCGTCAAGTGAGGAAAGTAGCATTTTGCATGCGTGTGTGGAGTTTCCACCCGAGCGACAGAGAGGGTAGTAAAACCACACAAGCAAAGCAAAATGCCGTTTTCGCATGAGTTGCTTATTTTACTTTATCTACGATTGTTGGATTCTAATAATAAATACAGCAATTTTTTTTAATAAACTTCCTGTGTATGTAAGTTCGTATTTCTCTTTTGATGAAGATGACATTAATTCATTAGTTGTATTTTGTGCCGAATTAAATATTTCGAAAGGCGTATTACTCTCCTTATATTCGTCATAATCACCTAAATAACTCATTGTTTTTCACTAAAAACTCGATATAAACAGTTACTTTAATCAAGCATGCATCATGCATCAAATTAGTTTTGTTAGGTAGAATCAAACTCTAAGGTGAAGAATTCTTCTTTTTTACCGCCCTAGGGCAGAAAAAAGAGGAATTATAAAAACGCGCATGCTCAATGAATACAAGTACGTAAAGAATCACTTTCTAAACAGAGATACAATGTTTATATTTCGTATCAATCGTAGATAAGTATATTGACGTACTTAGTTACTCAGCTAGTGCTAAGTTATTATTCCATTTGTTTTATTTTATTAGGGTTTTTTTTTAGTTAAATTTAATTATTAATAAATTTTAATCTAAAATTTATCTTACTCCATGAACATTCTAGTGCGTCTATGCGTTCAATCCAATATTTTTCAACAAAAATTGGCTTTTCAACAAAAAGCCAATTTTTTTTTTCGTTTCATTTTTCCTTACCTTAAAAGAAAAAGTGTTGCTTTCACCCAAAATATCCAAAACCGAGATTCAACGGAATCATCTGTTTTGGATTGAGATTCAGTCACTCTTTATAAGACAAACATTTCCACTGAATTTCGTTTTGATATCTGCACCCATTTCGAAAATATCGATGTTTGATCTTTGAAACTTTAATGCTAAATAATTTCGGAACTATTTCGCCGATCGAGCTGAAGTTTAAACCAATTATACCTTTCTATAAGATAAATAATTCCTCTGTATTTCAACTTAATATCTGCCGCCAGTTGGAAATATTTGGTTAAGGAAAGTTCCTAGACGCCCCGTGTCCGATTTTTTACTTTTCCTCACCAAATGAAAAAGTATTGTTTTTACCCAAAATAAATCCGAAACCGGGATTTCAACGGAGTTATCCGTTTACCCAAAAACACCCGTTTTCAAGACTACTTTAGTGTTAGTGGTTTTTAGCTGTATGTCTGTCTATGTGTGTATCTTGTCTCTGTGTCACCCATAACTCCTACAGTCAAGCAAGATTGTTGATTTGGAACAAAAATCAGTCCTTCCATGTAGTTGTGGTGCATGGAAAATCATAAATTTGACACTTTATTAACCCATTTTTCTAAGTAAGCAAAAATTCGTAAAAAAAAAACGAAAAAAAAAAAATCTTGCACTCAAATTTGCACCAATTTTACCTTATCTTAAGACAAACATTTTCACTGAATTTCATGTTGATATCTGATAGCCATTTTGAAAATAAATTGTTTTTGTTTAGTAAGGAAAGGTGCCGAGAGATCTCGCGTCCAATTTTTTTTTTTATTTAGTTCTAATAAATAAATGTATAATGAGAGTGGCTTTATAAGAAAATAAATAAATAATAATAATATATTTTTTTAGATTTTTGTAAGGAGGGTTGTTGAGTCGTACTGTCCCCAGAGATATGGTTTGAAAACTAAATTGAAGCTTCATTTGTTTTTCACTTTCGTGTTAGCTCAATAGGTTGCTCCCAGTTAGTTTTGCATTATGGTCGTCTCCAGGGACTTATTTTTCCCGATTCTCAGATTCCCCGTTGCATTTACCCTCCCTGCAGTAATTTTTATACCTTCTTTTCCCCTCTTGTTTCTTCGATAAACAGAATTATTTTCTTTGTGTAAGAACTGTGTTTTAGTAAAAACACGAGTGTGGTTTTGAGAGAGAAGGAAGAAGTGAAGTATTTATTTTTTGAAGGAATTAATGAGTATTTACTGAAGTTAACTTGGAAAGTCGTATTTTTAGATCATAACGTATTCTCTCTGCACTTCCCTCTTAAAAGAAGGTGTTTACACAAGGAAACATGTTTGAGGAATGTAATTGAGTTGGTTGGTATAACATACCCGTAGCCATACCGGAGAGGCTATAAATTAACATCTATTAACAAAATTGCCTTGCTTGATTCACCTACTCGTATGGTATCTCCAAGCATTACACCTTGTTAATTCTTTAAAGGGTGAGGTATTACACAGAAAAAATATCCTATTATTAACTAGTCCTTGGTCCTATTATATTAACTACACCTTCATCTTATGATTAATTAATTCTTGATTATTATAAACTAATTTTAGATTTTATATTAACTTGTACTCGATCCTATTACACTGTTCTGCAAAATTTAACGAACTTTTGGGCCCCAAGAAAATTGTATTTGAACTTTATGTTTTCGAATTTGCTGAATCCAAATCTGAAGTCAAAATTCCTGGAAAATCGCGCCTTAAGTTCGGAAAAATTGTTTTTGGGGGTTGTCGACCCAATTTTTCGCCAAAAAAAATTATTGTGCGTTTTAATATCTTCAAACCATGAAGAACACGAATCTAAAGTAAAAAATAATCTGTTGACCTTACTTTTTTAAGAAAATTTATAAATAAGAAATTTAAAAAAATCGATTTTTTTTCATATTGAGTCTTTGTATATCTATTGCTTTTTTAGCTATATAAGAAATGTTTTGTGACTTTTTTCTGACATTATTCTAGAGAATTACAATATATGTGACCGGGGGGATATTGAATATTGTATTTTAGCAATTCATATTTGATTGAAAAAAAGTAAAGAATTGTTGTGGTTTTGCCAATTTTTTTAAATATCCCCCCTCCCCCAGTGTTTCTTGTACCCCCCCCCCCCGTGGTCACATATATTGTAATTCACTAGAATAGAATAATGTCAGAAAAAAGTCACAATACATTTCTTATATAGCTGAAAAGGCAATAGAAATACAAAGACTCAATATGAGAAAAAAAAAAAAATCGATTTTTTTAATTTATTGTTTTTCAATTTTCTTAAAAAAGTAAGGTCAGCAGATTTGTTTTGGCTTTAGATCCCCGTTCTTCATGGTTTGAAGATATTAAAACGCCCAATAATTTTTTTTTTTTTGGGCGAAAATTGGGTCGAAAACCTACTAAAACACAATTTTTCCGAACTTTAGGCGCATTTTCCGAGAAAACTTATCCGTTCGTCCTTACTATGCTAACTAGGCTTGTTCAGGGCTTGTAGTGAGTCACTGAAAGTCACTAAAAGTCACTTATTTTAACGAGAGTCACTTTTTTGTCACTTATTTAAAAAAAAGTCACTGAAAGTCACTTATTTGGGCTTACAAGGATAATTTTTTTTGTTTTTTAAATACAAAACATATATTTTAACTGTTTTTCAAAAGGGATTTTGTAAGCTCAAGACTTTTTTTAACTATGAATTATATATTAGGCCTATCAACTGTAATGAATGATAACTGCTACAAACAGTTGCACTAGATTCAGCTGGCGTGTGTTTTATCGTCAATATTAAGAAGATGGATGAAACAAATAAAAAGAATATAAAGATGAAAAGAATATTTTATTCCAAACTCCCTCCTGATTGTTATTACTTTTCCTCACAACCTATAGTAGGAAAAGTATTGTTTTCACCAAAAACTTTTTTTTTCGAGATTTCAATGGAATTATCCGTTTTGGGCGTTTTTGACCTCCTGAGTGGTTTTCAGCATGACGTCTGTATGTATGTATGTGTGAATGTATGTATGTGCGTGTGTGTGTTATTATTTTATTATCGTAGCGCCCAAGGTATTTAACCTAGAGAGTTGAAACTTGGCAGAAAATCAGTCTTTACCTGTAGTGGTGTCTTACCGTCCGGAAAATCAACTTTTTCCGCCATCTTGAACGCAGTTTTAAATTATTTTAAAAAATCGAAATAAATCGAAAATGGTCCTGATCGAGTTGAAATTTGGTCCGAATGTACCTCTCTGTATGACAAACAAGCCCACTAAATTCCATTTTGATATTGGCCGCCATTTTGAAGTTATCAATATTTGAATTTATAAACTTTGACAGTTAATAATGGCGAAAGTATAAATACGTTTTTGACTTTTAGCATATCGTTGGAAACAGAAAAAATTAAGGAACAAATATAAAAAAAAAACGATGAAATTCCATTAATTAGTTTAAAAATTGGAAGCGAATATAATTATTTATTAGTGCGATAATTTTGGTGACGTCAAAGTTTGTTCTGTCAAAATACTGCCTAACTTCAAATAATTAAATAAAATATATTAAAAATATGTTTTTTTTTTTTAAGAATGATGATAAAATCAGTTAGTTCAAAACGGTCACCTATCAAAGTACTGACCACGTTCAATGCTGCTTCCACTAAAGAAATTTTCCACACTACATTTTTTTCAATGGAGAGACCACTTTGGTGGCCTCTGAAGGGAGGAAAAGTTCCAAGGTACCCGTTTTTTTTTTTTTTTTTTTTTTTTTTGTGTGTGTACAGTTACGGTACACAAAATCAAATAAACAAAAAAACCGTTCTAAAACTTTTATAATTGCATTTGTTTAACTGTGCAAAACAACAAAGAGTAACTAAAATATTTTTTTTTTTTACTTAAAATTAAGTCACTTAAAGTCACTTATTTGGGGAAAACAGGTCACTTAAAAGTCACTTATTTTGAAAAAAATAGTCACTAAAGTCACTTAATTTTGAGGAAAATCTGCTACAAGCCCTGCTTGTTTGATTTATGACTAGAGTCACTTAATTAGGAATAAAGAAAGACATCTTACTTTAACTATTATATCTCTTTTTTTTTAGTTAATTTTGAGTGTGGGAAATCCATGTGTTGTATAAACTAGTTCTGTCTTTATCTCGTTTTAAGAGGGAAGAAAGAATTCCGCAAGGTTTCCCGCAAAAAACCGCAAAGTTTTTCCCTGAAACCTTAAAAATAATAAGAAGCTGAGATGACGTCAGATTTTATGTTGTTGTTTTTCCTGCATAATTCCATTTACTTAGGCCCCTCACAAAAAAGAATGTAAAAACATCCGATATGATTATAATTTCCTTCCTCACCCTCCCTTTAAACCTTCCTGCTCTTTTTGTCTTCTGTTTTTCTGTGTCTGGCGGGAAATTCTACCCCACTTTTTGTTCACCTCTTTGTTTACGGTTTATAATCGCTTCCCACTCTTTTTTTAAGTTAACTTGTTATCTCCGGCAAACTTTACTTTTTCCCTGGAAAAATGTGGTTTTTTTATCAAGGAAAAAATTGAAATGTTCTACCTTATATTATAAAAGGCTTGTGCTTCGCTGTTCTTAATAAAAACATTGCTTTTGTTAAAACATAAATATTGGTGTTTCATATCTAACAACTTGATCTTTTTAAAATTATAATACAAATATTTTTAAAAGTCATAATATTTACTTTGGATTATCGTTAAAGCCAATATAATTTGGTTAAAAAGTAATACATATCAACTAAAGATTAAGATTAAAAAAAAAAAATCAAGCATTTAGTTTTAATATTCGATTAAATAATTGGTTCTTTCATGTTAGATATGATTTAAATAAATTGTTAAATTTTTTAAGGAACATTTAAAATCTTGAAAAATAAAAACAACAAGGATCTGAACTAGAAAAAATAAAACTTTTAGCTAATAATTATTCAGTTATTCTATGTCGTAAATCACGTAACATGCCTTCAATTAAAAATATATTGACTCTAGCCTCTGTAACTGAAAGTTTACTTAATCAGGGAGTACAAAAATTGAGTATGCTGGCCTTTGTTGTCAATACAATTATTACAAATAAATGCAGTCTAATAAGCTTTATGTGCGTTGCAAAAGGGCCTCTTCTAACCTCATTATAATTGGTCTATCATTGGTTCATAGTCCGTCTTCTCCGTTTGTCCAAAATCATTCGTAATACTTTTCTCTCTAACAGTCTGATTTATTCCATGTGTTTCCTGTAAGTTTCCTCTATTGTCTGCCACTGGAGAAAACAGTCCTGATTATTATATTGTACTAGCCGAATTGGCACGCTTCGCGTGCCTTATTCGTCTAGAAGTTGGCGCTAGGTGTAAAAAATAATTAAAACAATATAAGTAATATATCTTTTTTATTAAATAATTTTGTATTTTAGTGCAATTAGTTTATATTATTTTTTATTGCTTATTTTTAAACATTTTATCTCAATTAAATATATGACCTGCTTTTTTTTATATAAAATATATTTTTCATTATAAATGAATTTAACCATAAGTTTTTATATTTCCTACATATTTACTTGGCACTAACTATGTGGATAATGTATTTTGTTTAACAGTGTAATTTTTTTTTATTTAATAATATTATTGCATCAGAAATGAAATCTTAACTCATAAAACTGTTGTTGGTAAAAGTTTTGTATGTCGTTTGAAGTTTAGTTTCTAAATGAAGTTCCTTAGGGCATGGCACAAACAATATTTTAATGCTTTTAGTAATTTTTCAGCAGAATTTAATTAGTTTTCAGCAAATTTGCTTCATGGAAAGTCTGTTCGGAAAAAATCCGCAAGTTATTTTATTTGTTTTGTCATATCCCAAATATTTACAATCCTTCATTTTGACAGATTTCAAATTTAAGATTTTTTATTAAGAGGTAAACAGTGAATGACAGCGAAAAAGAATAAGTAAACCAATTAAACAAAGAAGATAAATAATTGAATATGAAGATAAATTAATTGAATTAAAAAACGTAGTATAGAGATGATTAGTGTGACGTCACAACAGCTTTCGAAAATTTAACTCAGTGTTTGTTATGTTCCTTTCTCTTATCACCTCTTATCAAACCCATGTAAAATGAATGGGAGAATTTTCTCAACTTTTTAAATAATTAATTATTAAATTATTATTGATTTATAAGAGTTTTCACCCTTTGAACATTGTTGTACCAAGTCTTTTTTAACGAGTGTAACAAAGAATACATTAAAAACTTTCGTTTCAGTTATTTAAAATGAGTATTTGTGTGAAGGGTCATAACATCGAAAAAGCTATTTGACTTAATAATCTTTATACTTGATTTTTTGTATTTCCTGTTGCCATAAAAATTCACAGGGTGTGTTCGTGTTCATATTGTGTGTCCAAAAATAAATTTTTCTCAAGTTTTGAAACTCAATGAAGTATACTCAGGGTACAGGACTTGTAGAAAGATAGTGATACTTAATCTGCTAGGTAATAAAAGATTATTTGCTAATAATAGTTTGTTCCTGGTTACTTACAATGTGCATTATATTTAACCGATGTTGGAACATAATACATAATTATATACTATACAATAGATTAATAGATCACTGACCATCATAGGAAAAAGACGTTGATGACGAGACAATGAGCAGACTGTTATTACTATTATTATTTGTGTATTTTTTGTTATCTATATTAACGAGTATAATAATATTATAAGATATACATGTCTCGCATGTATACTTGTTTAACATTTTGATTAAAAAACTAATTTAATACATTAATTTAATATTACTTAAGTACTCTGACATACTTTTACGAAGAATAGCTTTGTCCTCCGAAAAAAATGAAGTATAGATGAAATTTTCATAACGCTCGAGAAGGTGGAAGACATAATATACAAACTAAAATAGAAAAACGATTTAAAAAATAAACAATAAATAAGAACGGACCCGGACGGTATCACCACAATAAAACACACTCACAATAATACTTTTTTAAACCACTAGAACGGCAATTTTTAATGTTTTCTTATCTTATATTGTTAAAAAAGACTTAGTATAATAACGTTCAAAGGTTGAAAAGTCTTATAAATTAATAATAATTTAATAATTAATTATTTAAAAAGTTGAGAAAATTCTCCCATTCATTTTACATGGGATTGATAACAGGTGATAAGGTAAAGGAACCTAAACAAACCGAATCGAATACATATCGAAAGCTTACGCCATCTTGTGACGTCATTACTAATCATCTCTATATATAAAGTTCTTTTTATCTTGTAATTTTATACATATATCTATATTTGATTAATTAATTTTTTTATTTTTCTATACACTTTATTCTTTTATTGCCGCGCCGTATCAAAAACTGTCAAAATGTGTCAAAAATAAACAAAACAATGCACCCCCCCACAAAGACAAACCCAAGCCTTTCTCAAAGTCTTCTCTCATTGGTTGGTCATATTATGTCAAATTAAACACCAGAAAACTGATGTAGAAAGCTTGTCGCCAAGAGTAACGGCTACAATTAGACTAACTCAACCAACAATTCACGGAACTAAAAAAAAAATCAAAACAAATCAAATGCGCAGCAGTCTATCGAATAAAAAATCCTTACTCTGCTGAGCAGCAGCAGTGGTTTATTCATTCATCGAATATTATCAAAATTGGTATTGTTGTAAAGGTCTCGATAAGAGCAGTAAAAAATTATTAATTAGTTTTCCATTTAAATTATAATCTAAAAAACCAATTCGGAAAAACAGATAAATTAACGGTTTTTTATGCTTTACACCCCTTAAAATGTAAAATTTTGAAAAAGTGTACATAACAACAATGAAAGTACTTTTCAAGCACTGTAAAATTATATATAATATGATATATTTCGAGCATTTCGATCATTGTACCCATGTACCTCATATAGGTACCAACATTATATTAAAACAAATTAAATTCACTGAATGGTATAAAGCTTACTAAATAAAATCATTACTAATAACACATTGTTTCACAACATAAAATCTCAAGTTAAAATAACACATTAGGTACCGTATGTACCAAAAGTACACATGTGTACAAATATGTTCAAGTATTAATTTTTTTCCGAGTTCCTAATATTAAATAAGGCATGCATACAAATTTTAAATCAAATCGAATCAATATTTATTATATTTTTAATTATTTATTAATTTCCCTATTTTTGGGCCCAGATTTTGAGCCGGAAAATTTGGGCAAAAAAAGTTGTCGACAACCCCATACAAACTATACGTTTTTTTAAAGCCCCCGTCGAGTAGATTACGAATATGCCGTCAGTTTACCATTTAGCACTTTTAAAGCCCAAAAAATGGCCAATCGAAAACCCCAAAAATTGCCAAATATGAACTTTGAGTGGCTTTTTCTCGGAAACTAAGAGTCTTGGAAAAAAAAGTCCAAGAGCACTTTCGTCTTGTATTTTTCATTTTTATAAGCGTGACAAATTTCATGAAGATAGTACAAACTTTATTTTTTACCAAAAAATCGTCAAGCCAGTGATTTTTTTACCCGAAAAAGTCAAAATGAAGATAACAAAATAAATGAGGTATATTCGTAAACGTCTCGAAAAGGAGAGTAAAAAATAATAACAATGTTTTAAATTTCAACCAAAACCTAAGGAACCATTGTCAAAAAACAGCTATATAAGGACTTTTTTCAATTTTACCCCCCTAAAAAGTAAACATATCACAAAACACTACATAACTACATTAAAAGGCCTATTCAAGAGTTTTTCAACGATATACATGAAAGTAGGTTTTGTGTTTAAAAGCATATTTGTACCCGTGTACCCATAGGTTCCAAAAATATATTTAAAAATCAAACCATGTATAAGATCATTATTTAGGCTAATGAATTCTAATAAATGTAAAAATAAAATTTAAAAAAATTATTTCACCTCTTAACCTGAACCAAAAGTACAAATCGGTACAAATGTACCCGTACAAAAAATTTTAAAAATTAATAAATACCACAACATTAAAGTATTAATCAAGGCCTTTAAAACGATATACGACACATAAAAATATACACGTGTTTTAAAAATCCAATATGGCGGCTATAATTCAATATGGCGGCTATATATCGAAATCAAAACACCCGCACTTTTCTAGTATTGGTACACTCTACCTATGTACCAAATTTCAAATCTCTAGGTCAATGGGAAGTAGGAGAATTACTGATGAAAAAATCCAAGATGGCGGCTATAATTCAAAATGGCGGCTATATATCGAAATCAAAACACCTGAACTTTTCTATTTATGGTACACTCTACCTATGTACCAAATTTCAAATCTCTAGGTCAATGGGAAGTAGGAGAATTACTGATGAAAAAATCCAAGATGGCGGCTATAACTCAATATGGCGGACACATATCGAAATCAAAATGGCCGCACTTTCCTATTTATGGTACACTCTATCTATGTACCAAATTTCAAATCTCTAGGTCAATGGGAAGTAGGAGAATTTTCGATGATCAGTCACTGTCACTCTTAGTTTTATATATATAGATTACTCTTAGTGTTTTTGGCCATAATAGCTTCTTTGCTGCTAACTTCGGTCTCTTCTTTTAGCATTAAGTGACTTTCTAACTAAATCAGTAGTTGAAGAGACCGTGAAGAGCTTAGGACTCTCCAATGGGACTCCCATAGGTTTGTTTCAACCCCTTATTTGTACTGTCCTTTCTATCGTCCCACGGATCTTTCGGGAATAGTTTAGGACAGGTTTTATTCGCATGAGCTAACATTGTGCAGAAATGAAATCATGTCAGGATTAAAAGGGTTTAGGACTATTCGCACCGTATTTAAAACATTCAAGGAAACCTAACAGTTAGGGGACCTTCTTGTTGCCATGTGTGACGATTGACATAACTGCGCATGTCATACGAACCAGTGTTTAGTATTGTTAGAGGCCAGAGGGTCGTTTGGAGTTTGGACCGTAAAGTAAACAGTCGCAAAACGATCCCTCCGTGGGTTGTAACAGTTTGGAGGACGGCACGATACAAGATACAATATCGACAAACATATATCACACAACATATAACACAAACATATATCATACAAACATATATCACACAACATATAACACAAACATATATCATTCAAACATATATCACAAGTCGGGTTGGAACGGGGTTTTATCCTTTGCGCATGATCCTGCGGATGGTACATGGTACATTACATGGTTGGAACAAACCTTATATGTATGTGTAATAGATGGATAACACGGGGATAATTGTCACTCCATCCCATCATTGGCATACGCACCTGTTAGTCGACACTTTACATTAGCTGCTACACATTTATATAGAGATGTTGGTTAAACACCGAGCAAAGGTGGGTATTTAATGCATTTCTGTGGTCACCCCATCCAAGTTATGAGCACGCCCGATGCTGTTTAACTTTATTTCTAGGAGAGCCAACTAATTTCCTATCTATGCTACCAAAACCTCCTTAGTGATTATCAACCCTGGAATTCTAAAGTTTTTTTTTTTAGGAATTAACGTACCTCAACTTAAAGAAGTTAAGAGAACTTTTTGAAAGTAAAATTTAAGAGTGTACGTCATTGCAAATAACATAAACAAGTATTATTCATCTATTAATATTAACCCCCCTAAATATTTGTTTTAGAACTCAAGGAGTTCTGTCAACATTAATCTTAAATAAAATAATAAAAAAAACACCTTTTACTTACTATTTGAATTTTACTTTACTTATGTATTTTCGTTTTCAGATTCTGAGGAGAAGACGCTGAAAAAAGCTGAAGAGAGATTCGGTCGTCGAGTTAATTCGATCGTTACTTTGTTACGTCAAATCCCAGGCAGCAAATCTCTGATTACTAAACTTGAAGTTCTCGACTCTAAGTTGAAGCAGAGGGGTCTCAAGGCAGGCGGTACGTTCGAGTGGGTAGACTCGCTCCTTGTCAAGGTTTGTTGACTTTCTATTTACATGATAGTTTAATTGATCTGCAAACTTAATGGGTATTTTAGAATTTTAATTATTTGTTTAGTTCTATCGTTTATTTTGGAATACCAATTAACTCTTTTGCTTATTTTTGGAATTGAAATATATAATTTGTCTTGTGTGATGATAGTTTTCTGGGATTAAGCAATCTGAGATTATTATCATATTCTGAAAGTTTAACTTGAATTAATTAGAAATTGCTTAGCGTGGTGAATCTAAAACAATAACATTTTATTTCGTAACATAGTTACTACACCAATAATTGTTTTAAATGATCAAATATCTTATTATTGAGATTGATCGTTGTCTCCTGATTAATAGACTTTTGTATTTTACTTTATAAATTATCAAGAAATCTTAATTGTTTTCAACTAACCGAGCGGAGCGACGTCTGTTTTTCAACTTTTCATCTCCAGTCTAGATCGTTTGGCTTTCGTATGGTTATGTTTATTACGAAATTATGACGGCAGCTTTTGTAGCTGAAGCTGTACGAGTACTTACAGGACTTTAATCTTCTTGCCTTTAATTTTATTATGTTTGTCCAGAAAATTACTTATGCAGCTGGTAGAATTATCGAAAACCATAAGAGTTTTCAATAAATGCATAAGACCCTTGTTTTTTGGCAAACCTAATCTTGTTCGAAATATTTATGAAAAAACGTAAAATGGAATCTATTTTCCAGCATAAGACCTTTCTTATGAACTTAAGGTATGTTCATTTTCAAGCATCAGTAAGCAACTACCCATTTATCAAAACTTTTCAATATACTTCAACCATTTTTACTTCGTTGATTTAGATGGGTATAGAACAATGCAACATCTTAGACGTAATTGCCATCTAGTTAATGAGTATAGAGGACTAGAAGAATCAGAATATGTTAGCGTTCCTCTAAAAAGTTTGCAATTTAGAAGTGTTCGTTAAAATGGATTTTTTTGTAAAGGTTTCATCATTGTGATAGAAGTTTCGAAATTACTTATTTATTTGGTTGAGTCCACCCCTCCCTCCCCCCCCCCCTCCTACCCTCTGTCATTAGTTTCTTCTTTTCTTTTCAAGAACCCACTTGTAAAACAAAGCTTTCTAGTTTTACTTTAGATTCTATAACTAGTTAAAAATGTATTTTATAACAAATTGACGTTGACGAATGTAATATTTTATTTATTTATTTATAAAAAAAAGAAATAATAATTATTAATAGTTAAGAAATTTTCGTTCCCTCGTTTCATTTGCTTTCTACAAAAAATTAAAATGTGTTTGTAAGTATTTTGACTGATTTTATTGTTATACTTATAAAAACGCAATTTCTTTCGTCCTATTATTGGACAAATAGTCACATGAGTAATCATTTTTGTCCATTCATAATATGAAAACTATAATGGGATTGATTTCAAATATGGATGTTACTAATAACTTAAGATATGAGCATATAATGTGACCACACTAGGAAATGAAAATGTAGTTGTTTAGACCCGTTTTAATTTCGAGCTTGGTTGGACACGTTTATTTTTATTTAATTTTAATGTGCGCAGAAGGTTGAAATTAGTATGTGCTTATTAAAGAAATTACCCTTAAAGAATATTTCATGAATAAGGTAAATTTGTGGACTCACTCTGGTCTGTCTTCTTGTTTCTATTTTCGATCTTCATTTTATAATATTCTGATTCTTTATTTATAATTTCCTGATTCATATAATGACAAATAGAGGCACTCTTCTAATTAGGTATAAATAACTTTTCTCTCTATTGAAATTACTGCATATAGAGATGATATTGTATTTAGATATTTATTTTTAGATATTTTATTTTATTACTTGTCTGTAAATATAAATAGGTGTATTCGAGGTCTGTCTAAAAAGTATCTGACCTTGAATTTTCCCGTTCATAGTATTGACACTTTCAAGTTCGAAAAAAAAAATGATAAACTTTGAAAGGCTTAATCTCGGAAACTATTGGGTCCACAGAGACAGTTCTAGTATCATATTGTAGCACATTTAGTCTACTTTAAAAACGTCCTACATTTTTTTTTTTTAAAAACTAGTCCTTAAAGGTTATAATCGCCAAAATTTGAAAAAATAACGGTTTTTTCGATTTTTGACAAAGTTGCGTTTGGCGCTCGAGGTCACAAACTTGGATTATTCATTAGGCCAACCTCATAGACAAGTCTGCATAAAATCAGAACTACCGGATTTGACGCATACTGTGATGTATAAAGTAACTAGACTATGAGTCAATCGTTGCCGTTGCCTGCTGGCCGCCGAATGAGGTGCTGTTATACATGCTTGTCGGATTTTGATTTCTCTCAAGATTACTGAACAAGCTGAGCAAAGGTACTGCATCCAATTTTGTCAAAAGATTGATGATTCTCAAAGCGAAAATATTCGTAAGATTCAGCAGTTGGTAGTATCCAGCAAGTCCTGTCTAACCTCAAGACGGAGTTCTTTCTGTTAAAGGCACCGCCAACAATAGCTTGGACAATCATTTCGCAGCCACTCCAGTGCATGTTTCAAATCATCAGGCAAAATTTCATGTGTGGAATCTTTACTGATCTCGACATTGAGAGGGTAGAAAATCTAATAATGGGAGATCGTCGTTTGACCATTCAAGATATTACCAAAGAAGATAATATCAGAAAAGATTCTGCAAATGCAATTTTGTGTGATTATTTGAACATGCGCAGAGAGGCTGCGAAATTTGTGCCCAAGCTTTTGTCGGCGGAACAGAAAGAACTCCATCTTGAGGCTTTACAGGACTTGCTGGATCCTACCACCTGCTTACTTATAAATTGTTTCGCTTTGAGAATCACTAAACTTTTGACAAAATTGTCAGTACTTTTGGTCAACTCATTCAGTTATCTTGAGAGAAATCAAAATTCGACTAACTTGTTTAACAGCATCTCACGTAGCGGGCAGCAGGCAACGACTGACTCTCCAAAACACCAAGAAGAAATTCAAGCATGCACATTAAGCTGTCTCCGTCCACTGTACTCAGTGGCGCCGGCCTAGCATCACTACTATGCATGGAAAAATTCAAGATCGATTACTTTTGAGATAAAACTCGTGTATTTAAATAACCGCCAATTAGTGTGGCACATAGCTTCTTCACGTCCAATCATGTACTTCAATGATGTTTTGCCTTTACGGCCCTTTATTGTCTAATTTATTTAAATCCCCCCCCCCAATTTTATGATCACACTACACTCACTTTGGTGGTCCATTGTGCATTGAATAATGTCAGAAGGGGCTGGAACTCTCTACCACGGGATTAGTAAAGGGGCCTAATTCTGAGGTTTGAACAAGTGGTCCTACCCGTCTTGTACTAGGTCTAGGTTACTACTACTACTACCAAATATAAGCTAAATATAGCTTAATCCTTTATTTGACTATATGTTACCCTTATTTTATTTGTGTTTAGTGCTTGGAGGAAGGTCACTGGCTTCTCGTGGACAATGTAAACCTGTGTCCAGGCTCAGTCCTAGACAGACTTAATGGCCTTCTAGAACCAAATGGTGTTCTAGTTATTGGAGAGAGAGGAGTTACCGCTTCAGGCTCAGAAGTTACTATTAAACCTCATCCAGATTTCAGGATTTTCCTCACCATGGATCCTAGATATGGAGATATCTCCAGGTAAATATTAGCTCATTTGTTATTGACTTTGTTCTAATAATATATTTTAATTAAGTAAATGGAATAATTTGAATGAAGTAACTTGGTCGAATATATGGTGGCGCCACCATTCTGATAGTCTACTTGGTTATGTGTTGCAGAGGGTGTGTGGTTTGCCACACCACCAGGACTCGTGTCACTATCTAAAAGAGCCCATATAATGTCTGTGTGTATAGTCGCTATGTATGATGAGGTCTTATATGGCATTGATAATGTAGACTAAAAAACCACCGTTTGCATTTTTTTTTACGGTTAAAATTATCTTTTGATGATCTCCAGTAATTTTTCTGTTCTTGCAATTATTTATTAATTTATTATTATTGATTTTTTTATCATATTGTTGTTTACAGAGCTATGAGGAACAGAGGTATAGAAATCTACATTGAAACACCTCATCTCAGCAAGATGCCTCCGTTGGATTTACACTCAATGTTATTCCAGATGGGTTTTGAACTTTACAATATTCGAGGAGCCTTAATTGATATTCACAGCAGGCTCGAACTAGCTTCACAAGGTACTTTTATTTCTGTTTTATTTAAACCAGTATTTTTTTTTATAGCTTTTACTATAAAACTTTGTAGCCCATGAAATTATGGAAAAGATATAAAAATATGCTTCAGCTATGAAAGCTGATAACCTTATTCCAGGTGAGGTTTTATTGCTTTTTTATGAATTAGGAGGAATCATTGCTCCTCTCTATTTATGAGTTTTTTTAAAAAGAAAAAAAAATTAAGTGCTTTCCTATCAAATGCTGATTTTCTTAAATCTGGCATATTTAAACTACTTTTTTTATAGCTAATGTGTTTTATAGCTAAGATGTGTTAAGAGACAATATTTTGACTTACCAAAAAACTAATTTGATTATTCAATCACTTTATTTACTTCATTTGGCATTGACATTGACCATCAAAGTGCAACCCTACTCTCACCATATAAGTGAATTTGATAATATAGTTCATAAGGAATCAGATTATCACTAAAAACCTAATTTTTAAAAATTCCACTTAACACATCTATGAACTAGGGAAGTATATTGATTTACTGTAATGAAAACCATAAGTAAATTCAGAGTCACTCAAAGAAATAATTAATATTCTACTCCAAGAAAGCATTCTTTTCAAAGTAATTATTTTAATTAAAATTGATGTAAGGCTGTGTTTCTTTCATTTCGTTTAAAAATAGTATTATGTAGAATTGAAAATAGTATTAATGCTTGTCAGTTAAGTCAAAAAATATACTGATCTTACACTTTCAACATCATCAAGTATAATTAAAAAAATAGTTGAATTAAAGACGCATTTATTTGTAGGTATGATAAATAACCATATTTTAATCAATTTCGAATTTGTATCATTGTGCCATAGTAAAGACTGGGAAGTGGGGAGTTATACCATCTAGTATAGCAATCATGTATTTAAATATTCAATTATCCACTTCTTTCAATGGAACAAAGTGGCATATAGAACTAGTAAATGTTATTATCTCTGGTTCAACTTAATATTTTTGGACAAATAAAAGCCTCAAACACGAGCCACATGATAGTGCACTCAACTGTATAAGCCAGTTTTTTGCCTATAAAGTCAGACTTGTGCAGAGGCCGGAAAGACAGAGAGAGATAGACAGTAAATAAAGTTATCGCTGGTTTTGGATTCTGGTTGGTTTTCAATATGAATGTACTGAAAAAGGTATTTAAACATTTTTAAATTCTAATCAATGTACAGGCAAAACTTAAATTTTATGTTTATAGTTGTTTAACATAATTTTAAATAAATGTTTGATTTTTTTCTTACAGCTATTGAAGAGATAGAATTAAGCAGACTCTTAGATGCATCTAAATTAGCAGCCGAAAGTTGGAAGAGAGGATTCCCATTGATCGATTCTGTTCAAGAAGCTTTCTTTACCGTTTACCTAAAAGGAAGAATGTTATCACGAGATTTGACTTCTTCACTTACTTATACACTTGAAGAAGCCATCGCATTGCATAAAGAAAACTTATCAAATAATGAAATGTGTATTAAAGATTCGTTACCTTATGGTTCTCTCACATTACAAACTTATTACATTCAAAATGAGTCCATTCTTTGTTCAATACGTCAGCAGAGTTCACTTCTTGTTAGTTTTTTAAAAGCATTTAAACTTAATTCTAGTAGAATATTTTTCAGATTAAATGTCAAAGATATTATCGGTTGTAAATTTCAACTATTATCATCTGAAATTTTAAAACCCGCTGAATACAGTATCTTAGATATTACTCATTTCGTTTTAATAACATTTTACATTTTATCAACATCTCGAGATGTCATATTAAGGAATAGTCTTATCGAATCGTTACTTGACAAGATTGGCGATCAAAATAATAAATTTGTTGAAATTGTCACTACTTTATCGCAAATTCTACGAGACATTGTGCAAGAGAGGGTACCTAAAAGTGAAGAACCGTGGGATTTGCGACTATTCTCTGGTTCATTATCTACAGATCCATATAACTGGTCTAATCAGAACAAAATTCAAGTCTTGATGTTTTATAAAGTTATATTATCTAGCTCTAAGTTATTTAACATGAGTGAAACGCAAGAAACTACAAGAGATTGGAAAACCATGACAGTTATGCAGTATTCTCAAGCTGTCAAAAAAGGTATTGTTACTTCTATTCTATATTTTTCTTTTTACTATTTTTTAAAGTATATTCTTAAATAGTTGATTTTTAAAGAATATTTAAGGGCTTTATTCTACACTACATCTCTATCTGTAAGGGGCATTCTTCAAACTGGCTAGAAGATTAGATTTCAGTGGCTTCTTCTTTTTTGTTCACATTCCAAATACTAAAATTGAATGTGATTTAGATCAAATGTAGATTCATTAAATTTTAAATTTAATCCTTACTTTAGTTAGATTATACAGCAAACAAGACTAGAATATAATGTAGGAAGGAAGCATAATAACTAAAATTAGTTAACCATATTGCTAGAACAAAGGATGAATGATGGCATTGTAACGGATCAAAAAGATACAGTACCCCACAAAAATTTGGGATGAGGAAGGTTTGCGGAGTCTTGTGGCGAAGAGTAGCAAATGATAAGTAAAAATGTTAAAGGATAGAGAAGGTTTATTATCATTTAAATGTAGTGCAAGAAACTCTACAAAAATATTAAATTAAACAACAAATAAAAATAAATTTACAAAAAAAACGGAGTATGTTAAAAAATAAAAGTAAATATATTCCATCACTTCACAGTTCAAGATGATTTTGTAGTCCCTTGGATTTTGAATTATCGGGAGTTCACTATGTATATAAGTTATATATAATGAATGTCTACCATGTACCATGTATGTTGTCATATATGTTAAATATGATTATTGTATTTACAGGAGAAGTGACAGACTCTCTGCCTCAAGGGGTGGTTGACACTCTGGTCTGCGAAGTTTCATCCCTGGTATCTGAGTTCGACCGAATTCTACTAACTGGCCTTACTTGTAATGAAACATCACTGGATGTGGCTCATAGTTGTGCTCTATTGTACACAGTTGCTTGGAAATTCAGGTATTAATTATTTACATATTAGGTTTATACAGCTTATAGCACGATATACCAAACCCTTTGTCATCCTATACATATATACCTAGTTGTATATTGGAAGGTATAAGATTTCCATGGGATGTTGGACTACCGATTATTATTATTTATTATATAATTAAGTACAGTAGTACCTCGATAAGAAGTGTCTCAATGGGATTAAGGAAACAGCCTTGTTATCGAGGTGCTCTTTTTGTTGAGGGTCGTGTTATCAAGGTTATTTTGTACAACAGTCGTGTTATCGAGGTTAATGGGCGGGGTTTTCAAGTCTAGACTTGTTCAAGGTCGACTCATTCCTGTATAGAGTCGCGTTATAGAGGTTGACTTCTCATAACGACTTGTTATAGAGATTCTGAGTTACGTTGTGAATTAGAAAAAAACCGTGTTAGATTGTTTGGATAATAATAGTTGTGTTATAGAGGTTAATTTAACATTGTGTGTTATGGCAATCTCAAGGGGATTTGAAAATTGCACTTGTAATTGAGGTTGTCGTGTTATTGAGGGTCGTGTAATCGAGGTTCTACTGTATTTTCCAAATTAATTTTATAAAGGTGAAGGATATTTTGTAGTTTACTATTATAGGATATTTTAATAGGTTTGTTTTTCAGAAAAATTGTTTTATGATTTCCCATATTTGCTCTTTCAAGAAGACTAGTAGAATTACTGAATATTTTGTTAATTTGTTCTTCAAGAAAATAATTAGACTTACTGAATTTATTTTGTTACATGTTTAGACTGGAAAATGCAGCTAACAGAAGATTATTCTCATCTAAAGGAGGTTCATCAGTTATGAATAAGCTTTCAGATATCACTACAAGTCAGTTACTTCTTCACTATAAGTGGTTTACTAAACACACTCTACCAGTACTTCTCCGATTCATCTCAAATAGCAACATAATGTATTTATTTAATTATTTTTATTTTTTTGAAATTTTGATTTCTATTTGTTTGATTATATTTTTATTATAGTGAAGATAATAATTTTATTAATTTAGAAGATATAACTGAAAATAAATTAAAATTGTGTCTTTTGTACTTTCTCATGTACTTAAAAAAAGCTACCTTTCTTTTTTTTTCTCTCAAAAACAGTTCTCTGACAATTTTGATTAAAAAAAGTTTAAAATATAGTCAATAAAAAATTAAAATAACCCTAATAAAAAATTAATTGTATAGGTAGTTTTTGTTGTAAAACTCTTAGTTTCCGAAATATTACTAAATAATTGGTTGTTTTCACTTAGATTTTGCAGTACTAGTTTCATAAGTATGACTAGAGAGGTTAATAGAAACTAACAAAACAATATTGTCCCCACAATTTTATAAATCTATTTATAAATAACCACCTGTTTCCACCTTCGATCTTCATACCCCATTACCTTTGGTTCCTTCCTTAATCCTTATCACACAGCCCTAGTCTACCCCCACCTTTACTGTTAGTTTAAGTCTTCCTAAGCTTGTAAAATATTTAGCTATTAGAGATCTTACTCTTAATATGTACTCTTAATATCTTACTCTTAAACTCGTAAGACATGATATTATACTGACAATGATATAAAACATCAAAACGTGTTTGTTAATTATAATATAAAATTTTGGTGACAATTTTGTTGTGCTACTTTTTATTAATATTAATAAAATTATATTTGTCCCTACTCAAATTGAAACAGATGTAAACTACCTCCTATAGTAATTTCAACTGAATATTTTTTTTTAGGAAAATAGATTTTTTTAGGGAGTATTGTGAAAATTTGATTTTGATAGATTTACACGTTTTGAGTCCCCGGAGTCTATATCTCTGTCGTCTGTGAAGACATGTGGAGCCTTAACTACTGGGTAAATTTGACGAGATTTGGCTTACTTGTTCAAAAAAATCATACCCTGAGGCAAAATCGACAAATTTTTGCTCCAAATTCGGGCACTATTCCCCAAAATCTCTGAAAAAATTATATCTCGAAAACGGTTTCAACGATCTTATTAAAAAATTCTAAAATGTAGTCCATTTAGATACAATTCTAACGGTACAATTGTTTAATGTTTTATGTTATTTAATTCCACACTTTTATAATTGACTTAATAATAGTTAATACCTAGTTAATTACTTTATACTAAGATAATTTGTTTATTATTAATGTTTGTTTGTTTGTGTAGGCAATCTGAGAGCATTTCTTTGCTTAAGACAGTTCAGATGATAGTCAAGTCTCTGGAAGGTGAATTCATGAAGTTTGTATCCCTAAGTAAGAGATTAGTACGAGATATGTATCCTCCACATCCACCTTGCTCAGCTCAGCAGTGCAACCTTGGAAAGATGCTTCAAAAGTTCGTACTTCTTAATTAAATTTTTTTAAAAAAGAAATTATTGTTTTACAAGGTTTATTTCTTGCATTTTGGGTGGTAAAAGGGGACAATAAGATCGTGATCCCACCAGAGCTAGGTGGTGTTAGAGTTAGACTAAAAAGAATAATAAGGCTCAAGCCTTTTAAGAAACCTGAACCCATACTCTAGCCCAAGTTAATGACGGAAGTCTAGTGACCATGGTGGCACCCAGACCTTGCAAGTAGGGTCTCAGTGCCACTATAATGGCTAAAACATGAGCTCATAACTGCATTTTCTTTGAAAATTATATTACCATGTATTCTTTGATTGTTGCAGGTTGGAGCTTGAATTTGGAATGTCTTCATTTCAAAGAGGTCGTGATTTTGAAACTTTATTAAAATACATTTCTTCTCCTCAACGAAGTGTTTTGCAGCAAAACCTTTCTTTCGCATCTAAACTTATCATGACCAATTCTGATCTTGATCAAGGTATGTGTTTATGTATTTTAATTTATGGAGTATATTTCTTGGTGTTTTCTGTAGTATCTGGAGTAATGTTTAAGTAGTATATGGAGTAATGAGTAAGTATCTGGGAATAATGTTTAGCATCTGGCAAATAACAGAAGTTCATTGTGATGAGGCATTTACTTTAATTTTTTATATGAGATTAACTCCCCCTTCCACATTTTATTCTATTTCATTGTTTGTTCCCCTTTATTTATTTATTCTTTTTCTGGATTTATATTACTAAAAAAAGTTCAAGTGGAAAATTAATGCTTCAAGTAGCTTATAACTCTTATCCATTAGATCCTTGAAAATCAACCTACAGAGTTATTTAAGGGAAAATATAGTGGAGAATGATATCGCACAAGAATCAAAATAAGTTTGATTCTGAGTCAGTCTAGTTCAAGTAAATGGCTCTCTCACTGATCCTCTTTAGGTACCTCCTCTTAGGATCCTCTTTACTTAGATTTAGAGAGAATGGCAGACTACACTGGACTGAAATGGTTTTGTAAGTACGGATGAGTGATGTCTGACTCTTTTTTCCCCTCTGACTTTGATGTTTCAAGGACCAACATTAAATTTTATTAAACAATGTGTATTTATTTTGTATTTTGTTGTTATGTATTTGAATTTTTAAAACTATTCTTGGAGGATACGATTTTTCAGCACTACTTTTTGTTACCCACCCATAGGTGAGTAACTAAGTAAAGTAGATGCCATGTGACAAACATTAACTTGGTTGATCACCCTACATTTATTTACCACATATAAATAATTATTTTGTCAAAATAACTGTTAAGGCAAAGGGGTATTTAGTTCAAGAACTTTGGGACAAAGGAACATTACTCTCAGCTTTTATATAAAGGTGATAATATCACTTAGTCTAAATAACTATTGTCAAGGAAATATTTACACATCAAAGTTTTTTGGTTGGGTAACCAAGTAAATGAATGCCACTGTTTCCAGATTACGAAATGTTATATTTATTTATTTTCTATACAACAATTGTTTTATTTCTAATCTTTTCAGCTGAAGAGTTGCTGAAAGAAACTGAAAAGAGTATCAGTATTTTAAAGGATGAATTCACTGAAAATAGTGTCAGCCATGAAGTAAAGAAAGCACCTAATGACAGTAAACTGTGGCCTTTACTAGACCTATTTGGAATCCAGATGAGTTCCTTACTAAGAACCAAACTCATATGTGGGACGAATGATTCTTGGCTTGAATCAGCTTGTTCTTGGATCAGTTCGAGTTCATCCCTCTTTCCTAGCCATACTACGTGGTTAAACCAGGCTATTGAAAGAGCTCAAACTAATTCTTCAGATGAGTTGATCAAATGCCTCTTCATTTTAAACAATTATACAACACATTCTTCCGCTTCTAGAAATCCTTTTAAGTGGATTCAATCTAGTGAAGTTGATCTTCATGATATTCCTCCTGCTACTTTAGAGGTACGTGTAATTTTATGTTTGTTTTTTTAATTATTAATTTAATAATTAACTAGAATATTATATGTCATAATGAATGTCAAAAACAACAGGTTCCTAATTCATTTGCTTGAATATTTTATTATTGAAATCTCTTTTAACTTCCCATAATTGAAAGGAGATGATTAAAGTCAGATATAAAAAACAATTATTGGTTTATCATGAACTGTTTTGGTTTTATTGAGTACTGGAATAAGGTTTATTAAGTACTGGAATAAGGGGCAGACCCAGACCATAACTTTGAAAGGGGGAAAACTCAGCGGAACTGTTCTGAGAAGGGGGATTGTATTAGAAGATTAACTTAAATGGAGGTTTAAACCATATTTGGGATGACAGACTGTTCTGCTAATATAAACTTCTTCCTTCCTGAGATAGCCATGTATCTCCATCCTCTAACCTGGAGCATAGTATTTATTTTTCATCATCATCATCCCTGGTGCTAAAGCTCTCGAAGAGCCTGGGCCTGCAACACTATCTCTCTCCATAGGTCACGATCCTGGGCTACAGTCCTCCAACTTCTGATGCCTATACGTCTGGGGTCGTCCTCCACCTGGTCTCCTCATCTCAGCCTTGGGCTTCCTCTTAAGCGTTTTCCCCTAGGATTTCCTTTATAAACCTTTTTAAACTAAGATCCTTCATCCTAAACGAGTAACTACAAGAGTAGACTAGTCACTAGTTAAACTACAATCCCAGGGCTTGTAAGACACCTTTGCGCAAAAATTAAAAGGTGAAAGAAGGAAACACTCGTATAAATATTATTTTATATAACATAAAAACTTTAAAATTATTTTGTAATTTTTATTTTATAAATTAATGTGTTATGTAATATCTATGTAAGGACTCTGAACTCTTATTTGTACAGTTTTGTAAAAAAAACTTAAACAAATACACAAATATTCTATTCTATTCTTATAAACCTTTTTCACCACTCTTTCCTACGACATTCTCTCTTTGAGGCCAATCCAACTCAGTCTTCTTTTACAGATTTCACTGACCAAATCAGGTCTTCTATACATATCACATATTTAAGCATTGTTCAGTCTTCTCCACTGATCCTCCTCACACCTCTCACACACTAGGCCATAAATACGGCGCAACACCTTTCTTTCCCAGCGGCGTAACAATTCCTCATCTCAAATTATCAGTGTCCATGTCTCTGACATGTATAGGACTACTGGTCGAATAATGGTGATGTAGACCCGTACTTTGGTATCTCAGCTTCTGATCCTGCTTTTCATTAATCTTTGGAGAGAAAGATAGTTTCTGTTCCCAGCCGCTAATCTAGTTTACTCATCCTGTGTGACACTGTTGTTACTAGTTAATTGTGAGCCAAGATACCTGAACTGATTTGAATTCTTGAACCATTCTTAACCGAGTTCCATATCAGCCTGAGGCACTATGCCCCTACAACTCATTAGCTTGTACTCTGTCTTCGTTTGATTAATCTCTAGTTCTAGGTTGTTTAGTTGGTATTTTTGCATGTCTTAATAATATCTTTTGTTGTTACAGGTATCATCATCTGAGCACTTCCCCATGATATCTGTAATAATATCGTCATTGATAAGGGATGTAACTAGACAAGGGACTGGTGTGACTTCCCTTAGTTCTCACAGCAATATAACTTTACTGCTAAAGAAAATCAAACAAATACTTTGGACCAATTCACCTTTTGTATTCTCACCTCAGCTTGACTTGCTGTGAGTATTTTTTTTTTTTCAAATTTTTTATTTATTTATGTAATCTTCCCCCTTCTGTTAGGAGGGGGGATACAACTCCCTCAAGAATATTTGCTCTCTGAATTTTATTAGAATTCAGAATCTCAACCAATACGTTGATTCTAGACATAGACAGTGTAAAGAATTATAGTTTTACTTTCTTTATTTGATTAGAGCTAAAATAGTTCTTATTTTTTTTTTTTTTAAGAACAGTGCACTAGAAAAAAACTGCAAAATAAATTCTTTAAAAAGAGGTTGTTAGATGTAATATTATGTGGTATTTTTTCCCTTGTAAAAAATATTTCCTTATCGTTACTATGAAATCGATGGGCAGTCACCACAATCTAGAATCTAGAACAATACTTCAGTTTTTTGTAACATTTAGTACTAATATTATTATTGTTATTTTAATTTGTAATATGTATCATAATTTTGAATTAATTGCTTTTTTACTTTTAGGAGAAATGAAGAAGAATGCTTAAAAGTATCATTTAAACACTTGCTTTTAACTGTCTTGAAATGTTTGTCGAAAAGCTGTGAGAATAATGACAATATCAATGATACAACTGATATTGTGCTGGAACATTTGAAAACAATGATATCTGATGTGGATTCTAAATCATATTCTAAATATAACGATTGTGAACAAGGTAGTCCAGTTGAGCAGCTTATGTCAAGTCTGAATGAAATCAAAGCTGTTATCGGTGAAATAGAGAGATCAACTAAGGGTGAAGATGAAAAATGGGCTCTGATTGGAAAAGGATGGTTATTTTTCGGTCAGGCTCAATTAGTTATATTTTCAAGTTTGGATTCTGTTGATCCAGTGCAGAAGAAATCACTCAAATCAGAATATGCTCGAGATGAGGTAGTCTTTTTATATTATGAATATCTAATAATGTATGTATTATTACACACACTTTAATTCTGTCAATTGACAGTAAATTTGTGTGGAAGTGTGGAGAATGGGGTGGAATAGGCATATATACATGGGCAAATATGGGTTATCTTCGTGTCTTGTGTATGTTTCCTATGTTCCCTAATGTCTGGTAAACATTTCTGTTAGGACAAATTTTGAATTTGGAGATAAAATAAGCGACCCCAAATTTGGAGCTAAAGTTCATTTCTCGATTTCGATTCGGCGTATGATTTTTCTGAACATGTGTGCCAAATTTCATCCAAATCGGCCCAGTAGTTTTGGCTCCAGACGTCTGCACATACAGAAATGTTTTAAAAACCTTTTTTATGGACTCAAGGGACCTCAAAACGTGTAAATCCATCAAAATCGAATTTTTGTGCCATCAAAATATTTTCTCTTTATATGAGAAAGAAATAATTGATTATTATGAATTAAAATAGATTGGTAGAACATTAAAATAATATTAGATTCGTTAAAAAGAGTTTTATTTCTTTTTTGGTGCTGATAAATATATTTAAAATAAAGTAGGTCTGTAGTCAAACATTCAAGTTTAGTTTAATAGAAATAACTGGAACGAAGTTTACCCATAAACAAATTAATTAATGTAGCTCTTGCTAATATTGTTTGTTTAATTTACAAATTTTCATCTTTATATTACATTGAGCTGTTTAGTCAGTGGCAACGAGCTTAATTTTATAATTAGATAAAAGTAAAATTAATTTAGATATCTATTTTGATAAGTTATTATATCTATTTCAAGACCAACAAATCAAAACAAATATTTATTTCTATTGGAATAAATGTGGTTGCCTTAGCTTAGCAATAACAATTCATTTCGAGGTGCGTCGTCTTCGGGACTACTTGACTATATACATGATCAGGCAGGAAAGAAATCGAAGTTGACGGTGAATAAATAAGTTGACGTTTTTTTTCAATTGTTAATCTGTTTTATAAATGCCTTTATTTTATGTGATTTTAGCTTAATAAATTGGAAATGTTGCTGTCAATAAATGAAATTTACAAGACTATGCTGGGTTTTGTTGGTTGTTGGCCGTTTGAAAAGGAGCACAGAGAGAGGATAGACTTTCTTAACAATAAGTTGGATAAACTTAGCAAAGATGTTGCTGTTAGACCATATCCACCTCTCTATCATGATATAATAAAGGTATCATCAAGTTGTTTTAAATTTATATTAATTGAGTGTAACAATTTGTACCCATACCTGTGTTGTGTCAATCATTTGAGTTAAATATTGTTTGGATGGAAATTTCTTGCTTATTATGTTTATTTCCAAATATATAAATCCTTTTATACTACCTTTTAATAATTCTGAATGTACATTATTTATTTTTTTCATTTAAAATGATTTTGTTTTATTTATTTATTTTTTTCCCCATGTTGTGCAAGTTAGTAATATTTTTTATTTTATTTAACAGGATCTTTCAGTGGTTTTAGAGTCGATTTGCTCATTTGGTTCAGTGAAGAGATTATCTGAAAGACTGAGGTCGTCTGAAAGCAGTGAGGAAACATCTTCAATTTTAAATGAAGCCCATGGATGGATTACATCCGTAGAGTCATGGATAGACAACTTAAATGCACTTTACTCTGTTACATATCCTGATATAATTGTTCCTTCCTTACTTGCTCTATCTAATGTAAGTACCGGTTTTCATTATGTTGACTTTTTATTGTACTAATAACTTATCCATTTTAACCCATTGAATGCGTAATCTAATTCATGAACCTACCTTAGTGACTGAATAGAATCTTTAAAAATTAATTTAAAAAAAAAAAAGATCCCCTGTGGATACAAACGTCAGCGGGCCTGACGGAGCCTTGCAAGATGGTTCTACTCGAGGCACGAAGAATAGAGCTGCAGAGGGCTGAAAGGAAGGGGCTTGGATCCACTATGGATCCACCCGCATTGAATGGGTTAAGGACTATAGTTACAAACTGTTTTTACTTTCTCATATAAAGAGAAAGTATTGTGATGGTGCGAAAATTAAATTTTGAGATTGTACGAGAGGTGGAGTTCAATCTGAACACCCAATTGTCATCATACTAAATTAAGAAGTGCTGGTAAGGAAGAAAGGACCACCTCCTCAAGAACAGGAGGAAAAAGAAATAAAATAAAATAAGGCTTAAAAGAATTATAATTATAATTAAAAGAAAGGATAAACTGTATAAAATTAAAATGAATAAGTACTTTGATAAAATTAAGAAAGTGAACTGTATGAAAAAATAAAGAATAAATATAAAAGAAACTATTAATTCCAATAAAAGGAAAAGGTATATAAAATTAAATAATATGAAGGAAATTATTGTTAAAATAAAATATGATTGAGGAATAAATTTAATAAATGTATGATTTTACGGTGTGTAGTCCGTAGTCTGGATGCAGTATGGCAGATTAGATGGAGTATGGTTGCAGATGGTGTGGTCTATGGTGTTAGCAGGTAGGGTTTTCTAAATAAGTGAAGGTGGCCAAAAGGTTGCCAGAATGTGCAAGGTGGTTGCAATGTGCAGTTCTAAACAGTCTTCAGTGACAGGTTTAGAAAATGTTTAGCATAGTCCCAGGTGGAAGGTTCCTTTAGACAGACTGAAAGGTGTAGCTTGTGGAAAGAAGATAACACGTTTATTAATTTATTCCTCGTAAATAAAGATAAGAAAATACATTAGGTATAGATAAGAAGATAAATAAGAAAACATTATAGAAAATAAATTAAAGTAAATAATATTTTAGATAAGGAAATGAAAGAGATAAGATAAGATAAGGAATGGCTCTCCTAAGCCCTTAACATAAACAAAAACAAATATATTTATAGAGGCTCCTGCCTGAACATACCGCCCACCTTAAATTTGGCGAGAGGCGAAAGAAAAATTTAATAAAACAAAAACTTCAAAGATAACTGAAAAGATTGTAAAAGAAAAACTTATTGTGAGGGAAAAGAAAGAAAATTAATTATGTATGTTGCTCGTTGAGCGGAAGAAGAGGTGCCACTTTAGTGACAGGACGGCGATACATTCCTGTCGAGGTTTTAATGGTTACAACTCGCACCACTCCATCTTGGCCTGGATGAGTCTCAGTTACTCTACCCATTGGCCAAAGCAAAGGTAGTGACTGACTCTCACTAATCAGAACTAAATCTCCAACCTTAATATTAGAAGTGAGTTTCGTCCACTTTGATCTTTGCTGAAGTTCATGGATGTACTCTAGTCTCCACCGATTCCAAAAATGCTGAAACCGTTGTCGTATCATTTGCCATCTGGAGAGTCTATTTTCACGAATATCAAGCAGGCAAGGTTCCGGAGGAGTGGTTAAAGGGGCTCCAATTAAAAAATGGCCTGGAGTCAAATAATCAAATGAGTCACAATCTGAAGACAATGGATACAATGGTCTAGAATTAAGCAATGCTTCAATCTTGCAAAACATTGTCGTAAGTTCCTCGAAAGTGAAAGGAGGATCGGTAATAAGTTTACGGAGAATAACTTTCACAGATTTCACCCCAGACTCCCACAATCCACCAAAATGTGGAGCATATGGGGGATGGAACGCCCAACTAATGCTCAAAGGAGTGAGGTGGTCAATAATTCTAGTTTGGGTTGATGATGACTGGTACCAGGTCATAAACTCTTTAAGTGTCTTAGCTGCTCCCACAAAATTTGTGCCACAGTCAGAATATATTTTGACTGGTTTTCCTCTGCGTGAAATAAAACGATCTAAACTAGCCAAGAATGCCTCTGTGGTAAGGTTTGATACAGCTTCTAGATGTAGAGCCTTAGTGGTCATACAAACAAATAAACAAAGGTAGGCTTTGCTTACTGTTGCCTTGCGTCGTAACGAGTCTCTCACCATAAAGGGACCAGCATAATCAACCCCAACATGATGAAATGCATTACCTTCGTGAAATCTACAAGGGGGTAAATCTCCCATGTAAGGTGTTTGAGTAACTGCCTTCGCTCTGTAACACTTTAAACATTTGAAGATTCGTTGTCTAATCAGACTACGCGCTGAACATATCCAGAATTGTTTTCTTAAAAGACCTATAAGTAAAGATGCACCAGCATGAAGATATGCAGTATGAAAGTAATCGATCAAAATTGATGAAAAATGACAACCTTTAGGGAGAATTATGGGGTGCTTATGATCAAATGAAATCATTGCATGTTTAAGGCGACCGCCCACCCTGAGGAGGCCGCACTCATCAACAAATGGAGAAAGTGACTGAAGATCCTTAGAGTCATTTTTAAAGTAAAATGTCTGAATAGCTTTTATACAAGAATTTCTTGCTGCTCTTAGTTCAAGAACTTGAAGAGGACCTGACCTCCGCTGTTCAGGTTTGGAAGTGTTGTAACTGAATCTTAAGCAATATGCTATTATTCGAAGTAGTTTAGAGTAAGAAGAAAATTTTTCAATAAAATTAATTAAATCGGGTTTTGTTTCAAGATTAGAAGACATAAGTGTAATCGCAGTAGGTTTTAATTCTGGTAATTCCACATTACTTAAGGGTGCAGAAACTGGCCATTCTTCAACGGGTTGGCTTGCCCACGAAGGGCCTTTCCACCATATTTCATGATAAGGAAGTTGGGAAGGCGAAATTCCTCTCGAGCCACAGTCAGCAGGGTTGTCCTGGGACTTGACGTGAAACCAAACAGCGTCTGGAATGTTGTTTGGCTTCTTAATTCTTAAATAAATTACACCACAGTATGCTCTCTCTGAAGCATCGGAAAAACACAAAAGCTGACATTCTAAGGTTTTGACATTGATAAGATACCTAGGGATCTTAACAGAAGACAGTTCAGGTAAATCTTTAATGAAGTCACACCATAAGTCTCTAATTTTATCTGGCAATGGCTCATCCCAATCAACACCACAAGTCCAAGTTATTTGAAATATTATTTTACCAACCAGAATGGAAGGGGCAAGAAAACCTAGGGGGTCGTACAAACGAGCAATACCACTAAGAATTCCACGTTTAGTAAAAACAGGTTGAGGAGGTTCGATATTATAAGTGAAGGCATCAAGTGTAGGGTCCCACTGAAGACCAAGTATTTTCACAATAGAGTCACCAGGGTTTACAAACGAAACAGGTTCTTCCTTCTGATGGCCAGGGACGGCTTGTAAGATCCTAAGACAATTACTTGACCATTTACTCAAGTGGAAGTTTCCTTTACCCAAAAGATCAATTAACTCTTGTTGTAAGGTTAAAGCATCTTCCTCAGATGACGACCCAGTAGCTATGTCGTCAACATATGTGTCCTCTTCTATGGCCCTAGAGGCTAAAGGAAAAAGAGAACCTTCGTCCTTCACTAACTGGTGAAGAGACTTAATAGCCAAATAGGGAGACGGTGCAAGTCCATACGTGACAGTACACAACTCAAAAGTCCGAAGAGGCTCTGACTTATTAGAACGCCAGAGTATATGTTGGTAAGGTCGATCAACTGGATCCACAAGAACCTGACGAAACATCTTTACGATGTCTGCCATAAACACTACCATATGAAGTCTAAAATTTAATATAATTGAAGATATATCAAGTTGAAGCTTTGGACCTGTATATAAATGATCATTCAAAGATCCATTATTGGTTTGGCATGAACCATCGAACACCACTCGGATTTTACCACTTTTAAAGACTGCATGATGCGGAATCACATACATCGAGGGTTCGGAGGTAGGGACCATATGACCCAATGAAAGATATTCATCCAAAAAATTTTTGTATGCTTGATGCAACAGAGGGTCCTTAGCAAGTTTATTTTCAAGAGAATAAAATCTTTTTAAAGCCACAGTATAAGAATTTTGAAAAGTAGGCCTTTGGCCTTTAAAGGGAAGTTTAACGACAAAGTTACCCGCAGAAGAACGGTAATAAGTAGATTTAAAATATTCTTCGCAGTGAAGGTCTGCTGTATTAGTAATTTTACCATTAAGTTGTGGTTCTTCAACTTGCCAAAAACGATGAATTAAGGTTTTCACATCTTGATCCGATATAAAGAAAGAATTAGAACAAGTTGTAGATGTTTGGGATAAACGGCCCATTACTACGAGTCCAAATATAGTTTGTAGGAGAAGGGGTCCGTCATCGCTAAGTTTGATAGAACCACCTGTAAGTATCTCAGGAAATAAGTCAGCTCCGAGCAAAAAATCAACGACATTTGGTTTGAAGAAATTAGGATCTGCCAACTGAGACTTATAATTATCAAGAGTAGAAGGTATAACAATTTTAGTTAAGGGCAAAAGTGGTGAAATAGTGTTGACCACAACAGCTTCCGTGTTTAAAGTGTATTTTTCTTTCTGTATGGGAGTTAGTGAACAGCTCACACAACCTTTCACACCGTGTAAAATAGTTTGACCAATACCAGTAATGGTCTTGTTGTAAGGATTTAATGAGAAACCTAGGCGACTTACACATTCTTCCGTGATGAAGGAATGGTGACTACCAGAGTCCACCACCATTCTAAGTGTCTCATATGAACCGTAAGCATTTTTAATACGGGCTATAGCGGTACCAAGAATGATGTCTTTTGAGCCTGCATTACTAGAGAAAGAAGCTTCTAATGAGCTGGCAGTAGGATTTTGAAAACTATGGTTTTCAGTACTACTCGACGTTGACTTGGACAAACTATTAGACGACGTTGGGTGCACCAATGTGTGGTGTCTTTTTTGACAAAGAAAACAAGTATTCTTTGACGTACATTCATTTGCACTATGATTTGGTTGTAAACAATTTTCACAACGCCTATATTCTTTAAGTAATTTACGTCGTGTATCGATTGACTCATTTTTAAA
This sequence comes from Gerris lacustris, assembly GCA_951217055.1. Lineage (NCBI taxonomy): Eukaryota > Metazoa > Arthropoda > Insecta > Hemiptera > Gerridae > Gerris > Gerris lacustris. Next base: position 49,917,928 of record OX578276.1, read on the forward strand.
AACTTGACACTTCCAAATCGGATGTTCCATAGAGCAAATAGGACATTTGGGGTAAGATGACACAGAAGGTGTTTTGTTCGTTTTAAAAGATTTAAAATTATTTTGTTTAGCCGGTTTCTGAGCTAGAAAACATGTTGAAGAGGAACTTTTATTTGGGCGAAGACCCTTAATACTATTGTAATCAGGCTTCAAAGTTACTTCAGGTTTGTAGTCAGATGAAAGTTCAAGTGCCTGACGACGGTCCTTAACAAATTCAGAAAGACTATCAAAAGTAGGAAAATCAACACCGACATTATCTATCTCGAACGCCTTCCTTGTTGATGGATCTAAACATTTAATTGCTAAGCTGAAAAGAATAAAATCTGCTTTATCGGGAATATTCATACGTTTAAAAGCAGAGATGTTATCAGTAACTTCTGATAAAAAACTTTTTAAAGATGTAACATTTCCTTTTGTTAAAGGTTTAAATTCCAACAAACGATTTAAATAGGCAGTCGCAAGTAAACGTTTATTGTCAAAAGTATCATTGAGTGATTTCCAAGCCCTCTCATAATTTTCAGCTAAAATGGGAAGTTTATTTACAACAGCTAATGCCTCACCAGTGAGACAGTTAGTTAACCTATTAAACTTTTCAACATCAGGAATCGAAAGGTCATCGTGCACCAATGAAACAAACCTGTCTCTAAAATGGGGCCAGTCTAATAAGCGACCACTGAACTGAGGCAGACTTAATCTAGTAAGATAAGAACGTGAGTTACCAGCAGCTGTTGACCGATTGGTATCTGTTAGAGACTGATCAGTCTCTGTTCTATAAGATGAACTAGGTTCAGGTAAATTATAACGTTCAAAATTAGTATTTGATTCATAATAGTATCGTTCGACCTGACTATACAAAGTCTTATCTTCTTTTGATGGAAAAGAACTCTCTACCTGGCAAAGAATAATGTGCTCTTGAAACCTATCCCAAGTTGCACGAAAATCATTAAAAAGAAAATCAAGTCCCCTAAACATTCCACGAAAAGGAAGAAGCTGTGCCCTATCTTTCTCTATCAGTCGACCTTGGTCGCTAATAGATTTAATTTTTGAACCAAGAAAATTAAGTTTCTTACGCAAAATTGAACACTGAGGTTCAAAACTAAGTCCGCCTGATTGAGACCCAGACTTAGTTGAAGGGGAATCCTGCATTTCAAAGTATTAAAGTAGCAGGAAGTTAAAAGAAAGTTAAATGAAATAATAAAGAATATAATGTAGGTATAAAATAAAATAATTGATAAATAAATAATTTTCAATTAAATAATTAAATAAAGAATAAATTAAAGATAAATAATTGGAATTAATAGCTTTCTTAACAAAGGCAAATATCCGAAGCTCAAAGAACCAAGAAATGTACGAGAGGTGGAGTTCAATCTGAACACCCAATTGTCATCATACTAAATTAAGAAGTGCTGGTAAGGAAGAAAGGACCACCTCCAGGACGGCGTTAAAATAAAATATGATTGAGGAATAAATTTAATAAATGTATGATTTTACGGTGTGTAGTCCGTAGTCTGGATGCAGTATGGCAGATTAGATGGAGTATGGTTGCAGATGGTGTGGTCTATGGTGTTAGCAGGTAGGGTTTTCTAAATAAGTGAAGGTGGCCAAAAGGTTGCCAGAATGTGCAAGGTGGTTGCAATGTGCAGTTCTAAACAGTCTTCAGTGACAGGTTTAGAAAATGTTTAGCATAGTCCCAGGTGGAAGGTTCCTTTAGACAGACTGAAAGGTGTAGCTTGTGGAAAGAAGATAACACGTTTATTAATTTATTCCTCGTAAATAAAGATAAGAAAATACATTAGGTATAGATAAGAAGATAAATAAGAAAACATTATAGAAAATAAATTAAAGTAAATAATATTTTAGATAAGGAAATGAAAGAGATAAGATAAGATAAGGAATGGCTCTCCTAAGCCCTTAACATAAACAAAAACAAATATATTTATAGAGGCTCCTGCCTGAACAGAGATTTTGATGGATTTACACTTTTTGAGGTCCCCTGAGTCAAAAAAAGTGTTTTTTAAAAAATGTCTGTCTGTCGTCTGTTGTCTGTTGTCTGTCTTCTCAATATCTGTTGTGAAATGTTCAATAATAATTAAATGTACCAACGAAAACTAATAAATGAAAAACACTGTGCCAAGTAATTATGAACTCTATATGAGAAAGTTTGTCTGAGTTGTCTCTGACCTTTTTTTTTTATCAATGTAAGAAATAGAATTAATTTTTTACAGATCTTCATTACTCTATAAACACTGTAAAACATTTTACAAGAATTTTAAATAGTATATCTTATTTGTGACGCAAAAAAAAAAATCTGCCAAATTAATTGTTAAAATTTATTTAACTGTACCAAATTTCTCTGTTGCCATAAATCACAAAGGAGAAGAAAATGATATAGTAATAGTAATAATATAGAGATAAAGTGCTGAAATATGGGAGTTATGTGTACTACAAACAAAAGTTATCTATTAAAATTAGAAAACAAACAAGGATTATTGAAATTCGAAAATAAGTTTAGTACCTAATTGAGATAAACTAGCGAAGTTAGTTTCTTTGAAAGTTGTCTTTTAGTCAGCTTGGTAATGACCCTAGGTGGTGTTTAAATATGAAAAAATTGAGCCTATTAAGTCCTTTTTGACCCAACTGCTCAATGAACTTGAAAGAACAATTTTTAAATTCTAATTTCTGTCCTTTCAAATATATCCCACACATTACTATTAATCTTCCAATTTTTCTGCTTCTTTGACAATGACCATAAAATCATCTTCTTAAATTTTAAGTCACTAAGTGGTATCCCCCCCCCCCCCCAAAAAAAGAGGTAGTAGTCTTCAGATGTTTACATGGTCAATTTAAATAATGGTTAAAGTAACCAAGTAATTGTTAGGACTGTGTTTCTGCAAGAGTCCTACTACCTCTTTTTTTGAAAAAAAAAAAAAAAAAAAAAATGCACTTTGTGATTTTTACCTTTAGAGAACAAAAGATGCAGGTTATTGGTGGAAAGAAAATTTGTTATTATTATTATAGTATAAATTCTATATTTATTTTTTTAAATTCTATTCTTAAATATTGATAATTAATATAATATATCTTGTCTATTTTATTTTTCAGATGAGTCATGGCATTAGGATATTATCTTCTATGTTTGTTAAAATATCTGTCAAGGAGAAAACTGTCAAAAATTCAGTTGAGAACTGTTTGATTAAACTATCGACATTTCCAATATGCAATGTCAATTCTGCTCTGAATTTGCTTGATGGATTAAATAATACTAATATTAGTTCTTTATTAGAACAAGCTGCTGCATTTAAGAACCCCCAATCTCCACCACCTCTTACCTCATCTTTAACTTTTAATAAATTGAGGTTTGTTGTTGCTGGATTGTTAGGTTTTGTATATGATGTATTTTTGTGTATGCTGTATTGTTGGAATTGCATAATGATTTCAACTTTTAAATAAAACATAATATCACTGAAGCATAATACACTTATAACCAGAGACGGGAAAAAGTCATAAACGTCATAGTCATATGATTTTGTCATAAAATAGCCATTTTTCGAATAAACGTCATAAAATGGGGTTTTCTTGGGATAAACGTCATAGAATGGCCTTTTTTGTCTAATGTTTAGCAAAAAGTTTTTTCTTTTTTTGTTAAAGCAAATTTTTATAATGAACATTCGTGGTCCGGTTCCAGGTATAAGTGCAGTTCAAACAAAAAACCCTTACACCAGCTTAGTGAAACGCCTGGGCTCTTAATTCCCTGATCACTTTCGGACTTAACTAATTCGCTTATGCATACCTGCAACTAGAGAAGCACCGAGGGTCATCCCTAATTCCAAACTAGAGCTCTTGATCGGCTCCTTCTTGGAACAAATCTTCCAATTAGAATCCAGGAAGGTCAAGATAGATTCTCCAATCAGCCAATAGTAAACCCTTTGGGTTGGGCTGTTTCCTGATTAGCTGTTCCAAAACTTAAGATTTTTTTATTTTGTATAGGTATATTGGTAAGGGATTAGAATGTTTAATTGCTCATTTGATTTCTTACTCGTGTTACTTGTTCTTTTACTTGGGTTTCATTGGTAAAACCAAAAAAGGAAACCCTTATAGTTTTGTTCATGTGTCTGTCTATCTGTCAGTCGGTACAGTTCCAATAACTTTTGAATCAAATGAGATAGAAACATGAAACATTCCAATATTAAAGATCGTTTTGACGCACACACAGGAAAAATATTGCGAACTCAAAATAATCAGCTGTTCAAATTCAAAATGGCGGATAACTTACGTCACGCGATTTTTTTTTTTTTTAATTTTGAGGGGGTATCAAATGAAAGGTATTGAAGAGTAGATACAAAACTATATAAACTATATAATTTTCAACGCCATTTTGTCAAAAAACATCAACATTTTGCGTGTGTGAATCATGGATGGGAACACGCCCAGGCCATAGCTGCCCGACTAAAGGGCAAAGAAGTTCGGAAATTGCCTGAAGGGCGAAAAGCAAATAAAGTGTCATGCATGAAATTTGCTCATATGATTATTTTTTACAACGTTGAAGCATTCTGCTAATTATTATTATTTATTATATATTGTAAATATAATTCTGTATTTATGAAATATTGAAATCTTTCTTTTGAACTGTTACCCTCCACGCTAAATTTTCGCTAAAAAAGGCTAAATTTTCACAGTGAAAATAAACGTCATACTTTTTGCTAAAACGTCATAAAACAACCGATTTTCTAAAATAGAGGTCATAAAACAGGATAATAAAAGTCATAAAAGTCATAGAATAAAGGTCATGAAATGGAAAAATAAAAGTCATAAACGTCCCGTCTCTGCTTATAACCAAGATATTTTAGAGCCGTTATCCCTTCCTTTGAGTGGCTTTATGAACCCAAGAACAAGTTATTTATTATGTTTCAACCCGCGGAAGACTACACATTAAATTTATGCTTTAACATAAACTAAAAAAACCACTTATCCAAATGCAAAAAAAAAAGAAAAAAAAGTTCACTGTTTTACTACACATACTACACATACGTTAACAATGTTTGACATAAATCAATAAAGATTCCAGACAAAAAATACAAAAGTTTTATTTGTATCAATACCTCGAACATTTTGATATTTAAAAAATCGAAAATACTTGTAAAGGCTATTGTTATTAATTTTTTGTTATACTTATAGATTGGCCAAAAGTTGGTTGCACTTGTTGAGAACTTTATCTGGCTCAATCGAGTGGAAGCAAATAAGGCCAAGATTCCTTCATATCTTGGATACTGTAGTGAAAACTTGGGAGGTGCAACTTAAAGAAGAGGAAGAAAGAATTGCTAAAGAAGAGAGCATATATGTTTTTAAGTGAGTTAAGTTTTAGATTTTATTGAAATTCTTTATTAGTTAATATTTACTTGTTTACTTCGCTTGAGTTTAGACTAAAGAAGACATAATTGTTGCTGTGCTAGACTACCTCATACTAAGTACTTATTTTTCAATTTTACTTTTATCCATACTAAGTTGCAACATAATATGCTCCATGTTTGTCAGTCTGTGTGTCAGTAATACCCACGAATGAAACAATACCTTGAGTAAAAGTTAATCTTACTTTATAATGTATTAATTTTAACCCATTCAATGCGTAATCCAATTCATGTACCTACCTTAGTTACCGTATATATCTAAACGATTTTAAAAGTTAATTTAAAAATAAGTAAAAAAAAAAAAAAAGAAAAAAAGTTTGGATCCACTGTGGATACAAACATGAGCGGGCCTGACGGAGCCTTGCAAGATGGTTCTACTCGAGGCACGGTGAATAGAGCTACAGAGGGCTGAAATGGAGGGCTTGGATCCACTGTGGATCCACCCTCCAGGCGCGTTAGCACGGCATGGATCCACAGTGGATCCACCCGCATTGAATGGGTAATAAAAACTTCACATAAATAGCCTAAAGTACTATTGAAAGAGGCATGTAAAATGTCAACTTGATGCAAGCTGAAGTTATTGTTTAGCGAAGTGATTCATTTATAATAATAATTTAAAAAAATACCTATGAGGTGTGTGATTAATTTTAGATTATAGAGAGGTTAACTAGGCACCCCTACCTCTCTACCCTCTGTTTCACCTACACCTTTGATCATCATGATGAACAATCATCTTTATATTCAATATTGGGAGCCAGGCGCTCGCTCAGCTATCAATAAGTCGAGGCGACTCAAGGTCTGGGTTCGATCCCCGGCCATGATACTCTGAATTGCATCTATGAATCACGTCTGGAGCAGGGCGAGGGACACCCCCTATGGGGCACTCTTCCCTCACTCTTTAATGTGGGATTGATGTGGGTCCGATCCGTGTCATGGTGATGTGATTTGTATCTATGGTTCGAGGACGGAGCAAGGCGAGAGACACTCCCTATGGGGCACTCTTCCCCCACGCTTTGATGCTCGCTTATGTAGCTTACTAATGACCACACCATATTCGCTTCGGCGGTATAATGTACAAATGTATGATGTGTGAAGTAGCTGGAACTCTCCACCACGGGGCGTAAATTAGGCCTAAAAGATGGCCTAATTGCAAGGTTCGAACAAGTGGTTCATCCTACACGTTCTAGTAGGAAGTACTAGACTACTACTACTACTATATTCAATATTTCTTATAGTACACTCCCTTCATTGTTTGAGCCTTGCCCTTTTTGGTATTGTTCAATATTCATATATTTATTAATGTGTTGAAATATTGATATTGTGCAATATACTTTGCAATAATATTAAGCATGTGTGAAGCCTGTAGTATGCATGTTACGAGTTTTGACTTTTGACACAGATACAGATTTGCCAACCTAAATGAGGAAAACAAACAAAGCCACTAGGTCTGTGGGTTGCCAACCTAAATGAGGAAAAAACCAAAGCCACTAGGTCTGTGGGAGGGGTAGGGCCAATGACATTTTAGTTTTCTTAGTTAGCCCGACCTGCTTAAAATTAAAATCCTGACCTCTCATTGGCTTCTCACCCCAATTTTTCGGATTTTCCCGTACTGTCAAAAGTTACAACTCAAAACGTGCAGACGTAGGTTTAAGACCATGTCAGTTGTTTCTCCTAAGATTTTGGACTTACAGTGAATTTAATGTGAAGATTTTAAGTTATAGTCCACAGGCCACCATAAGAAGTGAGTCGCTGATTGATAAAGTTTTCTTACCTTATGGAATCGCTTATTTATGCCTTGTCCACCGATGAATTGGGTATATGGCAACTGGGCGCTGGGCCATTTCTTTTTTGTTGACATGCCAAACTTGCCCTTCTGCGGGAACATTGAAAAGAGATAGATAAAGTTTTGATTTTCACAGGATCGTTTAATTAAATTATTTCAAAAACAGTGGTAAAGGTGGCCACCGATACGAGTGGGCCATTTTCTTTTCAACGTCCCCGCAGAGCGATATGTTTGGGGCGGTGGCCACCCCAAACGGCCCACTCTTATCGGTGGCCACGTGTACCACTGTTTTTTAAATAATTTAATTAAACGATCCTATGAAAATCAAAACTTTATCTATCGCTTTTCAATGTTCCTGCAGAAGGGCATGTTTGGCATGTCAACAAAAAAGAAATGGCCCAGCGCCCAGTTGCCATATACCCAATTCATCGGTGGACACGGCATAAATAAGCGATTCCATAAGGTTAGAAAACTTTATCAATCAGCGACTCACTTCTTATGGTGGCCTGGGGACTATTAGACAATAAGAGGTTTCAGTAAATATGATTTTGCTGATAATGTGGTATTCAGCTTTTATCAGTAAATTAACATTTTCATAGGATTACTGTATTGTTTTTCTACCTCACTGTTGTATTAATTTTTATTTTTAGATCTCTGGGAACAATTTTTTTTTTAAATGTTAAAATTTTCTTAATTTCTGTTATAGAAAATCCTTGACAGAGGAAGAACAAGATAATCTGGAAATTGCTGAACTTTTCCCAACTTACCGAGAGTCTGACTTTGCTGATCTTGAAGAGAATATTAGTTTAGAGGATACCTGTAAAAAGCAATGGTCTAAAACCCCTTCTAAGAAAACAAACTTAACTCATGAAGACATTGAAGATATTTGCAATATACACTCGACAATTGTACGAGAAAATGTGGATACACATTGGATATCAGGAATTAAAACAAGTGATAATTACAAAGATCATATGAGTTGTTTGAATGGTAGACTGCAGTTGTTCCGTGAGTTTATCGTTGGCAATCATTTAGCCTGTTTTAAATCACTGGATCATGAAGCTTTCGCTTCTCTTTTCCTTTCGATAGATTTATCTAGGACCAGTCATAAGTTTGTTGAGAAGTCGGAGAGACTTTATGATTTTTACCGAGACTCAAATGTGGAAGAAGTGAGGAAGTGTGTTCCATTGCTTAATGTAGTTAACAATAGGGTGCTTGAACTTAAATCAGAATGGCCCGATCATCCCACTTTAAATAAAGTAAGTAACTAATTAAAATGATAACAATTATTAATAATTTAATGCGTACACCTTATTAATTATCCTTACACCTTTAACATCCAGGAATAATTATTTTATGATATTTTAATGATACATTTTATTTTATTTATTCTCAATTAAAATATGCATAGCGAGCATCTTATGTTCAACCAAATAAGCAATTCTAGTTATAGGTGACTTTATTTCTTGCTTCAAGTTGGTTAACAATGAACTTGTTGTGACCCAGACACAAGTTTTTTTTTTTTTTTTTACGTAAGTGTATAAATTTCCTAGTGGTGTCATCACACAACAAATGTTAACGTCACTACAATATACTACCTTTTTGTGTGTTTTTTTTTATTTTTCATATGGAAAGTCTTTTGTCACATTCAAAAGCAATTTTGACTTATTTATTATTTGGTTTTACTATTGTTTATTCAAGACTCCCTGATAGCTAATTGCTATAATTCGTGCTTTAGAAGAAACTGAAGGTTTGGGGTTTAGTTCACAACTCCGGCAAAAGACACTTGAATAAACAATATTCAAGAGTCAACAGTGAGTAGCTCATTAATATGACAGTGATCTCACACAGGAGGTCTGGGTTTGATTTCCAACTCTGGAAAAGGACTCTTGAATAAACAATTTTCAAGAGTAAGAGTGAGTAACACTCATTGCTATCGATTGTGCTTACCCCGCAGGAGGTCTGGGTTCGATTCTTAACTCTGGAAAGAAACTCTTAAATAAACAATTTTCAAGATTAAGAGTGAGTAACTCATTGCTATCACCTGTGCTCCCCCCCCCCCCCCCCCAGGGGGTCTGCGTTCAATTCTCAACTCTGGGAAGGGACTCTTGAATAAAGAGAGTGTTTAAGAGTCAAGAGTGAGTAGCTCATTAATATTGACTGTGCTTCTCGCACAGTAGGTCTGGGTTCAGTTTCCAACTCAGTTAAGGGGCCAACGCTCGGTGATCACCTATCATCAGATATGTTTAGCTACTTAAGAGAAGTGGCATCCATTCAGTTACGAATGCCAATTATATGGTTTGTACAGCTGATGGAGTGACTTGGTAACCCTGTCTCATCCATTATATAATATTGTTGAATAAGCCTTTTGGCACTTATTTATGTATAATTGTTTATCTTACAAAATCATTAAATATTTGTTGACTTTATTTCTGTGGTTCAGATATTGGAGATAATTCAGAGAGTGGTTAGTTTCGATGCTTCAAGTCCATTAGCTAGATTCCTGACAGGAATTGAACTTCTTCTAAGTCAGGTGTATCTGTGGGAAGAGAATGCACATTCAGGTGTCAGTTTGGCTCAACATGCTGCTTCTCTAACTGCTCAGATTATAGAATGGCGTAAACTTGAACTTCATTCGTGGAAAGGAGCTTTATACGCTTCTTCCTTAAGGTATTTTTATTGTCCATTATTTTATGTTATATTAATATTATTATGTGTGCATAATCAGTGACCATTAAAATGTAATCAATATAAAAACTCAAGATTAAACAAGACTAGACTATGCAACTATGAAGTTCCTCCTGCAACGGCCTAGTTCCCTGCTAGCAGTGGAATTATTTTCAACTTTCTTCGGCCCTACAAAGCGTGGTAGGGGAAGGCACTACAGCTGGAGACTGGATTACAGACCTCCTATACATTTCTAACTCCCTGTTATATTTTTCTGATTTTTTAAGCTAAAAGTAACGTAACCTTTTTGAGTTATGTTCCATAGCCTAAACATGTAAATGTCAAAAAGTACTTAATATTTGGCTAAGAATTAAAACAAATAAACCTTTCATTATTAAAATAATTAAATTTTAATGTTAACTATGATTAGGATCCTAATAAAATTAAAATATTTATAAAAGTTAAACCTAAAATAATGAAAAATTACCAATTGATGTGGCACATAGCTTCCTGTAGAAGGGTTATTTAAAAATAAAATAAACTATAATGATGTAGATTTAAAAATATGTTTTCCTAAAATAATAAGTTGTACTCTTTTGCAAGAGAAAACAATATGCGCAGAAGGTTGAATTTCACATGGAATTATTTGTGGGCCAACCCTTACTTACCGTATAAATTCTATTAACATTAGATGAGTAGTTTCTCAAAATAGGGGCATTTGAGAAAACGTTGATGGACAGAGGGGGTTAGAGCCACATTTCTGTTGAAGGAATTTCAAATTTGATGACCAAAATATGTTCTTAAAAAAAATAACATTCCATAATCTGAGGTAAGCTTGGAATCAAAAGAGTGAGTATAAAAAAAGCTGTTTTATTAATATTAAATACATTTTGAATATGTACTTAATTTACGGTAATTTCACTTGTTTTATAAAAATTGTTACCTAATTATTAAAAATTGTTAAAATTGTTACCTAATTTTATCATTTTTATGTAGAGACGCTTTTCATTACTAACCCAAAAGCAAGAACTTGTTAAGAAGAAATTTCTTGTTTAGAAGTAATTTGTTGGTTTGTTGATCATCTGGTTATCTCTTCTATTGATGTTAATCGTTTATTGTTAGTACTTACTTGCTTAAGTAGAATGTATTAATTATTGTTTCAGGCTCGTTTCTAAAGCTAGCAAGTGGTGGTTTTACCTGTACTCTCTTATCAATGACTACTTGTTTAAAGAAGAATCAACTGATGGAATTAATGAAATAATCAATTCACTTGAGATGTTCATGGAGAGATCTACTCTGGGAGAATACTCTACAAGACTACAACTTCTCTTTACCTTCCACTGTCACACAACCTTGATGACACCATCTGATAAACAAGGTAAAATCATCATATCATCAAAAATGATCAAGTCCAACTTTAATGTTAAATAATGGTTTTGATTTTTAGTTTTATAAAGTTTTACATTGCTAATGCTCTATTTAAAAAAAGTAAAAATCAGAACTATCAACCATTTTATAGAAATTAGTATGTATTTTTTTTTTAAATTATTACATTTGTTATATTTACTTTTCCTTTAATAATGTATGTTTTTTTTTTTAATTATACTTTAGAAACACTGAGCAGTGTGTTCTGGAATCTATTTACATATTATCATCAGTTTAGTCAGTCAGTAGCTAATCAAATGAAAGATTTGAGTTTGCCTATTGAGAAGAAGATCAAGGACTTTGTGAAAATAGCTCGATGGAACGATATCAACTATTGGTCTATCAAAAGCTCTGCTGAAAAAACACATAGAACTCTCCATAAACATATCAAAGAGTTTGAGGTATTACATTTTATTTTATAATTTAGCTCTTTACAATGTAATTTTTTAAGGGGACAGGTGATCCAAGGTCATTTATTATTCTATCAGGTGATGTTTCAAATCCCAGAGAGGTAATAAATGTTTCACATTGATAAGTGTAGTAGTTGTGTGAGGTGGCAGATCCCCTCCCGTCTTTGTATCAAATAGGGCAAGTACCCTAATTACCAATACCATTAATTAGAGGGAAATACAAAAAATTACTTAGGATCTGGGAACTGTAAAACAAGGACACAGACCTAAGGTCCCTGGATCTGTGTCCCATTGCTTCACTGTAACACAGTGGTTATGGCTCTGGACTAAACGCAGGGGTATGTATTCCATTCTTGGCAGCTGGTTAGATTTTTATTTATTTCTCCTTTCTTTAATTGTTTATTGTTTATTGTATAACATCGAGTTGCCAAACAGCAAAGCCACAACTGGTAACTCGGAAGGTAAATTACATAAAATAAAATTGAAATACATAGATAAAAGATAAGTGAATGATAAAGTAGTTTGAGTAACAAGTAGTGAATAAAACGTAATAAAGCAAGCTAATAACAAGAAGAAAAAATAAGTAACAATGACAAAATAACAGGGTAACAATGAATAAAATAACAGAGTACAATGTTTACAAATTACTAAAATTCCTAAATAAATAAATTAAATAAAGATTCCTAAAATTAATTAAATAAAGTTAAAATGACATGCAATATTTCTATGATTTCATAATCATGCAGAGAGTACTTTTAAGGGATCTAGGAGAGGGGAGGACGGGTAAATTAATAGGAAGGTTATTATAGGAACATACACAGCGGACAAGAGGACAGAGGTGAGATAATTCACGAATATAGAGATGTCTGCCAGCCCTACGCCCAGGAGGTAGGACAGTAACTAGTTCCTTGAATTCATGACATACAAGCTCGTGGTTAAGGCATCTGCTAACAATATTAATATGATTATAACTCATATTTTTTTCTTTCTCTATATTTTTCAAAACTGTTAATAACCTGTTTTTTTTTTAACTAGGTCTGGAAAATATTCAGACTTCAGTTTTTTAATTACTTAGTTGTAAAATTACTTTTACTATAACTATGTATCTATAAAGAAAACTTTTATTGATTAAAATTATTATTTTATTTATTATATTTTAATTTTTATTTTCAGCGAGTTTTGCAGCAGTCTGTCAGTAATGCCATGACCAGACCAGAAGTAATTAGTGATAAGAAACCTAAGAGGTTTTCTGTAAAAAATTATTTATCAACTCAAGAATTGCCTGTAAGTTCAGATTTTTCTTAAATAATATTTGGATATAACTATGTATATATAAAAACTATGTATAAGTACTGTGAAATTTCTTCTTTTTTTAAAAAAAAAAGAAAAGACAAATCTAAAATAATAATTTGTAGAAGAAAAAAAAAAAGAAAAAAAGGTGTGAGACTCCACACATTAGAAGAGAAACTTAAGTTCTAGAAACAGTTGATTTTATGCATTGCTCTCTTTGCATTTGTTGACGATTTTATTATTTAAGGATTAAGAAATGGTTATGTGGAATTTAATTGAAAAATAAAATATTTTCATAAACTTTTAGCGAATAATGAAGAAAAAACACGAAAGCAACATTTATATATATATTATATTATTATAATGTAAATAATATAAAACCTATAACAAATCTTTCACTTTCACGAATCTCAAATCACTAACTTCGTTACATGCAATTTCGTTTCATCCAAGCCAATTTATTCTACCGCGCCTTAAGAAGTCTCACTTCAGAAAATTACTGACTAGTGAGGTAGGGAAAGAACAGACTTGGCATTATTTTAATGTTTTCTTCTGTCAACTTACGGGGGAAGGATGTTAAGGTACTTAAATTGAGTTTTGATTACCATGATCGACTGTGTACTTTTTCATTTGCATAGCCTCTGCATTTATTCTTCTGGAATCAATAATGAGTATTTATCCTGAAATATTTTCTGTGTTGTGGAGTGTGTCTTATGAAATAATTAGTTGCCTCATTCTTTTCAGTCAACTTTTTTTCTAGATTTGTCAGATTTCTTTTTGCATGGTGTATTTAGTGAAATGTAGATTGTAAAAAGCCACACAATTCTTAAGAACCCAGAATTCATAGGAAAACCAAGAAAGGTTTCATGCATCATTGTAAAAAAACCGATGTGTAGAAGAACTTAAACTTTAATAATACTCTGTTTTTATTAAATTTTACTTATTATTAACTACGGGAAACAGACAGTGAAAAATACACTCCTGTGCTGTGGGATTTGAACCACGGGCCTCTATATTTCCAGTATAGCGCTCTTCCATCTAAGCTACGCAGGAGAATGATTTTTCACTACCGTAATCGATAACTGGTCCCGAATCCAAGCTTTCAATATTCATATACATTTAGACAGTCAATATTTATGACATTAGAACTAAACCAAGAATTAACGCTTATAATTATAAAGTACTCAATTAGTACCTGTACCTTGTACAATCAATTCGAAATTCAATTTTTAAGTTTTTGGTAGTTTTCATACTACGGAAAGTTAAATTTTAATTTAAATCAAATTATAATTATTATTAACTACGGGAAACAGACAGTTCCCGTAGTTAATAATAATTATAATTTGATTTAAATTAAAATTTAACTTTCCGTAGTATGAAAACTACCAAAAACTTAAAAATTAAATTTTACTTTTAAATTGCTATTGATTTTTTTAGGCTCTAGAAGAAAACGAATCACTAGAAGTGTTGCAAGGTTCAATTGATTATGTTAAAAAATCTCAGAAACTGTGCAAAGAGACATTGGTGAAATGCACTTATCCGAAACTGATTACCAATCTGAACCAATTTATCACTGATGTCTATGATGTTGGACATCTTTTAAGCCAGTGTGAGGTATTGTATTAACTAATTTATACTCTAAAACTTTCAAATATCCTTTTTCTAATTATTCTGTTGTACCCAAGTCAACCTCGTGCTTTTAAAGATTTGGTTATGAATATGCTTCAGGTTGATCCACAATTGACAGGAGATAAAAAGAAATCTGCTGCCAAATCGTTACTTCAGAAGAAAAGAAAAGTTGTTTCAGATTTGTTTAAATCCCTTACAGAAACTGGGCTGTCTTATAGGACAGGACTACTTAGAAATACTGATTTAAAAGATTTTACGAATATGGAACCGATAAATGTACATATCGCTCTTAAGCATTTCTCTAAAAGGTATTTCACTTATGTATTTTCATAAACCAATAATAATTATTACTATTTGGAAAATTTATGTGATTTTTACTATGTGTAATATAAAATATGTAAATTGAATAACATAAGACCCTGCAGGACACATGCTTCTTTAGCTAGTGTGCCATTCAGAATTGAACAAGTTCAGCCCCCTCTGTACTCCTTTTGACTCTTTCCTTACTTAAAATGCCATTCAAAGGAAGGAGATTTAAAGACACTGAAGACATCAAACCAATGTGACCAAGTACTTTATGAAGACTTCAAAAAATAACTTTAAAAATGCTTTCAGCTGTACGAACTCCGCTTGGAAAAATGTGTTGGTTCAGAAAGGGACTTACTTCAATAGGGGATTAGATTTTAAACTTAATAAGTCGGCTAGTTTTTATTTTATCGATCAGATATAAGTACTTGTTTTTTACAAGGAGTGCTCAGGGCTATAATAGCAGCTTACCCATTAGCCAAAAATTATTAAACCTTAAGGCTTTTTGCCGTTTCAAGAAAATAGGTATATTGATTTCTATCATTATTTGATTTTAAATCCGAACACCATGATTTATTTGTATAATTGAGTCAAACTTGTAATAACTTTGCACAATCAAGGAAACCTTTATTGAGTTACTATAAAGTTACTGCGTGTTATAAAGTGTTGCATTGGTATTTTTTTGTTTGCAGAACTTGTGACAGTGAATGGTTCTCAAGTTGGAGTAATGCCGACAAGCTGGTTATGTCAGCTATAGCTGGTTCTTCAATGTTAAACACTCTCATAGTCAAACCACATAAGGATGTCTCACCTCAAAATATCGAGAGAATTCGAGGATTTACTGCACAGATTCTGGTAACTATTTGTTTCACTATCTATGAAACAGTCAACAATTTAGATTAATGGTTTTTATTTTAACTTTTTAGCCGTATAATTTGTTGCTCTGACTAATCATTCTTGCGTTTCTTCGGAGTTTCGTAGCTTCATTAAAGTATATTTACCGTAAGTGGGTTTTAGCTAACTTTTTTTTATACTCTTGTCGCTGCCGGAATCAAACTTTGAGGCCGGCAGACGTGTAACTATGAAGAAAAACCCTTTGTTAACTGATAAGTACGAGTATATAACTATTATTGGCTTATGTCCCGATTCCAAACACCCGAAACAAAGGTTGTAATCATAAACAAATTTTAAAATTTCATCTGGTGTTGACTTAACTAGCTTACTACATAAGAACAGCTCATGCTTATTTTTACAAAATAAACACCGTTTAGTGCCGTCATTTTTCCAGCATATGTAATTTTACCTATGCATTTTTTGATCTAACGCTCTTAGTTTAAGTCAGGCTTGATAATTTGATCATATTACTTGTGTTTTTAAATAACTTTAAAAACTTTCCGTGTGTCCCTCTTTTTTTTGATCATATTATTTGTTTTCAGGCGATATGCTTTAATGAAAAGAGAACCCTTACTAATTTCATCAAGCAGTTTTATGCTGCTAGAAGTTGTTATCAAAACCTTGATAAGATTTGTAGAAATAATTCTTCAGCTAATTCTGACATCTGTACTGCACTTAAGGTGAGAATTTATGTTAGAAGGACTCAGTTTTATTTTACTTTATCATATAGAAGAGAGAAAGCATTGCAATGGGAAAACATTTTATTTTCAGATTTGGTTGTTTTCATTGATCCAAATAAATTGTTTTTACAAATGTTTGTCAGTTATCTGTGTATGCTTATAGTGCCTAAACTACAAAATAAATTTCAATGAAATTTTATATACTTTTTAGAGAAATCAATAAATTAAATGAAAAATTTAATAAATTTGGAGGTTATGCTTTTATTAAAAATTTTTTATTAAAAAATAATTATAAATATTTATAGTATTTTTCAATATTAATGAAACCATATAAGTTGCATTCCCTGAAAAAATCTAATTTCCAAAATAGTATTTCACACATTTGAGGCTATCACAATAATATAATATCATGATCCATGATAATATAACAAGCTGTAGATTAAAAAAAACATCTAACACATTAAAAAAAATGTATATAAGAATTTTTTCTGAGTTAGCTCAGTTTAATTTATTTCATGATATAAATACACTAGGCATTTATATTTTCTTATTCTAAATAATTTTAGAATACAGTAGAGTCTCGCTTATCCGGACCCCGCTAGTCCGGACATCCGTTTAATCCGGACGGGCCAAAAACTATGTACAAATTGGAACCAGGGCCTAGTCAGATTTATGAATAATTAAGATAATTGGAGTTTCTACTTTTATTGTCTATTAAAAATGTATAAAATTGTTCCTAGTATAGTTTACAGGTGTATATTCCAACGTTCTAACACGAGGAATACCCCGTATTTTTGTTAAAAATAAACAGATTTAGAATAATTAGGAATAAGTAAGAACATAGATAAATCTGTTTCGGTTCCATAGAAATGTAAGGGGCGGAAGATATAAAGGTAGTGTATTCCAATAAATACAATTTTATGTGACTGAGATGGGGAGAGGGTTTTGAAACATTTAGCTGCGGCTCAACGCATTTCCAAGAAATTTCGCCAAGCCGCCAATGTCTAATGTCTCAACTTTTTGTGAAATGATTATCGTTTCTCGAATTTCATATCAGAACACAGGAAGTTCTTCTCAGGAAGTCCCTTCTATACCTGCCACCTGCGTTAATAGATTGTCATTTTATTTTAATTCATTTGATATTCGGACTGGTGACAGAACAGCTTAACTTAAATAGTGGACCTACATTGTATAAGCATGTTTTGGAGACTAATAAAAGTAATTTTTACGATAAAAACATCGATTTTAATAGTTTTACCCTACTAAAACTTGTTTTACAGACATTTTAAAACTGATTCCATTTAATCCGGACTTTCGGTGATCCGGACTGCGTCCGGTCCCGTCAAACCCGGATTAGCGAGACTCTACTGTAATAAGTAATATTTTTTTTTTTTTTATGATTTTCTAGTTTTTAAGATTATCTGTGTAATGTTCATTATTCATTATATTTTATTTATTTTTTTTTTTATTTATTTTTTTTTTTTTTAGGATTCACTGAAGGAAGTCTCAGTAGAATGTATTTACGTACTAGATCAATTTCTAATTATACTGGATACTTGTCCTGAAAAATCCCAGTTAATTTCAGGTGTTGAGTGTACACCTTCTATAGTTTCATATACTGAAGGAGTTACATCTTCATTTAAAAATGATCCGATTTGGGAATCTGTAAAAACTAAAGTAATTGCATCTTTAGAACAAGCTAAGAAAATCAATGAACTTATCCAAGTGCATGATAAACAGATATTGTTCTTAGAAAATGCAATAGAAACTAAAAGTTTTATCAAATTAAACAAATATTTACCGAAAATGTTTATATCGCCTAATTTTCAAAATATTATTCAAGGTTATTCAAAATTAGCAGAAATAAAGAAAAATATCGTCAATATTGTTAAAATGTTCGAAGTTCGTATTAATAATGAGATTTTTAAAAATCCGTTTACCAATTGTTTTAATAATTTAATTATAAATATAGATCAAATTTTAGAAAATTACGATAAAGAAAAAGACAATTTAGATGTTCAAAATGAAGATGAATTCGATAATTCATTAGAAGATTTTAAAACTAAAACTAACACGTTTATAAGTAAAATATTGTTTATAATTCAAGAATTTTATAAGATTTTCTGTGTGAAAAAAGAGCTTGCTGATAAAGTTGAAAATATTGAAGATAACAAACAAACGGAGTTAGAAGGAGTTATAGAAGATGAAAATAAAGAAGAGGATATGTACGAATCTATAGAAGAAGGACACATCAAAGAGAAACTTGTTGAATCGTTTTCAAATGTTTTATCTATATTTAAAATTGAAGATGTTAATAGTGAAATGCTTAACATCATAGAAATTATTGGGATTGAAGATAATCACAGTTTAAAGTCAAAATATTTCAGGTATTTATAGTAATTATTGATTTATACTTTTATTAAATATAATTAACTTTTATTTAAAGGATAATTATATTATTTTCATTTAAGTAATCTTCTAGTATAGATCAAGAAGCAAAATTCAGAATATTAAGAGCACGAAAGGTGTCCTGGTAACAATAATTGCATTACATTTTAATTACTTATTTGATCAAATCCTCCTTAACCTTTTGTAGGCGATGAGGAATTCCAAAGTTGTAACCCTCTGCAATCTGTGAACAGAGTTTTTTAATATGTTAAAAGAACATTCCTTTTTGAACCATGATAGATGTGATGGTTTATCAATGTTATTTTATCTTTAAAAGAGTTATTTTATCCTCTTCCCATACCTGACTTCACTATCTTAAATCATACTCTCTTTATTCTATGCACTTATCTGGACATCAAAGTGGTTCATTTTCTACAGTATATGAAGCTCTCTTAATTTCAAAGAGGTCTTCACCAGTCTTGGTTGTTTCCTCCCTTCAGTATTATCACATTTATGTGTCTTAAATAAGAGACTCTGGCTGTTAATTTGTTTTGGGCCAAGAACACAGAAAAATTCATGTAATGTTTCATTGCTATTCACAAATTAATTAATCTGGGTGTAATATGCTATTGTAGCTATCGACATTGTGTTTTATTCTGGCAGTCAGTTGTATGAAGGCTATGAATGAACCTGGCTATAAAATAAGCTTGACTTATTTGAAGTACGTTATATTTTCAGTGCCAGAGGCTCTGAACATATAAAATAGTAAAATAATTGGGCTGTCAGTGTGCCTGCTTGTGACCTTATTCCATCCACTTTTTTGTGTCCTTAGCAATGAAAGGGTCAAATTTGTGTATTTATATTTACATAAGAGGAAGTGTAGACAAAGAAGAAACACTCAGGCCCTTATAGGTGTTCCGTTCCTTAATGGTATCAACAGTTGAGCTATTTTGCCTCATGGTAGATGCTTACTTAACAAAGTTACCTCTCCAAAGTGAATCCTTGTTAAATGCAGCTTCTAGTTCATATATAGTTGTTGTTGATTTTTAAAAAATCAGGATTTGTTTTCATTCTTTCTATTATATTTGTATTCTTTCTTTCAGGATTCTGAGTCAGTGTATGCCATTACTTGATCAGCTGTTGTTCATCTATCAGTATTTTATTGTTGAGAAAACTCAATGTCTTAAAACTTTGGCTAAACTCTCATCAACTTTATGCACATTGTTTACAAACTTTGCAAAGAAGGTAAGCATTTGGTTTTAATTTTAACTTAATCTATTATTTAGATTATTGTTTTCTCCCGATGACTATATTACCTTTTTAATGTTGTTAATTTCTGCCTCAATTGTGGGTTCAGTTTCTTTTTGTGGAATTTCAACTTTCTATAGAAAGTTGAAATACCACATTAAACTTAGTGAAGATAACAGCTTAGTCCATTTTAGAGATTATGCATCAGTAATAGAAACCAGTTCGGTGCTTTTTTGTACATGTTCATCCTTGTTCATAGGGTTTTAACATCCCTGAAGAGTTGCTATGTGACATTGAAGGAGAGGAAGGAGGTGAGAATGCTAAGGGTGGTATGGGACTAGGAGATGGAGAGGGAGAGAAGGATGTATCTGATCAGATAGAGAGCCAAGATCAACTTGAAGATGCGAAGAGACCTGAAGATTACGAAAACCCACCTGAAGACAAAGACTGCAAGGTAATATTAATAGCATTTAGTAAATATTTTAAATTCTTCAATGATAAAAACATCAGTTTATTACAATATTCTATCTGTGAAATTTTATTTATCTTCATAACAGGAGGAAGAAAAGGGTATTGAAGTATCTGAAGATTTCGGAGGTAAACTTCAAGACTTAGAGAAGAAAGAAGGAGAAGATGGGGAGGAGGAAGAAGAAAATGAAGGAGATGAGGATCCTGATAAAGAAATGGGTGAAACTGATAATGCAGCTGATCTTCTCGATCAACAGGTAGAATCGTTGTTTTATATATCTTATCTTTATGAGATTCACTGTAGATTTTTGCATTTATTGATTCGCTGCTACCAAAGGTAACGGAAGCATTGCGGTAACGCAACAGAAATGCTGCATTGCGATCATCAACAGAAATGCATTTCAGATATCAATGAACATTTTTTATTTCATGTCTGTCTGTTAGTTTGTCCTGTAACATATTAAAAGAACTTACCAGTCCCATTTTAATGAAATTTGGGTGGTATGTCAAAGTTTGCCCGCAGATGGTCCCCTATTAATTTTAATCTTTTCTGTCTACTGCTTCCTCTCATACACTCATAGTTTTTCTCTTTATTTTATACTAATGGAGCTATGCGCCACTCTTGTTGTCTAAGTTTTTTACAAAGATTTATTTATTTATTGCCAGGTATGGGGAGGAGAATCTGATGAAGAAGAAGAAGGTGAGATGCCTGAAGATGATAGGGGAGATAAAGGAGTTCAGCAAGGTGATAAGGAGATGGGAGCCAAGGATGACTCTAAGAAAGCAACTGAGGAACAACAGCCTGGACCGCAGTCTGATGATAAGAAAGAAGAAGAGATCAACGAAATGAAGGATTCGGAGATGGATGATGATCAGATTGATCCTTTCTATGGTATTAAAATTCGTACTCTGCTAAAAATACCTCTCATGAATGTATTTATTCAAAATGTACTTAATTAACCTTGCTTTACCACTTTACTCAATGTGCATATTGCTGCTGAAATCTACCAATATGCTATACATCTTAATATAATTCTTGATTACCAGAAAGAATTGAAGATAGTTTTCTATGTTGAGTTAAATGGTTAATGAGCTTAATGGTTAAGGAGTTAATGGTTTGCTGAACATTGTACTGTTGTATAGTTGCTTCTTTTTTTAAGTAATTGTTACTAAGTCTTCAAAAAATAAAATGTAGAAGGAGAAGTCTTTCTGCATAAAATTATATATTTCTTCTATAAAGCCATCATCAATGCCGAAAAAGATGAAAACGTGAATTAATCCAAAGAGCTTATGCAGAGCCAGAGTCTGGCTAGCAGAAGACCCTCGGGTGTATTGTGCCAGCCTCTGGCTTTTCATGACTCCCCCCATGAGATAAAATAAATTCATAATTTTACAGGGAAAGTATTTTCCTTCTACTTTTTATTACCTCTACTAACGCTCCAGAACGCTCCAATGAGAGATTGGTTTTATTTTTAATTTAATAATTTAATGAAAAATTAAATTTTCATGATTTATTTGTTTGTACATTATGAAAAATGTTTGTTGTATGTTTTGAACAGGAAAGCAGCAGGCCTACCCAGAGGTTGAACCTTTGGATCTTGAAGATGATTTGAATCTTGATAATGAGGAAGGTGGAAAAGATCAGGATGATGGTGATGCTGACATGGACAACCCATTTGAACCTGAAAAAGGTTAATACTTTATTATTCGTTGTATGACAAGTATTATCAACCTCCTTCGGTGATATTTATATGTATTATTAAATTACATAGAATCTAAACAATTAAAAAATTACCTGATCCATCTCAATATTTTTAATTTTTCTCTTTTTTTTACAGAGATAACAGATGAACCCAATGAGCTACCTGATGAGGCCCCTGAGAATGATAAGGGTGCAGAAACTAAAGATGGAGATGATGGGAAGACTGACAGCGACTCTGAGGATGAGGGTGGTAATGAAACTGGTGATATGGGACAGGACACCACTCAACAGGAAGGAGAAGATGAAGAAGAGGAAGGTAATATAATATTAATATTTCGATTCTGTTTGATCCTAAAGTGACAACTTAAGACTACCTCAGAAAAGTGGATGCAAACTCTTTATACTAGGAATGGATACAGACCCCAATTGTGGAAAGGGAACTTAACTGCGGAGGCGTCTTTGCAGAAATTTGAAAATATTAGCTTAAATGGGATTTTATATCTCTAGTCCCCTGAGCCACCTCTGCTTCATACTGATACCCCAAGGCTAAAAAAAGTCAGAAATCCCTATGTTAAAGTACTAATCTTTGTCAGGTATATTGTGGAAGTAAAATGAAGATTGTTAAATCCATCCCTCCTTAGGTAGCAAGAGATTAAATACACCTGTGAAGGGTTTTGACATGGGATGTACAAATTTTTTTAAGGATTTCATTTTTTTAAATAAATGCTAGGGGTGTCATATAAATGATTTTGAAGTACTAATCTTTTTTCAGGTATGTAGTAAAAGTAAAATTAAGAGTATGTTGTTAATATTAGTTTAAAGAAAAACCCAAGTATCAGTAGCAAGAGCTGTGAAGAAGATTGACCTAGAGAGCTACACAGTTCTTCAGGAAGTCTATTTTTTAAAATAAAATCACAGGATTTGTTGTCTAGCGACCATTTAAACAACTAAGTAATAATATAAAGAACGACTAGAGACTGCTATTAGTATTTAAAAGTATCCCTGACACTCACAATACATCACAAAACATTGTAAAATCTCATGCTGGCTGTAACCCACATCTGCACTGGTGGCACAACTTTCTCATGCTGGCTATAGGCGTCAGTAGAAAGGAAATGATTCTTTGTAAATTAGATATTTAAACATTATTCTGTTGGCTATTTAAAAAAAAAAAATATAGCATATTTTTTCCCAATGGCAAACCACTTGTTCGAACTTATGGGAGTTGAGCCATTTCACTCCAAAGTACAACAAACTGAAACAGTGTGATCAATCAAGTGAGCCATTTAAATAGGAGTGCTTAGACATGTGATTGAATACTTATATGAAAAAATTAATTATTAAGAAACCAAAAACCTCTGATTTTCTAAGAGTTTACTTTTGACCACACTTAAATTGGTCCTCAAGACCAGAACCATATTGGTCTGGTTTTACTCTGTGTATTTATTTTAATTATTTATGAAGATTTGTATTGAATTTTATAAAGTTGTTTATTACAATATTTTCATCAAGGGGAGAAAAACTCTTCATAAACAATTATTTTGAATTTTTGAACACCAACACAAGTGTTGTTTTTGCACTTAGTGGCTGAAATCATTGTAATATTTAATTTTTATTTATATACATTTTTCATGATTCAATTTATCTAGGTGATGAAAGCAGGGCTGATAAGGAAGCCAGGATGGAAATTAATGAGGATGAAGAAGAAGAAGAAATAAATCAGGATAAAACTGAAGAAGCAGTAGGATCTGAAGACAAACCAAGTGATAATTCAGCTGAGGCCAGTCAACAGAAATATGGATCTAGGGACCAGGTTAGAATCTAATGAAATTTTATAATTTTTAAGAATTACCAGATAAAAGCTTAATTCACAGTAAATAAATTTGTATTTTTTCGTGTTAAATAAATATAGTGGTACACTTTTAAAATTAAAATTAAATTAGTCTGGTGGAAAGGTTCTTTTTTTAGTGTATTTATGTTAGATCATTTATTTATTTATTTAATGTTTTTTATTTGTTTTTACATTGATCTCTATAGTTTGAACAAATCATTATTCTTCAATGTGTTTGTATTACAATTTGCTTTACAGTAGAGCGTCGATTATCTGAACTAATGTTTTTTGGATTTGTTCAGATAATCAAAATTCTCTAAAAAATGAAAAAAAATAAAGGGGAAGATGTATTAATAATCAACCACGTTTATGCAAATATCTCTGTTTTATTTATCTAGTAGATAGTGAAAAAAATAAATAAATAAAGAAAAGTTGTGTCACCTAAGTTTAATTTGGCATAAAGTTTTAATACTCGTCTGCTTACTTTTATTTACTTTTTTTTACTTAATTTTTCACCATAAATCTCGATTTCTGAATTTCATGTTCATGTTCATCCACCCAGAACTAGCGATGAATGAAGTCACCACTAAGCTTCATGTTTAATTCCACTGCTTTTTCACACAATATACGCGGGTCCAGGTAAGGGCTGTCCAGAGGCCTGTTTTTGCAAAAACCAAGTGAAAGTGGCATCTTCCAACAATTTGGATTTCGGTTTTTTCGTAGTTTGACAAACTATGAAGTCAAAATTAAGTACATACGTAGTGATCGAGTCAGATTTATTTTTTTTATTCCCATAATCGTTGATTTACCAACACCAAAATTGATAGCTAATGCCTGACCCGTTTCATCTTTCTTCAGCCACGTAATAATTTCCATTTTTTTGTCGAAAAATGCTCTAAATAATTCCACAAATTACATAGACAAACAAAAGATAGTTTTTAGTAAACAAATGTTTATGTGTGCCCCGTCAAAGTGAATTCATCGAAATCTGGAATCCCTTTATACAGCTAACACCGCTCATTCTAGGAATTCATTAAGCGGTGGCTTTTGATTTTTTTTTTTTTTTCTTTTCCATGAAGCCAGTTCGGATAATTGAATGTTTGGATAACTGAAGTTCGGATAATCGACGCTCTTTTAATATTCCGTTTTTTTTTTTTTTTTTTTTTTTTTTTTTTTTTTTTTTTTTTTTTTTTTTTTTTAATTATTAATGATTTTTGTTGCTTTTTTTGTTAACCAGGTGAAGGAAGGAGAGGAAGGTGAAAGCTGTCAAGAGGAGAATACAGCTCAAGGTGAAGACAAGGAGGGTGTTGGTACTGCAGAGACTAGCCTGGAGACAGGAGGGCATCAGGGTAAAGCTGGCCAGGGCAAGAGAAAAGGAGATAAAGCTGAAGCAGAAGAGAAAAAGTCCAAACCTGGACAGAGTGATGTAGACAGGACTCTTGGTATGCTTTGATTTTACTTTTTATTTTTAATGTCCCAATTTAATAAAAATTATTGACCAGTTCTTTGAATAATCAGAAGAATTTTTAAGGATAGAAGTAAAGTATATTTAGGTGATCGGTGTAGCCGAATGGTTAGCATATTGGCAAAACTCTAACCTGAAACTTATTGCTGATATACCTGGCGATGGTTTGAATCTAAGGTTGCGAATACATATTTCACTCTAATAATCATATCAGTGGACGTGTAAAGTAGCCAACTCCCTCCCGCCCTGTACCTAACAGGGCGAAGCTGGATCTGCTCAATGGAACCACCCATATGGTGAATGTCTTTAGGTTTAGAACCCGATCCTCTAGGCTCATAATGGGTTCACGCCTCCCCCCAAGAAAAAAATATAGAACAGATAAAAGTTGGGTGTCTTAATTTTAGATAGTTAAACTCAATATTGATGCCTTTTTATTTTGATTACACTATTGTATAGAAAGAATCTGATTTGATAGAGCAAGAAATATCCGGAGGAGGGTTTAATGAGAGCATGCTTTTACGAGCATGTTAGATGGTCCAACCAGGTGTAATAAAATTAATAAAATGTGAAAAACTACTTGTAATTTTAAAAACACATTAGAAATTTTATAATAAATGGGTGTTTGATATTATAGGAGAATTCTCAGAACCTGTGCAGAAGAAGTTGAAAACTATTGGTACTAAGGAGGGAAACGATCAGCAAAAGGAAGAAGAAGAGAAAGAAGGAGCTGTGGAAGATGAAACTGCTGACTTTTATCAGCATATTAAGGAGGCTAAGGGTCAACAGCATGATTCTCAGACTATTGATGCTGCCACCCAGGTATCTAATGTTAAATTAATTATTTTAAAAACTTATTTCAGTTGCATGCTATTATTGATTTTTCTTTTTATTGAAATAGACAAATTCAACAATAAATTAATATTTTTTGGAGAGTGAATATGCAATGTAAGGTAAATAAGGGGGATACTTCTTTAAAATACGGGATTTAGGTCCTTCTAACTTTGAGGTGGAGCTTGAAGCATATTACTTAAATTAACTTCAATTACTCTTTTTAGCTCTAGGGTGGAGCTTAAAGCAGTAATATGTAGTTTTGGCCTCATTCGTTGTCTTGCTCTGTTTCTAGTATACGAATCTTCGGAAGGAATTCCTTTACCCTACAGGTTTCAGTCTTCGTGGTGACATCATTCTCTGGCTTCCTGTATCCGTTTCCATTTTACATTGTAGACCTTAGATAATTCCTTATCTTAATTAATTCTTGGGCTTGCTCTGTTTCTGGTATATGAATCTTCACCAGGTCTGTTTAGGAATTTCTTTACCCTAAGGGTTTCAGTCTTCCTGGTGACATCATTCTCTGGCTTCTTGAATCCGTTACAATTTTATATTGTAGACCTTAGATAATTTCCTCTTGGCCAGTCATCTTCTATGCCTGCTTAAACTTCAAATTCTATAATCCCTTCTATTGAGCAAGGCCTGTAATTTTGCTGTCTTGGTGGCAGTCTTGTCCAGATCTCTTTTGCTTTCTTCATCCTGTTCTTCAGGTCAGATGCTGTCCTGCAGTTTTCCCTTCTCCTATCAGCTCTACTTCTTCTCCTCAACCCACCCTTTGTTTTACTTTCAATTATTTCTAATCCAACTTTTGATCTTTCCCTGTCCAGATTGTCGATTGTCTAGCTATCATAACATCAATCAACAGTATGGGTATTGAACAAATTGTTATTATGGTATCCTACGAAGCTCAATCCATATATTTCTTCTATTTCAAATGTAGATTGAAGATGCATATATTTTTCATTGTAAAGAAATTTTAATTTTGGAAATAAAATTATAGACTATAGGGATGGATGTTAAGGAAAGAGTCATCTTATTCTTTGTACAAATATCCTTAACCTGAATATCCTTTGGTGAATTATCTCCTTTTTTTTTCAGGAACAAGCTGAGATGCAACCAGTTATTAATAAAGAGGATGAAAAGGGTGAAGAAGTAAAAGAGGAAGATGAACCTATGGAATTGGATGAAGGTATGGATTAAAATTCCCTATTCTATTTCAATGTTAATTCCCTAATTATTTCAATTCATTCTTAACCCTTCCATTAAAGTGGATGGGGATTATATTAAAGATTTGAAGGATATATACATGATGTTTGGTTCTGATAGTCGGTGCCAGGGACAGGGAGATTATGAATAAGTAAATTTGTCAGTCTACCTGCTATTGAAATATTTCATGTTTAGTATCCTCATGCGCTGAAAACATGTCTATCAGTTCTGCGTTGCAGATAATAATTTTTTTTTCTTCTTCCATTTTAGCAGCTATGGCTGTTAGCGGGAATATAATAATTTTCCAGCATTATCTATTTATCTTTATAATTGATTCTAAGAACATAATAAATAACTTAGCTTATCCTTCTTGCTTTACAGTTCAGTTTCTGCTTTTTCAGTTTTATCCTGATTAATCTCAAATTCTTCACAAAATTCAGAATATGGTGCCACGCCCCTATCTGATAGGAAACTTTTAATTATATACAAATTTTTAATTTTCCTGAAATTACAGCCCTAATTTCAGCCTGCGGTAATAGCAGGAGGGGCCTTTGGAATGCCAAAGCTCACATTTCTCAATCTTATAGTTTAGCTATAAAGCTAAACTATATATAGTTAGTTAGAAACTGTATTTAATTTAATTATATGTATTCAGAGAGATGAGTATAATTACAGCTGGTGTAAGTTAATAGCAAAACTATATATATTCTATAACTATTTATTTTTATTTAATTTGTAACATAAGCACTGTGATTCTGAAGAACTTTTTGTATCCTATTCAAAATTCCCTCATCAGAAATAAGTAATAGGCAGAAATTTTAAAATATACTTTTGGTTTTCTTTTCAAGGTATTAATGTACTTAAACTATAAAATGTTGATTTATTTGTAGATGAAATTAAGCCTGAAACGAAAGGAGAAGATCTAAAAGCAGATAATATGGAAGAAGGAGAAGGTGATAAGAAGAATAAAGAGAAGAGAAAAGGAGAGGGTACTGGTGATCTCTTGGAAGAAGGCACAGTTGAGGTAAATATAACTTACTATTTTGCATTTTATGTAGCAATGTAAAGTTACTTATGTTGCATATGGCTACAAAAATCCATATATCTCTGTTTCTTATAGGTACCTATCTAAGTGTATGTGTTGGTAACACTTTATGTGTGTGCTAATAATGGAGTCAAAATCTGTTCATTAAAATGAAATACAGTTTAACATCCCAAGCCTATAAATTCTTTGATTTCAATTAATCAACAATTTACTTGTAAAATTTTTAGACAGTAAATAATATTTTATTGGTGTAAACTATTAATGATTTTATAAATAATCTACTTGACAAAGGAAAGTATTTTTTTTCGTTGGCATTCCTCCCTATTTCTTCGCCACTTATGATGGCTTTAGGATCAAAAGTTGTGGAAAAATTGAATTTTCGGAAAGGCACTTGCCTTTGTGTTAAAATTAATATCTTTGGCTAATTATGGTTTAATAAAAAATATTTTAAAGTACTTTCTTGGCATATGAATTTTTGAGTTAATAATTAAAGTTAGTAAAATAAGGTTTGATATCATTAACTCAAATAACAGAATGTGTCTAATTTTTGTCTCTTTGGTTCATTGTGATAGTTATCTATGCCAATTAGAGTTCTCTCCCCCCTTTTTTTCTCTATGTAGTGTGTGTATGTAGAGAGGAGGGGCACCATATTTTGAGTTATAAACAATTTATTGTTAGATCTAAATGGCTTTACATACTTAATGGTCCACTTAGGAAGCCAGCGTGGCTGAGGGGCTCTAGGCCCAGCTATAATTAGTTGAGGCGATAGTATTAATTAGTAGAGGGTTCGATCCCGTGTCATAATATTCTGTATTGCATTTATGAATCACGGACAGAGCAGGGCTAAGGACACCCCCTGAGGGTTTCTCTTCCCCCACGCTATGATGTTGTGGGTTTGATCCTGTGTCGTGATAATGTGATTTGTATCTATGAATCATGGACAGAGCAGGGTGAGGGACACCCCTAAGGGGTTCTCTTCCCCCACACTTTGCAGCAGGCTTATATAGTTCACTAATGATCGCACCATACTCACTTCGGCAGTACAATGTACACATCTATGTGTGAAGTAGCTGGAACTCTCCACTCCGGGACTTGTAAAATGGGTCTACTATAAGGCCTAGTTGCTAGGTTTTAACAAGTGGTTTATCCTACCCATCTAGTAGGAAGTACTGGATAATTACTACTACTACTACTTATCGTCCACTTAGTTTAAAGAAGTGTTTTTTTTTTTTTTTTAAATGTGTGTTTTCAGATATGTTTGATTTTTGCAGGTGGAAGGAGATTATATTGACACCATGGGAGTATCTCGTGGTACTGAAAGTACATACCATACAAATGTGCTTGACTATTCTGATATCCCTCACTTAGATGAAGCCAGGATACAAAGTATGAGACAACACCTAGAAAATCAACTTGCCTCGTGGAATCAGGTAGCATACTTTAAGTATTAATGCAATTAATCATTTATCTTTTCTTCTTGGGAGTTACATAAGATAGCTAAAAGTATTAAATGAGTTAAAATTAACTAATTTATAAAGACAAAATACCTCTGGCACATATCTGGGGACAAAAGAATTGAATCACGGACTCCTAATTTGACTCACAGAACAGGAGGCTAGGGTTTGGTTTCCTGTGTCTGTCCCTCTTTTTTAACAAAAACAAGTAAATTTTTATTTGCCCCTCCTTCAAAAAGTTTAAAGAATAGTATTCTGACTTTACCATTGATGACCACAATATGTACTCCTGGTAGGTTTGTTAACTTCATTTAATCGAAAAATTTTATTATTGACTAAATACGAGAATATTCTATTAATTAATTGATTTATTTACTTTTAATGTCCCATCACTACTATCAAGTCATTGACAACTTGAGAAATATTTATATTTGTTTATCAATTGTTTTTTTTTTTTAGACACCTGGCAATGCTGAAGCTGTAAGTGCATGGGAGAAATTATGTAATATCACAGAGGAGTTAGCCAGACAATTAAGTCAAGAGTTAAGATTGGTTTTAGAACCAACAACTGCCTCTAGTCTTAAAGGTGATTTTAGAACTGGGCGTAGAATCAACATGAGAAAGGTTTGTGTTTATTGGTTCTTAACATTCATTAATAAAATTATATGCTTTAAATTCTTTAGGTGTACTATTACTGGTTATTCTCCGTATTCAGTGTAGGGTCATTAACTCATTAGTCATTAATATTTAGTGCACTGAAGGGAGAGTCTTGCACAATTGATAAATAAATGTATAAAAGTGTGCTAAAGTTGTCATTATTAGAAATTTATTATGAAATATTTTATGGTCATTAGAATTAAATAATAAAAAATGTATATAGTGGTAGATGGGTTGGACAAATCACTTATTTCATCCTAGCATTTTAAATCTGCTGACTGATGCATACATTTACTTTAAATATAATGAAATATGGAAATTTCTTGCAAATAAATTTTCTGGATAATTAAAAAAAATGAAGTAATGAACAAAAATAAACTAAATTTAATTTTTACTCCAGTATGAATGTTGCTTTCTTAGGTGATTTATTCTTTATAAATAAAAATGCAGCTTACGTTTGTAATCTATATACAGTAATACCCAGAACTTACGCGATAGGTGATAGGAATGATAATGGGGCAAGTCTAATTTGGGTAAGTCAGGGTAATATTTTGCATATAAATACTTACAAACTTGTTTAATTGGGACCAAAGATGGAGAGTAACTGGCTATACTACAGCTTCATGTGAATATGCATATTAGTATTGAAGTCATTCTAAGATTAGACCAGCTGCTTTTCTTGTTTTTTCCTAATTACTTCTATTCTTAATTTATTAAATTATTTGCAAGATGTCTTCAATAGTTTTAGTAATTTGTTAGTAAAAAAAAAAATTGTTTTTATTGCATCCGAGCTTACCAAAGGTAACGGAAGCTATGTGATCGTTTTAAAGAACGGAAATCTTTTATGTCTCCGATTTCAAAAATTCCAAGACAGAAATCCATTTCAGACATCAGGGACACATTTTTGGTTCTGTGTCTGTCGCTCAATTTTTGCGAACCAGAATATCTTAAAAACTACTGATCCGATTTTAATGAAATTTGTATGGTAGGTCATAATTAGCTCATTGTTGATCCCATATAAGTTTCAACCTTCTGCGCTCATTTGTTTCTCTTCCACATGTGCACAAACATACATTTATTTTCACCTATAGCTTTAAAAGTACTTATCTGATTTCTATAAAACTTTTATAGTTTAAGGAAAGTAACAATTAAATTAGACAATAATAACTTTTGAAAGCATAAAATCAATGAAGTACGCGATAGGATGCGAGGAAGCTATGTGCCACACCAATTGGCAGTCTATTTTTTATGCATTATTCATTGAGAAGTTTTGTTTGTTATAAATGCGTGTTTTGTATTTTATTGCTGATTCATTGCTGTTATAGATTCAGTATCCTATTCACTTATTGGTATTATTCTAAAGCTTATTATTTGATTTTTTTTTAATAAACAATTAATTTAGTTAATATGTTATTATCTTATTAATTTGACATAGTTATTAACTATGTTGCATTAATAAAGGTGGTATTTTAGTAGTTTCATTTTTCTACCGCCTGTTGATAAAATATTGTGTGCAACAAGGTAGAAAAGGAAACATTTCTGGCTTGTTTATTCATTAATAATTAATTTCCTAGCCTTTCCTCGCCTCCAGCTCTAATCCTTTAAAATTTCATTTTATTGCCTAGTTACATAAATAACTATTAACTCTTGTTTCCAGGTTATTCCGTACATAGCCAGTCAGTTTAGGAAGGATAAAATATGGCTAAGAAGAACCAAACCATCTAAACGTGAATACCAGATTATTCTAGCCATAGATGATTCTTCAAGTATGGCTGACAACCATTCTAAGGAGTTAGCTTTCGAATCATTAGCACTTGTCAGCAAAGCATTAGGATTGCTCGAAGCTGGTGATCTTTCAGTAGTGAGCTTTGGTGAAACTATTAAAGTTCTTCATCGATTGGGTGATAACTTTGATCAACATAGTGGTGGCAGGTAAATATTATTAGTGTAAATATTATTGTAAATAATTAGTTTGTTCCTCCTTTTTTTATTCATAGTTCTCTGTAATATTTCCTATATTTTTTTTTAATCAATGGTGTTTTATAAACTTTTATAGGTTAGTGCAGGAATTTTCGTTTGAGCAGCGTCGTACAAGAGTGGGTGCTCTAGTCGAATTTGCGATAGGCCAGCTGAGTGCAGCACCTAGGAGAAGTGATGCAGCTCTTGCTCAGCTCCTAGTTATAGTATCAGATGGACGTGGTGTTATGTCTGAAGGAGAGGATACTGTACGATCAGCTGTACGTACAGCTGTCTCTAATAACCTCTTCATAGTCTTCCTTATCATTGACAACCCTACATCTAAGGTGAGTAATTTCTTAGTATTAATATCAAAAAGTAAATATAACACTATGTTTAATGCCTACAGCCTAGTGTTGTATTTTCAAAAGGGAGCCTTGGAAACAAAATACAGTAGAACCTCGCTTACACGACCCTCAATAACACGACAACCTCAATTACAAGTGCAATTTTCAAATCCCCATGAGATTGCCATAACACATAATGTTAAATTAACCTCTATAACGCCACTATTATTATCCAAACAACCTAACAAACCAATAACACCAATAAACAACCAATAACACCGATTTTTTCCAATTCACAACGTAACTCAGAACCTCTATAACAAGTCGTTTTGAGAAGTCAACCTCTATAACACGACTATATACAGGAATGGGTCGACCTTGAACAAGTCTAGACTTGAAAAAACTTCCATTAACCTTGATAACAACACGACCCTCAACAAAAAGAGCACCTCGATAGCAAGACTGCTTCCCTAATCCCCTTGAGACACTTCTTATCGAGGTTCTACTGTATTTCAAAATGTAAGTAGGCTGAAAAGTAAAGTTTTCATGTCGTCTGTGGCATCCATGTTGATTTCATTATCTTTTTAGGGGAAACTAAACACACTAAATGAAGCTTGTGATTAAGGTGTTTTGCTAGGGCTAACAATTTGGAAATTTAAACAATTTTGCTCATACCTTTTCTATCTCTTTACCCTATTCTGCCTCACTGTACAATGTCAAGCCTTATTTCACACTTGGACTAACTTTTGTGGTCTCATGGATGCTAGATTGATAAGCCATTATCACAAGGGGTAACTTCATATGTAATTAATATGCACTGTGTCTGTGTCAGTAACTTTTATGTGCATGTGGATAACTAAAATTTGGTTTCTTTTTGTTCATGCTAATATATTGAACTAAGTGTTCTGTTTCTGTCCAAGTGTTAGCTAGAAGCACTTGTGCAAACATGGGCTTCAAATTTAAAATGAAAATTTTAGGACAGAAAAGGACACAAATAAATGATTCTGAAATGTCTCTTTTTCTGTAACCTTATATTGATCCCAGTTTCCGATTGTTATTATAATTGTTAGTTATTTACAAATTTGAATTAGTCGTTATATCTCTTTATTTTTTAATAAATCCTATCATTCGTGATTTATTTTAATAAATAATATTTTTTAATAATTTTTTTTTTTTATTATTATTTTAGGATTCAATATTGGATATTCGCATGCCGAAATTTAAAGGTGGTAAGCTGTTGGAGATATCATCATATATGGATAACTTCCCATTTCCTTTCTATGTCATATTAAGAGACATCAACAATCTTCCTTCAGTACTCAGCGACGCTTTGAGGCAGTGGTTCGAACTCGTTACCAATACCTCATAAACTTCATTTTTCTTTTATGTTTCTTTGTAATCATTTGTACAAAAAACGTTTTTTCTTGTTATTTTGAATATTATTTCCAGGACATTTCATTTTTTTTAGATTTTTATAAATTGTAGTAACTAAGGAAGTACTAGAAATTATGGCTAGTAGGTTATTTCTAGTTGTAATTTTGTTGTATAGTTATTTTTCTTGGGTTCAGCATAGCTGAGAAACCACTATCCCAATACTATCATAATTGATCCCAATAACAGAGAGATATGATGTCACACTTTTCCTTCACATCTAGTAGATGTGTAATGTGTTCAATCTCTCCTACCTCAAATAATCTAATGTGCTAATTGAGATATAAAAGAAATGTAAAAAAAAAAAAAATCTTTTATTTCTCCGATTAATTCAATTTTTACATTTTTGGGTTTAATTAACTGAAAAGTGAATTTTTTTCTATCTCCAACAAAAGTATTGTTGATGCCTCGGACTCTTATTGTTATTAGAAAAAAAAAAATATATATTATATATATATAAAATGAAAAATGTCATTATCCTAAAAATTATTTAACAATTACTTTGTTCTTGAATTAATAACAAATAACTAGCTTAATTCATTTTATTTGTATAGTTTGTTTAAATTAATTAATTTTATGATTATCTTCCTTGAATAATTTTAATAATAATAAATTTGTAAAGGCCTGTGATTATCTTAATATCTAAATAAGCTAAACTATGTTAGTATTATACAAAAATTGTACAAAGATAAGAGATGTTACGATAATTTTTTAATAACAAGACAATTTTTTTAAAAAAGATTTTTACTTAAAAGCATTAGATGAGTATTGTTCTGCATTAATGATTAAATGGTTAATTTATTTATATTTTTTTAAGTATATTTTGTTTTACACCTGTTTTTTTGTTTCTAAATTTATTTTTTTATTTAAAACAATTTAAAAAAATATGTGTTTGAAAATAAGTAATTACATGTAAAAGAAATTAAATTCTCGAAATTATGTATTTAGTTTGTAATGAAAAAAATAATTTACTAAGTTTGAACTGGTTGCATCTGTTTAGTGTTCATGATGAGTTGTATTATGTTTTTAAGTTTTGTATTTTGGAAAACTTTAATTAAAATTATTTTTTAAAAATATGCCATGTTAATCATAATTAATTTTTTTAAACCTATTTTACTACGTTTTTATTAGCTTGCAATCTTGTTTGTTTGTTTGTTTGTCCGGTCCAAATCTGGCAATCGATTTCTAACTAACTTCCCGAATAGCTAGGCATTTGAAACTTTTAGCATAGCTCAGAACACGATGACAATGCATTATTTTAATACTTTTAGCCATCTTTCAGCTGAATTTAATTAGTTTTCAGCAAATTTTGCTGTGTGGAAAGTTAGTTCGGAAAAAATCCGCAAGTTATTTTATTTGTTTTGCCATATCCAATATTTACGCAATCTTCATTTTGACGGGTCTCAAATTTGTGATAGATAAACATTGAATGACAGCAAAACAGGAAATATCGATTATATTATTTATCGATTATATTATTTCAAATATATCGATGGCACGCTTAGATTTGGTGTTGGGGAGATCCGTTGTACAAAGATTTATCCTTTTATAGGTTTAAGATCAGCTCTCTGGATGGTTGTCATTTATGTGAAGTAAATAAATTCGGAACTATTTTTTTTTCACTAACATTATACATTATATAACAATAACAATTATATTATCAACATTACATACGATTCAACAGAAAATTTAAAAACGTAGTATATAAAAAGTTCTTTTTATCTTGAAATTATTTAACATTGATTTCCTTATTTGTATAAAATTAAAAAAAGAAATTGGTTTATAAATACAAATTTTATTTTTTGGGGGTTTATAAAGTCTATGAAAATATGGTATATTACATTTTTTTTCTCTATGCCAATGAAGTTTCAGACTTTTTAGGTAACCTTTGTCATGTAGCCCAGTAAATGTTGCTATTATAATATATTAGCCTAAAGCTAGCGATCCGTTCCAGGAATTGGTGGTTATGCTTCCTTGTACTGCTAGTGCTAGTTACTGCATTATCTTGTAGGCCAAACCATTAAATGTAATTCCTAAATACAGTTAGACCTCCTTATAACAAGCTTGTATGCATCAAAAATCCCTATTAATCATTTTTTTTTTTTTTTTTTTTTTTTTTTATATTTCTCACAAATTCTTTATATAATTCTATAGAACAAAAATAATTTCTCTACAACGAACAAAATTCCTAAAAATAAGGATTAAGATTCAACCGACAAACTAACTGTGAATTAATATTGATGGTGTTTTTGCATTCCTTTATTTTCTTAGAACTATTTTTAGGAGTTTCTTGCACTACCTCTCTTATAATTTTGAGTATTCAACCTCTATTAGTTTCAGTGGAATTAGAAACATCTTTGAATATTATAGAGAAATCTCTTCCTCTCAGTTTAGAATTAGTTTCTAAACACATTAAAAATGTCTAAAATAAAAATTCTTAAATTGTTCAGAAAAAAATAATTTTAATCATGTGCATAGATAAAGGAATGAAGTGCAAAGAAGTATCCTGTAAATATGAAATTGCTCGGAGTTCAGTGTCTACAATTTTGAAAAACTGGGATTCAATATTTAAACTATACAACTATATACAGGGTGAGGCAGAAAGAACTCCCCGATTTGGTAAGCCAATAAAAAGCAAACCAAGTAAGATATGACATTTTTATTGTTATTATCAAAGAGCATATATAATGCGGTTTAATAATACGTAATATTAATGTGTTTTAAACAATACGTCACTCAAATGGCCGTCTCCATTGTTGATGCATTGGTTGAGCCGTTCTCTATAGTTGTTCATTACTCTGCGAGTCATGTCGGGCGTGATTGCTTCAACTTCTTGAGTTATCAGTTCCTTGAAGGCTTCTAAAGTTTGAGGGCGATGTTGGTATACCTTGGACTTGATATAAGGTGATGGATGAAAATGGTACGGGATAAAAATTCTTTCTTTTTAAGGACCACTCATTTTTTCTCTATTAAAAAAAAAAATCTATTACAATTTTTTTTTTTCTGGAACCATCAATTTTGTTATATAGAGTCCGACTATAGTTTCGTTTCCAAAGCCTTCATTAATACTTATCAGGACGATATTACGTATCATTAATTTCATTATTAAGAATAAAATACCCTGCAAATTGCAGTTTGAAGGCTATTTATTGTATGCAAACATTAATTATTAGGTATGATAAAAACCAATTTTTTGTTCAGGTAGGCTAACACCCCTTAGATAAAACAAGGAAGTGGGGGCATGCCATGAAGTTTAGCAACAATGTACATAATATATATTCAATTACCTGCTTCTCACAATGGGGCAGTGTGGCAAATAGCTCCAGTGAAAATAAATGCAAAGTTTTATTAAATTTTTAACCCACTACCTAGAAAGCTCAGATTATGTATTTTTGATGACAATAAAAGTTAATTAAAAGTCATTTGCTTATTATTTGTTATTTATTTATTTTTATTCATTGAAAATAAAACTTACCAGCAAATCAGGATTTTAAGTCTTAAACCAGGACGCCTACTAACCTTATATTATATAATGTCCTGATTAGTTTTTATGAAGGCTTTGGAAATAAAACTAACCGTATTGCTTCGAATATAAGACGCCCCTGAATGTAAGACGGATTTCGAACCCGATTTTCGAACCAAAAATCTGGGGAAAAAAATAATGCTTTGAATATAAGACTCACCTGGTTTCAAAGGAAACATCCTCCCTTCTCTCTTTTACCATCTTGTTTAGAAATCAAATTTATAGTCCCATGGCTATTGTTGGAATATTAAATCTTTATTTAGATGTAATGATTTAGTAACGGAATATAATGATTTTGATGGCCCAGTGAAGGTATTTCTTGATTTGAGGCATTTAAAAAGTTTATGCTTTTCATTTCGCCAATGTCACACATTACATTCACTAAAATTCTTTTCCTGCAGCTCGATTACCGTAGCGTTCCACAAATTGAATCACTTTTCTTTAATCCCCGGCTTCATAATGAACCCTTCTTTCTTTCCCCGACATCGCAAAGTGTAAGTAAACCTAGAAGACAACAGACGAGGAATAGAAAGAGAACTCAGCTAACAAGAAATACCTATGTACAAAGGAACCTCCTCCACCGAACATCACTTCGGAAATTGAACTCGTTGAAATTCCTGAAAATTAGATTAATGTAAAAGGAGGCTGACAATATAGGAGGGGGACAATATCCTGGGAAAATTCAGAGAATTGGAAATAAAAAGTAAAAACATGATCTTAACTATTTTTGAACGAGAAGTTCGTAGCAAAGGTAGTTAAATCAAGCAAAGTTGCTTACAGAAGGAAATGCTATTTCAATCTGTTACACTTGAATTCATCAATTATATAAGACGCACCCTGATTTTCGCGATGCAGAATAGCAATACAGTATTTAGGGGTTTCAATTAGTGGCTTGGCCTACATTATAATGCAATATATTTAGCACTAGGAAATATGGCCACAGATTTTAAGCAGGAGGCCAGTGGAAACTATGGGGTGAAGGCTAGATATAAACACTTACTATATGGTGAAGAGAGTATAGGGTCATGATCATGAGGATATATTTTTTATATATTCATGATCATGAGGTTAAGCAGTTTATGGCTGTGTAAATTGCTGAAACTAACACCAAAAAATAGAAAGGATGTTGAATGTGTTGTTATTTAAGGGGTTGTGAGAGACAGGCAATAGATTTAAACTAAGAAGTGAGTGATTGGTGTTGCCAACTCATTAATACTTTCCCCTAAAATTTATTTCCAACATGAAGTAGTAGTAGTAAGGGGGCGGGGAGGCCAAGCCTGGCAACTAGACCGCATTCGGGTCCTTTTTGCCAACCCCTGAACTCACCTATCGAACCACCACAGAATTACCCTCAAATCTCCTTGTTTGGGTCACAAAGGAGAGAATGTCTTGCCACTTTAATGTGACCAGCTCCTCTTCCTTTATTTCCCCTGCTCCTAATAAGTGAAAGCGCAGTCTGCCATATCCTTCACACACTCCCACAAAGTGGTAGGCTGTTTCCTCTTCGAGCCCGCACAATGGACATGTGGGGTTGTCTTCCATCTTTAATAGTGCCAGATGTCTTCTGAGCTGGCAGTGCCCTGTTAAGACTCCAACCATTTTCCTAAGATTGGGTCTACTCAGTCCCATACCCATAAGCCATCTGGTTTTCCCTTTATCAATGACAGGCAGGAGCATTTTTGACTGCCTACAGCCCTCTGTTCCTATCCATGCTATCCTTGCTTCCTCCCAGATCCACTCATTGATGGCTGACCTCGCCTGTCCTCTAGACCAATCAATGGAGGGTTCCGGTCCACAGAATGGCATGGAGGCTCCTTTCTTGGCTACTTCATCTGCCTTCTCGTTCCCAGGGATCCCTGTGTGCCCTGGGACCCAAAGCAGTGTGACCTCTTTCCTTTCTGCGAGCAGTTCTAATGTCTCTTGGCACTCCTTAACTAGTGCTGACTCTACACTCGGGTTGCAAAGTGCTTGGAGTGCTGCCTGGCTATCTGAGCATATAGCTACCTTCGTTGATGTTGCATCTTTCACCTCAGGTTTCCTGGCCACCTCTAAGATGGCGTAAATTTCTGCCTGAAACACTGTGGTGAGAGTACCTAGGGGGAAACTCTCCTGGGTGCCGGACCTTTCTAGGTACAGTCCCGCCCCTGACATTCCTTTTTCATTCTTAGAGCCATCGGTATATGCCACTAGAGTTTCCTCTGGTCGAATTTAATATCTCCTAATTCCCATCTGGCTCGTGATGGAATTTCTACCTTGAATTTCCTCTTCAGCACTAGCTGGTATTCTATTCCTTTCATTCGAACCCCTGTCAATGGGATCTTGGATTCGGCCATCCTTTGTATACCCAGGTGTCCCACAGTGTATACACCCCCTTGCCACTGACCATTGTCTCTGAGTCTCACAAAAGATGCAATGGCCTCTCCCTTAATCCATGTATGGAGGGGGGGTAGTCCTGCCAGGGCCTCTAGAGCCGCCGTTGGAGCAGTCCTCATCGCACCTGTTATACTCCTACATGCTAACCTTTGAACCTTGCTTAGTCTCTTAGACGAGCTGGCCACTTCAGTTCTGGGCCACCAAATAACGGCCCCATACTGGATTCTGGGCCTGATAGCTGCAGTATATAGCCATTTAAGTATTTTGGGGGACAATCCCCATGCCTTCCCTACTGCTCGTTTAAGTTGCCAGAAGGTGATCGTAGCTTTTTCTACCACCTTGTCTAAATGTGGTTTCCAGGATAATTTAGAGTCAAAAGTTACTCCAAGACATTTCACTTCTTTTGACAATGTGAGTTCCTGGCCAAATAGTTTTGGAGCTTTGAAGTCCACAAGTTTCCTCTTTTTAGTGAAGACTATCATCTCAGTTTTTGATGGGTTGACTGAGAGTCCCACCTCATTACACCATTTTTCAATGATTCTGCAAGCTAGTTGCATCCTTTCACAGCAGGTATTCAGGAACTTGCCTCTGATCAGGACTAGTCCGTCATCTGCATAGGCCTGAAAATAGAAGTCTCCTTCTGACATTCTCCTCATAAGTCCGTCCATCACCAGGCACCACAGGTGAGGGGAGAGGCAGCTGCCTTGTGGGCAGCCTCCTGACACCATTTTGGTCACGTTAGTGCCGCTGATCGCTGTGCTGACTTTCCTCCCTCTCAGGGAGGACATTATCCATTCGACAATGACTTGAGGAGTGTTCCTTTGTGAGAGTTCCCCTTTGATATTATCTGATTTTGCCTTATCAAAGGCTCCTTCCACGTCAAAGAAGAGAGCTAAGGTGTAGTCTCCACTTTGCATAGCCTTTTCTATCCTAGAAGTAGCCGCATGGAGGGCTGTCTCCGTTGACCTCCCTCTGGTGTATGCATGTTGATTCTTATGCAGCGGTTTTCTAGGTAGAATTTCCTCAATGATGTATTTATCCACAATCCTCTCAAGAGTCTTTAGCATAAATGACATAAGGCTAATGGGTCGGAAGGACTTGGCTTGCGTGTAGTCCTTTCTCCCGGGTTTGGGGATAAAGACCACTCTGGTTGCCTTCCATACCTACAGTACCCTGCCCATTGCTAAGCTGCCTTTGAAAATAGCCTCTATGC
This sequence comes from Gerris lacustris, assembly GCA_951217055.1. NCBI lineage: Eukaryota > Metazoa > Arthropoda > Insecta > Hemiptera > Gerridae > Gerris > Gerris lacustris. The sequence continues at coordinate 49,959,591 of OX578276.1, forward strand.
TGGATATAAGATGCTCCATTCCCCTCTGCAAGAGGGCTGGAAAAATTCCATCCTGTCCAGGTGCCTTAAATGGATTGAATTTATTGACGGCCCATTTAATGGACTCTCTTGTAACTAGGCGGGTTGCCAGGTCCCAGTTAATGTCTGTTTCTGGGGCCCTTTCCAAACTGTCACTGGCATCAGTACCTTCCCCTGGGAAATGGATTTCCAGGAGGTAGTCTAGAGTTTCCTCTATACTGAGAGTCCATGTGCCATCTAGCCTTTTGATTGAGCCTAGGGCTCTCCCGCTTCCTTCACTGCTCAAGATCTTAGCCAGCCTTGTTGCCTCTGGAAGGGACTCAATTCCCCTGCAAAAGTCTCTCCAGCCGGCTCTCTTGCGCTTCCTTACTTCTTTTTTAAAATTCCTTCTCGCTTCCCTGAAGCTGTCCCATAATAGTCCTTGATCCTTTTTCCTGAATGCCTCGTTGAAAGCATTCCGAGCCTTTTTCCGGAGCTTATCCAGATCTCGGTTCCACCATGACACCTTTTGGTGGGCCTTGGATTTAAGGGGACATGCCTCCTGAAACGCCTCAATTATTTCTGAGCTCAGGGTTGCTGCCTCTCTCTCCAGAGCTTCAGGACCTGTTAACACCTCTTGAGACACTCCCTGGATGTTCTGAAGTTCACTTGAGAAGGATTCCCAGTTGGTTCTCCGAGGAATTCTCTGCGGTGTTTCCTCTTCCTTATTTACCTGAATGCAAAAACTAACCATGCGGTGGTCAGACATCAAGATATCTGATGACACATGCCAGTTGTAGATGCTTTCCGATATACTCCTTGTTGCCATAGTGACATCTATTACCTGAGAACGGATTCTGTAAAAGTTGGTTCCGTCCCTATATTCATAACCTCTAAGTCAGTGGATGCTAAAAATTCCAATAACGCATCACCTCTGTTGTTGCAATCAGTGCTACCCCAGGCATGGTGATGCGCGTTAGCATCGCACCCAATTATCACTGGAATGGCCTTCTCCTCTGAGAATCTGACAATATTAGTCAGTTCCCTTGTTGGGGGAAGGTCTAACCTATCATATGGCAGGTATAGACTTGCCATGATTACCTTATTAACTAAACCTTTTACCTTATACTCCAGGATGATTACCGTGGCGTCGCGAGTCCCCAGCTGAGGTATCGGTGTTACCTTCAGGTCCTCCGTCGCCACAATGCACGTCCTGGGGTTGTCCTCCTCTGGTCCTTCTTGGCCTCCTACCACTAGCCTCAGACCAGTTCTCCTTATCCCTCTCACCTCTCCTTTAAAAACATAAGGTTCCTGAATTAACACAATTAATGTCTCCTTCCCAGCCAGGGTTTTTTGCAGTTCCCCTGCAGCATCCTGACTGTGTTGCAAATTAATGTGCATTACCTTAACCATCCTAGTAACTTTGCCTGCGGCTGCCACCACTCCTGTGTGGTCTGCCGCCAGCGTTGTCCCTCTTATGGTGTTCCTCTCTCCTCCTCCTTCCCTCCTCAGTCCTTTTCCTAACGTCCTCTGGCCTTCTATGGTCGTCTCTCCTTTCGGTAGTGGGGGCTGGTCCTCGCACCCGGTGCACCACCATGGATATCAGGCCGAGGAAGACACGCCACTTAACCTCATCAAGAGCCCTGACAGAGGATCTCGGAATCCACATCACGACGTGCCAGTTTCCTGGCCCACCAGAAATGTGGTCCAATTTCCACTCCAGAGCCCCCGGTAATCGGTTACGCAGGTGCATCTCCAACCTGATCTCCTCCGGGTCGGGTTTTTCCTCCTTCCTGATGTTGATACCAATTTTAGTCGGCCAGGGGGCCCTCCCTATGGGCGACGACCTTAAAGGAGATATCCTCTATGGCGGGCGGCTTCCAGTTACTCAGAGTCCACTCCCTGGACTCGGCGTCGACCGCCGTTATCAGAAGCCATCCTGGTTCGACTATCCCTGACTGCCAGAACCTAAGTGCACAGCCTGAATAGGTGTCTCTGTCACCCATGCATTCTAGAGAGAACCTTTTAAGGTTCTTCCTTAGCGCCTCTCCCTCCTGGGCTGTGACTTTTCCTCCTTCCCTGCTTGACAGCACTACAATCTGCAAGTCCTTCCCCCTGGTAACGTCTCCAACATGAAAATATCTGTACAGAAAAAGTATAAAACTATTAAGCCAAAAAAATATTTGTTTTTTAAATTATCAACAAATTATTTATAGAATGGTTTAATGGATTTGTCTACAGTATTGTAAAGAAAAGAAGGGTTTTGTGAAGGGAAAAGTAAAACCGTTAAGCCTTTATCCTGAGCAGGGGCGGATTTAGCATCAAGTTTGGGTGGGGGTCACTACCGGGGGGGGGGGGGGGGGTTTGGCATACCCCCAGGAGCGCGAGAAGAGTTCTCCTCAGGGTTTTTTTTTAATTTCACCATCTTAAAAACACGTTTTTACGGATTTCTAAGCCTAAAATTTCCATTTTTATAATGTTACAACACACAAATGGAACAATTTTAAGAAATTTAAAAAAATCTAAGACATTTAAGAATGGGGAATAGATTACTGCCTGGCAATTTGAAATTTAAAAGAATTTTATATCATAATGAAAATATGAAAATAATTTATTGGTAAAGGTTTGCTTACAGTATCTTAGGGGCTTACTAAATAAGTTATTAAATATAGGTACTATGTTGGGGTGCTCATTTGGGCGTATCAGTGTCATGTAAGAAAATAATTTTTAATTAATAAATACATTATCAAATTTATTAAATTATGAGAGGGAGAAAATCAAGAAAAGAATTACATACTATACATTAGTTTAATGTAGAAGGGGGGTCCGGGGGCCCTCCCCCGAAAAATTTTAAAATATGACCTCTCTAAACAGTGTTTTTATGCATCTCTGAGGTGAACTTTGATTTTAATACTTTGTCATCAAATAAATTTAACTTATGGTGTAATTCGATGGCACCAAAGTATGAACACCAAGTATTTTTAAATTAATTTTAATACCTACTTAAAAATAGTAATTGTAAAAAAAATTGTGCACCCACTAAAGTAATCATTATAGATTAAATAAATCATTCAATAGCCATTGTGCAATATTACTTAAAATCTATAATTAACGATGCCATTTAATCAATAGTTATGAAAAACATGTTTATATTAACCCTAATAATAATATAAAGTTTAGACCAAAACGGGACATTGAATTAGGGTGAGCTATTGCAGCCCTCAGACGAAGGTGGGGGAGTCTGGGGACCCTAGGAAAATTTATGGAATTTTAAGGATAAATTTGCATTTTTCATATAAAATTTTTATTTTTATATAAATTTATAAAGTAGGTTTTGGCTACTTAATAGCCACTTCAGATTCTAAATTAGTTGTTCACTGTTCACAGTAACATGGTATCAAAGTGACACACAATGAATAATCAATTATTAATGATAAAATACATGTAGAAAAATAAAATAAGGTTGGATATTTTAAAATTCTACATTCATCTCAAACATTGGGGGGACACGTCCCCCAAGGCGATGACGCCCGTGATATTCCTTACTCTCTTCCCAAAATACATATACAGTTATCTTACTGAGTAGTTAGTGCAAAATGAAGACAAATATTATATTATATTTAATTTTTTAATGTGTAAAAATCAATTAACACAAACCCTTGCCAACACTTCTTTGTAACAAATCTGAAAATTTGAGGGGGGGTCATGACCCCTGTGACCCCCCCTCTAAATCCGCCACTGATCCTGAGGTTATTCAGTGACGTTTGACAACAGAAAGACAAAACCAAATTGGTGATCTTTTTTAACGTGAATATCGTTATTTATGTAGTGTGTGGTGAAGGATGCTGCTAGTGACCTCTTGGTAACCAAATGAAACTTGAGAGCTTTCCCTACACAATAACAGATAGTTTAGTGCTGTCAGCTGTTTTGGTTTCGAAGATACCTAACGATTTTCAAAGTGGTGGTAATCTTTTGTAATCATCCTGTGTCATACTTCAACTTATGGATATTCTCGAAGAATGAAAAGCCGAATACATTCTTATTTTCTTTGATCCTTTCTCTTTAATATTTGCATATGGACCTCCAAGGCTGAAGAAGACTGGACTATATACTTATATAAGCAGCAATGCTGAAGTACCTTTAAATTTGTTCACATTAAAAAAAAACAAAAAAACACTGTACTACTATCTATATAAAATATATTTGATAAGATTAAGAAACTTTAACATAGCATAAAAACGTGTTTTTTCCATTTTACCCCCCTCTATTATAAAATATGACAAAAGTGTACATACCAACAATTACTGTACTCTTAAAGAGCTTTCCAACGACATGCATCTTGAAGAGTAAATATTATTTTGACTATTGTACCCCGTACCTCTGTCAATTTTTTCCCCCATTAAAATTCTAAACAGAGCTGCAGAGATAAATGAAGATAAAGCCGCTGCTTCTAGATCATCAGGGTCTTAAAGTATATCATATAAGAGAAAGGTTCAAATAAGGCAAGAGATAGTTTTTTCTAGGGGAAGAGTATGCTGAACAGGAAAGAAGGAAGTGTTGAAGGGATTCTAAAGGCATTTAGGCAAGCAGGACAAACTACATTGTCAAAAATTACATGCGGTTGTTTTTGATAATAAAAATATGTTAGGGTGGCACTAGATAGTCTGGCTTGACTGATTAATCTCTTTGAAGAGAACAAAATAGATGATCGAAGGTATCCTTCAGCTGGAAGTGGGGAAGATGTCACAGAGCGGAAAAGAGGCGAGTGCTGGCTGTTGAGGATACGATGAATGTCAGAAGATAGTAAATAATACTCAAGCTGTGAGATTAAACTATTCGTTGTTGTGTTAAACAAATTATAATCAAGGGTGAATTCTCCAGAGAAACCGATAGGGCCTAAAAACGGCTTAAACTGTGTGACTCAGTTAAATGAGGGAATGTAAAAGGATTTAGTATCTAGATCATACAGAATTTTAAGGCATGTGACAGGTAACCGATCATGCTTCATTGCCAAAATTTTGAGGATGTAGCTTGTCCTTTGTTTAAACACTTCAAGAGCTATGGATCTCGTGCCAGTTTCCACCCAAAGTAAATAGTGGGGTGTTGAACGAGGCCAAAATTAGAGAGACTTAAAATATTTAGATTGGGCGGAGTCGAGAGGTTCAACATATCTAGGGGCCCATATTTCCAAAGCACATTGTATTGTTACAAAAACAAGACATTTGGGCTAATTCAACTTATGTTCGTGTTGTTATAGCCAGAGAAATTTCCTAAAGGGTTGTTACAGGTGGTTAGTGGTGGCTCTAAATCTTGGCCTGGCTCGTACAATACGAATTTACCGAAATTTGTAGCGTGAGAATTGTGGAAACGTAGACCCAAAGCTAAGTTTAGAATTCTTTAAAAAAATCATGTAGAAACTAAAAGAGAGAAACTGAAATAATTTGCGCGATTAACCCGCACTACCTAGTTTGGTGAAAATGAACTAACCTGGGTTTCTTCTGTTTATTGTTTATTTCTTGTTATCAGTTATCTACCTTGATATCGATATCGATAGGCTTGAGGGTGAAGTGAAATTTTTCGTTCGAGGAAAGTTTCTGTTAGCTGAGAAATTATATTAAATGTAAATATTATTGTTCTAGTCATTGTTGTTAATATTTAGTGATGTGATGAGAAATGTTCTATCGAAGGAAATGGATTAGAAGCTGCTGAACCCCCAATATTAGGACATAAACATCATGTCAGGAGGAACGTATTACTTTGTTATGGTTGGCCATAACGATAACCCGTTGTACGAGTATGAACATGTTTTAGTCAGCAAAGATGGAAAGGTAATTTTTATTAGAATAATAAAACTTTTACGTGGTGTGGAAAATGTTATGTGTTAATGCTTTACTCTTTTACTCTCTTTCCAGTTTGATTTGTCAAATAAAGCTGTTCAACTGCTTATTAAAGTTTATTGTTAGTATTATAAGCAACATTTTTGATAGTGTTCATTATAGATACTTTATATCGCTACATGGAAAAACTGAATTTATCCAGCTACCTAAGAGAAAAGGTTAGAAAATTGTAGGGACCTCACTCGAATGTAGTACTGTTTAGAGTTTAGACAAAGGGATGTCATCTCTAAAATGTAATAATTCTATAGATATAATTTTTCACAAGTATAAATCTTAAAAATTAACTGTTTTGACAAAGGGATATGATCTCTTAAGTGTATAAATCAAGTGATTCTCAACTATATGGATAACTGCAGATTAGCCCGCTACATATTTAAAGCTGACTTTCTTCTACGCCTTGTTTTATTTATCTTTCTTGACATTATATTTTAACTGAAAAGTAAAACTAAAGAATAAGAGCTATATTGGGGAGGGTCTTAAATAAGTGGGTCGGCCCCATTTGAACGTACTGTTCTGACAAAGGGGCATAATCTCTCAAATTTATAAATCATGCCAAGCGATTATCGACTGTAATGCCTCCTTCAAATTAGCCAAATGAAGTTTACAAAGCATCTAATTATTAAATAGAGTTAGCCATTGCTTTCCCACTCTGAAAAGATGATCATAATGCAGGATATTCTGTTTTAGTCTATGTGATTAGCTGCTGATTCACATTTTTTCGAGTTAAAGTATCAGGGATACTGAATCCGCCTTCTAGGCCCCTAGGCTTGACAGTCCCATGCTAATGCTGCCATCTTGAAAATTATTTTCCTTTTCTTCCTACTAATCTCCTTTTAGCAATCTGCTTATATTTGCCCTGTCCTATTTTACTCACTTTTCCACAAATTGCTTCAGCTTCATTACATTATTCATCCTGACCATGTGCCCTAAGTTTCAGTTGTCTTTTTCTAGTTTCTTACAGTTTGTCCTATGGTAGTATTATAATTAGAATTAATTTTTGACTGCACGTTGAAATAACCCTGAAGATCCTTCCAGTAGCAAAGCAAAACTTCAGATTTTACATCCTTCAAGTGAACTTCCGTAAAACCTATGAACCCATAAATGTTGTAGAAAATATATTGTACACCGGGTACTTCGAGGTTTGTAAATTTACACATCTTATATTATTGTCGCTACAAATATTTAGAATCCCTACAACAAGTGTAGAGTTTAGTTGTTTGGTGGTATTATTATGTAGTTTTTGATGAGCCATTATCTAAGCATTTATTTACCGTTATTTGTTACAGAAAGAAGATCAGAAACATTTAAACCAGTTCATTGCCCACGCTGCATTGGACTTGGTAGACGAGCATGTGTGGAGGACGCCTAATCTTTACCTTAAGTCTGTTGATAAATTCAATCAGTGGTTCGTCTCTGCATTCGTCAGTGCAAGCAGGGTTCGCTTTCTTATGGTTCATGATGTAAAAAATGAAGATGGTATCAAAAATTTCTTCACTGAAGTTCATGACATATTTATTAAGGTATTATTATTTGAACATTTAATATTTTACTATGTGTTTCACGATTATAAAATATTATTTCTTTTTCGTCATATAACTTCATAATTCCCTTTTGCAATAAACTCTTTATAACTTTGTACTTGTTTGTAGGTAATAAATATTAATGATCTTTTGAGAACTGAAAATTCTTATTCAGATTAAAACAAAATCCTAAAAATAAATATTTAAAGTTTTTAGGTTAGTGGTTTGTGGTACAGAATTTTCCATTTGGTAAAGTTACTGCCCTGCATAAAATGTACATGACTTTCCATATTAGAAGCTCCCTACTGTTAAAAGAATGTGCTATGTCTAATGTCTGGGGGGTTAGTCAATAAGTTATAATTATTCAATAATAAAATAATATGCTGGTATAATGACACCTTTCAAAAGCGCTCAACATAAAGATAAAAACATTACCACAGGTTAGCCTGATTTCATGAAATTTATTAAAACCTTTAATTATATTGATCATATCGAGACTCCTTGTGTACATTATTTTTATAAGGTTAAAACAAATTGTTTAAATCCAAAGCGTACACAAACTGTTAATGACGATGCTGTTTCATGAAGATTTTTGTCATGCTGTTTTTTGAAGATATATCTATATATGGTGATACACTTACTTCTGCTGCTTTTAAAATTAATAAAACCAGTTCTTTAAACAGTGTTAAACCTAATACTATGACATTTGACGATTATGAATCTGAAGTTATAGAACATAGTGCAAGTGTTACTATACCTGATACTACTATATAATATGTATATATGTATTGGCTAAGCCCCCATGGCCCTTTGGCTTGCCTAAGCCTTCCATGGGTCATTGCCCATAGATTTCAATAAAAAAAGAAATAAAAAAAAAATACTAAGGTCTACTGCTTCTGCAATAGCTCGGCTGAGGTGGGGAACCTTTCGCTTAGCCATTTTGTGCCCAATGGAGAAATGAGGTTGCTTCCTCTAAGCAAGGGACTCGCTCTCTGTGGGTCTGTCAGCCTGCTTAGTGGCAAGATTACTATAAGAATTTTTGTTTAACTGTGTTTGTACCTTGGATCTTAAATTTTGCATGTGAGGTCTTTCTGCTTCATGCTTTTTCTTTCGAGTCCTAATATACCTCCTACCTATAATATCAACTTAAAATTTATACTTGCATATTTACTGCAATCATAATTTACTTTTACTTTTTTTTTGTTGCAGTATTCACTGAATCCTTTTTATAAAGTCAACACTCCGATTCACTGCTCATCGTTTGAGAAAAAAGTCCATTTTTATGCCAAGAAGTACCTGCAGTAACCATTGAAACATCTGTGGTTCAGTCCAATAATATTGCTTGAAATGTAACATTTCTTTATTCATATTGCATTAGAAACAGCTTACATCTTATGTAAGGGTGTATCAACAGAGTTGTATTCCTATTATATTTTTACTCTGAAGCTTTATTATTTATATGCTTGAAGAATTGTAAATTGTAAGTAATGTAAATATTATATTAATATTATTATCAGTAAATTTTTATTTATGTATGATTTCTATTTTTATTTTGGATCTGCTCTTGTAGATATTGAACCTTTCACTATTTAGGATTTGTTAGTTACCATTGACAGTCCACATAAAGCAACAGACTCCACATAAAGCACACCCTTGTGGCACTCCGCCGCTCTTTTCCTTGTGTATAACCCTCTTACAAGGGTCCGCCAGTCACTCTGGCATTTGTAACCGCAGTGGATCCCAATAACAATTTTTTTAAAATGTTAACTTTTAAATCATGTAATCTAATTTGGTAAGATTTAAAACCGCCGGAGAGGTACGTTCTTCAATTGGAATATGCGTTGAACGGGTTAAGGCTCTCTGTATGAATAAACCATGGGTAATATAACAACAAATATTGTTTTCTGCTTCTTTTTAACACTTGTTCCATTGAAACTCCCACCTGCAAAACTTCATTTGCTGTAATTAAGGAATAATCTACTTCATTCCGGTTTGTAGAATGTAGAACTGTGCAACAAATTTTTGTCTCTACCTGAATTCAACTCACTTTTACCAATCCCAAGCCCCCCCCCCCCCCCCCTACTTCTATATTAATTAACCCCCATTGATTAATTTAGGAGTTTTACATCAATATTAAAGAATTTTCTGACTTGTTGTCTTACCTCCAACTAAACCTCAAATGCTTATGAAATTTTCGTTATCCTCCTTGTTTTAGGAACAACGCCCATCAAAACATTCTAAATATTCGAAAAACTAATTTCATAATAATACCAGCCTTGGAAGCCTACTATTAAAATGATCTTAAAAGTTATTAAAATAAGCAACTTATTCTTCCACTTATATTCCCAGAAATGTTAAAGCTAGATTAATTCAATCCCATAATTAATTATAAGTTTTAATATGTGTGAGTGATTCTCACAAGTTAAATTAATTACTAGTAGCATAGTATAAGATAACATGACATCATTCTTGTTATTTTTGTGTGTATATAATTGCACGGTTGTTTGTTAAAAGCATGTTATTAGTCTTTTTACACTCTTGCATCATAAATATCTCAAGTTTTGACATAATCTACCTTAATCTTAACATGTAAAAAAATTGCTTAGTGGACAGAAATAATTTATTAAATTATCAATAGAGAAGTATGAGATGCAGGTAGAAGATATATTTTAGGCTTTACTTACCTTCATAAAATGTTTACCCTTAAAAGTGGAATACACTACTTTCTTGATCCCAGATGATAGTTGGAGAAAGAAATGCTAAATCTTGTAGATAATAAAGTTCATTTATTTAAATGTTATAAATATTGTTAGTTTCTTTGTATTGTAGGTAAGATGCATTTTATGTTTTGTCAGAAAAGGGCATACATTGCCCATATTGAAAAAAATGTATTTTGTCTAGGTTCTCTCTAGGTTTGATAGCTTGTTAGAATAGCTAAACTTTAAAGTATGTTTTTCTTTGAGGATTGAGACAACTGCAAAGCAAAGGAAAAATGAAAAAGTCTCTCCATGTAAAATAACTTTTTAATAGCCAAAGCAGCTTTCAGCCTTTATAAGGCCATCATGAAGCAAAGGTTTTTTATCCCAAATTTTAATTTAGATGGCCGATGTTTTTAAATAATTTTTGGGATGATCAAACCTGGAGAGAACCTAGAAAAAAATCACTGGTTGTTTAAATATCATAAGATAATTAAACATCAACAATCGATAGACATTAATTTATTTCGGGTTTTGTGACAATTATAAGACATTTAGATAAGATTAATGGGTTTAATTTTTTCTTGTGTAAGTTTTACAAAATCTCGGCTGTTAAACATTTATTTAGATCAATACATTTCCCAACTATTAATTAAACAGTTATTGACATTACCACTAACTCACTAACCATTCAAAATGTGTTTAGTATTTCTTTCTTGTTTTTGATTGTGATATGGTCCAAGACTGATATTTATTTAATTATTATAGTTATTTATTACCTTTAAAATAAATAAAAAATAATATAAAACTATAAATCACTCAATACTTTAAGCTTTGGGTTTAGGCCAACAAATTACTAAGTTTTTATCCAATTTCAGCTCATCCTGCATTTTTAAAGTGGTAAAACTGAAGAATATGAGGCGGTGTATAGAAAAGATGGCGGGGCCTCACTCTAACGTATTTTTTTTTTGACAAAGGGACAACTCTCCTTTAAACAAATCACACATATATAATTTCTCATATGTTTTAATCATACAAATGTACTGTTTGACAAAGGAATATAATCTCTCTAAGTGTATAAATTAAGCAAAGTTTTACCTCTCAAACCGTATCATCTCCTTCAGTTCAGCCTTTTATGTTTCATTTAAAGTCTTTAAGCAATTGTTCCTGAACAAACCTTTTTGCAAATTATCCTGTATAGGCGCTAGAAGAAAGGATTGGGTGAGATTCCTTCACTTGTATTATATTGTTAATGTCTTACAGCTACCCCCCCCCTTCTATTCAAAATAGAGAAATACTATCTCATATGACATCGGGAGAAAATGTTGCTGAATGCTAAAAACTCCACTGTAAATGGAAAAATTTGAGGGTGAACTCCTTCTGCATCTGGTGATGCAATTTTTACGACCCAATAAGAGGCAATTTTTTATTCACATAATCTGTAAGTAAAATTTACTCTGTTTATTTTCTCGTACTCATAGTATAAAGGAGAAACTATGTAATTTGATTTTAAGTTTGTGCTGGATTTACACATATTAAGGTCCTTTGAGTCCAAAAATAAATGTAAAAAAAAATTTAGTCTTTACAGACACACTGGGAGCCTAAATTGTTGGGCCGATTTCGATGAAATTTGGAATATATGTTCAGAAAAATCCATCCCAAGGCATAATCAAGAAATGATTTTGATTAATAAATTATAAAGTTTAGTCCATTAAAATCCAAATTTAACCATATACCTGTAGTCTCCAGGGAATATATAGTTTTGGAGATATTGGTTAAAATAAATCTGATTTAGCTGAAAATCAAAACCAAAAATGAAATAATTAGTTGTAACCAGTGCTTGATTTCTAGAAATTGAGGTGCCGGAACTACAACCTACCCTCTACCCCCCCTACAGGAGGGGGGGGGTCCTCCCCCGGGAAAAATTTGAAAAATAAACGTTCAAAAACAGCATTTTAAGCAGTTTTAGACATAAACCCACTCTCTTAATGCAAATCTTAGTGCCGATAATTTTTTTTTTTTTATTTACCAGAGAGAGAGGTCCCGGAACGCCGTTCCGCCTCAAATCGAGCCCTGGTTGTAACTATAACAAGTTTTTGAAAAATAACTACTCAGTTATTTTTTATAACTGAGTAGACTCAGTTACAGTACTCTGAAGTAGACTCCTTCTTTTCTCTCGAGAAGAAAATAATGACTAATATTTTTAATTAAATTGCTTAAAATAGATGTAAGCTTTATTTTTCTTGACGCGACTCCAGCGATAGACGCTCAAGCGATATTTGCCCAGCAACTATCGCTGAGGACTCCTCTTCTGAGTTTGCATGCTACCGTTTTCCTAGCTATGTGACTCTTAACATGCAAACTCAGAAGAAAAATAGTCGCCCAGCGACTATCTCTGGAGTCGCAACTAGGAAAACGTACCTTTAAACTAAGTGACAATTATGTATATCACTCGTATGAAGAAAACTTTATATAAATAAATCAGTAAATAGAGAAATATAATAAGCAATTTTTTTTAATAATTCAGGGATTTATCAAAAACTTGATAATGATCCAAAGAGGGGTTGAAATATCACCAAAAGTATAATAATGAGAACTTAAAGGTTTCATTCATACTACCATTATAGATCATGGAAGGAGTTTCGTTTTGAAACAAAAAGTATATACTATTGGACTTATATTTAGTTTTCTTCGTTTGATGGACCAATTTTTCCCAACACATTTATTAAGAAAAGAGCTAAGGGGTTGTATGTTCTCCCCCCTACAAAATTTAAATGTATAAACATCTCTCTGTTTACCCATCCAAAATTGCATTGTATAGTATCAGAAGTAAAAATTGCATCTTGTATACTATGCCTAATTTATTCAGCACGATTGAGGAGAAGCCAGCATGGCCGAGGGAGGCCTTAACAATGAGGCAACTCTCAATCCCGTGCCGTGACGCTCTAATTTCCATTTATTGTGGAGGGATCAGGGAGAGGACATTTCTTAAGAGGTTTTCTACCCCCACGCTTTGGCGCTCTGATTTATATAGCTCACTATTGATTACACCATACTCGCTTTTGCAGTACAATGTACAGAGGTATGATGTGTGAAGTGGCTGGAACTCTCCACCACAGGGTTAGTAAAATGGGTCCAATTAAGGGCCTGATTGCTAGGTTTGAACAAGTGGTTCGTCCACGCTGTCCAACCATTATTTTATTAAGCACAATAGATATTTGTCTGATATATTTGAACTGAATTCCTTTCTTTGCTCTACAATTGATAAAATATTGTATTATTTATACATCTAACATTTAGAAACACGGAAGGAAATGATGTTTTGGTGTCTCCTTCATACCTTGAAATGTGTAACTTTAGTTTAAATCATTCCAAATAATAAAATTATTATAATTAATAAAAAATATCCACTTTAATTAAACTTCTTAAAAGATTCCAAAAACCATTTTTTTTTAAAGTCCGCTGACTATTAAAACAATTTACATTCCAACAACAAATATAATATAATGTACAATTAAAAAAATAAAAACATTGTTTTCTGCTTTATCCATGATTAATATATTGATAATATTATATTATTTATTTTTATTTTTTATTTTTTTTACTCAATTTACTGACATTTTAAAAACAATTATGATAGTCTTCAGTTTAAATCACATAGTTAATAATATATTTTTTTTTAGCTTTATAAAGAAAAATCAAAACAGGTGCGAATAACAATTGATACACTAATGAAAAATAAATTAAAAGTTTAAGTTCATAAATATGGATGAAATTTTATTTAATGCATAGTATTAAGTTTTAAAATTAAAATGATAAGTGAATGCTGATAAAAATAAATATAACAATAGATATATTGTGAAATCTGATATTGTATTTTTTTCTTGGTGATTATTTGATTTTCAGTATTTCTCCTGCCATCGATGCTGATGTGTACTGCTAACCATTCCCTGCTAAAACAAAAAACAAAAAAATAGTTATTACAATTGATATCTTCATGTAGATTTTTAGTTTATTGATCTTTATAATACTACTCTCATTTTAGCCAAGAATGGAAGAGTTTTGCACATAGGTCTGTGTCTATCTATCTGTTTTGATCTTGAATATAAATTTTTAATCCTATGAGTAAAGCACCCACTTCTTTCCTGCTCTAATATGCTCAAATTGAAGAATTAAGGATATAATTGATCAAGTTTTAGTTTCAACTTTGATGAGATATGCCTTCAGTAGAGTTGCCAGATTTCCGATGGTCAAAACGAGGGACACATAGTCGTGGAGTGCCCCCCCCCACTCCTATAATAAATTAATTATATCTATTTAATCATCAAAATAATAACTGTGTTATAACTATAACATATTATTATCTGTTAAAAAATGTTAAATAGTCAAATTTAACTGGAAATTTTACCTTGCAAAAGGTTTGTTAGTTCTGATTGATTGAGTATAGGCACCCTAATGGCAGCCTAAGTAACCTCAACGGAGCGCCACACTGGTGCCGAAAAACCACAAGCTTTTCGGCACTATTTTTTAATTTATCATTTTTTATTTTGTTTGTTTAATTTATCAATATAGACTTTATACACGTTTGTGTGTGAATATATCTTGCTTTACAATAATTTTCAACATTTCTTTGATCTAAAATCATTGTACGTAATTTCTCAAAAAACCACTCCAAAACAGCTGCACCGCAGAAGATATTTACAATATAAACTTCATACTGGTCACAAATTAGAGGAAAAAATTAATTTTACTTAAAAGTTGGTCCTTATCAATTTTGCTACAAAACCTTGACTTTAGGATTAAAAAAAACAAGCAATTTTGAAAAATGTTTAAAATTCACTCATATGATTCTTAAGCCAGGATTACACGCTACGATAAATCGTAGCAATTTGTCGTAATGACGGAATCGTTACGATTTATCATTGTGTGTAAACAGAACATTGTAACGATTTATTGGAATTGGAATTGAATGATGATTGGTGTCAATTTCTCCAAATCGAACGACAGGTTGGAACATGTAAACACTTGCAGGCATTTGTCGTTACAATTTGACTCAATTTGCGGTGGAATTTGCGTTCATTGTTTTAAGATAGTTTTTTTTCTTCTTGTATGTGTGATCATGGCATCCTGTAAAGGTCCTCGAGAGTTCATGACTGTATCAGAGTTTTCCCTGTTAGTGGCTCATAAAGAGCAAAGAATACTCCGACAGGAATAAGAAAGACATGGCTTATGCACAGCTAGTTGAAAAGTACAAGGAGCTTGATCCGTCAGCAGAAAGAGCAACTGTAGTTAAGAAGATCAACGCATTGCGTACTGTGTATAAAAATCGGTCCGAGACAACTCAGACAAACTTTCTCATATACGAATTAATAATTATAATTATTTAACCCAGTGTTTTCCATTTATTAGTTTTCGTATGTACATTTAATTATTATTGAGCATTTCATCAAAATTTATCATAAAAATAACTTCTCCCGGGCGGAGAATCGAACCCGGGCTCTCTCGGTCCGCGTTTTAAGCTTTTTTCTCAGGAACTAGATTTTCCCCGGGAAAACGGCTTATATCTTTGGATTCGTATTTAAATGGGCTACATTTTAGAATTTTTTAATAAAAATCGTCGGAACCGTTTTCGAGAAATAATTTTTTTTCTCGTTTTTTCAGAGTTTTGGGGGGGTAGCGCCCCGAAATTCGGAGCTAAAATTCATTTCTCGATTTCGCCTCGGGGTATGATTTTTCTGAACATGTATGCCAAATTTCGTCAAATTCGGCCCAGTAGTCTTCATTACTTTGACCCCGTATTTATTACTTGTACCTCGTACCCCTGTTTACCAAAATTGAAATTTCGGGGTACAAATAATGAATACGGGGTCAAAGTGATGAATACCCTTCATGATGCATATCGTTGAAAAGCTCTTTAAGAGTACAGTAATTTGAATTATTTTTTAAATTATTTTAATTATCAGACTCTTTAACAACCACTGACGACTCCACTTTCTTCTTGGTCTTGGCCACTTTTTCACTTTTCTCGCTATAACGATCACATACGCAGACCACAACAGTACTTCCTCCATCTCAACAGCAACTGAGTGAGTTGTACCGTGGTCGACAATAAAAATTTGACAAGAAATCGTTGCATGTAAATGATTTTATTTATAACAATAAATTGTAACAATCACATCGTCACGATTTATCGCAGCGTGTAATTGGTACTCTCTTTTTCGATTTATTTGTAACAATAAATTGTTACAATCAAATCGTTGCGATTTATCGTAGCGTGTAATCAGTACTCACACTTTCGATTTATTTATAACAATAAATTGTTACAATCAAATCGTTGCGATTTATCGTAGCGTGTAATCCTGCCTTTAGATGTGTTGTGTAGAAAAGTTACTCTTCTTTTTTAAGATAAAGATTATTCACTTCATGGTGAAAACTGGCTAACAATGAAAAATACAAACATTTTAATATGCGTATTTATTCCATGCTGTAATTACAGATAATGTTACCACTGTTGTTATTTGTCATTCTTATAACTGAAAATGCGCTAGAAACAGAATAGTCTGTCACCTGTTGTAAATAGTAATTATAATTTTATTTAAAGAAAGTTAAGTATAGTTTGTATTTTAAGAGATTCAAAATTATCTATTTTGGACTTCTTTGAAAACCGAGACATTTTGGAGTCCCGAAAAGTTTCTTCGGGAAACCGGGATCCTATGTCCAAAACGCCTGGCAACCCTAGCCTACAGGTACTTTTTTCAGCGTTGAATTTTATTTTACTCTAGCTTTATACAGTATACCCAAGCTTTTCTAGGGTATGTGTTGTATTATAGTTACAGGTGTTAGGACTGTTTTTCAGAGCAATCTAAAAATGTATTTAAAATTATCGGCCATCTTAAATTAAAATCGGGGATAAATAAAAACCTTATACCTTATATATAGCTTATATTATAGCTATCTTATAGCTACCCATGGGCGTAGCCAGGGGGGGGGGGGGGGGGGGGGGGCAGGGGGGGCCATGGCCCCCCCCCTAGGCCGGCTCAACTCTCTAAAAAAAAATACGATTATTATACATATACAGGTTAAAATAAAAAATAAATAAATAAAAAGTAAAAATAATTCTGTATAATAATAATAATAATATATATATTATTATTATACAAATTTATTTTATGGCTAGAGGAGGTCTTCGCAGGTAAAAAAATGTAAATCTTGTTTTAGTTGTCAAGTTACTACAGCTGTGGCGTGGCTGCACTGGTTTGGTTAGCATTGCTTTGATAAAAAAGATGCCCATGATAAGAAAAAAAGCTGGACAATAATTATGTTTCCCTTCTCCCAGCCAGTGGCGCACCCAGGGGGGGGGGGGGGGGGGGGGGGGGGCACAGGTGGCCCGGGGCCTCCCCCCAAAGCTAAAGACCTAAAATTTAAGTATGCAATTCCGCACCACAATTTAAAGTAATAGTGTTGTGATGGTAAAAAAAAAAAATATATATATATATAATAAGTAATTATATACCTAGTTTTCCCGACAGTTTTTTTTTTTTTTTTTGGCGTTTAAAAAGACGTCCCCCCTCCCCCCAAAGCTAAAGTCCTAAAATTTAATTATGCAAATAAGTAAGTATCACTTAATAAATAAGTAAATGTTACTTATTATTTTTTTTTTTTTTTTGTGCAAGCAAGTCAAAAAAATAAATAAATAAGTAATTATATACCTATTTATGCCCGACATATATATATTTTTTTTTGGCGTTAAAAAAGAAGATGAAGAAGAAGAATTGAAGTAAGGAAAGTTATCAATCCGTTTAGGTCAAGGATCTATAAAATAGGGATGGAGCTCGAAGTACATATATATACCTCCTGGGTAAAAAATTTCGTCTATAGTCTATAATAGTCTATAGTCTATAGAACTTGGAAAAAAATCTACATAAAATTACGACTGCGCATGGTAAGAACTTTTTAGTGGGACGAATTTCTTCCCGACTATTATTATCTATTGTTTATTTTGAATGAAACGTTACAATATAACATTTTTAGATCAAGTTTTTAATTAAATATTTTCTTGTTTCAAGGGATTTTATTTTAATCTACAGTTTTACTTTAATATATTAATTAAATTTAATTAAAATAGTTTTTAATTATCAAATAATTAATATTAATTAATGTGGAAACGGGTTCAATTGTAGAATAAGATTTTAAAAATGGCAGATACCCGACCTTTCGCAAGGAAGACCATTTTTTGTATTAATTGACTGGACTGTTAGATACCCTACTATTTTTATTTGGTTATGGTTTTTCAATAAAACTCAGTATAGTTCTGCAAATTTGATTCTTAAAAAACAATTATTTACTATTTATTTAAAATTTAAAATTAGAGATGTAGTAGTTCAGACAATATCTCATTGGAAGCGCTAACGTCGCTTCAAATACTCTCTGACCTATCTTAATGTGAACTAGTTTACATTAAGAGTGGATTTAAACAGCAAGTTTTCCTTAAAAAAAATCTATTTCAAATAAACAATTTTTTCCCTATAATTAATAGTTCTATTGAGTTTTTTTGTTTTTTTTTTTTATTAAAATAAATCCTTTTGAAAATATTAATAATGGTACTGTCAAGACTCTTGGCATTTTTAAGGAAACATTTTTTTTGGTTTTACATACACCACACCACACACACACACACACATATATATGTATATATATATATATATATATATATATATATATATATATATATATATATATATATATAAAGCTAAGAAGATATATAAGCTAAGAGCTAAGATATATATATTTATAATATATATATATATATATATATATATATATATATATATATATATATATATATATATATATATATATGTATATATATATATATATATATATATATATATATATATATATATATATATATATATATATATATATATATATATACATATATATATATATATATATATATATATATATATATATATATATATATATATATATATATATATATATATATATATATCCAAAAAAATTAGCCCCCCCCTAAAGACAACCCTGGCTACGCCCATGTAGCTACCTTATATTATACCTTATGTATTATATGTGTGTGAACGTTATAGAATTTAAATATCAGATTGAAAAATCCTTATACAGAAAATGTTAATGCCACAAGAAGTGACTCATTTCAAGGTCCTAGATTAATTAGGAAATGGTTCTTAAGATGTTACGGTCTCAATAATTACTTAAGAATGTCTGCCATCTTGAATTAAAATGGTGGATCACAAAAAAAAACCCTACTTAGTGAACGTCTAAACCAATGAAGGAAGTACTATTACTATGTCAAGTTTGGCTATTCTAGCGCTTACGATTTCCGAAATTTAGTATTGAATAGGTGAGTAAGGGGACTTGGGTTGTAAACACGTATGTGGCAGCCATTTTGCTTTAAAAAGAAAGACACATCTTTTTATTTTATAGAACATGTTTATGTCATAAGAAGTAACATATTTGAAGCAGTGGCGGATTAAGGGTGTCATCTAGGGGGTGGCGACAGTGGCGTAACTAAGAAATCCGGCGCCCCCCCGCAGCTTTTGAAAATGCGCCTCCTATAGCTTACAAAATTTACCCCCCCCCCCCCCTACTTCTTTTGGTAAAAATAAAAAATAAAAAAAATAAATTTAATTTGCAAACAGATTATTATTTTTCTATTTTTTTAAATGCTCGTGTACAGTACTTTATATTACAGTAATTATTTTATTTTTATTCCTTAATAAAAGTAGTAAAATTATAATATAAATATGATATATACAGATGTGAACATAAAGCCACTGAATACCTAATTAAGTAACTAAAAGACAATATACAACTATGCACATCTATCTGCCAATTAATGTGGCACACAGCTTCCTCGCGTCTTATTTTGTATACTTCAATGATTTTATGCTTTTAAAACTTATTATTGTAGAATTTATTTTATTTTCCCCCCTCAAAATCAAAATTGTTTTGATTAATTTAACATGAAATAAAGTACCAATTTAGCAAAATTTAAAGAGTGCTAACGGTTGAAATTAATCTGGGATTATATGCGGGCTACTTTCGATAAACTATCCAAATTTAATAAAAATCAAATAAGTAAATACTTTTAAAGATATTATAGGTATAAATAATTAATGTATGTTTGTGCGCATGTGAAAGAGAAAGAAATGGGCGCTCACGGTTTCAACTTATATGGGACCAACAATAAGTTAATCATGACCCACCATCCAAATTTCATTCAAATTGGATGAGTAGTTTTTAGCGACAGACAGACAGACACGAAAACAAAAATGTTTCCTTGTTATCTAAAACGGATATCTGTCTTGGAATTTTTGAAATCTGAGACATAAAATTTGTTCGTTCTTCAGAACGATCACAATAGCTTCAGTTACCTTCGGTAAGCTTGGAAGCAAAAGAAAAAAGTGTTTGCTACTGGAGGAGGAGGAAGATGACGATGAAATATTTTAGTTATTAACAAATAGACGTTATGGGGCTCCTCTAGAGTCCTGACGGCTATATTATAATAGTCTGAAAAATGCACTCACCTTTTCAAATGAATTCTTCACCAAAATAATTTAATTTTACGCACAAAATAACTGAACGTAGAATAAGAAATAAAAAATAGCAGAGCTTTCTAGCAAAAGGAAAGTTAAAGTTCACAGCAAATGACACAATCACCGTGCACGAGAGCTATAACTGAACAGAACTGGGCTTAATAAATGTGGAAATTGATAAATGTGATTAAAATAGATAACAATTCTCAAATTAAAGGAAGGGTAAAAAATATAACAACTCTAAAGGGAGGTAAAATTAGTTAGGTAAGAAAAGAGTTAGAAACTAAATATAAAGAGGTTGTGATAGGGAAAAAGAAGTAAGGGGGGTCAAGAAAGAAAGAGAAATACATAATTATGTATATAGCAAAGACAAGCGGTAGAGAAAGAGATGGAAGTATAACTTGTTAAAGTTTGGAACAGATTTTCTTATCTAGTACAGCTAAAACGGATTAGATAATATAACTTTTAGTTGTAATAAACACTTTGATCTCCTGCCAGTCGAAAATGAAGAAGGGAGTCCGATATACTTACCCATATTATTATAGGTATAGTGACACTTAACTAGAAAACAAAGCTGAACAATAAGCTCTAAACCATAACATCTCATATCATTCTCACCCTGATTTAAATTCTATTATTTGTTTATCTCTCATTTATTTTCATCTCCCAAAAATAATTTTATTAAAATAATTCCGCCCACATAGAGTTTCTATTAATTTTTATTATTAAATATAAATATTATTGTTTATTAATTTTTCGGCGCCCCCTAGAGCAGGCGCCCCCAAAAATTTGAAAATATGACCTCTCAAAACAGCGCTTAAATGCATTTTTGAGGTAAAATTTGATTTTAATACTTAATCACAAAAGGGTCATTTTTGGCTCGATTAAGTATATGGTGTAGTTTTTTGGAAAACAAGTATGAACATGAACACAAGTACATTTTTTAAAAAAAATAAAATACAAACTTAAAAGTATAGTTATTGTAACACAATAAAAGTTGTGCACCTAATCATTCCCTTTGTCTAAAATACCTAAAAAAAAAATTCGTTCTTGAGAACGAAAATTTATCACAGTTTGATACCTTCGGTAAGCTCGGAAGCTAAAGGGGGATTTTTAATATTTTCGTTTTATATATCTACGAGCCGTTAACCCCATGACAACGGACCTAATTTTATATTTAGAAAAAAATAGGTTAATTAAGTAAATTAATTTAGATAAGTTATTATATCTATTTGAAGACCATCGAATCAAAGCAAATACTCGTACTTATTTTTATTGGAATAAATGCGGTTGATTCAGATTGGCAATAACAAACATTTTGCTAAAACTACGCATCTATAAATTATTTCATAAAATAAATTATCAGAATATGTGGATTTGTTTAAACGAATTAATCTATTATCGGCGTCTCTATTGAAAATTTTGACATTTTGGCTTCCCGAAAAGGAGACAAGTTCGGGATTTAAAGTCCAAAACTGAGACAACTCCGGGACGCCTGGCGTCGTCAGAAGTATATTATTGGGGGGGGGGGGGGGGGGGGATATATTGCGGGGCCGGGGGTCCTCCCTCGGAAAATTTTGAAAATATTACCTCTCAAAACAGCGCTTTTATGCATTTCTGATATGAAATTTGGTAGTCGTTGGAAAAAAGTATAATCAAGGGGGGGGGGGGGGGGGGGGGCGGTCGCCACCTGCCCCCCCCTTTAATCCGCCACTGATTTGAAGGTTCTAGTCTAAATAGTTTGTGGGTTATGGCAATCATAAAAATTTAAAGAAAATTACTGTCATGTTGAATCAAAATGGGGGATAAAATATCCTTTTCTAGCGGAGGTATACATTATCAAAACAACCTCTGAAGCGAAATTCGCGACAGATTTCCGAGATTTAGTGATTAGGTAGAATTTGACTTGACCTTAAAAGTTGAGTGATCATTAGAGGACGAAGCTATACCAGTATTTTGACCAGGGGGATAACACATATGTGTGCCAAGTTTGGTTTAGATACCTCGAAAATGGAAGAATCTATAAAGTACTAGTAGTAGTATAAAGAATATACACACCCACATTAACTTTAATATATGTATTTCTTTATTTGCCCATTTTTCGACGCTTAATAAGAAGTGGGTTTGAAGGGATTGGGATGTTAGTTGATGGTCAGAGTTGGCTGTGAGCAAAGCCACATCTTTGGCTATGGAAGCTATGATGGTAATGCGTTCCCAGGTACCTTATATATACCTTCAAGATTTATTAGGGTGAAGAGAAGTTTCAGCTGTTAAAGAATCTCTTAGTCTTTACCTTCTATAATATTATGTATTAATTAGGCTTTATGCCAGATAATTGGTATATTTGTTTAGGTTTCATACGCTCCAGACAATTGTGGTAAAGTATTGTAACTCTTTTGATGTACAAACATGTATACATTTTATATATTTTAAATTACTACTAAATTTTGAGTTTTTCAAAGATTAGAAAATAGCTCTCCTGTAATTGCTAAAATGTGATTCAATACCTCTAAAGGTACGTTTTTCTAGACGGGTAGTTACAGACCTTCTTCCCCCCTTTCTGGAGGACGGGCATTTCTCCCATTTGAAGAAACCGCCGGGAATTAAAGAGCGGAATCAATGAAATCGAGAGCTCTTTAGCGCAAGTTATTGTCCTTTCCCTACGAATATATCTCCTACAAAAAAAATTGATAATCTTAATGTAGCGGTTGCGCAATGTTCTTAATGGCGTTAAACAATGATCACCGCTGGTTTTCTTAGATTTATAATTTTGCGGATTAGTAATTATATATAATAAAGGCAAATGTCCTCGTCCTTGCTATAACAATATATCACTAAGTTTACCACACAAAGAAAAAAATACCAAGTGATAAAGTGACACATATGTAAATAAACAAGTTACAGCAAAAATAAGTATATTTATATGTTACTAGGCTGTGAAGTGAGTTTTTTCTTTACCGCGGCAACTACATTTACTGTCGAGCGGAGCGAGACAGTAAATATTGCCAAGGTAAAGAAAAAAACACTTCACAGTCGTATGAGCGGAGCGAGACAGTAAATATTGCCAAGGTAAAGAAAAAAACACTTCACAGTCGTATAGCATATGCTATTTTTTCCGTGGTACCAGACAATGAAAAAACATTAAATATTAATCAATAATCAATATAATAATAATAACATACTTAAGATTAAAAAAAAGAAACCTTATAAAGATGTTACACTATAGCAAAAGATAAATAGAACGCATTGACATCTAGCGGATTAGCGTACTAACAAGCATATCTACAAAGATTGCAGCGCTAAAACGAAAGTTTTGATAACTACCAGCACGATTCTTTTACGTCCTAGGACGTAAACATTTTTTTCTTTCGTGCTGGTAGTAATGAAAAGATTTTTTAAGTCCACGTAATGAAAAAATGAATTTTAGCTATGCTTTTTAGGCTCTAAAGTTACTATTTCATAGCCTACCACGGAAAAATACGTTTTCATTACGTCGATTACCCAAAAAAAACCATCGGTTTGTGTTAAGTAGTCCTTATAGTTATAACATATCCTTTATAGTTTGCCTTTTTTAATTGAAAATATTTTGCCCTGATGTTGACATTTTAATTTCAATGTGAGTAAACGAAAATCTTGTAATCTAATAGGAAGTCAAATTTATATAGAGCTTTGCCGAACCTCTTGTTCCTAAAAATTACGAGATATTGATAAATATATTAATCTGATTTAGAAAATAAAGTACCGGTGTACGGAAATCCCACACATGACTTCCATGAAATGTTGTGGTGTCAATACGTGAGCAAGAGAGTAATAAGTAATGAAATAAAAATTACTTATCACAGCTCATTCAAGTCCATAAGATTAATTTAATAGCTTAAATAAACAAATCGAAAAAAGCCAAAATTTCAATATGATACTTTAATGTTGAATTTGTTGGTGCTTATACTCGATATTTGGTAATCATGCTAATATTCATTCAAAAGTAGTCTACAAGCTGCGTATTTTAACGCAAGAATTGCTTTAATACGATCAACTGGGCGGACACAATTGCCCAAAGATTCTTTTTTTATAAAAAACACTAACATGCCAATATCTCCCAAACCGCTTGTCCGATTGTGCTTAAAAAGTATAGGTACAATCTACCATGTAAGACACATAATATACCCCAAAGGAAATTAAAATTAAATCAAACCTACTGAAGTTATCGTCGACAGACCGATTTCGTGCTTAAGTGACTGTAGCTCCGAAACGTCGTGAGCTACGATGTTCGGGTTTTCGCCATCAATTTTTCCGACTGAAGTTCTAAAAAATGCCGCAAACCTCATCTCAATACGACGTCTTGAAGCGCTGCTATAAAGGTTTAAAGTTCCGAACGAACGAGCGTACGTACATACATACATACATACGTACGCACAGACATATATGAAATGGATTTTAATGATATCCCCGGGTTCGTAAGACCCCTCCTTCGCAGAGTTCTCGGAATCACGTTTTGGAGGGTATCACCATACTTCCATTTTCATGGAAGTAAAAATGCAGTTAAGCAGACATAATAATTTTCTACCAAATCCTCACCCGTTAGCAAAAGAGCGACTTACCGCTAGGAATATTTAGTAGAAATAATAAACAACAAACCAACAACTCCTTAAAAACTAATATGAATAATTAAATTAACGGCAATCGCTTCAAATGACAATTAATTCCAACTTTTCACGGCATTTTATCGCTTCATCATGTAATAGTATAAGTAAACTTCTAATAGAAATTAAACATTTTAAACGTACTTCTTCAGGGTTGAAAAAGTTTAATAGCTGTTGAAAACTACTAGATAACTCAAAACAAGTTAACTATTTTAATATTGTCAGAAGTTATCCAGAGAATTAAGGATGCCGTAATAATTTTGTTCGATCTCTGAGTCTACTTTTGTGGGCATAACAAAATTCCACTGCTCATAAAGGTAAAAAGCATTGTAATGTAATGAAACTTTGTTTCTTACTGTGGTCGGAACTAGGTTCTCTTCTCTATTCTACTCTACCATAATAATATATGATAAAGTTTATGTAGAAACAAGTTTAATACTTTAATATATAATTCAGTTGCAACTATGCTTATAATTTAGTAGCTTATCTCATGGAACAATTAGCAAATTGAAAGATTCGCAACTTACTTTTAATCATGGAGAATGCAATTTTATAGTAAACTACTTTTCGTCCTACGCCCTCGTGCAGGGCTCAATGCTAGCGATTAGTATCCAATTCAGTCTGTAACATTAATTTATAATCAAGCTAGTTCGTTACATTCAAGCCAGTATTAAAAATTATTTAAAATTAAATTAAATATTATTTAAAATTATGTCAGTATATATGTATTTTAGTATTATAAGTATAATGAGTGTGTCATTAGCGACCTTTACACTTGCGCGCTTTCCTGCAGGATAGAGCAACAAACGGGAAAGAGCGCCAGTGTAAAGGCTGCACTGGAGTGAGGGATTACGCGTCCACAGAGACGCACGCTTTACCGTGTGTAATCTCTTTAGTGTTAGTGTAAAGGCGACAGCGAGCTTTACCACAGGCCTGCCGTGTTCTTTAAATTTACCCCCACTGTGCCCCCTAAAACTGTTCGTCTGACGAGCACTCCACGCTCAGAGGATTGCGTGTGGGATTCCTCTTTACACATGCGTTCTTTCCTTCGCGCCAAAACGGGGGCACGCTTTTCTGTGGGAAAGCGCGTATCACTTTTATAGCTACCAAATCTTTACCACACGATTACTCGCACGGTTTTACTCGCGCGCAATCCTTCACGAGTCTGGCCTGTAGGAAAGAACGTATGTGTAAAGGCCGCTATTGAATTGCCCAACACAAACTTTCCATCCTTGATTGAGATTGAAAAAAATTAGTCTCTGACTCTTATTAAATTAAAGATTATATAAAAAGGGCTGTTTTTATTATTTTACATCATTAGGTTATTATAGGACGGGAGATCCGGCAACTTTATTCATCTACTTGATGAGATCATCAGTGTGATATATTTCTCACCTTTCTGGGATTCAAACACCAGATTTGTTGGAGTTTAAACCTAGGTTTCAGGCGCTGGAGCAGTTAGAACGCTAACCACTCAACTACGCCGGTCCCATATGAGCTGTTATGGCTAATATGGGCGGTTAAAGTGAAATATCCTTCGAAAATAGCAGAGAAAACAAAATAATGAGGAAAACCCGTTGCCGGTGATATAGAATGACACCAAATCCTTTAATCATACCTCTTTATGAAGAAGCTAAAAATACTGAAGATTATTTGCCTAACTCAAAACTCCCTGAAAAAATCAATTTGAATTCAATCAGCATTTACATTCTTATTTATATTCTTCTTTTATACATCCTTCTGAAATTAAATAAATAATAAATTGTATTACTACAACAAATCTCTTAGGGTTATACCGGTTCAAAACACCTTTGTCCTCAGTATATTTTTCAGTCATTCAAACTTCCCCAACCTTAACAAAAAAAAACAATGCCTGGGCACCTACACTGGGAAAAGTTCTAAACTTTTTTAATAAGAGATTACATAAAATTAAAAACCACAATAACACTGTCATTTCTATTTCTGAAAATACCACCCTTCGCACCGAGAAACATGATAAAACTCCTTAATACAATAATAATAATTAGTTAAATGCCAAAGGGCATTTTCAACTATTTATGTAGGGTGACATAAGGTTGACGTACCGCTGCATCAGCTGTATAAATCGTATAATTAACATTCGTAACCGGATAGACACCACTTCACTTAAGTAGCTACCCATTTATATGGCGATGCTGGGATAACACCAGGCATTGCCGGAGGTGGGCATCGAACCCAGACCCTCCTGCTTCCAAAGTACGAATAATAGCAATGATCTACCAGGGGACTCAATCTCGAAATGAATTCCATTCACATACAAAACAAAAAAAGGATAAACAACTTATTTTCTTCAAAAATATTGCCTTTGCAACTTTAAAAACGTACAAAATTGTTCGCGGTTAATTCGTTGAACTAATAAACTTTAACTAAAGTGACTAAATACCCACTCTGTATTAAATATTAGCTGCTCTAACCACCTCATACCCAGTCTGTATTAAACATTAGCTGCTCTAACCACCTCATACCCAGTCTGTATTAAATATTAGCTGCTCTAACCACCTTATACCCAGTCTGTATTAAATATTAGCTGCTCTAACCACCTCATACCCAGTCTGTATTAAACATTAGCTGCTCTAACCACCTCATACCCAGTCTGCATTAAATATTAGCTGCTCTTACCACCTTATACCCAGTCTGTATTAAATATTAGCTGCTCTAACCACCTCATACCCACTCTGTATTAAACATTACCTGTTCTAACCACCTCATACCCAGTCTGTATTAAACATTACCTGCTCTAACCACCTCATACCCACTCTGTATTAAACATTACCTGCTCTAACCTCCTCATACCCAGTCTGTATTAAAAATTAGCTGCTCTAATCACCTTATACCTACCTAGTCTGTATTAAACATTAGCTGTTCTAACCACCACATACCCAGGCTGTTTAAAACATTACCTACTCTAATCAGCTGTAACCAGTCTATTATCCATTCTAAGTATTCTAACGAGCTTTAATCACCTCATGCTCAGTCTGTATTAAATATTAGCTACGTTAGTTTTGTATCGAAAATGATCAAATTTTGAGTTTATGGGTAAACCCATATACTCAAATACCAACTCTAATAAGGAGATAACGTAACAAACTTTATTTTAGATGTACAATTTAGTATATAATATATTATATTTATATAATTATTTCTGTTTCAATAATTACTGAATATAATTAGAAGACATATTTATAAATGGGGAAAACAAGTTAGGTTGCTACTTTTGCTGAATGTCGTTTAACCCCCAAGGCATTTTCATTATATTACAAAAAGTAAATAATAATCATAAAACATGTGTTCTTTCTTACTCCTGGTACTGTGTTTTATCAGTTAAATTTTTCTAATAACATTTTCCAAAATATCAGCGGAAGATCCAAATATTCTTATTACTTATCATATTTTTTGAAATTTTATTTGCTCCAGTAAATTTACAACCAACCATTTAAAAAAAATCCTATTCTTCTAAATACATAATATGTACACAACTAAATACCTCTTACTGACTCATTCATTACAGTATCTGTAGAACGGCAAAAGCTGGAGGCTGGAGAGCTAACATTTTGATATTTCTAGAACGAATAGGACTAGAAAATTGAAATTTATTAGTTAGTTTCCTTTTGTAAAAGGATTTACCAATGCTCCATTTTGATTCAAGATGGCGGCCATTTATACGAAAATTTTTTGAAATCGATATTTCAAGAACCAGTTTCACCAAAACACTTTTTTGGTAGATTCCTCTTTGTTTGTAAACTATTTTTCCAATCCACAATTTTAAATCAAGATCAAGATGGCGGCTATTTATAAGCAAATTTGGACATTAAGACATCTCTAGAACCAATCAAACTAGAATCTTGAAATTCTGAAGTTAGCTTTCTTTTATGACATAAACAGCTTTTGTAAAAGAGGTTTCCAATCGGCCATTTTGTTCAAGATGGTGGCCATATACTTATTTAAACCAGACAATCCTTCCAGAGACGGAACTAGACCTGCTGAGGCCCGTGTGCAAGATTTTTTTTGAGGCCCCCCCCCCCCCTCCAAGATGTCCAAATATTTGTATAAAATAAATATTATATTGTAAATTCATCAAAATCGAATTTTCACGCCATTACAATACTTTCCCTTTATATGGAAAGTAAAAAGAGCAAAAAAGTTGCCTGTACTTAATGATACTTTTTTACTTTAGCACCCCCCTACATCCCTTTGTGTTAATAGTTATTTAGCCAAAGGAACATTATACAGAGTAGCTTATACATATTCCTTAGTCTAAATTACTGTTAAGACAAAGGAATATTTATTCTAATGTATCTTGGGACAACGGGATGTAACACTTGTGTATATAATTGTGATCACATCCCTTAGTCTAATCAACTATTAAGATAAATCAATATAAATATAAAACTTCCCCAGGAGTCTCAATGTCTTGGGGAGACAAACACACAAACCTTTTTGACTTTTGCAGGGCAGACTATTGTTTAGAACTAAAGGGGGTGCTAAAGTAAAAAAGTGCCTTTGTAATTAATACTAAAGAATGGATTTAGAGTTCATGGCTCAAAATAAGAACTCTTTATTTTAATTTTTTTTATTAGATCCATTATTTTAGCTGTTAGACTTGAGTTGAATACTCATATTTTGAAACTTTATTTCTTGAAGAAAAAATGCCGAGTAAAATGTTCTTATTTTAAGCCATAGAATCTAACTTTAGCCTTATTTTTTTTTTTTTATAACTGGCCGAGCGGAAGTGAGGCCCCCCTTACCCCGAGGCCCGTGTGCGGCTGACCCCATGCACACGGCTAGTTCCGGCACTGAATCCTTCTGAAATTTCGAAGTTTATATACTTGGGAAAAGACTTCTCTTTATGATGTAAGCATATATTTACTAAAGGTAATTCCAATTTAAAACCGGAAAGGGGGGAGATAGCACAAGAAAAATGCCTTTGACATTCCGGGAAAATTACCATTTTATAATGCTCCTCCAGTATCAAGAATCCAATAGTAATTAGCGATTTTTTAGGGATAAAATTGATTCATGCGAGGGGTTATATATAAATAAAGGGAGAGGAGCTGTGTAGATATTTCTGCCTAGTAAAATTGGTTTAATGCTTCTCATCGGTAGTTCATAAACCTATGAATTAAAAAATAATATACTCCTTAGGAGAGTGCGGAAATATAGCTAGTTATTTTATAATATTCTATAAAAAGTAAATGCATAATAATAGATAATCTAATATAAACAAATCAAATAAAAAATGTAAGAATAAAATAATAAAGATTTTTCGGATCATGTATATAGGGAACTTCACTGGGAAGCTGCATGATAAAAAGAAAATAAAGTTAAAATTTCACTAGCTTACAAAATAAATTTAAAATAAAAGTTTTCCTTTTAAAAATTGGAAAACCCCTTGAAAAAATTAAAACGAAAATGGTTACGTAGAAAACATAAAAGACGTACGCAACATGAAAGAATGTTTTGGATTTTTTTTTTTTTTAAAAGATAAAATAAAATAGAGTAAAATAAGGGAAACAAAACGTAAAGGATTGTTTCAGTGTAAATTGCAAGAGACAGCTTGAGGTTTGTATAGTTTGTAAAACGAGGTAAAGAGCGAAAAAAGTATTCTGGTTACCATAGTGAAAATATGATTCAAAAGAAAAGGCTTCCTTGTATTGTTCTTAGAGCAATATTTTAGCTAATTAATGGTGAGCAACATTTTTTACTATGGGAATGAGTAAGATTTAGGTACATTCTAGAAATTATACCTTGAGATAATGTAAAAAAGAGATAGCAGTGGTGATGATAAACGTAGAAAGTAGAATGATGTATGTATGTAAGAATGTATAGCATAATGGTCTCATAATATATTTATATTTATTTTATTATGTATTTAAAACAGGTTAGTACAATGAAGAAATTTTTTGGCAAGTGAAATAATGAGAAGAAGGCCAGCGTTCGAACTCTCAACAGACCCTGCAATTAACAACAGTATGAATAAGCTCAAGCGGTTGTCGAAAACAGTAAAATTAGAAGGTCGAAAAAAGTTGAAGTTAGGTAAAACCAAAATTAGTTTGGACCTTATCAATTGATTATAAGGCTTCGGCTTCATTAATTGTACTCAACTACCACAATAGTGGTACTTTTCTGTTGTTCAATGGGGGCACTGATGAGGCTTTAAACATTAAAGTTAATTTTATTGAGAGTCTTATGCCCATAATTTTTACTCTCTCGTGTACGTAGTATTTATAAAGAGAAAGTATTGTGCTGCGAAAAAAATGGTTTTTACGTTTCCAGGTCCTCTGGGTTCAAAATAGTGATCGTTAATAAAGTCTGTCAATTTCCTATACAAACGCGTGGAGTCTTAAATGTTGGGCTGATTTCGATTGATATTTAGCATACATGTTGAAAAAAACCATACCCCAAGGTGAAATCGAGAAATTAATTTTAGTTCTAGATTTAGGAAGGCTATCACCCCCCCCCCCTAAAAAAAAACTCTGAAAAAACCTAGCAGCAGATATAACATGAAAATCTGTGAGTGATTCTGAAAGGTTAGCCTACATAAGGACATTCTCAGTGCCGGAATGCGGAATAAATAGAGTTACATTAAACAATTGAAAAGTTAAAGAGTGAGTCTACTTTGTGTCGGAGATTAACGTGGTCTCACGTTTTCCTTCAACATGAAGTTAAGGCCAAAGATCGCTTACCGAACCTGAGTTCATGCAGAATAGCTACTAAAGGTGAAAACAAGTTTTGTCCTCTCCCTCAAAATACCATTTTTTCACTAGGCGTTCTGCAAGTTAATACCGATCTAGGCATAATAGTGAATCTTTATTTGAGAACAATAATGTAATAAGCTTCTGAGATGGATTGTGGATAATCATAATATTATATTGTCTAACCCCTGAAGAACATTGATTTTATACAAGGGTATTCCATCTAGCAGTCCTGATGGAATTTTTTACTTTCACAATCTTGTACTATTGCCTATCTATTGATCTACAATTGCCTTTTTCCAATTGTGTTAAGGTATCTTTTGCACTCAAGCTTAGATGTAGTGGAGTTTCCTTTACCTTGGACAGTTATGTAATTTGGACACTTGTCAGCTCAGAAATTTTTTTCTGTGATACTACTACTTGTCAGAAATTTTAGCAAGCCTGCATCACCGGTTATATTATCCTGTGATCAGCATCAGCGATAGTTGATTCTTGCTTTGTCCAAGGTAATAGAACCTCCACTACACGTTGGACGTTGGTACTTATAAACAATTCTTTGATCCATTTTTCATGTTAGCCGTCGGTCTAAGTAAAGTCTTACTAATTATTTTGGAGTTTTTAATCACAAAAATATTACACTAACAAACAATTATAAGAAATAATAATACTTAATTTTTTAATGAATAGAATAAAGATTGTTTGATGTTATGATGTTTGAATTGAGAAGTGAGAATATAAGTACGTAACAGTGAGTAAGTTGCTAATGAGAGCCAGGACTCAAGTACAAAAGCTAACTTAACTTTCTAGCTTTGTTGTAACTTTTGTAATGATATGCTTCATTTACTTAGTTGTACAGGTAAATTTTAACTTCAAAGTCAGTTTCTTTTTTAAGAAAAAATATAAAATAAACTTGTATTAAAGTTAAAATTTACATTGTTTAATTTTAGAAGTGTTATAATTTGTTATTTATTTTACTGCTTTAAGGTCATTAGCGGGGGGTAGTTTTAATACATATCTGTCAATTAAATAATTAACCAAAATAGTTTGTCAATTAGTGTAGCCTCAATTAGCTCAATGAAATTAGCTGGATGAATGCATGAGCAAATAACAAGTAAAAGTATAAAGCGATAGATTTCAATGTATGAGTGTTGGTAATGGTATAAGGTGGGGTGCAGACTGTGGGCTACTTTCGTCAAACCATCTAAGTTTCATTAAAATCATAATCCGTAGGGAAGGGCGGAAATCTAGCCAGTAATTTTTCAATATTCTATAAACAGTAAATGCATAATAATAGATAATATATTAAAAACAAATTAAAAAAAAAAAAATGTATAAAAGAAAAAATAATAAAGATATTCCGGATCATGTATGGGGAACTTCACTAGGAAGCTGCATGATAAAAAAGAAAATGAAGTTAACATTTCAGTAGCTTACAAAATATCAAGCTCAAATCGCTTTCTCAAAGATTGTAGGGGTGAGGAGAAAATTTTGTAAAGTATGAAAAATTCCTTTAAAACAGTTTCTTTGACAAGGAATAACAATGATTTTTTCTAGATTTGTTAAAAAAATAGATGATGACACGATGGACTCATCGAAAGTCAACCAAAAATGTTTCTGATGTCTTTTTGGAATTTTTAAATCCTTCGGTAAGCTCGGAAGCAAAAAGTTTCATAATGCTTTCTTTCCCTTGCAAAGACTTTTCTTTTTACAGCTAATATTTGCAATTCACTGGGATTAGGTTATTACTTTGTTACTTTAGTAGCTAAATAGAGGTTTGAAGAAAGAAAGTTTAAAGCTTCCCCAGAAACTAAAGATTCTTTTCTTAGGTATATTTTTTCCTTTTAGCAAGCGCTTGTTTCTCTATTCCAACCCTTTCCAACCTTGTTTTTCAATTTCATTAGTGGGATAATTTCAGTAGACCTAATAATGAGATTAATACTGTGGATAATTTGAAACGTCGTAACATGAAAAGAAAAACTAATTTTTAAAATAGGTAAATATAAAAGACTATTTTCTTGCAGAAAAGTTAAATTTATTTTTTCTACTTCCGGCAGCAAAATGAGGCATTATTTAACTAGTTTAGGGCAGAGAAATGTGATTTTACGGCCTAGGAGGTAAAATGAGAAACAATCAGCAAAATTATCATAGCCTGTCCTCGCCTTCGGCTCGGAGGCTAATCTAATCACTCGTCAGTAAAATTCCATTTTGCTGCCTAGTTACCTAAATAACTTTTTCCTCCTCCATGAAACTGTTTATTTTATTACATTTGTTAGCTTTAAGTAAATAAGGTCATTTAATTCCTAATAAATAATTTTATAATTTAGTTTTTTTTTCTTTTTGGAATCCTTCTAATAATAGTTAGATACGAATCTAACCATATAAGCCGAATTCCGAGAAAAATTTAGTTTCTAAGAAAAATAGTTTCGACCCAAAGAGTGAGAGGTAGGTAGAAAAATGATAACTATAGAAATAACACTATTTCTGTAGTCACCTATTTCACTGACATATATCCAATATCCACTGATAAAGTAGTATTTCTACTGATAAAGAACTAATTTAGTCATGGACTAAAAAGATATGTACAGAACTTATTCATAGTGGAAAAAAAACTTTCTCGTACAAGAGTACATACTTATTTTGTCCAGTGTTTCCATTTATTTAGTGGTTCCATTTATTTTAGTAGGTTCTCAGTAGTCATGCGTAACCGAAAAATACAGGGTGCTCCAAAAGTCTCCTGTTTGAGATAGATTAATGAAACTTGGGGGATCCGTAACATGCAAAGGGAAGTTCGTTTTCATGCTATATTATATTGAATTATGTCACCTCCAATTTTCTTAAAAGCAGAAAAGCTTCTCTTAAATTTTTGCTCCGCCCTTCTGCCAAGCCATTCGTCTGAGGTGATCAATTTAAGTGTATGTTACTCATAATTATTATTTACTAGCTTTCATGGGGCTCATGCTAGGTATTAGTGACTATGTTTCCTATAACCATGTAGGCCTAGTAATTAAATTACATTCCTAAATAGTTTTGTTTCCTAGGAAAGCCTTCTAGGAATAAAATCAGGACTATATTACACATCATTAATTCCATTACTAAGAATATAATACTCTTCAAATCTATATTTTAAAAATAGCTAATAGGAACTAATTAATATAGTAATAACTAACAATGCTAAAAAAGGTATGATAAATAAGTACACCATGATAAGTAAGTACACCAAACCAATTAGACTGGCAAGTCATTGAACAATCATCAACCATGATGCCTCTTCTCTCAATACGGCACTTGCACCAGTAAATATTTAATAACTCAAATTCTAGGGAAAAATTAGTAAAATGATAAATACTTGATTAAAGAGCATTAGTGTAAGGTTTAAGCACTCCAATCAGAAATAAAATCGGTCAACAATTGCGGACGCCATAAGCGCTCAAAGTGAAATTTCTTTTTCAAAAAATAAAAATTAGCTCTATTTAAGGTAGAACCGATGGAATTACGACAAAAAGTCATAGGACCAAAGTTGTAGACCTTTTAAAATCAGTTACCGCTGGCGCAACCAGCTTGTCGATACGACTTACCTTTTAGCCAGAATAAGCCTCCAAAAATGTTAAAGAGCGTCCGACATCTTTATTTTTTTAAGGGGGGTAAAAATATATTTTTTTACTTTTCGGATTTTTCCAGTCGGTTTGGGCCAATTTCCGACCAAACGCAAAAAACCGCGAGTCTCTATGTGGTCTAGAAGTACCCAAACATTTTGATTAGCGAGTCTGTGGGATTTGGTTATACGGTGGGTCGACCTAATTTTTTTAGGTTATGTTTTATAAACTTTTTTTTATAAAATTGTTAATAACTTTGGTTCTACTCAATATTTTTAGATGAAACCAAGCCTACAAATTGCGCAACATGTTTGCGCTCACCTCTGAAAAAAAATTAATCGATTTCATTTAGCTAGTTTTGCGCCTATAAATTATGACTGGGGCGACAGATACACATACATACACGAAAAAAGTTAAGGCCGGATTCGGTTTTTGGAATGTATAAAATGAAAAAGTATCCAAAAAAATTTCAATTCTGACCAATGTACAGACAAAACTTTAATTTTATATTATATAGATTATTACACCAATTATTTCGATTTTGTTGTTACATCCAAGAATTATTTGCAGGAAGTAATAAGACGAATCTATATTTCATTTATATCACTTAAATAGATGATTAATATAGAGATTATTCCATATGACAGTAAATAGAATAATTATCAATTCTAGAATAATTCAAAGACCAACGAGCCAAAGCAGGATGATATTACTGATAATGTACTAAGTACGTTATTGAAATATATTTCGGTTCGTTTATCATAGTATGAATTGATCAAACGTTTTGTTATGATTTCAAACAATCCTTTATGTAATATTATATTGACAGTTCGATGTCACTTTGTGCTACAATGAGTGATGATAATGCGCTATAATTACTCCAATTTTCTGTATTTAGTTAAATACTCGGGTTCGTATTTCGGAATCAATGTGGGGAAAGGTAATCTGCTAGAAGTCTAAGAATGCTCAAACCTCGAATCAGCTAAATACTGAGAGATTATATTATATTGAATCTAATTCTCCCGTCGAGCTTATGTTCTCTTAATTCAAAAACTGTAGAGATGGCTAAATGATACATTATAAGATTATAATATGATATTATTGGTTAATAATGTATGACACTGATAATATAACTATATACATTTTACTTATTAATTATTATCTTAGTCCTGCATACTGTATTAGTGTTAGTAATCTTATAAGTATGTAAACTCTTAAGAACTTATCGAGATTAATGTTTAATAGCGATAATTATAATAAATAAATACACTTTAGAGAGGCATAATTTATTTCGTTTACTTTTAGACTTTTAAATAAATCAAATTATAATTATCAATAACTACGGGAGACAGAGAAAAATAGACCCCCGCACCGGGACTCGAACCACGGGTCCTCCTATTAATCCGTTACAGGTGCTCTTACCAACTGAGCTATAGGGGAGAATGATTTTTCTCTGTCGTTACCGATAAAAATTCCCCGAATCCAAGCTTTCAATCTTATTCAACAAATCTAGTGAGCCAAATATTCACGTCAATAGAACTAGACCGAGAATTAACGCTTATAATTATAAAGTACTCAATTAGTACCTGCACCTAGTACAATCTATTAGAAATTCAAATTTTTAAGTTTTTGGTATAGTATTCATAATTATTATTAATTGTTATTGATAATTTTAATTCATTGATTTAAAGTAAAATTTAATCTTTCCGTAGTATGAATACTACCAAAAACTTAAAAATTTGGACTTCTATATATTAATTTTGAGACTGATTGCCTTTTTTTGAGTTATTATTGGAAGAAGGTGAGTCGTTAAGGAATTATAAAATTTTCCCTGACTCAAATTGCTTACTTCCTTGTATTTGCGTCCCACTGGCATTTGCAACCTAAGTATCTAAATAATTTGTATTAAATCTTTCTTTTTATCTCTCCCTAGAACCTCTCTACCTCTCCCTTTTTCACCTTAATTTCTAGACCATGACACATCGATTGGAACATATGCAAAATTGATACGTAAAACCATAATTGTTTTAAATCTTTTGAATATTCCAAACTGTTTGAAAGCTTCCACTTGGATATCATCCTTTGTACAACGTAATAAGTCCACTTCTAATTAAATATGTTAACTTATTTTATTAAAGGTATTAAAGCTTTAGAAAATATAATTTTATTTCACAGTGTAAAATTCTCTCCGAATAAATTTCAACATAAAAAGAACATCGATTAACAAATCCAACAACTATCAACGCATCTGCAACAATATAAAAAACTAGAAAAATATGTTGGTGAGAGTTTAGTTTCATTCAGCCTGCCCAAGAGTGACCCTTCAACTGATATCTATGGGTGACCCTTAACTCAATATCCACAGAATACCCTTAATGAACCAAATTTTGTAACATTGACTTATGGGGCCATCCTTAAGATGACCCAACAAGGCATTCAATATTAGATGACCATAAAGGAACCTATGGACCAACGATTATGAGTAGGATACAATTTAGACAAAATTATATTCAGGGATGTCTTTTGGATCTGGTGATCTGCTTTGGATCATTTACTCGTTGAAAGCAGGTTCTATTCCCAACTCC
Source organism: Gerris lacustris (assembly GCA_951217055.1). Taxonomy (NCBI): domain Eukaryota; kingdom Metazoa; phylum Arthropoda; class Insecta; order Hemiptera; family Gerridae; genus Gerris; species Gerris lacustris. Next base: position 49,997,827 of record OX578276.1, read on the forward strand.
GGTAAGGACCCAGACCCGGCCTCGGCGTTCTCTCAGTGTAGCCGCTATCCGTTTGTAGAATGCCAATTATTTGGTTTATATAACTGAGGAAGCGACACGTACAACCCGGTGTCATCCATGTATAATAGTGGTATAAGTCCTTTGGCAGGCCCAAGCTTTCCATTGGCTGTTAACGCAACGTTAGAAGCTCCTTTTTGTACTGATAAGTCGAATTTATATTTAATTATACCCATTTTAGACTATGAGCTACCAGCATTAACTAATGAAGGTAAAGATTATTAAAAATGCAATCTAAGCGTCACAAAAATCCACCTTTGATGGTTATCACACAATTTTACGAATAGAACAATAGACAGCAAAAGAAAAGCAGAGCTATTCCATTCTTTCTTTCGTATTTTCATCCTATAAAACCATTAACAATAGTTCACCGTATTAATTAAAGAGTAAATTCAAGATCTAGTTCCATTCACAATTCACTCGTTGCTATTCTTGAACCTATCAAGACATCCAATCTTTTATAATTAATTTATATACCGTACAACATTTTTAAAAAATTAATTTTATCTCCCTCAACAACCAATTCAACTTACTCTACAAATCGAATTTAAACAGCTTCAAATTTCATTTAAAGCAATTATTATTAAAAATGATTAATGTTAATTATGAATAATTTTTTAAATTATATATATAATTTATTAATAGATAATTTTAGTGATTTATTATTATTGCTATAATTTAAAAGTAACAAAAGTCATTTTACCTCATTTTTTTCCGCAGGGTTTTTCTTACATTGATGAAATACTTCGAATTTTGTGATTAAGAGCACCTTAGCTTCTATTTTAAACTAGAGAATTTAGCATGCTTTAGAACCCTTTTTTTAATTATACTAGAATTTAAAAAAATGAGACGATAATAGAGAAATATACAGTCAAACGCCTAGACTTGAACCTGGACCTTTAGATTTCGCGTCCAAAGGTCTACTAATTAATCTACCCCGGAGATAGAAATAAAAATAATCCTACCGCGGGTTTCCGCAAGCCAAGCGAATTTCCATTGGAAATTTGTAGTTCAATGTTGTGCAGTTTAAACTGCCTTCATAACTACTACAATTGTGTGGATTGTTTTAAGTTAAGAATATTTATAAGAAATATTTTAGTTAGATTAGGGTTTTAATAATAATGCTTACTTAAACATAATAGTAGTAGTTTCAAAGAGGTTTAAACTGCACAACATTGAACTACAAATTTCCAATGGAAATTCGCTTGGCGCTTGGTCATAAATATCCCATTTTTTTAGGGGATCCTCATCCAACGAGCTTGATTTTTCGGTGCAGGTGTATATTCGGTGAGGTATATATATTTATATATATATACCTCAAACAATTTAAACTACGGGAGACAGAAACGAGAGCTATTGTGCTCAAAAGAAATTGTTGTTATTACTACTATTATTATTTTAAAATTATTATTCGAATCGCTATGGTAACTTATTTTTTGGATTCAGGATCTTAAAAAACATATGAAGCGATACCTCACTTGATTTTTTGTATTTTTTTTAATCTTTGGTGACTCATCAGGAGGGGTTATTGACGTCATAAAGATCCCATTTTTTTAGGGGATCCTCATCTCAATGAGCTTGACTTTTCGGTGGAAGTTTTATTTTGATACGTCAATTCGTTCGAGAGCTATCGTGCTCACAAGAAATCCGCAAGAAATTGTTGTTATTACTACTATTATTATTATAAAATTATTATTCGAATCGCTATGGTAACTTATTTTTTGGATTCATGATCTTAAAAAAAATATAAAGCGATACCTCACTTGATTTTTTGTATTTTTTTTAATCTTTGCTGACACATCAGGAGGGGTTAATGACGTCATAAAGATGCCATTTTTTTAGGGGATTCTCATCTCAACGAGCTTGATTTTTCGGTGCAAGTTTTATTTTGATACGTCAATTCGTTCGAGAGCTATTGTGCTCAAAAGAAATTCGCAAGAAATTGTTGTTATTACTACTATTATTATTATAAAATTATTATTCGAATCGCTATGGTACTTCATTTTTTGGATTCATGATCTTAAAAAACATATCAAGTGATACCTCACTTGATTTTTTGTATTTTTTTTAATCTTTGCTGACACATCAGGAGGGGTTAATGACGTCATAAAGATCCCATTTTTTTAGGGGATCCTCATCTCAACGAGCAGAAATCCCTAGAAATCCGCTAGAAATACATATACCTATATATTTATATATATATACCTCAAACAATTTAAACTACGGGAGACAGAAACAGAGAAAAATTTGCACTGGCTCCGGGATTTGAACCACGGACCTTCATATTTCCAGTATAACGCTCTTCCATTTAAGCTAAGCCAGATATATAAATATATATATATATACAATTATATATAGGATTATATATATAGAATATATATTATATTATATATAGAATATATATATATTATATTTATAGAATATATTATATATAGAATATATATGTATAGAATTATATATATAGGACAATTCCTTCAATATTATGCATGATTATGCCCCGGAGGGGGGCGAAATATAGCCAGTGCACACACTAATGTGTTGAATTATATCTTTTCACCCTAATTGACCCAACGGAAGAAAAAAAAAAAAATATATATATATAAAGTTTTGTAAAACCTATTTTTTCGTGATCAGGGACCCATGAAACGTATTTTGGCCACAATCCCGGCTCAAACTCCCGTCATGCCAGTGGCTCTATTAGCGAATTTTTTCCAATGGAAATTCCCTAAAATCAAAGGTTTTTGATCAAGTCCAAGCCGCGGAGTGTTTTATTCTCTATTATGTATCCATTCTTAAATTTAATTTGAAGTTGATCTATTATAATCGTAACACGGAAAATTGTAATTATAATATGTATAACTAAAGCAATATGGCAGGAAATAACACATGGCCACTTGTCCTATATCTGCTAGGAAAAAATTATCATTAATTTAATTTATCAATGCCCCCTACCCTTAACTCTAGCTCTTTTCTTTCTACCCAGTCTTTATCTGAGATCAACAAGTGAACATTTATATTTTGAGTTTTATTAACTTTCAAACAGTTCCAAATTTAACTAAATACTGGTTTGCTGTACCCAGTAGTGTTATCAATGTTGATTATAATCACCGTAGTGTAACTACAGTAGTGTTAACTTAACTTCTAACTACACTAAATAATTGATTTGAAAACGAAATATTAACAAAACTATATATCTGATATCTGAAAATGATCAAATGACGAGATAGTTTATTCTTGTTAATTTTGAACCAACTATTTAATTTTACTAGTTTCACCTTTAACTAAACCCTGCTTTTCTAATCACAGTAGTGTAATCAATGTTGATTATAATCACCGTAGCGTAACAACTGTTATTTTATCACTGTCAAACATAACATATTCTTGTAAATGGTCTGGCTAAAAATACATGTTGCTGGTTTTCGGCTCCGTGAGTTCATTTTTCAGATATAAAATAAACTCTTTTATACTGAAGTCTGTGCTTAAAAAAAATACAAGACCCTCTTTCGAAAAAAATGTATAAATATTTTATGAATTTCGATTACTTACAAACACAATACTATTATTTTCCTTTTTTGTTTTCATTTGGTTTATTGTTTTTTATTCTATAGACAAAATAAATTTAACCAGTGGGTAGAGAATTGAATGAAAAATAAATAATAATAAAATCAAATCTACTTTTTTCTTAATGTATGAAATTTTAAATTTTAATTTCTCTAAAGATTTATTGAAAGTAGATTCCAAAAATAGTTTTATCTTTTTAATTGACTGTACAACCAAACCAATAATAATTTGAGTGGAGTTTGGTGTACATATTCAGCAGGAAACCAATAAAAATGTCTTTCTGTGGGTATCACAGAATAACTATTCCTAATTTTCAGAACTTATAGAGGACACTTAAATAATCATTTTCCATTTCTTGGCCTGCACGTTTACCAGATATGACTCCAGTTGATTTTTGTATTGGAGGGTCATATTAAGTAATTGGTTTATGTGACACAATAATAATAGTAGTTATTTATGCACCTAGGGAGTAAACTAAGCCATTATTCCCTGAGCGAAAAAAGTTGGTTCTTGAGGCGAAGCCGAAGGAACCATGGTCCCTAAATCCCGAGGCGAAGCCGAGGGAATTAGACTCTTTAATTCCTGAGGCGCAGCTGAGGGAATAACTCTAATTAGCTCCCGAGGCGCAGCCGAGGGAGATAAATATCGCGAGGGGAATAATGGACTTTACTCACGAGGTACATACAATATTTTATCTCCAGTAGGAAGAAAATACACATTTTCGTCCATAGCACAGTTTTTATTTATTATTTTAATTAATAACACTAATTATTAGAACTTATAATAGCAGATATAAGAGATTCAATATGAAGGAGTCCTTAAAAGATTTGATGAAATACACTTTGATGTAATGAAATTCAAAATACGAACTGAATTTTATTTCTTTTTTTAAAAATAAACATTTAATTATTTTTTTATGTCAAGTCATTTGTCATGTCTGCTACACTACTCCCCTCCCAGTAACCGCGGGGTGAGACTAGTGTAGTCCATCACAATATGCTGGTTTTAGTCTGTCTATTGCCACCCATTTGTCTTTATTATTTATATTAAGTTTAAATGTCTTGTCTCGTCTATCTAGTACTAAGTAAGGTCCCATGTATGGTGGTTGTAGGGGTCGTAATATTGTGTCGTCTCGTAGGAATACATGTGTTGAATTTCTGAGATCGGGGTGGATAAAATAGGGTGAATTCTTGATTTTGTGGTTTACATTTCTTGGTCGGAGGTTGCTCATAGTCTGCATTAGGCGCTTAGCAAATTCGTTCGGTACCTTATCTTCCTTTGCTTCAGCAAAGAATTGGCCAGGAAGTCTTAGGACTGTTCCAAATACAAGTTCTGCAGGATTTGCTTGCAGATCTTCTTTGGTCACAGCCCGTAAACCTAATAACACCATTGGTAGTACCTCTAACCACTCTTGAGTGTTGTGGCATTTTATTGCTGCCTTAAGTTGGCGATGCATTCGTTCGACCATGCCATTTGAGGCAGGGTGAAATGCGGTTGTACGATTTCTTTTGATACCAAGTAGATGTAGCATTTCATTAAAAATTATAGAGTCGAATTGACGTCCTTGGTCGGTGGTTATGATGTTAGGCGCTCCATACCTCGAAATCCAACCACTGTAAAACGTTTCTGCCACTGTCTCTGCATCAATTTGCTTGAGAGGAAATGCTTCGGGCCACCGCGTAAAACGGTCCACGCACGTAAGAAGATATCTGTAGCCTTGGCAGATGGGAAGTGGTCCAACTATGTCGACGTGGACATGTCCAAACCTTGGATAGTTGTTGTCAAAGCTTCCGAGTGGAGACTTGGTGTGTCTATGGATTTTGCACCGTTGACATGGAATACAGTTGCGAGCCCATTTTACGCAGTCGCTTCTTATTCCAGGCCAGACGTAGCGTTGAGTAACCATCTTCGTTGCAGCTCGTATACCAGGATGAGCTAGGTTATGGAGGCTGTTGAAGATTGCTCTTCGATATGGTTGTGGTATATAGGGTCTAATCTTATCTTGCACATCGCAGTAAAGAGTACGATCAGATCCTGGTAACTTAATCTGACGTAGTACTAGAGATTTGTTATCTTGTAGTAGTGTTTTAAGCTCTTCATCGTGTAGCTGAGCTTCGGCGATTTGATCCATATTCACTTCTGGAGTTTTAGTTATAGCTTCAACTCGAGAAAGTGTGTCTGCTACTACATTATCTTTTCCAGATAAATGTCTGATATCTGTTGAAAATTGGGAAATAAAATCGAGATGACGCATTTGCCGTGGTGAAGCTTTATCGGATTTTTGAATAAATGCGAAGGTAAGAGGTTTGTGATCTGTGTATATCACAAATTCTCTTCCTTCGAGGAGATGTCTAAAATGTTTGATGGCTTTGTAGATTGCTAAAGTTCTCTGTCATACGTACTATAATTTTGTTCTGTTTTTGACAACTTTTTTGAAAAAAATGAAATTGGTTTCGGTGGTTTTCCATTCTCAATTTGATTTAGAGCTGCACCAAGGGCTGTCTCGGATGCGTCAGTCATCAGTACGAGTAGTCCCTGCTTGCTCGGGTATGCCAGAGTTGATGCATTAGATAGTCCATCTTTACATTTTTGGAACGCTTGCTCTGCTTCTAAATTCCAATTAATTTTACGTTTGTCGTTTTTCTTACTTCCATGTGTCAATTCAACGAGTGGGGCCTGAATGTGAGAAGCATTTGGTACAAATCGATGGAAAAAATTTAGCATGGCCAAAAATCTACGAAGTTCTTTGATTGTTTCAGGTCTTTTGAAGGTTGTGATAGCGTTTACTTTGTCTGGAAGAGGTTTGACTCCTTCTTCTGAAACGGAATGACCTAGGAAAACTACTTCTTTTTTTCCAAAGTCGCATTTAGCCGGATTTAGAGATACTCCGTAGGTTTTAAATCTTTCAAAAATCTGTTTAAGATGTTCTTCGTGTTGATCCTCCGTTTCTGATCCTACAAGAATATCGTCAACGTAAGCCCAAGCAAAGTCGAGCTCTCGTAAAACTTCATCTACAAATCTTTGAAACGTCTGTCCGCTGTTACGTAATCCAAATGGCATCCTTACAAACTCAAAGAGCCCGAACGGTGTTGTTAGTGCAGTTTTATGTATGTGTTCTGGTTGCATTGGAATTTGATGGTAAGCTTTCCTCAGATCGATGGTAGTAAAAAATTTTTTCCCAATAAGGTTGCGGGTGATGTCTTGGATGTGTGGTAGAGGATACCTGTCAGGTATAGTAACTGCGTTTAAACGCCTATAATCGCCGCATGGTCTCCATTCACCGTTTTTCTTTTTTACCATATGTAATGGGTTGGCCCAAGAGCTTCTGGATGGTCTGCAAATGCCTTGAGCAACCATTGCTTCGAATTCCTTTTTGGCGCATTTCAGTGCGTCTGGTGCTAGTCGTCTAGGTTTTTCAAAGATAGATGGTCCAGTCGTTTCTAAGTAATGAGTAGTTTTATGTTTTGGTTCATCGAAAAAATTAGGGTTGTCTTGCATTGCGTCTGGAAATTGGCGTAATATGTTAGTAAATCTGTTTTCTTTTTGAACTGCTCGTATAGTGGGAGATGTCGTAGGTAATATTCTTCCTAATGTTGACAGTTTTGTTAAACCATCGATAATTGATTTGTTTTTTAAGTCAATTATTAGTCCAAAGTGATGTAAAAAATCTGCGCCAATGATTGGTTTAGTTACATCAGCTTTTATAAAGTTCCATCTGAAATTTCTTCGAAGGCCTAAATTTAGTGTTAGTATGGTTTCTCCAAATGTATTGATTTTTGTTCCGTTGGCTGCGAAAATTCTTGAAAAAGGATCAGGAGTTTTTCTATGGTTTTTGAGGGCTGGTACTACTGAGAGATCTGCACCAGTGTCTATGAGAAAATTTAATTTTGTGGCTTCATCTTTTATAAATAAGCGGCTACTAATCTTGCCAGTACTCGCCGCTAGTATCTGGCTTATTCGTTTTTTCTTTTCTTGTACTTGCAAGGGTCTTTACATTTTGTAGAATCGTCACCAAAAGTGTTATGGTACCAACAATATTCTTCATTGTACTTCTGGGTAGTTGATCGGGATTGACTTCTATTTCTCTTAAATCTGGTATTGTTTGATCTGCTTCTGTTTCTTCTAGAGAATTTAAGATTTTTAATTTCAGAGTTCAAATTTTCTATTAGTTTTTCTAATTTTGAAATTCTTTCGTCCTGATCGTTTTTGGAGTAAACTGCCTCTATTTTTGATGTTGAAGCCGAATATAAGTCTGTTGGTGTATGGGACGTTACTTCTATAATTTTGTCTGCCATCTGGGCCAATTTAGTTAAGTTGTCCTCACTTACTGTTAAGACAGCTTGCACCTGTGGTGGAAGGCGTTGAAGCCATAGACTTTTTAAAAAATGGTCATTGACATGATCACCTGCAAGCTCTTTCATTTCTCTGAGAAATTGACTAGGTTTTCTGTCACCTCTTTCAATGTCTGAAAGTAATTTTCTGATTCTTTTTTCTTCTGAGTCCGAAAATTGTTCTATAATTTTATTTTTTAACGTTTCGTATTTGTTTTCCAACGGGGGGTTAATTATGATATCGGATATCTGAGTTAAAATGTCACCTTCGATAGCTCCAATTATAGTGTGATATTTTGTTGAATCACTGCGAATGTTAGCATTAATAAATTGGCTCTCTAACTGGCAAAACCAGAGGCGCGGATTTGCTCTCCAGAAGGGTGGGGGTCTTATCACTTGCACCTTACTAAAAGCATTATTTTCTCCAGCTTGATTGTTTGAATTATTGTTTTCATTTTGATTCTGACTCATGTTGTGTTCTTATATCTTCTATTTCACTAGGGGTCACCAATGAAGGAGTCCTTAAAAGATTTGATGAAATACACTTTGTTGTAATGAAATTCAAAATACAAACTGAATTTTATTTCTTTTTTTAAAAATAAACATTTGATTATTTTTTTATGTCAAGTCATTTGTCATGTCTGCTACAAATATTAAAAACAAATAAGAATTAGAATTAAAATCAAATAGAAGGTTATTTAGATGCAGGTTATAATGTTGTAAACAAAGATAAACATAGTCAAAAAAACGCAGTGCCGCCAACCTGATTTCGACAACTTCATTACATTAGCCATACATTTTCTACTATTTATAAAATAATTAAGTTGCAATCTTTACTTTTTTGCCCTACTTTACTTTTTCGCCCTACTTTTACTTTTTCTCCCTACTTTTTGAGTTCAGGGATGAAAATACCTGTTTTAGTCCCTCTAAACTAATTCAAAATCATAACTTTTTTCCCCTACTGGAGATAAACATATTTTATTTCCACTTTATTACGCTCTATCATTTCTGAAAATTAGAAATAGTTATTCTGTGACACCCTGTATACCCGATATATATATAGCCTGTGAATTGAAGAGAAGTGGACTGTGATAAAAAAAATATAGGCAAACACAGGTTTGGTTTTTAGAAATAACAGTTCATTGAATTTAAACTTGAAATTTATGGGAAGCGGTATGGTTTGGTAGAATAGGGAGATGGTTCCGTGAACGAGGCTTGCCATAAACAGACAGGGGGACAAGGAAGCAAGGTGGTAAGAAGCGTAGGAGATAGGGAGGTTGGGAAGTTAGAGGAGGCAAAGGTAGAAATCAAGGAGCAAGCAATTACAATATATTAGGAATATAGGAAACTGCTGTGAAAAAATGTTGTGACTGACAGACACTAGACCAAAAATCTTCCCTTTCTAAAACGGATTTCTGTTTAGGGAAATTTGGAGACTTCGTTTATCAGAATGATTACAATGATTTCGTTACTTTAGGTAAGCTTAGAAGCAAAACGAAAACATATAGGAGGCTTAATTACCCTTGATAAGTATGAAGGTTGGTAGGCCTGTCCTTGATAGTTTCTCCTCAATCTCTCTTCTGGTGTCCTCAGCCAGGAATAAGATATGAACTTCTTTCCCAAATTAAACTGCAATAAACACAATTAAATGTATGTATTAATGATTCGCGTTAAAAAAGATGAAATGTTTTCAAAATTACACATACTAATATACAGTTAACTTACTAATTTTAGTATAAATAATTATTGAAGAAAGGGTACTAGTGTAATCGATTAGATAGATTGACCACCTGATGATTACTTTGGTCTAACATCGAATAACCTTGTTCGATTCCCAAACTAATAAGTTTGGGATAATTTGTTTTATACTTATAATCCACATCTACTGCTTAAGGATTATTCCTGATACTTCCGTGCAATAATAATATAACATATACTCTTGCCATTATGCATTGTTATTCTGACAGCGCGGGAAAATAAAAAAAAAAACGTGAGGAGAGCCAATGAGAGCTTGAGATTTTGGCGGGTTGTAGGTCGGGCCAACTAGGCAAACAAACATATCACTGGATAACCTTAAGATAACCACCTAGTGATTTTATTTTTGCCCTCACATAGGTTGGCAATCTGAGCTGTCAGATTTACAAAGTATAATGGCATGAGTATACTTCTGCGTTGGACAGGACATAAAAATAAAATAGTAAAAGTCAGCAATTTTGTGAGCCAAATTGCTCTCTCAGGTCCCATTACTAGCCAAAACATATGAGTGAAATAAAATGTAGTATAATAAGATAGATTTTAAAGTATCAGTATCACTAAATATTTAGGATGTGACCATTTAAAGAAATTCCATAAAAAATTATGTGATTCCACTGGGAATTGAAAACTTAGATCAATTTCAGTTTTCCAATAGGGTAATTTTTTTTTTATTCAACATTAAAATGTGTGCAGACCGCCATTAATTTGGACTATTTTCAACAAACCATCCAAATTTCATAAACACAGATAAGTACTATTGAAAATATAGGTACTAACAATTTACAAGAATGCGAGAAAGGAAGCAGTGGCAGCAAAAGTTTAAATTAATGAGGGTCATTATGTGGGCTAATTATGAAATGCTATCAAAATGCCATTAAACACATAACGTAGTTTTTAAGATATGGTGGCTCGGAAAAATGTTGACTTAAAGTCAGTTATGTGAGCAAACATTTTTTCTGATTATTTAAAACGCATTTCTGATCTCTGTCTAAATTTGAATTTTGAGGTGTACAAATTATTTTGTTCAGAATTATCACAATACTTGGAATTCACACGCTCAGTAGAAATTAATAGTCAGTTGCTTTAAGAAATTTGTCCGAAATATTCATAAAAATCTTTCTCATGTATATAGTGATACTGAATTTAAATACTTATATTATTTATTTTATAAATTATAACAGATAATTATTAAAGAAAATTAAATATTTATTTACCGGGTAATTCAGGCAAAGCTTTAATAATTAGGGAGAAGTATTTATGGCTTATAATTGAGTGAAAAAGTTAATCTGTATAAAAACGTTTTGTTTCATTATAAAATGCTCATTTCTTAAAATAATTTACCATTGTTAAGAATTGTTAAAACCCAAAATTGTAATATACAATAAGAAAACAATAATTGTATTCTTGAACTCTTAGGTTTGAAAGGAATTAAATTAAACCTCCTTTAGAGATATTAAGAGTTATTATTTAGTCTTGGTCAATTAAACTTAATACCCTAATTGTTTAGGTTTCTTTCTTTTTTTTTTTTTTTTATAATTTTGGGGGTTATTTTGCTTTCAGTCATTTCTAGATTATTTTTTCATATATGAGAAAAGCGTATTCTAGAACTATATTAAGTTTATTATGAAAGAATAATACTTAATTTTAATTAGAGTAGCCATGGCGTTAGTTCTTTAGTCCTGTGACTACATCTTTTAATTTCAGGTAATACATTATTTTGACTTCATAGAAGAAATTATTTTATTTTTTTAGAAGTTTATTCACACAAAAACTTTAAATATTTAAAAAAAAAAAAAATGGAAACACATAAATTTACTAATTAGTGTAGCACAAAGCATCCTGAAGTTTTATGACAAGATAAATGGTCACATGAGTGTAAAATAAAATATGTATAATAAGTTAGATTTCAAAATATGAGTGTTAATAAAAACAAATTTTAGAGGAAGCAATATGTGCAGAAAGTTTTAATTCATTTGGGACGACTATCCATAGGATTAGCCCATAGGCTAACCCTCATATAGCGTATAAAATTCATCAAGATCGGACAAGTGGTTTTTAAAATATTCGCAAAAATTATAATGGACAAACAGACATGAGATTACAAATTCTCCTTGAAACGTATTTTGGTTGAGGAAATTTTGAATTTATAGATGAAGAAATTTTTTTCAGAATTATCATCATTTATGTGTGGTACATCTCACAAGCAGATAGAGAAGTGATAATTAGTTTGGATCAAATTCCATCTTTTTGTATTCACATAAAGATACATGTTGGAAGGCAAGGACGAGCCACTTGTTCGAACATTGCAATTAGGCCTTATTTGGATCCATTTTACTAATCGCTTGGTAGAGAGTACCAACCACATCACACCAGTGTCTCGCCGAAGCGTATGTCTAAGGTGCGATTGATAAGGAACCATGTACATGAAAGGAACAAACCTTGGGATCGACCCACAACTTTGCTCAGCCCTCGATTCATAGATCAGGACAAGTAAAAGTGACAGGGACAAGTGACTTTAGGACCACGTTACACAGGCTTCCTTGCGTATTCATACATAGTTCATATTTTATTTTTTTTTTTATTTTGATAAGATAAAAAATATGTGTGACTAACTATAAGCGACAATTTATAAGTATAGCTCAATAAAGATGACATAAAGCCTTTTAGTACATGCTACTATGAAATTTTTTCCAACCTACGTGACTTTGAATAGGACTACTGTATAATGTAAAGGTATAAAAAATAAATGCAGGAAGAACATGAAAAATAGAGGACAGTGCTTGATGGTATTGAGTTAAAATTAAGGGAATATTTCCTTATTTACAGGAACGTCACAAGGGTATACATGAGGTAATCAATTTTTATTTGCCCCTGTTGTAGAAAAAAGGAACAATGAGTGGGGAGCCCTTCCACACCCTAAGTAGCCCTACTTAGTATATTTTATATACATAGTTAATTAGGTACTTCTTTAGATTGTTACTCCCCTACGTTGTTTTAGAATAAAAATTATTTTGACTAAATAAGTATTAAGAAAAAGGGATGTTTAGTCCAATGTACTTTGGGACAAAGGAATATCCCACTTCTATTTTGATAAGGGGAGTAACAGTCTAAAGATGAACATTCCATACTCCTTCTTTAGATTGTTACTCCTCTCTGTTTTTTTATAAGGGGAGTAACAATCTAAAGAAGTGCCGTTAATTAAATATCCTATTCTCTTTGGACAAAAGGCAAAGGAAGGAATTCAAGAATTGGTCAAATTTAAGAAAATATTTTTGAAATTAAGCTGTAAATAATTTTCATCGACAGTTATATGTGTGTAGTTAAAAATAGGACAAATAATGAAGCTACTTTAAAATCTTATTTAAACAGGAATGCAAAAATGATTTGTACATTTAAAACAGATCCATTTATAGAAAAATGGATGTTCCACTTATAGTATGGACAAACATTTCGAGATCTTAAACTGAATAATGATGCAAGAGATGCGACGTGCTATCATTATCTGTCCCAGAAAAATAATTTAAAACAAGTAAGGCGCACTTCACGTAAGTACGTGAGGCGATAATCGCCGGTTTCTGTACGATTAAGTTAAAATTATTAAGTATACAATTTTAATAGCTGCATATTCTTTTTATACACTTCAAGACCTTTAAATTGATGTATATCATGTCATGGTGACTAAGCACTTTTTTTTAGTCACCAGCCATATTGGCCGCCATCTTGAAAATATTAAGTGTGATTTTAATAGTTGCATATTCTTTTTCTACACTTTAAGTCCTTTAACTGTATAACTAGTCATGGTGACTAAAAACATTTTTTTGTCGCCAGCCATATTGGCCACCATCTTGAAAATATTAAGTGTGCTATTTTAATAGTTACATATATTCTTTTTCTACACTTTAAGACCTTTAAATTGATGTATAACATGTCATGGTAACTAAAAACATTTTTTAGTCGCCCACTATATTGGGCACCATCTTGAAAATATCAGGTGTGAAATTTTAATAGTTGCATATTCTTTTTTTACATTTCAAGACCTTTAATTTGATGTATAACATGTCATGGTGACTAAAAACATTTTTTTTTAGTCACCCGCCATATTGAAAATATTAAGTGTGAAAAATCGAAAAAGTTTCCAGTTGTCAAAAATGGCGAGAAGCACCAGTGTGCCAAACTTCATGTTTCTAGCTATAGTAGTTTATGAATTGAAACATCAACGGACAGACAGACAGACAATACTGTTACAGTAGACAGATAGACAGAGCCGTTGTATAAGGTTTCTTTTTTTTACTTCGTACAGAAACCTAAAAGCAGTAGGAAGAGAGGGAATCAGTAAACAAATACAAAAGTTAAAATTAAACATTCGAATAAAGAAATAATATATGTTTTAATGTGAAAGCTATAATACAAATTTTATCAATGCAGTGAAACAATTTGATCAATATTTTTTTAATAAATTAAATAATTTAATAAATGTAATTATTTAATTTAATTTGACTTACCGCTCCGCAATTCTGAATATTTTTGCCAAAGGGTCATGTTTTTTACGCCGATCGAGTTCCAAGAAAGAATATCATGGTCGCATTTTATCAAAATCCATTCAAGACATAAAACAAAGAAATTAACAAATTATTTTACAAACAAGATTATTTTATAGTAAATAAACATATCATTTTAATTTAAGAAATTATGTAGTTAAATACACATTTTAGTTCAATATGACACATTTTAGTTCAATATGAATATTTTTTTTTATTTTTTCGATTCAGGGTAGCTTAAAATATATAAATCCTTTAAATTAGTTTTTTTTAACCATACTTAATCAGCAGTAAAAACATTTCAAGCATTCATTATCGCTTTACAAAGTGAATATTTTTGAATGTATCTTTTTGAATAATTTTGGATTTTATAAATATTTGCAGTTGCAGTAATACATTTATAATTGGCATCGTAAAACAAACATATATGTAGTAATATATGTAGGTAATATAATGTAAGGTACGCTTTTTTAGTTTTGATTTATTAGCGTTAAAGGAAACATTTAATATTTTTCTTTTCCAGTTATGACTGTAAAAGCTAAATTTTATTTCGTTTAATGCTACGGCTACAACTACCACCTTTTGATGAAATTTGCGTTTTTCCTGGAATACAAGAAAATAGTATTATTACTTTTATAAAGTAATGACATTTTTATTTATTATTTTATATTTGTGTTTTATATTATTGGTAATCAAATAGAAATGGGTCTGACATCTGGTGGCCGATAATAGAACTAATAATAAGAAGATACTGCTAGACAGATGTCACTTCGATATCAGTTTCATGTTTTGACTTTATTTTTTTTATAATTCACTGACACGTAAGACAGATCTTACGTATATAGTTTGGCCTTACATGGATGAGTTTAAGAAGAATTGGATATGAGACTCATATCTTATTAACTTAAAAAGATAATAAAAATTTGATGATTCTCTTTTTCCCTTGTCACCTAAAAACTCTGAATAGCTATGAAACAAACGTGACTGCCAGCAAAATTGTGACAGATTAAACAATAACAATGGAAAACGTGAAATTTCATCCTTTAACATTAATATAATATTGGAAAACGCATAGAGATTTGACATTTATCTTGATGCAATATTATCAAGTTTATACAGGGTGGAGCACGGCAGACGTATGAATTTGAAAATGTAATAAAACACAGAATGTTACAAAATATATATTTTTTTAAATGTTTTCCTGATTAAATAACATGGGAAATTTAAATTTACCTAGATTTAAACAAAGTATCAGATGAGTGGTTCCCCTCACATTCCAAACACTGATTAAACCTTTTTTTTTGAAGTTTTTGTGCACTCTTTCGAACACTTCCACAGGAATTTTGGCAATTTTGGCTCGCAATGTTGTTCTTGAGGGCTTCCAGAGTCCTGGGACGATCGCTGTACACCAAGGGTTTAAGGTATCCCCACAGAAAAAAATCACAAGGAGCCAAACCAGGCGATCTTGCTGGCCAGTTTAAATCGCCTCTTAAGGAGATGAGACCCCCGGGAAATCTGTCTTGCAAAAAGTTTACGCAAACCCTTGCTGTGTGGGCTGTGGCCTGTGCTGAAACGTGGAACATAAACTTCCCGTATCCCTCTTTCAAACAACCCTACTCTCAAACGTCTAGGACCAATAGGATGGGAGCAATCCCCTCTTCAAATTCATACGTCTGCCGCGCTCCACCCTGTAATATTTACTATTTTCTTAATAGAATTTTTTTATTTCATATTTTTATTGTTTTCTATTTGCTGGCACATAGAATGCACATGACTATATTGCTGGCACTCGTGACTGCCAGCAAGATTGTGACAGATTAAATAATAAGGATGTAAAACGAGAAATTTCATCCTATTCAACATTAATCTATTGTAATAATGGAAAACACTTAAAAATTAAGTTGTGGTATTTATCCTGGTGCAATATTTTTAAGTTATATAATATTTTCTACTTTGTAAAAGATATTTTTTACATAATCATTATTTTCAATACTAATCGTTATTTCAACCACCCAAATAAACTGAAGGGGAATACAATTAATCAAACTAATTTTATAGATCAGATCTGTTCATGGAAAACTGTAAAAAAATAGTAATTGTTTAAAAGTAAGTTTGTTTAGTACCTAATTGTTTTAAAAATAGTCTGCCAATTAGAGTGGAACATAGCTTCATCGCGTCCAATTTCGTATACCTACAAGGCCTACAAGGCTGAAGAGGCTGAAGAGGCCACCTCGCCATCGAATAAGAGGATGAGAAGGGCAAATAAAAAATAGAGCCTTGTAAAATGTAATACTTAGATTGCTGTAGGACTAAGCAAAAACTAAATAAAATTTTCAATCTAAATTAGGATATTTTTTTTATGACAAGCTCATAAATTCGGCCATTCTGATTTAGAATTTATTTTATATCAAAACTTATTTTCGGAAGGTGTTTGTAAGGAAACTTAGCTAAGTTGTTGGAAAAACGAGAAGGTTAGAATTGGCTGCTAAATCTCGTTACTTTATAAAAACAACAAGTTTTTTCATTATTTCCTCGAGTAAGGGGTTCCTCCTCTCCCTCGAGTACAATCACAACTTTTCTATAAAGGTGGCCTCTTTAACTTTATCAAGATATTACTACAAAACAAATGAAACAATGCCTTAGGACGACCTATTTTCCATTTATTTTCAATTTATTATGACTATTTGTAATTTAAAAATATTATAATTTCGAACAATATATCAATTGGTAGATTGTTAATTATTATCATTTTTAACGTAAAGAAGTTTTTATGCATATCAGCTGAAAGGAAGTCGATAGATATAGCTTTTTTTATAGAAATTAAATAATAATTATTGTCACTTGCAGCTGTAACAGAAACGTTTAAATTATACAGGTTAGTCATAATAACCTAGTCAAATTGTCGAACTTTATAAAGCAAGGTTATCTAGCGTTTGATAGATAACCTAGCAAGATTTTTAGGAATGTCAAAAATGAAAGTTTAAATTATACTGGTTAGTTATAATTACCAAGTGAAATTGTCGAACTTTATAAAGCAAGGTTATCTAGCGTTTGATAGATAACTATCTATATCAGATCTATATAACTATCTATATAAGATAACTATCTATATAACAGATAACTATCTATATCTAGCGTTATTATAGATAATCTAGCAAAATTATCTAGCGTTATTATAGATAACCCAGCAATGATAGCTAGCTTTTAGTAGTACCTAAGATCTAAGCCTGTCGTATCTTAAGGCTTAATATTTCCTCAACCCCTATTTTACACTCACTTAATTTTTCATAACCTCACTCCATTATTCTTACTTTCGTCCTTAAGTTCACGCAGATTTTTCTTATTTACTGTTATCACTTTATGCATCATATTGAAATAAATAAGATTTTTCAACATATTAGAAAGACTCGCAATGTGCCCCCCCCCCTCTACTTGCCCCTTCAATTACCCTATTACATAAGGTTATTCACTATATCCTAACAAAAATTGATATTTATTATTACCTTACAAATAAGAAAAATAACTATAACCTAATAAATAAGGATATTTCTCCCTTTTAGGTATGGATCCAGCAGGCATTTGACAGCCGTGATTTACTGCAAGTACTAATAGAGCTGCAAATACTGTCTAAGCTACCCGTCTGGTAGGACTCAATCTTAGCCACTTTAATGCCAAAATTAAGATGCAAAACAGGATTAGCACAGCATTGTGTGGTACGCACAGCAAGGTGGTAGCCTTTCAGCTGCCCTATTCAACCTCGCATAAGGTAATAGTGCCTATTAATCAAAATGGTACAATATATAAATCAAGCCATATCTGTGTATATGCAGATGTTATAGTTATCGTGACAGGAAGACTAACTTCTATGTTCAGAATCTATGAAGCAATCAAGCGAGAATCAGCGATATTAGATAGTGAATCTTAGCAAAACAAAGTACATGGTGATAGCAACCGAAAAAATACGTAAAGTTTCATGGGAATTATCTATATGTGAGGATACATTCCAGGGAGTGTACTGCTCTTCGTACTTCGGCACGATAATAATAGCGTGCTGTTTCGTGTGTTTAAATGTCATGTCGAGTATTTAATGGTAACATTTATTAGTATCTCTCGAATAAACCCGGCTTGACTCGTGTTGCTAACAAATGTTACCAACATTCTGTGATCTTTACTGACTTTTAGTTAATAATACAATTTTTGATAATAACATGGTATTTTTGCTGCTAAAGCAGCTTGTTGGTAACAAAGTCAGAAGCGTTCCAAAACGTTAATAATAATGGTTAGCAACCCATGTTACTAAATGTCAAGTTCACCCGGCTTAAGATTAATTATTTACAAGCATATTCAAACGATGTTGTTACCTGAGTTATAAAGCTTTATTTTCCTAGACGTGACTCCAGCGATAGACGCTCAAGCGATAGTCACCTAACGACTATCTCTGAGGACTCCTCTTCTGAGTTTGCATGTTACCGTTTTCCTAGCTGAGCGACTCTTAACATGCAAAAACTTATCATTTTGTGCCAGCGACTAACGCTCAGCGACTATCGCTGGAGTCGCGTCTAGGAAAACATACCTTAAGACCACAATTAATAATAAAAAAGTATAAGGTACCGATTAAGAAATACTGAGTGGCTTGAAACACCAACAACTCTTACGTGCTATCTAGCTTCTTACTTTTTGATTCATTATTTAAAAAATCATTTTTTTAGCCAAGAACAAATATTAATCTAAAATTAGAAGTAATTCCGATGAAGAATCAATAGAGGAGACACCCGCATATTGGCATAATAGTACAGCAACGAATAGAAATATGATTATAATAAGAAGTAAAAAGTAAAACGTAGCCACGTTATACTTTTTACTTTTTATTCTAAGTCGTCTCTCCCTGTCAGAAACCAGTACATCAAACAATGTGCGAGGAATTGCAGTTTTGGAACCGATAAGTTATTTTGTTTGTTGTACTCTTAAATTTATAATTAAAATGTTATGCTGACCTAAAGATGGGCTAATTAATTTGTATTTAGCCTAACCATTATATACAAATACCGCTAATAATATGGGGAATATCTCAATTTTTAATGATTTAATTATTATTATTATTTTATTTTTTTGGGACTAGCCACCTTACAAGTAGTACCATACTTGTTACCACGACATAAAACCAACAATAATTCTTGAATAGACTGCAATTTTGTGATCTAAAGGCGGAAACACACTACCACCACGTCACGTGATATCACGTAAAAAAAGTTTGCGGCGCTGATTTAGTAAGGTTTGTATACATTGCAGCTACACTATTGTCACGTCACGTGACGTGATGGTAGTGTGTTTCCGCCTTAACTGTTCTACTTGGAGGAGCTAATTGTTGCTTCTCTGGAAGACGGTAAGAAAATTTTCTACTAGCCTTGAGAACAATAAAATGGTAAAGTTTTGGTTGTGATCCAAAAGTAATAATAATAGTCGAACTCTGCTCCAATATAGTTCGACTCAAAGATTTTTCTCAAGTAGCATTCTCCCCCGCTATGATCAAAAGCCCAATTCCATGTATAAGAAGAATTACGATAAGAAGAATTCCCGTGCTTCAAACAACTGCTACATTTATAAAGCCACTTTAAGGCATTTGTCTTTGGTCGATAGCTTTCATCTTACTTGTTCTTTGTTTGCCATGACCAATTTTAGAGAAAAGTGTTATCTTGGGATTTTCTATGTTGTTTGTGCAAAATTTACTATATGCAATTCTTTTTTTTATATTTATTTATCCCTGAATTATTTTTTTTAAACAAAGTTTTATTTGAGAGCGTGATATTCTTCAGACAAGTCCAATCAGGGTGAAATTTTGATTGTTTTTCTTGTTTGTAGGCACTTATGTCCTAAACAAGATCTTTTTCCAATATTTAGCTGTTTGAGATTAGTTTCTGTAAATACGTCACACTAAATAATCCTATATCATTTCAAATTTCAACCCTCTAACTATAACTGTAAATATTCAGAAAGAGATATTAGTGATGAGGGCTTTCCCTTTTACATAATATATATAATACAGTATACTTAGATTATTACATTTTTAAACTCATATATTAATTTAATACTAATTGGTACTCTTAAATTTTCAGACAGTGACTCTCTAACTCATTTACATGTACACTTTTTATATTTATAATTTAAAATCAACTATTAAATTTAAATAAAAATTAGAAGCTGGAATGTTTTAATCGGCTAAAGATTTAAGGTTTGTTCCAACTCCCCTATTTGTACCGTCCTTTGTATCGTCCCGCGGATCATTCGAGAATCGTTTATAGGACAGGTTGTATACGCATGCGCTAACATTGTACTGTAACAAAATCATGTCAGGTTGGAACGGGTTTAGGACTATAATTCGCACCGTATTAAAAACATTCATGGAAGTCTAACAGTTGGGGAACCTTTTTGTTGATATTTGTGACTATTGACATAACTGCGCATCTCATACAAACCAGTACATGGTATTGTCAGAGGATCGTTGGGACAGTACAGTGAACGGTTCGCAAACGATCCCTGCCCTGGTTGGAACAGTTTCGTGGATGGTTCGAAACACTGTCATCAGTCGGCTTGGAACGGCTTTTATCCATTGCACATGCCCGTGACGATCCCGCGGACGGTACAATGCTTGGTTGGAACAAACCTTTAATTGACAGGACACCTTTTTTTTTTTTTTTTTTTAAGAAAATTCCTTAAAAGTTTTAAAAAATAAAAATCTTAAACGAAATTAACTAAAGGAGTAGGTACCCTTTATTATTTTCTAAACTGATTTTTAGCAATTTCAAACCATGGATACAAATAATAAGACTGGATCCAAGCTGTGTAGTTTGGTCCTCATTATTTGTTAACACTCTAAATCCGGTTTACCTGAGAGTGTGTCTTACACGTTGCGGTTTGCGGTTAACACTCTCAGGTAAACCGGTAAGTGTACTATCATAACTTAAAAGTTAGGTCATAACCTGACAGTTATGAACATAGCAATGAGTGGTTTTACGTTAGTCTAAAAGTTACGTAGTAAATATTCTCTAGTTCTTTAGAATAAAGCAATTAATATACCAATGAAGCTAACTCTTCGAGATGTACTAAGACTGAATACGTTTATCTGACAATAATTTACATAATTTGGCGTTAAGTTTTGTAATCTCATATTTTCCTCTAGTTAAAAAGGAGTTAACATAGCAGCAAGTTTAACATTTATTCTAATGGATATGAAATACAATCCCTCCAACGCAAATTCCTAGTTCAATAGGCAGTTATTTGCTATTTTAAACATAACATGTTGACCAGTCTGCTATAATTAATGGACTCCTTTTCCTGTATGGTTTGCTTTGTAAGTAGAGCCTTCGTTGTAGATGGGAAGGAACCGATGCTACGGGTCGTGGGTTCTCATTCGTTATGGGACAGAATTAGCTCTCAAGGAATTATTCATTAGCAAACTACATATTCAGAATTTCACCAGAATGAATAAACTAAATCTATTTACAGGTTACAAACTCAATTAAGAACCTATGTAAAGAGTAATAAATCTGTAACATACAGGTGAATAACATATGTTTTCGTTGATTTAAGTGGTCTAAATGAGTTATAAACCTAATCTAAATGTTTTAGTTCTATGAATGACTTTATTTTATATTAAACAAAATATGTACAGTGTTTATTAAGAGCTATTAAACTTTATTTAAAATCAATTAGACGGAAATTATTAATGCTGGAAGATATCGGCATTCTTCACTGTCTTGTTTACTTGGAAGAGCTTCTCATTGCTTATTATTCTCATTTTGCGTTTATTATTCTTCATTTCCTTTATTGTCTCCAACCATACCGAAGGAAATAGAAGTGTTATGATCATTCTAATGGACGGCATTTGATTTGCCTTCGAATTCAAAACGGATTTTTGCAGTGTCGGACTGGCAGCTTTCTGGGCCCTTGGCAAAATTTAGTCGCGGGCCCCCTCCCATGTTTTAATTTTTATACTGAATATACATCATAGTAATTTTGTAGAGGATTAATTATCAAATATTCACCATGGCGTCATATACCCTACTTAGGCCACAATGTTTTTTTGTTTTATTTTTATTTTTTTAAAAAAGGGAATTTTTATATTATTTTGTTTAATACAAGAATCTAATTTTAAAACATTGTTTTACAGCATAATGTCAATGTATAATAAACGAAAAAGCAAACGATTTGAAGAAAATTACTTTGATGAGGCAATGAAGTATGCTTACATAATATTATAATAAAACTGACTGGGGTTGAAATAGATATTTAACTTTTTTTCTTAATATTGTTAAAATATCATTCAAACGGAATACCCAAAAAATCATCATTAGTTTTTTCCTAAGTTCGTCCCTTCTACATGCAATTTCATCTACTATTTCATTTTTGGAACGAAGTTCCTAATGGCGCACGTACGTGGCACGTTCTGGAGCCCGGGAGTGAATCCGAAAAAAACGACCAAAATCACCGTCACAAAATAACCGTCACAAAATCACCGTCACGAAATCTACAGATGACGATAACTTGAGTAAAAGATCACCGAGTTAGATGAAGTTTTGGTACACATGTTTATTTTACCAGTGACGTACCCAGGGGGAGCCCAAGGGGCCCAGCCCCCCCCCCCCCCCGATATGATTACATAACTTGGCCCCGCAATACATTAAAAACCAAACGAGCACAGTAATATCAGATGCATTCGAATTTTGTATTATATTAGGGTATGTATGCATTTAATCACCCCAATTGCGCTCGACCGGGATTTTGCCGATGGAATTAAAGTTATTATACACTATACCGTCCCGATTGTCAGCTAAGCTCGGATTTTTGCCGGCAGAATTAAATCATTAAACATTATACCGGCCGATTGTCAGCTGGGCCCGGATTTTTTTCGGCAGAATTAGATCATTAAACATTATACCGGCCCGATTATCTAATGGGCCCGGACTTTTGCCGATAGAATTAAAACATTATACCGGCCCGATTGTCAGCTGGGCCCGGATTTTTGCCGGCAGAATTAAAACACTAAACATTAAACCGGCCCGATTGTCAGCTGGGCCCGGATTTTTGCCGGCAGAATTAAATTAGGACGCATAATCTAAGTTTTCCCAATTGCCGGTATGGCACGTAATTAAATTAAATGAGGCCCAAGGCAACTCGGACTTTTGCCGATGAAATTAAATTTATTATATTAAGAGATGCAAACTAGACTGGCTTAAACGGGGAAATGATAGGATAAGGGAGTTGTTTGATTTTATTAGCAAATTTTGTTTGGACCAGGATTGTGTATAGAACACTACGTGGGTCCTCTTGTCTATGGCATTTCCCGGGCTTACCGACTCGGGCCGGACTAGTGTTGGTCAATATTAAGTGTGAAAACAGAGGCAATATAAATAAATCGGTGAGCCATATTGTGACAAAACCTTTACGTATTATATAGTAATACTAAATTTAAATGCAAACACTCAAAAAGCTCTCAGAAAACATTTGATGTTAAATGTCCCAATTAATTACCTAGTACATATCTTAACAACTACTCGTTCAATTTTAATGAAATTGGGATGGCAGGTAATTAGCATAATAATTTGGCATTGCTGGTCCCATATAAGTTCCAACCTTATGCACCCATTTATTTCCATCTATGTCTTCAAAAGTACTTATCTGATTTTTATGAAATTTGGCTGATCGAAAGTAACTCACAGATGGCCCCAGATTAATTTCAACCGTCTGCGCTCTTTAAATTTCGCTAAATTGATACTTTAAATCATGTAAAAAATCAAACCAATTTTGACAAATAAAAGGTTGTAAAAGCATATACTCATTAAAGTTTACGAAATAGGACGCGAGGAACTATTATGCACTAATTGAAAGACTATTTTACATTAATTAAAGTATCAATCTAGCAACATTTTAAGTGCGCAGACGTGTGAAATTAATCTAGATTTATCTGCTGACTACTTTAAACATACAATTCAAATTTCACAAAAATCAGATGCGTATTGCAACTTATATGAGACCAGCAATCCAGCAATGTTATAACCTGGCTAATAATGACATGCCATAAAAATTTCATTAAAATCGGACAAAGAGCTTTTACGATAAGATGTTAAATCCCAAAAATTGAGCGAAAGGAATGCATGGGACGCAAACGGTTCCCCTATGTCTGAAACGGTTTTCTGGCTTAGAATTTTTGAAATCGGAGACATAAAAATCATGACTTGGGAATATTAAAAAAATTTGACAATAATAGGTTTTAAAGGCATAAAACTATTAAAGTATACGAAATAGTACATGAGGGAGCTAAGTGCCACGTTATCTGGCAGACTATTGGTTACATTGTTATATGTAACCTATGGTTACATTGTTTTTTTATTGATTACAAGTATTTTGAAACCCATATTGAGGTCTGATAGCTAGAGTTTTTATAAAGTTGTACAACCTCTTTATAAGTTTTAGAAGTATGTCCATTTTTTTAGTTGTTATCTTATAGGATTTTAATTTGATTAAATATGAGGTTAGAAATCGAAATTAGATTGTTAAAAGGGGTAGAAATTAAAATTATAATAAATTATGGGGTATGCTAAACCCGCATATAGTCACTCAAGGTTAAGTTGGGCCCCCCGAACAATTTTTCTGTGTACGCTACTGCATTTTACCAGTGCCCAGGCTGAGTTCGTCGGAAAACGTTATCCGTCCAAGCGATCACGCGCAACGCTCGCGTAAACGTAAGTTTCAAAAGACGGGAAAAGTGTTATTGAGGAAGCCTGTTGCTTGACTTGTTTTGATTATTTTTGTTATATATGTCAAAAATGTCACTTTGTTTTGTAAATAAATTAAAAATAATCATGTAAAATTTCACCCTGATACAAGCAGAAGCTACGATGATACAAGAGTAGGGAAGAAATATATTTTATAATATTTTAAATTAATTGGCCGGGTAGGTAGAAAACAGTCCTATTTCAATCCAAACTCCTTTAACAAACATACTCTTTCATTATAAACTCATCATGATAAACTTTTTTCTTATATTCAATATATATTGTTACGACATGACAATTCATTTGATATTGACAGTTATTATTGATTGATATTTTTAATGTGAGAGTTAAGTTACTTTTATCTTTATTGTGTAAAGAATATACCATTGTATTTAGTTGTACTTATTTGCGAACCTTAAGCTCGTAACAATTGGTGTCAGAAGCGGTAAGTACAACCATGGTTAATTTAAAACTAGTTCAACTTAAGTGTATAGAGTTGAAAAGAGAGTTAGCGGAAAAACTTTTGGCAACGGAGGGGACAAAGGCTCAATTACAAGATCGTTTAAGACAAGCTTTAGTCGAAGATGGAGAAAATCCTGAAGAATATGAGTTTCAAATCAACGACGGAACAGCTTTGGAGAAAAGGTGTGAAAAATTAGAAAAAGATCTACAAGCCGCCAAAAGTCAGATTAAAGAGACCCTTGGGCGTCTCCCGTCGTGTTAGTCGCAAAGAAAGATGGCACAACACGATTCTGTATTGATTATCGGAAACTGAACGATATTACTTAAAAAGACAGCTATCCTTTGCCCAGAATCGACGATACCATAGACACACTCTCAGGAGCAAAATGGTTTTCTACTTTAGACTTTAAGAGTGGTTACTGGCAGGTAGGCATGCATCCGAGTGATAAAGAAAAAATAGCATTTACGACAGGAAGAGGATTGTGGCAGTTTAAAGTTATGCCATTTGGACTGACCAATGCACCTGCTACCTTCGAACGTCTTATGGAGATTATATTAAGAGGATTGACATGGAAAACTTGTTTGGTTTATTTGGATGACGTCATCATTATCGGACGAACAGTAGAAGAACATATTGACAACTTAAAGGACGTATTTGACAGGCTGAAGGATGCAAGCTCGAAGTTAAATCCTAAGAAATGTTTTTTTTTGCAGAGACAAGTTAATTATTTGGGTCATGTTGTTTCTGCTGATGGGGTTTCCACTGACCCAAATAAGGTACTCACCATCAAGAATTGGCCAAACCCTAAAAATGTTCGTGACATTCGCAGCTTTCTAGGAATTTGTACCTATTATCGGCGGTATGTCAAAAATTTTTCAGACATCGCAAGACCATTGCACCGTCTAACTGAAGTTTCGCGTAAGTTTGAGTGGAGTAAGGATTGTCAAGAAGCCTTTGATGTCTTGAAAAAGTTATTGTTATCTGCACCGATCCTATCATATCCCCAGATGAAAGGAAAATTTATCTTAGATGCGGATGAAAGCAACACGGGTATTGGCAGTGTCCTGTCACAAGTGCAAGATGGGGAGCTGTTAGCATTTGTGAAGGCAGTCCAGCACTTTCACAAGTACTTGTATGGTCGACCCTTTCTGCACCGAACAGACCACTCCGCATTACGTTGGCTCCTCAGATTTAAGGACCCAGAGGGTCAACTGGCAAGATGGATCGAATTCTTACAAGAATACCAGTTTATAACCGAATATCGTTCAGGCCGTACCCATCAAAATGCAGATGCCCTCTCGAGAAGGCCATGTCAAGTAAACTGCAAATTTTGTCTAAAAATTGAAGAAAACCAGGATAGATTACCTATTAACAGGACTAGCGTAGTTGCAGATGGCTGGGATCCGAAGGAAATCGAAAGTGATCAACGAGAAGACCCTGATGTTGGACCTATCCTTAGGTGGAAGGAGGAGGGTTGCAGACCAAATTGGATGCAAATTTCTGATAGAAGCCCGATCCTGAAGGCTTATTGGGCCCAGTGGAACTCTTTAGTACTGAGAGATGGGCTTTTAAAACGGGAATGGGAGTCAGCTGATGGTAAGGAAATACGTTTCCAGGTGGTGGTCCCAAAGAAAAGGGTGAAGGAGATTCTGCAAGAAATCCACGGAGGTGCATCAGGAGGACATCTGGGAGTAAATAGAACACTAGCCAAGGTCTGCGATCGGTTTTATTGGGTAAAATGTAGATGTGATGTAGAAGACTGGTGCAGACGGTGCCAACAGTGTGCTGCAATTGCTGGTCCAAGTAGAAAAACAAAGGGGAAGATGATGGCGTACAACGTCGGAGCGCCATTCGAACGAATTGCTGTGGACATTGCCGGACCCTTCCCAGAGTCCAGCCGGGGAAATAAGTATGTCATGGTGGTGATGGACTATTTTAGCAAGTGGCCTGAAGTGTATCCTATTAGTAATCAGGAAGCCGTAACAGTGGCTGATGTCCTTTTGGAAGAGTGGGTGGCAAAGTTTGGAGCGCCCCTAGAACTACATTCTGACCAAGGTAGAAACTTCGAATCTGCAGTGTTTAAGGGTCTCTTAGAGAGAATGGGTGTAAACAAGACGAGAACGACACCTCTACACCCACAATCAGATGGTATGGTTGAACGCTTTATAGGACCCTGATAAGCCACCTGGCTAAGGTAATTTCAAAACATCAAAAGGATTGGGACCAGCACATTCCTTTGTTCCTTATGGCCTATCGCGCAGCCATCCATGAGACTACTAAGGCAACACTCTACAGAATACTAGGCATCGCGTGGCTCTATCATTGAAGCGAGCGTATTGCAATAAAATACTGACTATTGAAATTTGTCATGATGAATTGAAAATCATGATGAATGTCATAGTTGAAGATAAGTGGAAGAGAGTAGTGTGGGGTAGAGTGGGGGTACTCGGTACAAAGCTTTACTTCCTAAACAAACCTACAGACCACACGACTCTAAGAATCTTAACCACCCGTCGTAGCTTTTAAACAATTATTATAAATGTATCACTTCATTACTCAAATACTACTGCTTGTATCAAGTTGAAATTTGACATACTTTTTTTAATTGTACTTTAGACGATGTACATGAAGTTTTATTAAAATCGTTACGTTAGAACGTAAGATATCGGTAAAAAGGTTGTTTTTTCTATTCTAAACGTTTAGGTCCGCTTTAATAGTTTTAGCGATCTTTATTAATTCATAGCAGTGTCGTTGTTGGTTTTACTAAAAAATGTTATTTGAAAAAAATGTTCGTCTCATCCAATAGGTGTTGATAGAATTTTTTCCCGTCCTGAAATTCCAATTTTAAATTTGAAGCTCACGTTTACGCGAGCATCGCGCGCGAACTCTTGGACGGATCACGCTGTCCAACGAACTTAGCCTGAGTATTAGTAAAAGGAAGATGTATACCAAATTTCAACTAAATCGGTCAACTTTTACTCAAGTTATCGTCGGACACGTAAACGTTACACACAGACAGACAGACAGACAAGATGCATATTTCGTTGAATGTAAGAAGCTCGCTTACGCTCGCTTCAATTATTTGCACGTGAAATGACGTTACCGCGCGATCTAAAGTTTGGATATCCTGAGGGAAGGAGTGTTGCGAATGGGGAGTACATTCAGGCTCTAGAGGAGAAGATTGACGGTATTCACGACTACGTCAGAAAGAACATCAACTTGGCCACCGATCGTATGAAAGCCCGTTATGATCGCCACAGTATGGAACCTAGCTTCAAAGAGGGAGACAGGGTGTGGTTCTACAATCCACAAAGACGCCGAGGGTTGTACCCAAAATTGCAGGCATCATGGGAAGGCCCGTACTTAATTGTGAAGAAAATCAACGACGTTGTGTTATCGTAGCTACCACGAGGACGAATGAAATTGGTTCATATAGACCGTCTGGCGCCCTACCTGGCTCAACAATAATCTGGTATTCGGGACGAATACACTTAGAGGAGGGCAGTGTTACGACATGACAATGTCATGTGATATTGACAGTTATTATTGATTGATATTTTTAATGTGAGAGTTAAGTTACTTTTATCTTTATTGTGTAAAGAATATACCATTGTATTTAGTTGTACTTATTTGCGAACCTTAAGCTCGTAACAATATTTATAGTAAGACGCTTGCTTTAATAATACAAATAATGATTTTTTTTTAATTTTTACCTTAACTCTGCTAGGTACAAACAGTTCGTTACTTTTAATTTTGTCTCTTTTCTAACTCTGCCATGTATAAGTAATTAGCAATGTATACGTACTTAGCAGTGTGATTTTAAAATTTATATATTTAATGAAAAATGTAAGAAACTTCGTTTCTACCGGGTGTCCCACGACACCACACGTATTTTTTGTTAATATTTTAGGTTGAAGTGTCCATCAGCATTAAATAACTTAAAAATTTCTGGCTGAGATAATACCTTAGGCTGATTGAGAAGACACATCAGACAGTAGCATGATAAACATTGGAAACACAACTTTAGGATTAATTCTACACAAAGACACAAGATACGTCATTATCACTTGAACCTTCTTCATCATGAACAAGATCTTCTACACATTCTCTTTCCAGGAAGAGCTTGAAAACATCATACTGGGCGGCAAACTGCTTCAGCTCAATGTGTTCAGCTAATGTGTGTTAAATTGGACACTGTTTGTTAACGAAGTCGTAAACCAAAAGAGTTAACGAAAATTCATGACGGATGACCTTTTTTCAACATTATTAAAAAGTTTTTGGGAGCCAAAATAGTACAATCTTTTAAAAAAACCTAATTTAGACCAAACCGTTCTTCAATGCTTCTCATATCACAGTCCAAAATATTAAAATACATGCCTTAAATTTCTAGATAGTAGCAACAACAAAGCGGGAATAATCTTATCCTGTGCATGTTCTTCTGGCATTACCTCTTTTAGGCAAATTCTTTTTTCAGAAACAGGTGAAGTTTCTTAGAATAAATCCAAAATGATAAAAGCAGTAAATTAATTTTAAAATTCAGTCTGTTGGCTAATAAGTAGTGTTCGAGCTATGAATTTGATTTTGCTATCAATGGTTCCTTATGAAATATCAAATAATACATGTAACAGATTCACCAACTTCCTAGAATCGTCTGTGCAATCAAAATCATCTGAAAATGAGTCATCCAATTATTGAACTAAATGCTTTTTGCTGCGTTATCATCTAGTAGCGACAAAATTTTGTAGTCTATATATTTTTTCTTGGTGACTGTTCGTGTTTTCTTTCCAAACAGTCATTATTTTATAGGACTGACTGAGGAAAGAAGCCGTTTCTCCCTTCATACCAAATACTTTTTCCACCTTAAGACAATTCAGTATAGAATTACAACCATAAGATTTATAACATGTGCCATTCAGTGGGTATATATCGTATTTGGGTTTTCTTTCTTCAACAACAACCCTTCATGTCGACAGCTCCATCAAAAGAACAAGCTGCTACATTTGTTAGAAAGATTCCATATTTCGTTAAATATAGTTCAAATTTGTTTTATAGTTCAAATATAGTCAAAACAACAACCCTTCATGTTGACAGCTCCATCAAAAGAACAAGCTGCTATACATGTTCAACGTGAGTTTTTCAGTCATGTCTTATTTTGATATGTTTGGCTGAGAGAATAACTTGTCTCTTTTGTCCCTCGAGAAGCCTACCCTTGTCTACAAGTGAAGAGGTGTAATATCAATAAGAAACTGAAGAACCTATCTTCTAGTTTCAATTTGGTTCTGAATATATTTGGCTTGACTATTGTTAAGAAGAATTCAGTGTCACCAGAACCGGCACTTCGCACAGGCAGCCGCCAAACTGAGGAGGCGGCTGACCTCGCTCTCTAGATAGTGATGGTATATAATATAATATTCAATTTTTAAGTTTTTGGTAGTTTTCATAATACGGAAAGTTTAAATTTTAATTTAAATCAAATTATAATTATTATTAACTACGGGAAACAGACTGTGAAAAATTCACTCCAGCGCCGGGATTTGAACCACGGGTCTCCTGTATTTCCAGTACAGATGCTCTTACCAATACAGGAGACCCGTGGTTCAAATCCCGGCGCTGGAGTGAATTTTTCACTGCCTGTTTCCCGTAGTTAATAATAATTATAATTTGATTTAAATTATAATATAATATTAATTTGTTTTTAATCATAACCATAACCAACTGCGATTACGAAATGATTTTTTATACTCATTAATTCGACATTCTATAGACGTGATCTATGTAACCGAATGAACTAGACCTAGACTGTTTATTAATTTTATCAATAAACAACAATCGCAAACTACAGATACTGTCTACTCTACTGTCTAGACTCTAGACAGACGACAGTCGGCAACTTGTCATTTGAAAGTTTTAACAGGAACGCTGGAACGGGAAACAGTTCAGACTGATATAAATGAAACAGTTCAGACATAGATATAATTTAAAAAAATCGTTTTTTTTTTTTTCAATTTTTTAAAAGCCAATATCAGAGGATAATATTGGCTTCGTTCATTAGGAATTAAATTATTTAATTTTTAAAATGGTTAGACAATCTAGTCAATTCATCCACTGATTGCCAGGGTGAAACTAACATTTAAAAAAAAAAAAAAATTATAATCATTTAAGTCAAGTTTGTTTGCCACTGGACTCATTTTTGAGTCAGATAGTTTTTTTGGATGTGAATGAGTTCAAATAGAATTAAATTGAATTACATAATATAATATGTAATCTTATTATAAAATAAAATTTTCTAAACAAGAATATATTATTGATTGATTAATAAAATTTGAGAAAATTTTTAAAGCACAGAGTCAAAAAGTTAGGAATAAAAATCAGTTATTTCATTTGACTAGTGGTGGAGATTGTATGACTAGTGAATAATTCTTTTTCATCAAAAATATTTCATATTAATGTTGAATGTATTAAAAGAAAATCTGTAGGACATATTTGCAGTGTATTTTTAAAGTAAAATATTAATTAAAGGTATGTGAAGTGAGCAACTGCCTTTTATGTTAAAAACATACCTTCTTTTTAGAATCGGTGAAAAAATACATGAAAAAAAAAAAAAAAATTAAATTAGAAAAAACGACACCAGAAAAAAACCCGTTCTTTTTGTATCTCTACTCACAGACTACGTCACTGTCAACCATGTTCTAGTTCCATTTCATTTATTCATTACTGTACGTACCTAGATGATTTTGACAATTGTCATACTTCACAATTAAACGTATTTGCTTTGATATTTATGCTTATCGATCATTTATTTCAATTGAATAAATATTACGACATTGGAGAAAAATATTTAATAAAAACCATGTTTTTTTTAACTTCGTGGGCCCTTGCGGTTGCCCCTTGAGCCCGTGGGCCCTTGGCAAATGCCGACTTGCCGACCTGGCCAGTCCGACACTGGATTTTTTGTGTCCAGGATTGGGGATTGGACAGAAATCCGTTTCAGACAGCAGGAAAAATGTTTAGTCTTGGTCTGTCTGTAACTGAAACACACATATTATGGTAGGTCATATTTAGCCGATTGTTGGTTCCATATTATTTTCACGCGCTATCCTTATATCTTACGCATGTGCACAAACTTTTTTTTTTTTATTTACACCTATATCTTTAAAATTACTTGGTTTGTCAAAAGTAGCTCACAGTTCGCCCTATATTAATTTAATAACAAATTATCTACGTCTACACCAATTTATTAACCATCCTAGTAAAAAGTTAGTATTGTATTTTTATAATAAATTCGGCTTTGTTGATTACCTGAACGAAACGCAGAACACATGAAGAATGAAGGGAAAAACATGCTGCGACCCTTCCACTGCTTTCATGAATGTATTGTTATCTATATAGCCCGAAACAGGTGGCAAACCGCGAGCTGTGAACCCAGATTTAGACAATCAATCTCCAAAGACAATACCTCCTAACACTGCTGCGTTAATACATGTATAGATGTTTGTGTACATATAATATAGGTTATGGGTGGTTTATATAGATATGTTTATATATTATTATAAATAAATTTGGATCTAAAGGCGCGTTCGCACTATGCCGAATGAGGCCGATCGGCCTGTGCTGGTCGGCACGTTCGGCACAGTACGTTCAGGTCAGCATGACGTCCCTATTACTTTATAGTAGTGTGGACGCCCCGATCCATCTCACGAGAACCCGCACGGTAGTTTTCTTTCTGTTTAGTGAATAAGTGTATTCATGATGAGTGACGACGACGATGCTGTTCTAGCAGTTGCTGCTGGAATCATGATTGGAGTAGCTATGGAACGTCGTTTTTTTGTTCACCGTCGGAAGTATCCTCAATGGTAGAAGAAAGTACAGAGCCAGCGAAGTTATGAAAGACCTATTACTTGATGAAGTAGATGAGTTAGGAACGACATGGGATTCAGCAACTTTTTGAGATTGAAAAGTTCCGATTACGAGAATTTGTTGACCGTCAATCTGAAAAAAAATACCTCCTTCAAAGAAGCTATTCTGCAAGTGAACGCCTTGGCCTTTTCCTCTCCCTCGAAAAATGGCATTGCAATTTTTTTATTTTGCGTTCAACTTCTTGCTTATCGAATCCAAATGAAACGCAAATTTCAATAAGATCGTCATGTCTCCGGTTTTTATTTTTATATTGGGAACTCGAACTGTCCCACAATACTGGACGTTCGCGATACATTTCTATAAATTCCAAGGTTTGTTCATCAGTCCACACCATAGTAGTGAAACAACACAAAACTTAAATAAAAAAAACTGTCTATATGAAAACTGTCGACTGAGGCCGATCAGCACGTCTACACTACAAACTTGGGTTCGGTTCGGTTTATTTTTTATCAGGACCGAGCAAATTCGAGTTGGATTCGGCACGTCCTCACTGATTCGGCTTTGCCGATCGGCTCACGCCGAATGATGCCGATCGGCATAGTGTGGACGCGCCTTAAGGCTCTGTTATAACTTCATAGCTTTAGGGGTTTGTTTTGGTCTTCTTTAGTTTCCCCTTCCCAATTTTACCCCAAACCCTGAGGTTTCGAATTTATAAAAAATCCTTAGTTGGTATACTCATATCTAAAAAGAAGCCTTTATTAACATTTTAACTTCTATTTGGTATATGAAGTAAAATAGATACCTCTAACTCCTGATGTAAATAGATAGTGGGTGCTAGTAGTAGCCCACGCTCTTTCTCTTGGTAAATTTAAGATAAAATATATGGATAACCAATTTTGGCTTTAAATTTAAACTTCCTAGAATTATATATTTATCAGATAAGATGTAAAAAATATGTTTTTATGTAAATTCTCCCTTTGAACCGGGGAGATTCAAGTATTTTATAATTATAACGAGTGTTTTTATGAGTAGAGTGACAATTTTTATGTAAATATAATGTATGCAATCCCATTTTATTGAATGACTCATGTGACTGAGGATTAATAATTTCAAGATAAAAAGAACTTTTTATATACTATGTTTTTAAATTTTCTGTTGAATAGTATGTAATGTTGATAATATAATTGTTATTGTTATATAATATATAATTTTAGTGAAAAAAAAAAAAAAAAAAATAGTTCCAAATTTATTTACTTCACATAAATGACAACCATCTAGAGAGCTGATCTTAAACATATAAAAGGACAAATCTTTGTACAACGGATCTCCCCAACACCAAATCTAAACCGTGCCATCGATATATTTGAAATAATATAAATAATATAATCGATATATTTCCTGTTTTCCTGTCATTAAATAATTACCTCTTAACTTAGAATAATACTATATATAGAAGGAGGATCACTGATAACATTGAAGCCAACTTTGGTTATGTCCCTTAATCCGCGTTCTAAAAAATCATTTTTGAAATTTGTGACGTCATAACTCTAAAATTATTAGCCTTCGGTATTTTAATTTAATTTTTTATTAAATTATAATTAGTGATAGTCAGTTTAGTTTATTGTAATATTTTTTTTTGTGTTTTATTTTATTTTAGCTTGAAATATGCTAAAAATAATGTTTATTTTATCATGCCCTGCGAGGTGAAAAAAATGACGTCAGAGTGAAACGTAAACAATAACCAATGGCAGGGTTTTTCTTCTTGATGTTTGTGAGCGGGCTTTGAATAGTTACTAAAGCATGGCCAACCTTCTCCAGTTTAAATGAAAAAAAAATGAGTGTTGTTATGTTGGCAGCCTGGTCTTAAGGACACAACCTCTCGGCAAAAGTTGGCTTCAGTCTCTTATCAGTAATTGCTTAGGATTCCGATTCTATGCTCCTTCTATATATAGTATTATTCTAAGCCTCTTAATAAAAAATCACAAATTTGAAACCCGTCAAAATGAAGATTGCGTAAATATGGGACATGGCAAAACAAATAAAATAACTTGCGGATTTTTTCTGAACTAACTTTCCATACAGCAAAATTTGCTGAAAACCAATTAAATTCTGCTGAAAGATGGCTAAAAGTATTAAAATAATGCATTGTCATCGTGTTCTGAGCTATGCTAAAAGTTTCAAATGTCTTGCTACACGGGAAGTTAGTTAGAAATCGGTTGCCAGATTTGAACCGGACAAACAAACAAACAAGAAAACAAGCTAATAAAAACGTAGTAAAAAATAAGCCTGAAGAAGCCCAAGGTGTTAAGGCGAAATATAGAAAACATTTAAGAGGAAAAGAAGACAGAAATGTCTTAAATTATTTATCAACCAAACCAAATTAAACCCTGATGTGACCCACAAAACTTATTTTACTACGTTTTTATTAGCTTGCTTTCTTGTTTGTTTGTTTGTTTGTCCAGTACAAATCTTGCAATCGATTTTTAACTAACTTCCCAAGTAGCTAGACATTTGAAACTTTTAGAATAGCTCAGAACACGATGACAATACATTATTTTAATACTTTTAGCCATCTTTCAACAGAATTTAATTTGTTTTCAGCAAATTTTGCTGTATGGAAAGTTAGTTCGGAAATACTCCGCAAGCTATTTTATTTGTTTTGACATGTCCCATATTTACAACCTCCATTTTGACGGGTTACAGCCATTTGTGATTTTTTATTAAGAGGTAAGTTTACCTCTTAAAGTGATATTAGTTGCAGATTGGCCCTTGTGGATTTATTCAGATTGGCCCTTTTGGCGCAACACCATCGATATCAATGGCACGGTTTAGATTCGGTGTTGGTGAGATCCGTTGTACAAAGATTTTTCCTTTCATAGGATTAAGATCAGCTCTCTAGATGGTTGTCATTTATGTGAAGTAAATAAATTCGGAACTATTTTCTTTTCACTAACATTATAAGTATTATAACAATGACAATTATATTATCAACACTACATAATATGATTCAACAGAAAATTTAAAGTCGTAGTTTATAAAAAGTTCTTTTTATCTTGTAATTATTAAAGTGTTTTTATTTAATTCAAATATGTTTATCTAGTATCGTAAATATATTTTACTAGAATCTAGAGAAATAAATGTCTTGAGTCTTTGTAAAATGTGTGTTAGGTTGTTAGTGAAAGGTTCCTCTAAAGATTAGTATTCTTAACAAATTTATTTTTAAGTATCAATATCAAATTCTTTAACTAAGAATAAAGTAAGACGGTTTTGAAACGTAGTAGAAGATGTAAAGTAATGTCTGAAAACGTGGCAATATGGAACGTGATATGAAACCCTTGTCCAATCTCTATTTTTCTAAAACGTTACAGAGGGCCTAACAAATCTCGATAAAAATAAGTTCAAATGGTTATTGGATGACATCCATAATTGCACTTCTTCCTATCTTACTTTTTAATATATTTTAGAATTTATTTATATATTTACACTGCATTTAATTTACCAATATAACAAGCAAAATTCTTAGAAAGACGTTTAAAACTATTTATTTTATTATCTACTTCTATGAGACTAAATCTTTAGTATAATACGAGTCGAAATCAATTATTAACTAATTTTGAAGGCATAATTTCATAAAATCCAGGGAGTAATGTCCGTGCCTATATCATGGTAGATAAAACTCAACCATCAAACAGTCCATTTTATATATATATATATATATATATATATATATATATATATATATATATATATATATATATATATATATATATATATATATATATATATATATATACACAAATATACATATACAGGGTGATCCACAAGTTCGGAAACGGCTTAATATCTCCGGTTATAATTGAGACATCAAGTTCTGGTTTGCAAGTATCTTTATAATTTATAAAAAACGACTTTTTTGTTGGGTAATAATTTTTTCCGCCATATTGATTACCATATTGGATTCAACTTAGAAATTTTAAATTGGAACACCCATAAAGTGATACATTTTTGGAAAGGTCTTAAAAAAAAACATTTGCGGCAAACCTGAGCTTTCTATCTACTTTCGTTCAAAAATGGTGAACACTCAAAGTTTAAAAATTTACTCTTTTTTTCTTATTTTCAATAGTGTAATTAGATAATAAAAAATCGGTCCGAGACAACTCAGACTAACACTCTCCTATATTCTCGGTCCCAGATCCCGGGAAACATGAATATAATAATAAATATTTATTGCATTAAGCTCGCATCAATGATAAACCTACGTGATGCTTAGTTAATTTATATTATTTATATTATTAGTTGTTGATTACTTTTTGTTTTCGATTTTCAACAAAATCAGATTTATTTTCATCAATATCTCGGAAACTATAACTTGATAACTATCTATGTTCTCTGGGACCTGGGAGCGAGATTATATGAGAAAGTTAGTCTGAGTTGTCTCGGACCAATTTCTTATAAATCATTAATTTTATACAAGGGTTACTAAAAACAATTTAATCTCTCATTACCTAATGGTTATTAAATTTCTCATCAATCCTTTTAATTAACGATTAAACTTTTGTTGACATAATAAAATTTGATAGTTGTAAACAAACAAAATATTATATATATATATATTGTTTTTTTGCCGTGTAGTTCGAGATTTTTTTCTTTTAAAACAAAATAATTAAGATGATTACTTTCTTATTAACTTAATTAAATCTTAAAGGGTCAGTTGTTTCGGTATTGCGAAATGGAAAGAGGAAAAAACTTTACTCCAACAGAGAAAAAAAATAACTCTGACGTATAACATGATTGTCTTAAAAAAGAACATGAAGGGAGGATGGAAATATTACGTTTAAAAAAAGAAAATGGAATGCTACCAAAAATATTAAAGGTAGATTTAGAAATTAAATTTATCTAGAAGAGACAGTTCATTCTTAAAAAATAATGTGCAAGATGGAAATGATGACCTGTCCTACTATTAGTATAAAACTATTTATAATACTTTTTTATTTTATTTTTTACAATATATTAATATTATAGATTCATCTTCTTAACTATATTATTATTAATGAATTGAATGTTGTTGCTATTAAAGCATTTCTTCCTGGTAGTTGATTTTCTCCAGGAAGTTCTAAAGGCCAAAGGCTATACTACATTTTCATTAGTTGGCGGAACAATCTCTCCATAAGTGGAAGCAATATTATGTAGTACACATGTAGCAACTATTATGGACACGCCAAACATTCTTTTCAATTGAGTTCCTAGTTTTCATATGGTTCCTATTATGCAGTAGGGTTGGGACATCGATAGCTAAACATCGATGCTTTCGATACATCGACATCGAAAGAACTAACATCGATGATAGCCAAAAGACTACCGGTTATGATATCCCTAGGGTACGTTTTTTGGGGTCCGATACATCGAAAGATCAACATCGATGTTTTTAAGTCCGATACATCGACATCGATGTCTCAACCCTATTATACAGTTCTTCTGCTCTTGTAGCTGGGTTAAGTAAGGGAGTTAATAAATAATTTTAGTATGGATAACCGCTGTCGCCAGTATATAACAACTTGGAAACTATCTATTTCATAATCAGCATACACTTGTGAGTTTCTAAAAATTCTTGAGTCATGAGTAGAACCGTACCAACGTGTAATGTCTGTAAAAAGTAACTCTGCGTTGAACATTGCGGGGACATTTATTGAAAAATAGCCCTTTCTATTTCTGTAAAGTTCAGCGTCAAAATCTTCAGGTGACTGATGTCTAATATGACACCCGTTGAATACGTCTTATTAGGAAATTGTCCGATTTCATAAAAGTTAGTCTTCGTACAGCGTATTTCTTCATTAGTAGTAGGCATTTTCATAAATTTAGGTTGCTGCAATGCTAAATTATGAGATACTAACTTTATGATCCTTCAAACTGTTGATTTATGAATATTTATTAGGTCGCCAACCGTTGATTTAAATCAACCAGTAGCGTAAAATCTAAGGGCAATTAGCAGCTTGTCAATTGCAACTTAAGGGATTATTCCGATTCGTAAAGGGCTGTAAATGATCACGAATAGGATT
This sequence comes from Gerris lacustris, assembly GCA_951217055.1. Lineage (NCBI taxonomy): Eukaryota > Metazoa > Arthropoda > Insecta > Hemiptera > Gerridae > Gerris > Gerris lacustris. The sequence goes on from OX578276.1 coordinate 50,037,217, forward strand.
TAAAACCTGAACTGTTGTTTCTTTGGTTAAACGAAACCACATGACGAATTCCTCATCAGAAAAGTAGTTTATAGGGTCTTTTCCTTTTAACAAAACATCTAAAATGAATAATATGCACTCAATTCTTCATCTGTACTCGAGAAATAATCAATAATTTTCATTTTGAATACTCGGATAAAATAAGGATCGTATTAAATAAGAAAAACTGACAAAACAATAGGTTGAAACTTATATGGGACCAACAATAGGCTAATCATGACCTACTACCATCCAAATTTCATTAAAATAGGAAGTGCATTTTTTATGTGTTTTTTTTAGGTTTTTTTTTTAAAGTTTTATTTTGTTTATAGGTAATTGGTCAATTTTGTAGTTGAGTATACTTATCGAAGAAGCATTAACATTTTTACTAAAAGTAAAATGTTATATTTGAATTAATGGATTCAAGAAGTGGTAATATACCTATTAGGTGCATAAATAATACCCATATTATGAAGGTATACTATACATTTCAGCTTCTTATAATATTCTACAATGGATTTGGAGGTTATTACGTAGCAAATGGCTTCCACTAGTGAAGAAAAGCAGGAATCAATAGATATTGTTAGGAACTAATTATCTGGTCTGACTGACAGTCCTAAGTTTTGGGGTTGACAAGGCTGAACAAGGTGCAATCGATCAAAGGAAGGGGTTGACATTGTTAGGTAAGCTAGACACATCTATTTGGACGTGCTATTAATAAACTAAACTCACGAAATTAACAGATTAGAGTGATTAATTCAGATCTAAAGCATTTCACTTTGATGTTGACAATGTCAAGGTAAGAACTAAAAACTGAATGTGGGGTTAAAATGACGTTCAATATCTAAAAGCAATGCCAGCGGGTTTTTCAGAATCTCAGCATTGGAGCGATCAGTATGCATATTAAAAAAATTATTAAAGCTAGGAAAAATGTAAAATATTGTACAATATTACAAACATGCAGCACAAATTAAGTGAGTGATTCCTGGAACTGTTTGAAGAATAATTACACCTTTGAAGGATTTTCTAAAATCGTTTTGTTTTGAAGATACAAACGATACAGGCTACCTAACTAAGACAAGAATTCCATCCTAAATTCCATAAAGAAAATTAACGAAGAAGAATAAAGGAGACACATTTTGTAGTTTTTCTTTGAATTCATCTTAAACCTCAAAAAAAAGCCCAGAAAAGAAATAATAATTGAAATTCAATATTCAGTAGAGTATTACCGGTGAGTTTTTAAAAATTGTTGGGAAGTTTTAAGGACAGTACTTGAATATTTCCTTTAAGAACACTAATTTCTGATAATCAATATGAAATCATTAAATTAAAATACAATAGTAAGGCAAATATAAAATAATGCATTTGTGAAAAGTATGTCATCTTCCATAAATTACGACCTAACAGATTTTACCTAATTGTTACTTCGTGCAAAATCAGCTATCACGCTTAGTTTCAGACAGGTCAGGACATCAAATATTATACACTGAGGTGACTTAAATAATTTAAGTCACCTCAGTGTATTTGTTAAATATATGTATAATATTAATTGTCAGTGTATTTGTAACTTATCATAGCGTAAACAGTAGAAAACCCCCAGACAGAGATTGAATATGACAGAGCTTATTATATCCAAATGTAGATAAAAATGATATTATCCGGTATATAATCCACCCAACTCTGGACCTATACCAGACATGGATCTGGTATAGGTCCAGAGTTGGGTGGGCATCGTCGGGCCCCTGAAGAGTCGGACGCGACGAAAAGATGCAGGACATGGCGTAATGCCGAGCAACATCTTTGTGACATAGTGTCTGATGTTGGAACAGTTCCTATGTGTCACGTTTGCGTGGCACATCCCTTGGATCTCTCACAGGTTATATATATATATATATATATATATATATATATATATATATATATATATATATATATATATATATATATATATATATAATATAATATTGTTTTGTAAAACCAAAACAATTAAATTAAATTTAATCTAAACTTATTGAATAAAATATATTGATTGGTTGTATGTGACCAAGTTGTTCGACACCCTTACAAAACAATAAATAAATAAAATATATTAATAATAATGTTCAACATGACTAAGGCAAATTGGTATAGGGGATATAAAATAAACATTATATAGTAAGGTTCTTCTTTATTTGAATTAACTGGAATAGATTTTAGTTCAATAATAAAATGGTCACTGAACTTATAAATATACATCCTTTCCATTTTATTAATACATTATTGTGTGAATTGATTTATTTACGCCTTTAAAAAAAAATTTTAACACCAGACACACTCAAAGTATTGTAGATAACTCGATTACACGCTGTTTTTATATGTTTCAGTGAACTTTGCAAGCATAAAGGAAAATCTCCCTCGAGTGGGACAACCTTACTCTTTATGAAAACCTGAATGTTCCTTTTGTCCGACGTCTATCCGAATCCCGATATAAAAAGTTTCATGAATCCTTATCCCATCATTGTACAACTCCTATGCTCACAACATTATTGCAATCTATTATTATTATCTATTTCTAAAATCATATATACATTATTAATCCACTTTGCACTTTGTCATTATGTAAATATTTTGTATTATAATTATCATACTATATTCATCGCTAAGGAAGTGTAGTCACTGGACTACTTCTTCTTCATGTTGCTACCGCCATATTAAGCAATAATCATATCTATACAATAATCAATATCACTTGTTACAATGTAGTTATATGTAGTTGTGTTAAACAATACAAATTAAAAATGACTGCCAATTGGTGTGACACATAACTTCCTCGCGTCCTATCCACGTACTTTATTGATTTTATGCTTTTACAATCCATTATTGTCTAATTGGTTTAATTGTTTCCCCCGTTTTTTTATCTGTCAAAAAATTGTTTTGATTTTTTACACGAATTAAAGTATCAATTTAGCAAAAGTTAAAGAGCGCAGACGGTTCAAATTAATCTGGGGATATCTGCGGGTTACTTTCGATATACTATAAAAGTTTCATACAAATCAGATAAGTATTTTTGAAGCTATAGGTAAAAATAAATGTATGTATGTGCGTATTTGGAAGAGAAACAAATAGGCGCAGAAGGTTGAAACCCATATGGGACCAACAATGGGCTAATTATGACCCACCCAAATTTCAATAAAATTGGACGTGTAGTTTTAGGAACGACCGACAGACAGACACGGAACCAAAAATGATCCCTGATGTCTGAAACGGATTTCTGTCTTGGAATTTTTGAAATCGGACACCTAAACATTTTTCGTTCTTCAGAACGACCACAAAGCTTCCGAGCTTACCGAAGGTAACGGAAGCTATCGTTCTTCAAAACGATCACATGGCTTTCGTTACCTTCGGTAAGCTCGGAAGCAAAAGAACAAGATAAACCTAGTGCGGTCTACCTTTGAAGAGAAAAAAGATATTCTTCTAAACCTAACATACAATAATGATAACCAGAACTAGATCAACTAGTTTCTAACTTCCTAAAACGTCATGCACTTGCTAAATGTAAAACTCTGTTAAAGTTATGATCTGATTCGGTTTTCGGAATGCACGAAATGAAAAAGTATCCAATAATTTTGCAATTTTGATCAATGTACAGGCAAAACTTTAATTTTAAATACATAGAAGAAGGAAATTGAAAATAAGAATTAAGTAAATTATGAAATAAAATTAAAGAAAGAAATTTGTAGTTATGTTAATTTGTCATGTTCAAAATAATAATAGTCCACAGGCCACCATAAGAAGTTAGTCGCTGATTGATAAAGTTTTCTTACCTTATGGAATCGCTTATTTATGCCGTGTCCACCGATGAATTGGGTATATGGCAACTGGGCGCTGGGCCATTTATTTTTTGTTGACATGCCAAACTTGCCCTTCTGCGGGAACATTGAAAAGAGATAGATAAAATTTTGATTTTCACAGGATCGTTTAATTAAATTATTTGAAAAACAGTGGTAAAGGTGGCCACCGACGCACGAGTGGGCCGCTTTCTTTTCAACGTCTCCGCAGAGCAATATGTTTGGGGCGGTGGCCACCCCAAACGGCCCACTCTTATCGGTTGCCACGTGTACCACTGTTTTTTAAATAATTTAATTAAACGATCCTGTGAAAATCAAAACTTTATCTATCTCTTTTCAATGTTCCCGCAGAAGGGCATGTTTGGCATGTCAAAAAAAAAGAAATGGCCCAGCGCCCAGTTGCCATATACCCAATTCATCGGTGGACACGGCATAAATAAGCGATTCCATAAGGTAAGAAAACTTTATCAATCAGCGACTCACTTCTTATGGTGGCCTGTGGACTATAATGTTGTATTAGGTCTTGTTGTTTATCAAATTTGTAAGTAAAGGTAGGTTTTTAAAAGTGCCTATTGCCTATAGACTGTTTTATTTTGGTGTTTGTTTAAGGTAATGAGGCAAATCGTAGTAATATTACGGTTCTGGGAATGTAGCATGTCTCTGTTTCTTTGTAATATTGCAGTTTGGAAGTTGAATTGTTTGGTTTATTTTAGATCTTGTTGAATAAATATGATTAACTTTTTCATTAAAGAAATGCAATTGAATTGAATTTTTTTTATATAAAGTTAAGAGTAAGCATTGAAAAGTCCTTATAACACATTTCCGAGGGATATCTAGGTAGTATTTTAATAACTGTATTCTGGAAAATTGTAAGAGAGCCAGGGTGGCCGTGTGGGTTAAACCACGTCTGCTCGGCCATCACTGAATCATGAGTGGAACGAGACGGGGTTCGATTCCTCGCCGTGACGCTCTGATTTATATGGCTCACAATTGATCACAACATACTCGCTTCGGCGGTACTATGTACAGAGGTATGATGTGTGAAGTGGCTGAAACTACCGCGGGGCGTAAAAAGAGCCTAAGTGATGGCCTAATTGCAAGGTTCGAATAAGTGGTTCGTCCTACCCGTTCTAGTAGAAAGTACTAGACTACTACTGGACAATTGTTACCGGCCCTATATTAGTCTTAGCTGCGCTTCTCAAAGACAGAATACACTAGTTTAGTATAGACTCAACTAGTGCATGGTATAATACTTTCAAAGTCTCCTTGTTATTGAATTCTCGTATCTGGACAAAGTTCTATCATTACTCTGAGGTATAATGTTGCCTACTCTTTCAATTGTTGATTTACAGTTGCAAATGGAGTCAGGTATGTACAGCGTGAGTCGTGTAAGATTAGTGTAGTCGAGTCTGAAGAAGACTGCCCCCCTAGGTCGTGTGAGAAAATCATGTATTTGGTTTCGTTGAAGTTAAGCGTGTAGCGTATGTAAGTTACAGTCGAACCAATATTTTATTTTGGTCATTCCATTAAAAGCTTTAAGTAAAACTTCGTTCCACGTAAATCCTCTGAAATAGACTAAAGACTTATCTATTCATTTCTTTATTAAATGATGATACATAGTTATATTTTTTAATACTTGCATATAATGACCTTCCATACTTTTTTTTTAATTAAAGTTAATTATATTTTACGTACTAACCAGTATTAAGTTAGTTCATATTATGATTCCATTATCACACTTATTTTAAATATTAATAATGAAACCGAATATGAATGTAATAGAAGAAGATAAGAAAAAATACTCACCCTGCTGTCCAGCTGGATATAGTAAGCATGCAACATTTCACATTAATTATATATTAAAAAATAATTAAATTATTACTTATGAGAATCGAATTAAATGATTAATTAAAATTAAGTTAATAAATTGATATATTTTTAAAAAAAAATAAGAACTAAAAACGATATAAAGTAAGGAATCTTATTTAATTCTAAAGGTAAATAAACAAATAAAAAATCATATAAAATAAGTCTTATTAAAAGGCACTTCTTTAGATTGTTACTCCCCATATAAAAAAAATAGACGGCAGTAACAATCTAAAGAAGGTGTCCAAAATGATCTTCTTTAGACTGTTACTCTACTTATATAAACAGAACTGTGATATTTCTGTGTCCAAAAGTACATTGGACAAAACATCCCTTTGTCTTAATAGTTATTTAGTCAAAGTTATTTATATTCGAAAATAACATAGTAAAAAAACAAACAAAAAAACATAGGGGAGTAACAATCTAAAGAAGTACCGATTAAAATATCAATGAAACAGAACTCAAAAGGAAATCTATTCCAGTGTAGATCAGATTATCATGAGCAAAACTAATTTGGCAAGAAGAGGAAACTCATTATCACTACGTGTAAACGTGTGAAAGTGCCTTTATAAACCAACGCTTTATATGCATTTGTCAAATTTGAGAAACATGATTAGTAAGGAGAATATAAACAACGATGTGTTTTACGTGTTATTTCTGTTTTTTATTGTTTTTACTTAGTTATTAATTTCTTGTTTGGTCTTAGGCACTGATGATGGACTTATGAAGGCTGAAAGCTGCTTTGTTAAATAAACCAGTTTGAATTTACGTGGAGAGACGATGTTATTCCTTTAAAATAACCTCCATAGACACTAACATAAACAACGATATTACGAAATTAATCATAAAGGTATAGACTTCCAAACTGAGGTACAGCGTCAAATAAGAGCAAACGAATTCATATTATACGAGTAAATACAGGTCAAAACTATGACACTACTACTACAGGAGCAGCAGTGTTTCCTGTCGCAGCGCGACAGGTTTGGCCATAATCTGCAACACGATAATAGCTTTGAGATACGTAAGAGTTCTAATATAACAAACACAAAGGTAAACCAGTGGCGCGGCGCCGCTGTGTCATCATAGCACCTCCGTCGTCGAGTTCGGAAGTCTACCTCAAAGGGATATACCAATACCAACCTACATCAGGACACATTTGTCAATGAAGAAACATCTTTTTGCGTCTACTTATTAATAACGGTCCTTAAAAATATAACTAGACCTGTTTCGTTGTAGAACTTAAATAAAATAAGCTCTTCCTAATTATTTTACCTCTACTTCTTTCATTACTTTTTAGATGTAAAAAAGAAGTTTTGCACGTGTCAAGTGGAAGAATAAACAACCATTATAAATTAAGTAGTTTTCTTTTGACTCGAGAAACACACAACCTTACTTTAGCGAACAAGGAGTTTTCAAATATGAATATCTTAATAGACAAACTCCTTTGCTGATAATTATTTACCTAGATTTGCCCCTTGTAATTTGTTTATATACCTACTTCCATTCTGTTCTTATATTATCTTTCATAGACCGGTGTCCAGTGTAGCCAAATGGTTAGAGCAGTCGCAAGCTGGGTTCCCAAGGGGCGTCAAACGCTATCGTTTGGCACGCGAATAAAGGGTCGTGGGTTTGTCTCTGACGTCACAGTCAAGCGTGAAGCTCACCCCTCAAATCAAACAGGTTTGATTTTCACTCGTGAGTTCACCTCTTCTGACACAAGATGGCAACAAGTATTGCGATACAAATTCGATCAATCAAATTGCAAGACAGTGAAACTGTCCGTTTTCTCGAATTGTAAGCTAGTGAAGAAGTGTCATATGATGCAAAAAATTGGAGAATGTAGAGACTAAGGTTTGAGAATTGAGAGAAGTGGCTAAGAGAATTTCTAATGAGCTAAAATTTCTGGATTTGAACTGAAAGAAGAGATTTCAAAATTCTAAAAAAAAATGAGATCTTATTGTCTGAAGTTATAGAAAATAAATGACAGTGAGCGCTCATAAGCCGGATAACATTTACAGGGCAAAAGTCTTCTGGTTTGAGCAGATGAATTCTGTCATTCGCCCATTCCTTCAACAACGACACGCATAATCAAATCCACTAAAAACTGCACTCACTTCGGCACAACTCTTGATAAAACTCGTTCATCGTTAGCTTCCTACGATCACACTTCAGTTAGTGTGAAGTGTCCACAACCCTTGAATGGAAAGTACGAAAGCTTGTCATGCATCTGTTTTCACATCCCTTGAGAAACCACCTCAATCTCACTTGAAACCAAGGTTATTATCAATATCCTAGGCTATGGTTTAAGGTAAGACATGTTTCATACTTATGATCTTATCAAGTGGAAGACTGAAGTTACTGATCTCCCCCCCCCCTCCAGCAGGGCGTGTACCAGATTCGCACAATTAACCTTTGTGATTAATGTGGTCTATGTCTTCAGGTATAGAAGCTTCGACCTTATTTCAGGTTCAAAAACCCTCAGGATTTTGAAAATAAAACCGACCTTTCCAGTGATATTTTTGCAGACTTTCTCTACGTGTGTCAATTATAATTAAATTAATCTATTTTTATGTTTGAATTCCAATTACAACATAACAATTAACATAGTGTTAAAACTCATTACTTACATTACTGAATTAAAAGTAAATATAAACACAAGGATTAGGGTTTCAAAGTAAATAAAGAGTATTAATGGAGTCTCGGTACCCATATGTTATATTACGAAGAATATAAAGGATACTTCATTACTATCATGTATCTAGCATGCATGTCGTTGTTTTTGTGAATGTAAAAGTTTTTTTTCTCGTATTATAATCTCTGAAATGAATACGAACTAGAGTGATAACGAAGCTATTGTTTAAGATTAAATAGGACTTCTACGCTGTTGAGAGGGTTGAAACAGACTCTAGGAGAAATTTATTTTGAACGAATACATTCAACAACCCGCTGAATAAAAATGTATGCAGCAGTAGTCCTTATATTTATTTATTTGTATGCAGTTACTAACAGTGGTTTAAATTAAGCTTGTAGTCGGACTATTTTATTTTATGTTTTTTTTTGTTTTAGGCCATTTTACTATTTTATTAACTTAACTTTTCAATTTTAGTTACTTACTTTTTTACACAGTAAAATACGTCTTACGGGACCTTTTTTTAATTTATCAAATATGAGAAATAAAAATATGAGAAATGCACTTTAAAGTTTTGTTAAGTATTGAAAAATTAAAAAAAAATCGAATAAATGAATATACACTGTGTACTTTAAGTCCATTTCTATTCAAGTACAACGATACCGTAGTGCACAAATATGTTATGTGAACATATCACATTTATGACACACCATCGCTTCCATTAATATTTTATAGTTCTGAAAATAATACTGCTCTTACTTATTTAAGTGCCTCTGTTAACTACAACTATGGCAATTCTTCCTTTTACCTGTCCATTATGATGCACAGGTAAAAGGAAGGGCTGGTACCGAAGTGCGCCAGCCCCCCTTCGAATTAGAAAAAGGTTATGGTCGAAGTGCGCCAGCCTCTTAGTCTAAAGTGTCTAAAGGGTGAGGGTCAGGTAATCCCGGGTTATACCTCTTGCACCCTGTCTAAACCCAAAGAACTTTGCAGTGGACTTCGAAATTGGAATCCAACAAGCCGTTCGAAATGTCTTCCCAAGCACTTTGGAAAAATTCAGGATTTAGGATTTACTGAGGACTACCGATGTTCTACCAACGGTGGCCAACTAATTAAGTTTATCTTCGAACTACCCTACATAGACCCTGAAGAAGTTGAAGAATGTTATATTGAAGATTAAATAAGCCATCGCAATGATCGATTTTGGGACTATATCACCGAGAACTATATTGATCTCTCCACAGCTAAATTCCCAATACCAATGTGGGATTCAAGCCGCCTAGCCTAGGTTGTTTATAATAATAAAGTATCTAGATTTGAAATGTGAAAGTCATTTTTAATTTATTTAGGAGTATGTACATAAATAAATTACACCTTTCAATATGCATTTTGTATTATATTTATTGAATATAGACTCAATTGAATTATAATGTATATTACATATGCAGAAGATTTTAGTTTTCATGAGTACGTTTAATGTTAAGTTAATCTAAGCCCTTCTAATAAATATTAGCACTCACTTATAAGTGAGTGTAATTTATGTAAGTATTTTAATATTAACAAAATAAATTGTTTTTTCTTTTGTATTTTTGATTATTTTCTTAAATTTCCTATGTTTAATGATAACTAATTTTGATTTTGTAAGTTTTTTGCTTGTTTTTTTCATTTTGAATATTCATAAATTAATGTGTATCGTCTGACTAAATTTGGATTTTATTCTTACGAGAACATTCTACAGATTCTCCTATGCACTGAGATTTGCTAACGATCATTCTGAGCAGTTTGTTCAAAGTAACTTCAAATCGCTTTATATTGAGTATATGCGAATATTGACAACGATTAGTCCTTTAGATTAGAGGATCCGTGTCCGAGGTGGGTGGACTACCTGGGTCGAGAGGTAGGATTTACCCGGCGCACTTCGACCGTACCCTTCAAAAAGGGGCTGGCGCACTTCCCCCGTGACCCGACCTTTCCCGGCGCATTTGGTTTTCAGCCAAAGGAAGAACTTTATCTAGTAATTGTCACACAACACATTTTTAAACAGGCTAATCAAAATTTTTTTTTTATATAACAATTAGGTATATTATGTTTGGACTGTACTGCAATCTAATGTTATTATTATTTAATAATATATTTAATATTCTGTTATATACATAAAATATTAAAATTGATGTCAAATTTATCACTATAAATAATTTAATAACATAAAGCTTACCTGACACATCTGATATTTGCATGAAACAAAAACAAAATACATAAATATCATTTTAAACACTATATAATCAATATATATTTAGATTAAAAATATGTAAGATAACATAAAATTATAATTAAGGTATTTAAAATAATTAAAAAATAGTTTTTTCTACGGAAATTATTTCTCTTCTTCAATAAAAGTAAAATCTCTACATCCTCTCCTTTACTATTGCAACAAGGAGGCTTTGCTTTGCGGTAGAGGGTGGGCTTGGTGGTTTAACGGGCGTGAAATTCTGGGGTTGACAAAAAGGGCCCAAAATGTGGTCTCTTTGCTAGGCCAGACTTCCCCGCCACAACAAAAACAACCCCCTAACACCCCCTTCCCCAACATACCTGCATCCCTTAACACTTCTACTACATTGTTACTTGGTCTATGTTTGTCAATTGTTAGTTGTTTCGAGTTTTCGTGATTAAATTTAAACAATTTTTTCAAAATTTACCATAAAAAGAAGTCCGCTTTTATAGTTATTTACTCAGTAACTATATTTTTTAAACAAATTAAATTGACTACATTTTAGAATAGTTTAATGAAAATTATGTAATTTATAAAAAATGTACATAAATGCGCCCCAAATTTAATGTTATATTTATTTATCCTTTTTTTGGGTTTCGTTGGTAAAACCAAAAAAGAAACCTTTATAGTTTCGTTCCTGTGTATTTCTGTCTGCCTGTCACTCTGTACAGTTCCAATAACATTTGCATCAAAAGAGATAAAAACATGAAACTCTCCAGCATTAAAGATAGTTTTGATGCGCTCAAAGGAAAAATATAGCGAACTCAAAATTATCAGCTCTTCAAATTCAAAATAACGCATAATTCATGTACCACAATTTTTTTTTTAAATTTTGAGTGGGTATCAAATGAAAGGTATTGAAGAGTAGATTACAAAAATATATAATACTTGTGAAAAGTGTTTATTGCTTCCGAGCTTACCGAAGGTAACGGAAGCTATGTGATCGTTCTGAAGAACGAAAAAATTATAGGTCTCCGATTTCAAAAATTCCAAGACAGAAATCCGTTTCAGACATCAGGGAACATTTTTGGTTCCGTGTCTGTCTGTCGGTCTGTCGGTCTGTCGGTCTGTCGTTCAATAGTTGCGAACCGCCATATCTTAAAAACTACACGTCCAATTTTAATGAAATTTGGATGGTAGGTCATAATTAGCCCATTGTTGGTCCCATATAAGTTTCAACCTTCTGCGCTTATTTGTTTGTCATCCACATGCTCACAAACATACATTTATTTACAGCCATATCTTTAAGAGTAATCATCTGATTTGTATGAAATTTGTATGGTTTGTCGAAAGTAGCCTGCAGATAACACCTGCCTAATTTCAACTTTCTGCGCACTTTAAATCGTGCTAAATTAATATGTCTTATCTTATAAAGCCGCATGGCTAACTGACTTACTGACTGACATTAATGTTTACCCACTTCCAGAAGAGCTAGAGACTTGTGGTTTGCGCCATTCGACGCGCAACGTCCATATTGTGCACCAAAATAATTATACAAAGTTCACTTTTCCCCCTCCTTCCCCCCTTAAAAAAATAAAAATGGGTGACTTGATTTTTAAGCTGGTTTGGGGGCTTATTGCGGCTAAACGGTAAGTCGTATTAGAAAATGGATAGCACAAGTGGTGACTGATTTTAAAAGATCTACAACTTTAGTCCTATGAGTTTTTGTCGTATCATCATCGGTTGTACCCTAGATGGTGATAATTTTGTTATTTTTTGGTTTTATTTTTTTCCATTTTTGTCTTTGAATGGCCGTAGTTTCTATAATAGTTGGCCGATTTTATATCTGATTGCGGCGATTGAATCTTACACTAATGCTCTTTAAATTGAGTATATTTTATTTCATTAGTTCATCCTACTTGCTGAGAACATGAGAGTAAACTTTTTCTCGTGAGCCGTGTCACGTGACCACTTGTTTTTGTTTTTAATATTGTGTCGTATATCATATTAAAGGCCTTGATATGTACATTAAAGCTATTTTATTTGTTTATTTTTTAAAAATTTTGTAGATAAACTTTTGTACCGATTTATAAGTTTGTTGTAGGTTAAAGGGTTTAAATACTTTTTTGATATTAGGTTTTTTATTTATATGCATTTATTAGTTAAATGAATGCCCTTTTGTATTGTTTGTTTTTTAAAAATATAACTTTGGTACCTCAGAGTACAAGGGTACAAATGTTAAAGTTAATCTTTTATAATATGATGTACATCGTTGAAAAGCTCTTGCATAGTAGATTAATTTTTGTTATATTCTTTTTTGTGTTATTTTTAGTTTTGAGGGGGTAAATTTAAAAAAACTGTTTATACAGCGGTTTCTACGATTTGGTTTCAGTTTTATATTTGTTTATTAAATTAATTATATGTGCGCTAACTTTTGGTGCTTGTTGGAGGATTTGTTTCTTCAACAAATGTTTAAAATTCTTCAACTTTATTAAATATTTACTGGAAAAGTGCCGCGCCGTTCCAACTTTTTGATTATGTTTATCGAGGTATTTTTCTTAATTTGGTCTTTTATTTGCGAGGAAGCTATGTGCCACATTAATTGGCAGAGTATTTTTTAATGCCATTGTGTCAAAGAACATCAAACTTTTGCGTGCACCCCCCTCCCCACCTATATTTCTGCTATTAATTAAAATATAAAAAGAATATGCCAAATGTGCGGTCTGCTTGGCCATAGAAAAAATAAGAATTTGATATGATTAACTGAGAATCCAAAATGGCGGATAATTCCTGTCATGGGATTTTTTTTTTTTAATTTTGAGTGGGGTATCAAATGAAAGGTATTGAAGAGTAGATCACAAAAATATATAACACTTGTGGAATTTTTGATGCCGCTTTGTCAAAAAACACCAAATTTTTGCGAACTCCCCCCCTCCTTTTATACTAACTAATTTCATGTTCGCAATACCAACGAAACCCTTTTTACGTGAGACATCACGCACAACCAATGAATTAGTATTCGCCTCAGGGTATATTCGCCTGGGGTTTTTTCTGAAAATGTGGGCCAAACTTCATAGAAATCTGTCCAATATTTAGGTTCCACGCGTCTGCTCAGACAACTTACGACAGAAAAGAGGTTTATTAAAAATTCAGGGGATCTTAAAACGTGCAATTCCATCAAAATCAAAATAATTTCTATCTACATTATATATTAAATACTACGTAGGTATATGAGAAAGTAAGGCAGTATTGTTCATTTCATTTTAGTTTCAAGAAACCGCAATATCTATTATTTATCCATTTATCTATGATTGATTATTCGCAATATCTTATTATCTAATAGCAGTTAAGATAAACCGTAGTAAATTAAAATTAGGGAACAATAAGTTAAACACCCGCCTACAAATGATCTTTTCCTTTAAGTTAACGTTTATTTTATTTATACTTTTATAGTAATTTTTCTTTTGACTTGTATTTTTCCGTTCTACATTCGCGAAGGATTTCAAATAAGATAATCCGATGTACTTTTATACCCAAAACTCTTCTTTTTTTTTTTGTATTGCTCGATTCTTTTAAGTTTACTATCATAAATGAAGAGGGTTAGAAAATTTGTGCAATCTAGATATTGTAGGTGCTTTAACCTTCCCAAGTTTGGTTGAATCTTAAATTTCCTTCTAACCCAGCTGTTTATCTGTTATCTACTTATTTCTATAATCTACCTAAGTAGTTTAATAGTCTTCACAGCAAGTTTGAGGTTCATTCGTCTCCACTTCAAAGCAAATACGAAATAAAAGCTTTTGAGACGGGCCTCGTGGAACTCCCCCACGAGGCAAAATTTCGCCATTGGATACAACATTGCTTGCAGTTACTCTTCAAAGGCATTAATCGATGTTTTCCTCTGTTATAAGTTTCATTACAATATTACAGAATACTCTCCACTGCCTTACAGACTTTAGACTTAAGCTTTCATAAGGTTTAATAATTGTCATCATCGTCAGTTGTCGAGATGGATAAGATTAAAAGAACTTCTGGAAAATAAGACTACTCTGGGATTATCACTTTTATTTTGTTATTCGTGTAGTATTTATCTAAGCGCATAACAGTCGACATTGCGCAAGGCTATGACACAGGAAGCATGCAGTGTATCTTTACATGAACCAATACACCTGGTTTATTTCACCCTCATATCTCTGCTTCCTCAAATGATGAGCTTTTGAAATTTGAAACATAGATTTAGCTTTAGTAGCTTAGTACAATGTAAAATATTAAGCACTTTAAAAAGGGGAGATATTTAAAGTACATATGCATTTTTGTTGGAGACTGATTCATCATCAAAATTATAAGTGATTTCCAGAATAGCTAAAAAAAAACATAAATGGCGGATGCAACGTTAAAGTTTTCTAATGAAAAATAAACTAATTGTAAGTCGTATCGAACAAGTGATTCCACAAACAACTACTCATTTTAAAAGATCTACAAATCTGCTTCTATGACTTTTTTCGCACCTCATATAATATAATCATATATAATACTCTATTCTCTATACCCGTGTTATGCTTCGTCGGTGTAATGCATATATGGGGAAAATATAGTGGCTTTCTTCGTGCCTTTTAAAAAACCATGGGCATCGTCTCGGTGCTGAAGCCAGAAAAAAGGAATGATATCCCCAATGAAATCGAACCGAGAAAAAAGGGCCAAGTTTCAGACCCCCCCCCCCCCCAAAAAAAGTCAGCCTATAAAAGTAGTGATGTCTAAAAAAAAAAAAATCTCTTGAATTGACTAGACTTTATGAATTAGGAGACATAAAAAATTCCGTTGTTCAGAATGATCACAATGCTTCCGTTACCTTCGGTGAACTCGGAAACAATAAGAGTGAATAAGCAAACTCCACAGGCATATGCAAAATCGAGTGTTTAACCCTTAAATGTTAATGGTAATTGGATGGCTGGTATAACTAAACCTTCGTCGATTCGACTAACATATGCAGAAAATACATTTTTTGGGTTGAAACTACACTTTTATAAAGAGAAAACTATTAAAAACTCATTATTAAATCTTTTAGTGAGATATAAAAACTTTTGATGACAAATAACTTAGTAGGAACATCAGAAGAATCTGAAATTGAGTGAACATTAATGCACCAGGTCCCATGCCCCAGGCCAAAAGCCCTAGGCACTTTGCTAAGTGCTCCAGGCCCCAGATTATCGGCCATTGCGGTCTCTGGCCCAAGGCCAATTACCCTAGGCCCATTGCCCCTTACCCCTAGGCTTATTGCCCCTTACCCCAGAGGCCCATTTTCCCAGGCTATAGGCTCATTCGACGACCAATTAATTCCCTACGTCTATTAGTAAACGTTAGTCGAATCGACGAAGTAGCTTTGACGGGAATTTGCCAGAAAACGAGTGTATGCTCAAAAGGACTACTACCGCTACACTAGCAGGTGTGTTACTAACCAGTGCAAGCACTGCAGAAGGATGGGGTGCCCATCACCATCGCATACGAGCGTAGATGGTTAAGGTTCAAACTGTGCTCGTCGATTCGACTAACATTAGCATTTAAGGGTTAATAGGCTCCTTACTATATTTACTTAAACTGTAGGGTCTATAAATCGTGAGAAGCCATATGAGAACGTGAATGATGTATTAGTCAGTGCTACCGAAGCTCAAATGATAATTCATTAGTAATAATTAAATAATTTAAGTAAGTAAATAATTATTGAAACAGTACATCACATACATAAAATTAATATTGAAAATTTGTACTCACCAGCTAATAATCCATATTGGAAGATTTCCAAGGATTCAAGTTTGAAATTACATGAAACAAAATATTTATATAATTAGACATTTGTTTTTATAAAGTAACAACAAATTAAATAAACGGGAAATCGCTTTAGCAGAGCAGCTTCCATCTAAAACCACTCTCTTAGCCCTTTCGTTCCAGGTGTCCAGTATACGGGACATCATTTTCAGGACAAGTTTTAATCTACATTAAGTCATTTGTCTTTATTTTAATTTTACTTTTTGGCCAACCTGATATCTTCTTTACTGATTTAAACTCATCAGTCTTAACAAAAATAATTGTAACTATTAGATAAACATCATTTCGACAAGTTTTTTTCATCCCAACAACATGGCGTCCAGAGGGATGTATATATGTTTCACTATTTTGTTTTACATTTTTAATATTTCTTTTAGGCAGTGATTGTTTTTTAAAGATAAAAGTTAGAACTTGTTAAAGAATGATATTCAATCACAAAAAATGATCAAATTTAGCACATAATTTATAAAAAAATGTATGTCCAGTGTACTGGACATTTGAACTTTATGGTAACATTTGGTTTTGTAATATGTTGAAGATCATGTAATAAATTCAGAAGGAGGTAATGATTTAGAACTTGAAAGTGAGATTGATGAATTAGATTGTTTAATTGCAAATATTTCTTTCATTATTATCATTAAAACTTGATTTTTAAAAAATTCTTTACTTATTATTATTCTTGAGAGAGGTAGAAATTGTTTTCATGAATTCTACAATTAAAATTCAAATGTTTATTATTTCTATTTTTACTTGTTTCATTTCAAATTAGTCATATATTATAATCATTAAGGATTTGATTTTTATAAATGCTTTATTTATTCATTTATTGAACTTTTGAGCCTTAGGGTGAGTTCAAATATCGTGATTTTACTTATCATAATCACTGTAATCTCGCATATCAGTCATTTAAGCTAATGCGATATATAACTGATCAAAGTTATCATGATCATAGTGTTTGAACTGTCCACTGCAGTGGACTTTCAAATTTTACATGTACATCTGGGATCTTACAGTTGAGTCTGAATGTCCACTGTAATGGACATTTCATATCTCAGTAACAGGTGGTCCAAAAATTTTGAAAAAAAATATTGAGTCATCTAGGGGTCAATTGGAATTGACCCTGTAAAAGAAACATTTTTACAATGAAGAGAAAAAAATATATACGGATATTATCGTTAAATCTAAAAGGGATAAAGGCATGTTTTATACTGATAAATACTTAAATGAAATGATTTGTGAAGCAGCCGATCCTTCTGTCCTTTAAGTCTAAGGCAAAAAAGGTTGGCATAAGTTTTGTCAATGCTCTGGCACTGGTAGAAGCACCCATTTTCTAACTGGATCATGGGTCCCCAGGGTTTCGATCCCATGGTTTCAGTCCCACGGTTTCGAATCCGGATCGGTTGCGTGAAAGAAGAAAGCGGCAGCGTTAACTGATCGTTTTCAATCACAAACAGAAAAATTATTAAACTTTTTGTACTAATGTACAAAAGTTAGTATTACAAAAGAAAAAATCTATTGGCTAATGCCAATAGATTTTTCAACTGAAGTCGATTTTTAAAGAAAATCTATCGAACTAAAGTTAAAAGTTTAGCTAGATTTTCGTGATCTTAGAGAAGATTTTAGTTTTGGTTGTTAAATTTAAAACTTAGAACATCTTCACTGGAAGGCAGATAAAGAAAGATAATTATTGAATTACCGAAAGACTGTTGATTATTCAACACGATTTTTCAAGTGTTGGAAAGAATGGTTAATTGTTAGATAAAGTTGGTAGGTCAAGGAAAAAGAGCAAGTTTAAAGATAAAAGATAAATACAAGTGAAGCTGGTTTTGAAAGAGCCCAAACAATTAAAACAAAGCGCTAGGTGAGTGCTTTGCTTGGCCTCAAGCAGTGTGCTTGATTACCGCCAAACTACCTTCCTCAGAGTGTCTTCTTTAACTCTATCAAACTCAAATTCGTTCCGCCTATACTTCAACAAAACTCCTACGTACTCTGCAGTTAAACTTTATCTACCACAGAGCCCTGTATGTAAAATTCTGCATTTCATCTCATTCTCAATATAAAATTGCAAACTTGAGGAAACCATTTATATAAAATTAAAAATTTATCTTTACTTTGAACAGAAATTCAAAAGTTTTTCTAAACATTTTCATTTCATACATTATGAACAGAAAAAATACCAGGCTTAATTTTATTCCTGTCTACTGTCTGTCTGTATATTATATCTGATTTTATATGGTGCACAACTGGCTAAACAAATTCCATTTTTCAAAAATAAAATTCTTTATAAACACAAGTTAACAAAATTGAGAATAACTGCAGTCATTTAAAATTGCGTTGATTAATTGGATGAGATGGGTTGTAACAAAGTTTTGTTGCTAATGCGGCTGTGGCCGACTTTTAGAGACCCAACCTAGCATTTGCTTTGTTGAATTGTAGGTTACTAAAAGGCCCTACACACGACCCGACACGACCACCCGACCGTCAGGGCGAACGGGGTTGGCCCCAACAGTTGGAGCGTGTGTAGGCTCGTCGGCGGACTAAAACTGCCGGACTCGACGGTCGGGTGGTTGGTCATACGAGACGACCAACCGCCCGACCGTCGGGAGCTCCCCACCCTCGATCCCCCTCGATTCCTGTGGGGTCAGTTCATGTGTAGCGCTGTAGGCCGACTCCTCAACTCAACACGACCAAACTCCCCATAAAGAGAGGAGTTGGGTCGTGTGTAGAGACGGCCCCGACAAGCATTGTCGGCGAGTTTGGTCGTGTGTAGGGCCTTTAAGGTTTACTAAACCGGGTTTGCATCATGGACGTGCATGTGTAGTCTTGAACTAATTCGGTCTTTATCTTAATGTCCCCAGAAAAAAAGCTTAAAAACATTCTTAAATGCTCAATGATATTCAATTCTTAAAAAAGAACACTGTTTAGAAAGCTTTAATTCACTTACCCTGCCTCCAAGATTTGACTGTAACAGAATAAAATTAAAACAAATATAATTAGAATTTATAAAAAAGGGGTTTACACTTTTGCAAATCGTAATAAAAAAAATTCTGTTGTTGATTAAAATTAGATTTAAAATAGAGTAAATATTTAAAATAATTAAAGAGGACCCTCAAATGTCCAACCCTCGAAAAACTGACCCTCGGATTATTCGACCCTCGTCGTTAAAAAAAAAATGTTAAACCATCTGACAATTTTACAATTTTTGATTCCGAGCTTACCAAAAGTAATGGAAGCATTGGGATCTTTTTGAAGAACAAAATTTATTTGTATCTTCAAATTCAGAAATGTGATACAGACATCGTATGTCAAAGATGTTGACAGACATTAGATCTCATATCAGTCTGCATGTACGTCAATATTTTTGTGAACTCCAAACATCCACATTTTAAGAGTTACTTGTCCTATTATGATGAAATTTGGGTTGTATGTCTTAGTTAGCCAAACCCCATTTTAATTTTCTACATACATTGCTTCCTTTCATTATTTTTTTTTTTTAAACACTAAAATTATGAAATCGATCTCAATATTCTTAACTTTATTTTTATGAATGGACCAATGGCGCAGGGAAGTTTTGTGCCACACTAATTGACAGATATATATATATATTTGTTCCAGTGACAGAACATGAGAAAAAAGAAGAAGAATTTGCTGAACTATCATAGTATAAATTAGAAAAACACAACTATATCACACAACAAACACAAACAAAACTATATCATAAAACACAAACTATATCAACTACCTGATTAAAAATTTCATCGATTAGATTAATTAATAAATCTAAAGATAAGGGAGCGTTTAGAGGTTGGGGCATCCCTAGTTTTTGATAATGTTCAATAAAAGGATATAATCTCTTAAGTGTATAAATCATACCAAATCATCCTAAGCGATTCTCAACCGTACGCTTCACTACAGATAAGCTGATTAATTTAATACGATACTTTTATAGACGATGCATCAATGCTCCTCAATCCATAACTGGAACAGTGTACCCCTTTAGCAGGTGTATCATAATCATTTTAGAGAAATTAATTGCCTATAACGATGTTGTTTTAAAAATGAACATTGGTCAAAAATTGGTGGCTACTGGTCCTGACGTAAATTCATAAATATAATAAAATGTATTATGTGTTGTAAGAAACCAACTGATGGTTTTCGTCTCTCTTAATGCTGTTAAGCATCACTATACTATGTTTTAAGCTTATTCACAAAATATAATATTAATATATCCAATAATATATTAAAATATTAATAGAAATAACTGACTTTGTATGTATAAAAATTTTATTCATTAGAGGAGCCCGAAGATGACTTAAATTGTTGAACTAGATCAGTTTTTCCATAGAAGATGATCGAATAAAGCAGTTGAAATGGGTGGTTGACTGTATCAAAGTTGATACATTTTGATTATGATGATTAAGTTTACAGGTTTCCACAAGTTGAATTTAATTTTAAATAAATATAAATCTTCCGGAGGAGATTACGTCAAAGATTTTGAGAATCCCTTGATTTAAAACCAATTACAGGGATCATACTAAAGGGATTTGCTCATGATGAGAGAAGCAAATGCCCCTTATTATGAGTAACTCCTATGAGAACGATCCTTGTAATAGGTTCAAAAGGTCGCAATCCTCAGAAATATCTAGATTTACTTAACTCGGGACGCTGAAACCTATGCAATTTATTTTTGGATTATTATCTTTTGAGGAACATGAAAAAATGTTTAAATAAATTATTTTATCTCTAGTAGGGAGAAAAATTTATGGTTTTGGATCAGTTTAGAGGTACTAAAGTAAGTCTTTTCTTCCCTGAACTCAAAAGTAGGGAGAAAAAGTAAAAGTAGGGAGAGAAAATAAAAGTAGGGAGAAAAAGAAGGATTGCCAACTTAATTGTTTTATAAATAGTAGAGAATGAATGTCTAATGTGATGAAGTTGTTAAAATCAGGTTGGCGACACTGCTTTTTCGACCTTGTTTATAATTGTTTATAACCTGCATCTAAATAACCTTTCTATTTGAGTTTAATTCCAATTCTTATTTGTTTTTAATATTGAATATCTTATATCTGCTATTAAAAGTGCTAACAAATATTGTTATTTATTAAAATAATAAATGAAAACTGGGCAATGGATGAAAATGTGTATTTTCTCCCTACTGGAGATAAAATATTGTATGTACCTCGGGAGTAAAGTGCCATTATTCCCCTCGCGATAATTATCTCCCTCGGCTTCGCCTCGGGATTTTGTGACCATGGTTCCTTCGGCTTCGCCTCAAGAACCAACTATTTCGCTCAGGGAATAATGGCTTACTTTACTCCCTAGGTTCATAAATAACTTCTTTTTTTACTTTAAAAAGAATATCCAATGAGTGTAAGATAACTACATCTACTATCTACATTCAAAAATTGTAAGATGCTACACTAAATGGTTTTAAATTCAATCTTGTAATTTCTAAAAAAAATAATTATAAACAAAAATACAAATAATTCAATTGCTAGCATCATAATGAACTTCGAAATTAAATGTAATCTACGAACAGTACTATGCCAACTTTAAAGTTATAATTATCTTAAAGTTAAATAAACGTTTCTGGAAATTCTTTGATGTAAATTTATTACAGGAAACAGGTATTTAAATTAATCAAAGAAATAGTTAAATATATGAAAATTAAATGATGATAACCAAACGTTAGTCTGTTTTAGTAATTAAAGTATAAAAGTAATTTCTAATACCTATTGAAGTTGAGGATTTGATAAATACTTTATGCCGACTTCATTTATACGAGGGGTGAAAATAAGAGAAGAATCTCGCATGGAAACACCGCAGCCTCTATTCATTTCCCAAACCTAACGGAAAACCATTCAGACGCTTATTTCCTTAATCCTTTAATTAATATGAGGAATTTTCCAAAATATAACTTTCCTCTTAAATATTGGAATTGAATTTCAATTTCCATAGATGTATATTTAGGTTTTTTAATTGGATTTTTTTTGTAAAGTTGAATAGAAATAAAAATGGATTATATTTAATAGGATGCGAACCTTCGCATCCTACCACTATTTACTAATAACTACAATAATATTTCCTATTCACAAATAGAGTTATTATAATATAGATTTTCAAGGGAAATTTTTTAGACCTTAACAAATGTCAATATTTATAATCACATTCTAGAAATCAAGCTGTTTGCCTGTTTTGGGCAATACCTTCGAAGGTATGAAAGTAGGGACATTTTAATCATAATCTATTAATTTTGCTTTTTCTGATTATATCCTCAAGTTGACCACTATAAATAATGTACGTTTCACACAAAAAAAGGATCCAAATCCATAAGAATAAATATAAGCTGAATAATTGATAAAACACTAAACAGGATCGAGTCAGATTTTGATGTGTGAAAAGCAGAAAGGCAATTACTATTAAGTGTCAAGTTATTTTCATTCCGTCGAATTTTTCAGAGTTTCATTTTTTAATTAATTCGAATTCTCTTAGATGAAACTGGACGCATCGATCTGCTCTATTAGAGTTGGAGGGCTTCAGATCATTTTCTTAACACTTATGGAAAGCTCTTTTTTTAATTACTACAGCTACCATACATTATTGTTATAAGGAATTCAGATGTGTAAATGTGTAACTTGACATGAAATGATCCAGAGATATTACTAAATTGAGCCAGAAATTATATATTTTTTTATATAAGAAATTCTATAAAAAAAATAGTCTGCCAATTAGTGCGGCACATAGCTTCCTCGCGTTCTGTTTCGTATACTTTAATGACTAAATGCTTTTAAAGCCTTGTTTTTAATATCTGCCAAAATTGTTTATTTTTATGAATTAAAGTATCAATTTAGCAACATGTTAAAAGCGCAAATGGTTGAAATTGAAGTACAGGCGCGCCTGTACTATTTATCATAGGAAGTTGAAATAGGGCTCAAATTTTGCAGAATTAAAATTAGGAATGAAGCCTGTGATTAGATTTTTGATATCTTGCTTAGGACCAATACAATTTTCAATTTAATGCTTTTTCTAACCTCAAAGGGCGGTAGAGCCTTAAGGTAAATATTCTGTAAACCAAAATTCTTGTAAATAAGAAAAATAAACTGCCAATTGAAGTAGCACATAGCTTCCTCGCATCCTATCACGTACTTTATTGATTTTATGCTTTTACAAGTCATTATTGAATAATTTGTTTGTTTCCCCCTTTTTTTTAATCTGTCAAAATTGTTTTGATTTTTTACATGAATTAAAGTATCAATTCAGCAAAAGTTAAAGAGCGCAGACGGTTGAAATTAATCTTGGGCCATCAGCGGGTTTCTTTTCAATAAACTATAAAAGATTCATACAAATCAGGTAAGCACGTATGAAGCTTATAAATAGGTAAATAAATGTACGTTTGTGTGGATGTAGAAGAGAAAAAAAATGAGCGCAGAAGGTTGAACTTTATATGGGACTAACAATGGGTTAATGACCTACCATCCAAACTTCATTAAAATCGGACGTGTAGTTTCTAAGATATGTTGGTTCGCAAAAATAGAGCGACAGACAGACACGGAACTAAAAAAAAATGTTCCCTGATGTCTGAAACGGATTTCTGTCTTGGAATTGTTGAAATTGGAGATCTAAACATTTTTTGTTCTTCAGAACACGTCACGTAGCTTCCTTTACCTTCGGTAAGCTCGGAATCAATACTTATTTTTATTTTTATTATAAACATATAGTTTGAACTGATAGTTATATGTAATAACACTAATTCATTAATACCTCTTGATTTCAGTAACACATGCTTTGGTTTCAATGTTCTCACTTTCATTTTTATTTAAATTGGCTGTCTCTTTAGGCTCTCTCTCTTGCATTTTATTGAATCGTTAATTAAAGTAAATCAATTAATAAATAAATATTTATAAAATTGTAACTCACCGCTCGCTTCTCTTCATTCTGATACCTGGGGAATCTTAGGCGAGCAAAATTCGATGTTTCTTGATTGGATGAATAGCCGTCTGAAACATATTGAAAACACATGGTTTGTTATAAATTAATAAATTTAAATTCACATACATTATATACTAAAAGCTTTCTCAAATTGTTATAAGAAATAAACTAGCCGAAACGCTGCGGCCTTATTCATCTAAAGGGCCAAACTCTGTTGTCATCCTTCGGGCGCTGCGCGTCCTCAGAATACGGTTTCCATGAGTAAACACTATTTTTGTACTTCACGGGCTCCAAGCTTCAATAATATAGACCATTCTGCGTTATTTTCAACACTCATTGTCAAATATTTCAGGTCATACTCTAATAATTATTATTCTTGATTTATCATTACCATTCGCTGACTGAATTTTATTTCCATGTGTGCTTTCATATCTTGACAGTGAACATATAATTAACTGGCCATTGGCCATGGCTAAACAATGGTCTATTTATATACAACCTGACTTTTTAAAAAGCCACCGAAAACTGTCTTCTCTGCGAAATAATATGAACGTTTCCTACTTAGCCTGTATTTAATTTAATTTTTGATATGAATACAATCTCTCCCGAGTGGTTACCAGTTATAATAATCCTTCTCGAAACCCTTATGCCGAGGGTGATGTGTCCGTCCGAATCTCTTTGGTTCATATCTCCCGAATCGTTAAATAAAAATCCACTTGTTATAAATTGCATATTTTGTGTTACTAGGTGCGTAGTTCTCCCAATTTGTCACATCAATTTTATTATGTGTTAGCATAGTAAGTGAAAAAGAAGTTGTCCATCGGAAATATTATCAACATTTTATATCGGTGTTGCGATAATCCTATTTCACGGTGGAATAACTTCCTATAGATATTAGTTTTTCAGTAAAAAAAATCAAAAGACAAGGAATTATTTACAAACCTCGTTATCTAGGACTAAGCCTCTATAATACTTTAAAAGACCTTTCAACAAAGGTTATTTTGACATGCCACAGTAAAAATATTAGAAATATGGGCAAAACTTGTACTTATTATAGCGTTGACAGGGCTAAACCCAAAGGTACTGATGAAACAAATTAATGTGTGCATCTAAATTATTAAACTGAATACTTCAATTCTATAATATTCTCTGGATTTCCCGCCCATAAATTATAATATAAAATCAGGTTCGTTTTCATGTTAGTCAGGAACTTAAACATAAAGCAAGGTCTATGTAACGGTACACAATTGCAAATGGTTCACTAGTATAAATAAAACTCACAGAGATGTACATGCATCCAAGTACTTCTTAGGGTTTCGTAGATTATTAAGCATATTCGTTATCTCAAATTATTTTTTAATTTTTATTTCCCAGCTCTCATCCCGCTTTATAAAAGTATAAATAAAATCAGTAGAATCTGCAGGGGCGTTTGGAACCCACTGTAAATTAATACATTAAAAGTCAAAACTGTATTATTAATCCCCCCCCCCCGCCTCTTTAAGTAATCATGAATCCGTTATTTCACATTTGCACATGCATTGAACTTAGACTTATGATTTTTCAATTTTAATTTTTTGATGCTACTCCATAATGGGAAATTTTTAAGAGGATTCGCAAACAAAAGAAATATTATTATACATATTCTGTATCTTGGGGGTGGGTGGTTTGAGCAGGTAAATGCGGTTGGGGGTATAAATCCGTTGGCTGTAAAACAGAGGAACTTGCTATGGTTTAGGAGATTAGAATAAGGATTTTATTACAATAGAATAATACGCAGAAAGGAAATTATTCACGATACCACCCCCCCCCCACTACGAGAAACATAATCCGCCATAAAAAAGGTCAGATCAGCTACTTTTCGCACAAAATCCGAAAAAAATTCTTGCCCCGGGCGCCGCGCCGGAAAGCCTAGATCCGTCACTGATAATTCAGAAGAATCATACCCCGAGGTGAAATCTAGAAATGAATTTTAAATCTACTTTTTGTTTTCCTCAGAAATATTTTCAACACAACAATAAAAACTGTAAATGTAGTCCATTTCAAGTCAATTAAACCCAACCAAAACACTAGAGTAAAGATACTGCCAATCGGTTTGGCACATAGCTTCCTCACATCCTATCCACGTACTTTATCGATTTTATGCTTTCACAAGCAATTATTCTCTAATTTGTTTAATTGCTTCTCCCGATGTTTTAATTTGTCAAAATTGTTTTAATTTTTTACATGAATTAAAGTATCTTGCAAAAGTTAAAAAGCGCAAGCAGTTCAAATTAATCGGGGGCTATCTGCGAACTACTTTTGATAAGCTATAAAAGTTTCATACAAATCAGATAAGTACTTTTGAAGCTAAAGGTGTAAATAGATGTATGTTTGTGCGCATGTGGAAGAGAAACAAATAAGCGCAGTAGGTTGAAACTTATATGGGACCAACAATGGGCTAATTATGACCAACCATCTAAATTTCATTAAAATCGGACTTGTAGTTTTTAAGATATGTTGGTTCGCAAAAATCGACCGACAGACCGACTGACCGCCAGACAGACACGGAACCAAAAATGTTCCCTGATGTCTGAAACGGATTTCTTTCTTGGAATTTTTCAAATCGGAGACCTAAAATATTTTCGTTCTTCGAAACGATCACATAGCTTCCGTAACCTTCGGTAAGCTCGGAAGCAAAAAATAAGCCAAGTCTCGCGTAAAAAAGATCATTGGTTTAGCCAAGTCTCCTTCAGTCCGAGTAAGTTCTACTAGGTTTAATTTATCCAGTGCAAGTAATTGATGTTTGTCTGCCCCTCTCTCTATTCTCTTTCCCAAATCACTCTACACGTTTAAATTTAAAAACATTTTCCGACTTGGCAAATACACACCACAAACTTAAATAAAATAAATACAAATTTGTATAAGACACTGCATTTAATTTTAGCTTCTTTGGGGTGTGTATTTCCTAAGTCAGAAAATGTATGTCAGACTGTTGTATTAGCTATATTAATTACTACATTTAATCAGTTCTCACTAGTATTAATTGGTTCTCACTTAGGTTCATTGGTTCTTCATTAGTTCTAACAAATATCAGTACCTTTAGAGGTACTGATCATTGTTAAATTTACATCGGCAATTCTAGTGGTTCTGCTTTGAATGTAATTACTCCAATCCCACGCTGCAAAATAGAATAGCTAATGCCTAGTTCAGATTAGTTGTAATAATTTATATTGGTTTTCAAATCCTTAATATTAGTTTCGATTTTGTATGTAACTGGCTGGCTGTCCTCATAATCTTAGGAGGGCTAATCAACCCTCTTCCAGTCATCCATTCGAGCTGAAACTTGACACAGACGCTGTACCAATACAAAAACATTCTGTCAATTTTAGTTTCACCCACACGCATTAATTATTAACGACGTTGCTCAATAACCGTGATCTTATGAACATTTGTAAAGCGTTTGTTATGAACTAACAACTTTCCGATGGCTCACACCACCAAAATACATAAATATGAAGGATTTTGTTTTCAAAATTTAATTTTATGGGTAAGTATTAAAATTATTTCACTGAAGATTTCCAAATAAATTGGTTAAAATAGGTTTATATTTAAGATTAGCATTTAGTTACACTGAGAAAGTTTTTTCATTGAATTCAATTCACGGAAAGTTCTGAAGCAAAAAATAGTTCATCTATATAACTTGGATTTCAAATACATAGATAATTTCCAGGCTATTAATTTAACCAACTTAAAAATAAAGTATGTTAAAATAAATAAGTATGTTCTTTATCTTACCTCAAGTTTTCAGAAGACTGAAACTAATACAGAAAAGGAGGAAGACAAATGTCTTGCATATCTATATAGTCTTACAGCTTCCACTGAGGATTATCTATTAAAGTTTGGCCCTAACCCAGAATAGAATAAGTCACTATCTAGTGCAATATCTTTATAAATCTATCATGGGAAGCCTATTAACATATATATATATAAATGACCTATAAGATCAAGATACTAGTTAAAAAATGATCTCATTTAAAATTCCTATATATCTTCTTTCTTTATATTACGATTTATGCAAACATCGGGATCGGCAGACTATTTTATTATCGACATATTATAAAATTGACAATTTTTATAGGTTTTTGCATACCTTTCTTAGTCTTAAGTAAGATTGTTTTATCAGATATTTTATTGGCCTTACTGAGTTATTTAATAGAAATAGCTCAGTTTGAGACTTTATCATCAGGAATATAATAGAAAGAGCAATATCGACAATTTCGCTGTCGAAATTGCGTAATAACAAATAATAATTACAGTTTACTATGATCAATGAACAAAAAATGGCAAAATAAAGAGTTTCAAAAACAGGTGTAAATTAAAAATGAGCTATTCTTTTTTGTGTTATCCCTTTTAAATGACTTCCATAGATACTCCCTTATCTAACAACTAAGACTTAATCCCAATGATTGTTCCAAGAAATCTTCAAACAAGCAATTAAGACTCTTTATCCTAATTATTATTTTAAAAAATCTTAAAAGATTTAAAAATCTAATAAACAGGTCAAGTGAGTGCTAGTCAGCACACACCGAGGGTCCGTAGGCAACACATTATTGTTTAAGTAGTATCTATTGATGGTGATATTATTACGTATTAGCTCAGTATTAGTAGTAGTTCAACTGGCTATCATGCGTTCCCACTTTGAATAGTAGTAGTTCAACTGGCTATCATGCATAGCGCGCGTTCCTACTTGAACTATCCTATGGGTCTGATATTCTCATAACACACATAAACAAAATTCTGATAAAGTATTTTTTGCCAGTGAACCGAACTATAAACATGTAAATACATCGAAAAGAGCATGATTATAAAAAAAACCGTATATTGATAATAAAAAAGAAAATAAGTATTTTCTCGAAATTTCCAAAAAGTGGTATCTTTCCTTTTTGTCGAAGAATGATCAGGAGTTTTTTTCAGATTTTTTATACTTTACATAAGCGAGATAGAAGAGGGGCACTTTTCATACCAACTTCAAACTCGTCTACCCTCGCCCTATCAAAGCTTATAACCAAAAAATTATATATTTTTGTAATCAGCTCGACGTTCCCTTTCATATGATACCCCACACGATCAACAAAAAAATTAACCCTCAAGAGTTTTTACCCTAATTTTTATGAAAAAATATTTTGCTTCCGAGCTTACCGAAGGTAACGGAAGCTATGTGATCGTTTCGAAGAACGAAAATATTTTAGGTCTCCGATTCCAAGACAGAAATCCGTTTCATGCATCAGGGAACCCTTTTGGTTCCGTGTCTGTCTGTCGGTCTATCGGTCTGTCTTTCGATTTTTGCGAACCAACATATCTTCACGTCCAAAAACTACACATCCGATTTTAATGAAATTTAAATGGAAGGTCATAATTAGCCCATTGTTGGTCCCATATAAGTTTCAGCCTTCTGCCCTTATTTGTTTCTCATCCACATGCGTACAAACATACATCTATTTACACCTATAGCTTCAAAAGTACTTATCTGATTTGGATGAAACTTTTACAGTTTATCGAAAGTAACCCGCAGATATCCCAATATTAATTTGAACCGTCCGTCTACGCTCTTTAACTTTTGCTAAATTGATAGTTTAATTCATGTAAAAAATTAAAACAATTTTGACAGATTAAAAAACGGGGTAACAATTAAACAAATTAGACAATAATGGCTTTTAAAAATAGTATAAAACCAATACAGTACGTGGATAGGATGTGAGGAAGCTATGTGCCACACCAATTCGCAGTCTATTTTTATATCAATAAATTTTTAAAATTTGTAGGTAGGCACTGTCAAGAAATCAGGATTTATATTGAATTTACTTTATTGTCAATTTATTAAAATATAGTTAGTTGTCTTTAAATCATTAAAAGGATTTGACAGGCACTATACACATATATGCCAAATTTCAAAGAGATCGTACAAAAGGTGAAGTCGTGAGAGCAGGCGACAGGCGGACAGACAGACACACGCAGGAAAATATAAGGGTCCTTGGTTTTGCCTACGGACCCTAAAAAGTGTCAGGTTGGGGATCAGAGAGATTTAAAAATACCGTCACCTACTTGCCAGCACTTGAAATGATATTCCATCTCAAAAATTTAGTAAAATAGAAACTCTGGGTCGACCACAAAAAGTTTCACTTTTTTATATTAACTCCCGGAAATATATCCTTATGAGGTATCGGCAATGAGGGGGGGGGGGGGGGGGCATTTATTTTTTTAGTTTTGTTTTGGTGATTTCGGGAATAAAATTGCCGCTATTTTGTAAACGCGATATATATTTGTGATCTAAATTTCAATTTATTTAAAATGACACACCCCTCAAAACTTAACAAAATATGAAAAATGCTGTGATCAGTTCGCAATTGTTCGCTGATCGAAGAAATTTTGAGTTGTGAAGTTCGCAAAATTTTTCCTGTTTTTGGGTAAAAAAGTTAAACTTGTATACTAAATTTCAAATCTCAAGCTACAATAGGTTGGGAGATATGATCGAAGATGCGGCGTACTGACTCTACACCCACGTTAACCTTATGCGATGGTAATAATTTCTTCTTATCGAATAAATTATATGTGCCTCGGTAGCTCGTATAGGAGAGCAGTTGCTCTCTTATCAATAAGTTATACAGCATCAGGATTGGTCACAACTTGGATGGTAAGCACAGATCTGGGTTCAATTCCCGGACCGGGACCCTCCGCTAGGTGTTCCCCCAGTATCCATCATATAAATGGGTAGTGGCGAATGAGAAGGTTCATGTATTATCTCATTTTAGAAAAAATTGCCTACTTTTGAAGACTTATGCACCATGGCCGTTATTTTTCTTAGAGCTTTTAATTTTCTTACTATAACTTAAGTTATTGGGTACGCAGTCACTGTCTTTCAAACAATCATAGAAATATCGATAAAACTCAAATCGAATATAACAACTAAAAATATCTCGACTACTTCTGCACAATTATCAAAACGTCACATGCCTCTACTAAAACCTCTATTTTAAACTTGACAATAGAATTTAAAGTCGAAACCGGATAAGATATCATCTTAAGGCCCTACTTATGATTTCCTCTTTCACAGAAGTCCCACTTAAACACGTCTTATCAAACTAGCCCCCATTTATAAAGGTTTTTTTTTAATGAAAAAATCAGAATTAATATATTTTTGACAAATAACTACATTACATTTAAATGAAAAATGGATACATTTTATTCTTATATAATTTATAAAAATTATACATATAATCCAATAAGTCATTCTGAAGAAGAACATTTTTTTTCTCCAAATTCAAATATACTATAACAGAAATCCGATTCAGATATTAGGGAACATTTTTGGTCTAGTGTCTGTCTGTCAGTGGCGCACCCAGGATTTATTTTTGGGAGGGGCACAGATTAAAAAAAATAAGGGGGGGGGGGATGTAATGTGGGCTTAGCATAATCACAGACAATTAACCAGTCTGGTTTTCTTTGTTCTTAAATTACTTCATATCAAGGGCGGATCTAGCTAATTTTGAAGGGGGGCTGGGTTCTCTTTTAGGGGGGTCCTCCCCCGAAAAATTTTTTATAGTGTACGTTACTTGAAAACATCTTTTTAGCCTATTCTAAGAGCAACTAAAATGTTATTATATACAAATAAATTTAAGTTTTTTATGAACGGGACTTGAAGACCGGGGTATTTTATTTAAACAAAATGATATACATACTAATAATATTTTATCATTAAAACTTGTACATTATATAATAGATTAATGTTTTATTTTAGTAGTCAGAAAAATAAATTGGTACATTTTAAAAACATTTATGACCGGCTTGTATGTAATATGTCCGGCTAAACTAGGTATATAATTACTTATTTTTTATTTTTTCACAATTACTTTAACATGTGCTGCGAAATTGCATACTTAAATTTTACGACTTTGGTTTTTTTTGGGGGGGGGGGGGGGGGTACGTCTTTTTAAACGCCAAAAAAGAAAATGTCGGGCTAAACTAGGTATAATTACTTATTTATTAATTATATAAATAATTTTGTAATAACTTATATAAATATAATTAAGTTTAACTTATTAAATATAATTATAATAAGTTAACTTATAAATATAATTAAGTTAACTTATTAAATATAATTATAATAAGTTTGTAATAACTTATATAAAGGTTCTAATACCGTAGCAAAATTTGACGCAAACTTACTGTAATAATTAATTAACCCCAAATATGCTCTCAGTTCAGCTACTGATGATGGCTTAGGTGCGTTAATCTAAAAAATTTTTTTAGGATCTTTTTTTATGCCATGCTTCGTAATGACATGCCCTAAATACATTATTTCATTTTTAAAAAATTCACACTTATCCCTGTTTAACGTGAACCCTGCCTTTTCTAATCTGCTTAACACTTCCTTTAAATTTGCTAAATGCTCCGGCTTATTCTTCCCGGTCACTACAATATCGTCTAAAAAGTTAATTGTCCCTTTTGCTCCTTGCAACACCTTTTCTAACTCCCTCTGAAAAATCGCTACTGCTGGCTTAGCTCCAAAGGGTAATCTATTCATGACATAACAGCCCTTATGCGTGCTCCAACCTAGCAACTTACTAGTTTCTTCGTCCAACACTAACTGGTTATATGCTTGCCTGATGTCTAACTTAGTAAAATACTCACCCCCTTGTAGTGCCGCAAACAATTCTTCGACTCTAGGTAAAGGATACTGAACATCTTCTAGCCATTTATTTACCGTCACACGATAATCAGCGCACAACCGAAGCGATCCATCCTTTTTCAAAACAGGAACTAGCGGAGTTCCCCAATTATTTGCTTCTACCTTACTAATAATTCCTTCCTTTTCTAATCGAACTAGTTCCCCTTCTACCTTATCTTTAAATGCAAGTGGAATATTCCGCGCCTTACAGAAAATAGGAACAGTGCCTTCCTTAACTTTCATCTGAATTTTACCACACTTATATTCACCTAACTCATTTTTGAATACTGCCTCATGATCTTTGAGAATGGATTGCAATTCTTTATCCCCGGCATTCAAAAAATTGTTCTCATGATAAGCCTTATCCAGAGTAATTCCTAATTTTTCAATTAGATCTCTGCCTAACAACGGTTTGTTCCTTGATGAAACTACCACCAAATCGCAATAATTATAAATATTTTTGTATTTCACTGTAACAGAAATTTTCCCTAGCGGCTTAATAGTACTACCATCATAAGTTTTAAATACCATGTTTATAGTTTTTAATTCAAGATCCTTAAAATATCTGTCATAATAACTCTCAGGAATTATGGAAATTCCTGTACCTGAATCTATCTCTGCCGTAATAATTATACCGTTTACCCTTAAATCTATTAAATACGGTTTCACAACTTTAGACTCACTACTCACAACATGCATTTCACACTCAGTTAGTGATTCCATGGAATCGGCAGGCTGTAAAAATTGGGTTTTATTTTTATTCTTACCGCACACCCGAGCTAGGTGTCCCACCGCATTGCATACCTTACATCGGTATTTACGGTATCTGCATTTTGCAAAATTGTGGCTATTACCTAACCCACAGGCGTA
The DNA here is from genome assembly GCA_951217055.1 of Gerris lacustris. Taxonomy (NCBI): domain Eukaryota; kingdom Metazoa; phylum Arthropoda; class Insecta; order Hemiptera; family Gerridae; genus Gerris; species Gerris lacustris. The sequence continues at coordinate 50,071,086 of OX578276.1, forward strand.
GCAAATTTTTCTCTCCCCGGGCTCCTGATGACAGCCTTCTTTCTCCTTCTCTCCAGCACGATGTCGAGCCCTGTTCGAAGACGTCTTGTCTCCATCACCACTGTTTGATTCCTTAGCGCTTCCCGATTTCCCTGGCTTAGAGTGCAACTTATTGACTTCTCGATAATCTTGATGACATCCTTCCTTCATAGCCGCTTCTTTCTTTAGAGCGATGTCTAAAAGAACTTCTAACTTCTTTTTTTCGTCTTCTTCGCAAAGTCTATCGAGGATAGGACCCTTCTTTAATCCAGTAACGAATTTGTCCTTTACTTTGTCTTCTAAGTTTTTCCCGAATTGACAATTGACTGCCGCGTTTTTCACTCGTACGTACCAAGTATTGACCGTTTCGTTATTTTCCTGCTTTGCCTCATAAAATAAATAGCGTTCCCTGTATACCGACCTTTTGACAGAGTACTGTTTTTCCATTGCATCACAAATTTTTTTATACGGCAAATCACTCGGCTTTTCAGGATCACACAAATCCCTTAGCGTGGTGTATGCCTTTTGCCCAATGATTGTAAGCAACACAGCAACTTTACGGTCCTCCTGGATATAGTTGGCGATAAAAAATTGTTCTAACCGCTCTCGATAAATGTTCCAATCTTCATTGGTATCAAATTCACTAATGGAACCTATCATTGTCGTCGTTACAGATGTCGTAATAGATGGTCCTTCACTCATTCTAATTCTTCAGCCTTTTTTTTATTTAATTATCCTCGTCGCCACTAAGATAATATATTTATCATTTTACAAATTATAAATTATTATTAACTAGATTGACATTATATAAACTAAACAAGTAATGTCAAGTCATGTACTGTCACAATACAGTACACTATCACAACACTATTACTATAACACGTGCTGCGGAATTGCATACTTAAATTTTAGGTCTGGCTTTGGGGGGGGCACGTGCCCCCCGTGCCCCCCCCTGGGTGCGCCACTGCTGTCTGTCGTTCATATTTTTGCGAACTCAACAGTCTACGCTTTAATATTGCTATAGTTGATACTTTTATAAAAATATTTTTGACATGTTTAAAAAAATTGGTTGTGCGTGAATTCTCACGAAAAAAGGGTTTCGTTGGTATTGTGAACATGAAATTAGTATAAGGGGGGGGGGGGGGGGGGGGGGCGCTAACTTTTTTGTTTCTTGACAAAATGGCATGAAGAATTAAAAACTTTCCACAAATGTTATATATTTTTGTAATCAGCTCTTCATAACTCTTATTTAATCCCCCACTCAAAATTAAAAAAGAATTGGATTCCCAGTTAATCAGATCAAATTTTATTTTTTCTTTGGCCCATTAGTCCGCACATTTTGAATTTTTTTTATATATATAGTAACAGCAGAAATATTTTTTTTACCCCCCCCCCCCCCCAAAAAAATACTCGCAAAATATTGATGTTATTGACAAAATGGCATGGAAAATAAAACACATTCCACAAGTGTTATATATTTTTGTAATCTGCTCTTCAATACCTTATTCCATATATATTATAGATATTCCACTCAAAATTTAAAAAAAAAAAAATTTCTAGTGACGTGAATTATCCGCCATTTTGGATTTGAACAGCTGATAATTTTGATTTCGCTATATTTTTCCTGTATGTGAGTCAAAACAAGATAATACTGCAAAGTTTCATGTTTTATTTCTTTTGATTCAAAATTAATTGGAACAGTACAGAGTAACAGACAGGATGTCAGACACCGGAACGAAACTATAAAGCCCCGTCCACACCGGACGCGCATCGTGTTTGCAAACGTTTGCAAACATTTGCAAACGTTTGCAAACAGGGATGCGCGGCCGGTGTGGACGGCACCGCGCGCACGAACGAATGCTTGTTTGTGTTTGCGGGCGCTCCGGGTAGAGTCGGTACATCAAAGGATGTTTGCTGTTTGTGCGCGTTTGGTGTGGACGCTTTTTGAGCAAACTCCTTGAGCATTCGCAAACAGCCTGTGGTTTGACTTGGAAACCCGGGAAATGTATATTTTTTTCATTCGTATTATTTATGACTATAGCATCAAATTACTATATATAATTACATTTTTGTTTATTTGTATTATTTAAAAGAAATAAAGTTTTTTTTTAATTTGAATTTGAATTAATAATATGTACTAATTAATAAATAGTTATTGAAACTAGAGATGAGTTTATGTAAATCCAATATTAAAAACCGGATTAAATAGATAAATATATAATATTATATGACATAAAAGTCCAAAAATGCGTCTTACTATTTTTTTAAATTATGGGTGTCCGTTATAGGGTACACCCAAATATATATATACAAATAATGATAAATTAAAAACAAATTAAACTGTCGATAAATTAAGAATATATTTCTTTTTGGGTTGACACGAACGACTGAGTCAATAAGAAAACAGAACAAACTAAATATAAATGAAATGAAAACAAAACATAACCCAGGTTAAGGGAGCAAGGCTATTCCAGGTCCGCCACAAAATAATTATATTGCTTAACTCACCAATGATAATAAATAAGCCGGCGCTTATACCGCATTTTGATAGAACAATATTACAAAGTTAATGCAAGTGCATTATAGTTTAATTTAGTACTTGATGATGTAGTGTGTAAGAAAATAATGAAAAATAACTGGGAACAAGGACAAACGTTTGCAAACACCTGTTTGTCAAGAATGCGCGGCCGGTGTGGACGTCGTGTTTGCAAACGTTTGCAATCGTTTGCAAACGTTTGCAAACCCTGTTTGCGAATGCGCGTCCGGTGTGGACGCAGCTTAAGATTTTCTTTTTTTGGTTTTACCAACGAACCCCTAAAAACGGGGGAATTAAATCAATTTGACAGTGATGGGTTGTAAATAAAAACCAAAGCATCTTTAAAATAAGCGATATGACTCGAGGAAGCTATGTTAAGGAAATGGGTTACTACTATTTAATAAGTAAATAGAGTTTACTAATCTTTTAAAAGTTAGAAGTGTTTACTACAGTAAACTTGAAATAAAATTGTTGTTGTCGTTGAATTCTTATAAACCCACAAGATATGGTAGACAAAATTATTTCTATTTGAACAGATTCAAGTATATTTAGCAGGATTGCTCAGTGCTTATATCAAGGACACGGAAACCAAAAAGATCTGTCGTTGAAATTTGCAACAGAATAAAATTATATGGCTTTCCACATACATTCATGAATTGTAATTAAATCAGAGTTTAACTCAACACATAGTATGTAATATTGAAGCATAATTCTCTTCTAAATATTTGCCTCTAAAGAATTGAAATTGAAAGATCACCAGAGAATAGACAAAGTTTTAATATGTAACATATAATTAAGAATTAAACAAATCTAAAATGTAACTAGGACATTATAATGAACCTATTGATATTTTATTCTACTTTTGTTTTCTTAATTTAATGAGTTAGACTAATAAAAATTAGTACCAGAACCCAATGTTAATAGTTTCTAATGTCATGAGTGATTTGATTGAAATATTTAAAACTTTTTTCTCCTACTGATACCCTGGGATCCGCAACCTAGGATTAACGGCTTTCTGTTTATCATTTCGAAACGTTAGTTATAATTTAAATCGAAATAGGTCCTTTTATTCGGTGGTTTACAAATTGAGTTCGTAGGTGGATAACCCGGAGTCATAGGCCACATAGGTGGTCTATCACTTCACACATCTGCAATAAGATCATCAGTGTAAAACATGTCTCACCTCCCTGGGATTCGAACCATCGCCAGGGATATTGATTATGACCTTGGTTTCAGGTAAGAAGCGAGAGTATAGCGAGTGTTCTAACCACTCAGCTATGCCGGTCCCTCTGACTTTAATTGAAATAGATAGGCTTGGATCGAGATGAATGGGGAGAAATTGTTGAATCCAAGACTCTACAAGGGTTATAGACCAGAACTCCGCAGGGATTTTATAGTTCCGCAGAGTAAGTATATCTAAGTCTAACTAAAATAATTAAGTGCTTTATCAACCATTATATCTTAGAGAGGGGGGGGGGGGAGTTGTTAAGACTCTACTGCTACTACTCTCAGCAAGGACTCCGTCGTTTTTTGGTGTTGAAACTAAGTAACCTTTTCTTATAAACTAAATGCGGTGCTGTAAAATCCAACGTAACTAAGGTTATCTTATGAAGGAGCTATCATTGGGCTTTTAAGCTAAGTGTTCTCACTTAAAGTCACAAGATGTTACAAATGTTCTTTATGATTGCAGCAATGAAACAATAATTCAGGAACAGTCGTAAATCTAATACTATAACACATTCATATTTTTTAAGGGTATAGTTTATTACAACTTACATATATAACATTATAAACATTATAAACATTCAGCTATACTATTAATTAAGTAAGTTTCCTTTTTCATAAATATTTTTAGGCAACTGTCGTCTCGGTGACTCTTAGAAGCTTTTGATAACAATTTGTTTTTGTTCATCAACTTCTCTAATAACTCTGTTAATACCTTTTAAATAAACTTTTGTTTCTCTATCGCATCATGTATTTTATAAAAATAATATTCTGCATGTTTAAATACGAATACGAGTACAAGAGCGAACGAAGAGAAAATGAGAGAGCATGAGTAGTTATTAATCGTGAAAAAAATAGATATAATTTCATCATCTTACTGTCACGTCAATACCATATCATTTATTTTTGTGGTATTGATATAGAATAACTCTTCAGGCAAGACCAAACATAATATACTTCAAAGTTCAATCACCTAAACTTAAAACTTAGCTATTAAGATAAGGCCTCGAGGGATCAAGTTACTGCATCAGCACTAAAAACTTCTAATGTTTCCCTATTTAGACACAAATGATTATATTAGTAATTAATAGCGCTTTTCTGATAATTGTAATTTAATTTAGAGTATTTATAGAAAGAATAATTTTCAAACATTTCATTCATTAATGCCATCGAATTAAATTAATTTAAATGATTCCTGATCATTGATTCCTAGCGAAAGAGTAGGAATTATTCTAAAGAACGAAATATTTTTTCCAACTCATAATTATTTGAACTCCTCTTTTTACTGTGTTTACTTAAAAATAAGATTTTGAGTTTTTAACAGATTTGGAACAAAAAAAAAAAAAAAAAAATAGTTTTTAAAAAAAGTTTGTCGTCTGCTATCTATTGTTTGTACAGACGCTTCGACCAATTCCGATTAAATGTGGCATTCATGTTTAGAGAAATTAATTAAATTGTTGATACTAATTTAATGTGATAGACACTTGTAATTCTCTTATATAAGTAATTTATGACTCAAGAGAAGGAATAAAACATAATTACAATGTACCTCGACACCCCTGCCTATTTATTAGTTTTGTTATAAGATCATCTTCTGTAATTTTTTATTACATGTCTTGGGTGGAATAAAATAAAATTAAAACTCTCTCGATAACACCAGAGTTACTAACACGTGTTGCTAACATTTGTTGGCAACATTTTGAAAAAAAATTTCTGAATTTGTTACCAACATTGTGTTGGCAACAAAAAAAAAGTTAACAAAAATTATGACATCAACAATAAGTGAGTAAAGAGGAATGAATGTTGGTAACAAATGTTACTAACAAAACGTTGCTATCAAAATACTAGTTTCTTTTTATTTGTTATTAACAAAAATGTGGCTAACAAAATACTAGTTTGAGTTTTTATTTGTTATTAACATTTTGCCTCATCCCCATGCCCGCTTGGATAATTGACTGCGAAACGTCGAGTATTGAGGAATAATGGCATGGTGGAAGGAAAATGTTATAATAATAAATGTTGCTAAAGGCCCAACACTCGACAGGAGCCAAATCCACGGAGCCAAATCCAAGCGAGCCATTTTGGAATCGCCCCAAAGCCACGTTAAGGTCAGACCAGGCCGCGGCCACAGCTCCAAGGCGCGCGTGGTGGATTTTGGACTAGCCGGAAATCCAGCCTGGCTCGCCGAGCCTCGCCGGTCTATCTGAGTTTCCTCACACATGGTGAGTTTTGGAGTGGCGCGGGACCGTTTGGCTTGATGGATTTGTTATCAACATTTGTTTTCCACTTGTAGTGGATAACTACAAGTGTTCTCTTTCTTCGCTTGAGGTTGATATAATTGCCCTCACGGAAACTTGGTTCAACATGACTTCGTTAGACGCTTCCTACTTTCCTGATCACTTTAAAGTCGAACGCTGTGATAGGGTCTACCAGAATGAGGGCCAGAAAGGGGGCGGAGTCTGCCTTGCCATTTCGTCACATTTAAAATATGTTCGTCGGTATGACCTGGAGAGTCATGTAGAATGTGTTTGGGTCGAGTTGCGTCAGCCTAATTCTGTACCTCTCTTGATTGGTAATCACTATCTTCCTGATAATATAACAACTGATATACTCAACTCATATTCACAACATTTACTGGATTGCGTCAGCCCTGATTTTAACGTAGTAATCTTGGGTGATTTTAATGCACCTAAGATTTGCTGGTCGACTTGGGTCTACAAGGGGGAAAACCATATGAAGAAAACTAGAGCTGATGTTATAATTCAACTTTGTAGCGCATTGGCTCTTAATCAAATTAACTCCATACGTAATTCTAATCAGGTTATTCTAGATCTCGTTATGTCCAATATTGATATAGAAGTCACAAGAGGTAATGAACCACTGGTTCCGGAAGATTCTCACCATCCTACTCTTGCTTTAACCTGGAAATGCTCGCATCGTCACTCTCCATCTTTAACTGAAACTTACTTCGTCGACTATTCCGGAGGCGATTATCCTGCACTTTATAGTACTATTTCTGACATTGACTGGGGACCTGCATACTTCGATCTGGACATCAATAGTAACGTGAATGCTTTTAACTTGTTATTAAAAAATGCTATAAAAAAACATATTCCGTATAAAAGAAATTGCGCATCTAAGTTTCCCCACTGGTTTTCAGGGCAGATGCGACTAGCAATCAGAAAGAAGAACTATTATGCCAAAAAATTTGTAAAAACAGGAATGAAAATTTATTCGAATTTGCATGCGATCTATAGGCGACATTTTAAGGTGCTCTACAAGAAAACAAAAGCAACGTATAGAAATAAGATTGACTCCGCTCTCAAGTCTGATCCTGCCTCATTCTGGCGTCACGTCTCTTCGACGAGAGGAACTAAGAAGTCACCTACTGATGTTTTCGATGAGTCATCTGGTCAACATACATCGGATCCTGATAAAGCTGCTAATATTTTTGCCACATTTTTCTCGTCTGTATATCCTTGCCCTTCCTCAAATCCTACCCCCTCCATTTGTACCGAATCCTACATAAAATCATACACTGCCAACAATTCCTTCCTTAGTATTCCTTTTATCACACCCGAAGCTATTACTAATACCATTAGAGAACTTAAATCCTCCAAAAATGGTGGTCCTGATAAAGTTCCATCGTTCTTGTTAAAAGGTTTAGCTCCGTTACTCGCTCCGGCTCTATCTTTCTTATTTAATAAATCAATCCACACAGCTACTTTCCCTGATGCTTGGAATATTGCCCTAATAGTCCCAATTCATAAAAGTGGGAATCGTTCGGTCGCCTCGAACTATCGCCCAATTTCCCTCAATAGTACTTTCTGTAAATTAATTGAAAAACTACTACATTCCTACATTTATCCTTTCCTTGAACCATTGCTAGATGAACATCAACATGGATTCCGTAGGGGTCGTTCAACCTCAACGAATTTAATCAACTTTATAACAGATCTGGTTCCCATTGTCACAAAAGGGAAGCAAATGGATTCTATCTATTTTGACCTTAGAAAAGCTTTCGACACTGTTGATCACGATATTTTACTTCGGAAAATTAATTATACTTTTAAAAATCAACTCCTAACTTCGTGGTTTTATAGTTACCTTTCAAATAGAAGATGCCTTGTTAAATTTGGGAATTCTTTTTCTGAGCCTTTCAAAGCCACCTCAGGAGTCCACCAAGGATCTGTACTAGGACCACTTTTGTTCTTACTATTTATAAATGATTTACCCTATTTCATTTCTTCATCGTACCTTCTGTTCGCTGATGATTTAAAAATATACTGCCCTGCTGATTCCCAGACGTCGACAACTTGTTTGCAATCCAGTATCAATGGTGTGTTGTTTTGGTGTCGTCTTAATAAAATGAAAACCAATGTTGATAAGACGGTATTCATTTCATTTTCCAGAAGGCTCCAACCAATACATTCATCTTATAATATATTTGGCGAGTCTCTTCCCAAATCTAATAGCGTCCGTGATCTTGGTGTAAGGCTTGATGACAAACTCAAATTCGACATTCACGTGAATACCGTAGTTACAAAGGCTCTTCGTTGTCTGGGTATCGTTCGTGCTGTCTCTAAAGGTTTGTCTCCCGAGTGTTTCCTCTCGTTGTATAAATCTCTAGTTCGGCCGTTGCTTGAATGTTCTACTCCTGTTTGGAACATTTTGAATGCCTCACGCTCCCAAAAAATAGAAAAAGTCCAGAGAATATTTATTCGCACCCTTTATCTTCGTCATTTCTTTAATAAATGCTTCTATAGCTATGACCATTTTTGCAAAAAATTCAACCTCGAGAGTTTAAGTATCCGGAGAAAAGCTTATGACATTTTATTTCTAACGAAAGCTCTCAATAAGTCTATAAATTATTCCAATGTCACTCAGCAAGTAGTTATCCTGCCTCAAAATCGTCGCCCTGGTCGGTTACTCTATACGAAAGAGCTGTCCCACATTTCCCCGATCGCTCGCTCTCTTTATTTTTTTAATGATCATGGTCTTCAGCGTGAAGCCATTGATTCATTTCAAAAACTTAAGAACGTCCTCCCCAAACTTCTTGAAAAATAATTTTTAATTTCTAGTTATCGTGTTTAAGGTTTAAGTTTTAACTAATTTTTAAGTTTTATCATAATTTGTTGGTTTGATCTTGTGCAAGATTTCTTTTTTAAGTGTTATTTTAAGGATAATTTGTGTGATGAGTGTATGTTTGTGAGTTTTCAGTGTTTTTGTCTTTTCTAGTTTATTTTGTATTTGTTACCATTTTCTTCTTAGTTACCATGATAACAGTCATTAACTACTTTTAGTCATGTTAATTTCTCCTCTGTGTCGCGCTTTCTTCCTCAATCCATTTCCCAATCTCTCCTGCTATCCTAAATTGTCCTTTTATATTTTTTATCACTTTGTATTCATATTACATTTTATATTAACTCATGCTTTTTTTTGTTGTTTTGTGCCTCTCACTTGTGGCCTGTGTTCGGCTGTTGAGAGCACTGGAAATAAATAAATAAATAAATAAATAAATAACAAAAATCTTGTTGATAACATGAATTTTTGTTGCTAACAAAAATTGTTGGTAACAAATTCAAAAGAATTTTCCAAAATGTTACTAACAATTTTATCACATGTCAAAAACTCTTGTGTAAACTCGGGTTTATCCATTTGTTATCAACATGGTTACTAACTCTGGTGTAAAACCGGCTTAAGAGAGCATAAAATGATTAAATATAAATTAAAAAGAAGTCCATTTAAATACGAATCTAATCAATTAGGTAGTTTTTAGTGGGAAAAATTTAGTTTCCAAGGTATTAATACAAAATAAATTTGATATAGCTGAAAACAGAAAAAAAGTAAATAATCACTTTTTGATAAGAAATGATTTTGAAATTTACTTTTGAAAAATTACTTTTGACCATCTATGTGATATATTTAAATTCAGTAAGTTTCGAACCGACACCAAATATGTTTCAACTCAGAAGATTTTAAATCAACAACAAATATATTGATGTGTGGTGGCGAGTTGCACGGTAAACATTGGGCGACTTCCTATGGAAGCCCTTTCATACAGCTTTTGGATATAAAATAATTTAATAAGGAAACAAAACAATGGACCTACTCGTATATAATAAAAGTGGTTGCTAAAGTTATTGTTTCATATTAAGGCAAGTATGTAAAAGTTAATATAACGTGGAGAATATACATTTTGAGAAAGTCAAGTTGATAAATAGGACGTGGGAAGAAGATTAAAAACTTTTAGAGCCTTCACTCTCTACTCTACGTAAAGTAATGAAGTGACTTTTATTAACGTGTCACTTGTATTATTTATCGAAAATAGCGAAGAGCGCTTTATTATTTCAAGAAGTGCATTATATACAACTCTTTACAAGTGTAACGAGTATAAGAGTAAATTTTCGCTGAAAAAGTTGATTTTAGTTTTATATAATATAATGCACGCATCAATCTCTGATCTACAAATAATATATTGTATTATATAACATTGGTATGAAGTATGAATATAGATTTTTTTGTTAGAGCTGATTTTAACTGATAGTTTATTTTTAACATTTATGCCAAACTCCATCGAAATCATGCTAGCAGTTTAGGCCCAACGAGCCTGCACAGACTTCAGACAGATATTTGTTGGACTTAAAAACATCAACAATCCAAAATTGCATTTTTGCACCATCACACTACTTTTTATCTACTTATACGTACATGAGAAAGTAAAAAAGCGTAATAAAGGCGAGAAAAAGCATGGGCGTGGGTGTATCCGGGCGGCTTGTGGGGGAGCAGGCAGCTGCCCCTTCAAGATTGAAAAAATTAAAGAAACAGTTTCATTGATGAGCATATCAAAAGTTCTGGAAGTTCTGAGGGAAGATATGACCACCATCTATTTAGAATCATTTTATTTTATCTGAATCGTTAGATTCGTTTAAAACAATTCATAATCATAACTCGATTAGGGATATGATTTTTCTGAACTTGAATGCCAAATTTAATTGAAATTGCCATTAGTATAGGTCTGCTCAGACTACAGACGACAGACCACATTTTTTAAACTCTTATTTGGAAGAAGAGGGCTTCAAAATGTGTAAAACCATAAAAATCTCAAAATATAATTTTCGAGCCATCACAATACTTTCTCTTTATATATACCTACTACAAATATGAGAAAGTTAAAAAAAATCGGTTACATTACATACTGGAGCAAAACTTTCTCATATTATACTGTAAGATTGCATTTAAATCCAATAATATCTAATTTAAGCAATTTATTTTGATCAGCGATATTAAGTCAAACATATTTTTTTGTCTTGGATATGATTAGTCTAAACAATTACGCCAAATTTTATCAAATAGGCTCCACGAGTCTGTACAGACAACTCAAAAAATAACTTTTAACCCCAGTAGGGAAAAAAAAGTATGATATTGAATTTGTTTAGAGGGACTAAAACAGGTCTTTTCATCCCTGACTCAAAAAGTTGGGAGAAAAAGTAAAAGCAGGGCGAAAAAGTAAAGAAGGGCAAAAAAGTAAAGATTGCAACTTAATTATTTCATAAATAGTAGAAAATGTATGGCTAATGTATTGAAGTTGTTGAAATCAGGTTGGCGGCACTGCGCTTTTTTGACCATGTTTATCTTTGTTTACAAAATTATAACCTGCATCTAAATAACCTTCTATTTGAGTTTAATTCCAATTCTTATTTGTTTTTAATATTGAATCTCTTATATCAGCTATTAAAAATTCTAATAATTATTGTTATTTATTAAAATAATAAATAAAAACTGTGCTATGGACGAAAATGTGAATTTTCTTCCTACCGGAGATAAAATATTGTATGTACCTCGTGAGTAAAGTGCCATTATTCCCCTCGCGATAATTATCTCCCTCGGCTGCGCTTCGGGAATTAAAGAGTCTAAGTCCCTCGGCTTCGCCTCGGGATTTAGGGACCATGGTTCATTCGGCTTCGCCTCAAGAACCAACTTTTTTCGCTCAGGGAATAATGGCTTACTTTACTCCCTAGGTGCATAAATAACTATTATCTCCAGTAGGGGAAAAAAGTTATGATTTTGAATTAGTTTAGAGGGACTAAAACAGGTCTTTTCATCCCTGAACTCAAAAAGTAGGGAGAAAAAGTAAAAGTAGGGCGAAAAAGTAAAGTAGGGCAAAAAAGTAAAGATTGCAACTTAATTATTTCATAAATAGTAGAAAATGAATGGCTAATGTAATGATGTTGTTGAAATCACGTTGGCGGCACTGCGCTTTTTGACCATGTTTATCTTTGTTTATATAATATAACCTGCATCTAAATAACCTTCTATTTGAGTTAAATTCCCTTTTTGTTTTTTTTGCTTTTAAAGCAACAAACAAGGCTTTATACAAAGAGGTTCCGCAATTTACAATATAATCTAATAAATTAATTAACACACTCTCATCCATGCATTCACTAAAAAAAAATAACAAACAATAAAACTCTAAACAGTAATAACGAACATTAAAAATAAATAAATAAATATACAAAAATAAATTCTTTCAGTAAAACAAGGCTCTCAAAATAAAAATTTTCATTGCTTTATTCATTCAACAAGAAGGATCTAGTTTTTAAGAAATTAATGAAAAAATAAAAAATAGTTCTTGCATCCTCTTTCGAGTTATGTAGTGTTAAGTTGAGTAGGCACGCTCCTGTTGACTTCATCCTGACACAAATATTGCTTCCGTAAGAAGTTGTAGTTCGGACAGTCTAATAAAATATGAACGAGGCTTTCTTTTTCATTCAAATTGCACAGAGTGCAAAACTCCTCTGTGTTTATTTTATACGTTATTCCTTTAACTGTAATTTTCAGGAGCCCCTGTCCAGATGTTCTTACTTGGGCTAGTAGCTTTTGAACAGAGTACGGTAGCCCTAATTGTAAATAATTAGTTGCTTTATTTAGAGCTTTATATATAGGGCTGTACATGGATTTTTCGATTTTCTCTAAGTCAGACAATTTTAGTTTTGTACTAAAATTGGAAAGAATTCGTAACTCAGTAGACTTATCTATAAAATTTCGGATAATTTGGTCGGCGTTTTCTCCAATTTGACTTAAAATTTGTTTTATTTGTGTAACCCAGTTACGCTTAATAGAGTTTGTAGGTGAGGAGTCCTGTTGAATGAGTTTGTCGAAGCAACTTCTCAGAAGACTATCTTCTTCCTGTAGATGTAAATAATTGAGCCAGTTTAGAGTTAACTTGAGTACGAATACTTAGATGTGATCTATATCGAATTCCTCTCTCACCATATATAGTGTGGAGTGTTCCCCTTCAAAACAAAATAATTTTTGAAGAAGCTGTTTTGAGCTATTTCCAGATCCTCTAAGTACCGTAGGGACCAAATTTGTGCTCCATAAGTCAGAGTTGAAACGACGCAAGACATGTACACTTTTTTCACTGCTTCGAAGGAAGTGTTCTTGTTTTTTATTAAGGTGTCCCTAAGAACCCCTGCAGACGATCGGCCTCGGCTCACTGCCTGCTTGAGTGCGCTCTCGAAAACCCCTGTCCTTGAAAAGGAAACACCTAGGTAATTAAACGTGTCAACTTCACAGCAATCAATCACAGCATTGTTGTAAAACACAGGTTTTCTATTGGTAGCCAGTTTACCTTTACTAAAAATCATTAGTTTGGTTTTATCAATGTTAACTTCTAAATCGTTGTTTAGACAATATATGTGGAGCTTTCTTAGCGAATAGTTCATGTTTACAGAGGAGTCGGCAAAAACGATGAGGTCATCTGCGTATATAAGAATAATGATATCTCTTTTTCCGTTTACACTGACGCCTTTGCAATTCTTAGACCTTAAAAATGGTTCCAAATCAGCTGTAAATAAATTAAACAATCCTGGCGACATAATTTCTCCTTGCATAAGACCCCGAGAAATCTTGATATCTGATGACAACTGGGAATTATATCTTATTTTAATTGATGCGTTGGAGTAAAGGTTGGTTATGAAGCGAATATATTTAAAGCTGACAACTAAATTAACTAATTTTTCTTTAAGTGATTCTTTACGTACTTGTATTCATTGCCCATGCGCGTTTTTATAATTTCCGCCCTAGGGCGGTAAAAAAGATTAATTCTTCACCTTAACGCACGATTAGTGAGTTTTATTACACCTAATAAAACTAATTTGCTGTTTGTTTAATTAATGTAACTGTTTATATCGAGTTTTTAGTGAAAAACAATGAGTGATTTAAGTGATTATGACGAAAATGAGGAGAATAATACGCCTCCCGAAATAATTAATTCCGCACAAAATACAACTAATGAATTAATGTCATATTTATCAAAAGAGAAATACGAAATTACGTACAGGAAGGTTTTTTTTCTGTATTTATCATTAAAATCCAACAATTGAGATAAAGTACGGTACGCAACTCGTGCGAAAACGGCATTTTGCTTTGCTCGTGTTGTTTTACTACCCTCGCTGTCGCTCGGGTGTAAACTCCACACTCGCATGCAAAATGTTACTTTCCGCACTAGACCCGTAATGGACTATTTTGGATTTGAGGGGATCTAAAAAATAAAGAAGTAAAAGGTTTTGTCGTATACGAAAGAAATACCTAAGAAAAATATTCCATTAGAATTCTTAGAACATTTACCATAAAACCATGTTTAATAATTTGGGTTTTATATAAGCTTGGTTTTAATAAAAAGCATAAATGAAAGTTGCTGTTAATAATTTACAAAAATGTTGAATAAACTTTTTACAGAAAATAGTTTTAATTTGTACTTAAAAAAGAAATGTTTTTAAGCCTCTGAGGTACAAATAAAATCATAAGGACCTTTATTTGACTGTTAAGGGACTGTTGAGGATTGTTGACAATTAAATAATTTTTATTGTGCATACAATAAAATGTTGGCTAAACCTAATATTTTTCTAGATATTTGTGGAAAATATAAAACTCGAACCTTTTTTTTTTTATAAAACTCCCTCAGAACTTAAAATATGTTTATTTTCAAACATCAACGAACAAAGTACAAATATGCCTTATTATAACTTTCTGATTCAGTTTCGCAATATTTCTCTTCGCTAACTGAACTAAATTGAATATATTTACTTTAACACAAAAGAGCATTTAGAATTATATGGAATCCTTAAAAAAATAGCACCATCCCCACTTCCTTGAATACCCTTTTCCCATGACAGAAGTTAAATTTAGAAAATTGCACCTCTTCCTTTTTGAGCTGGATACGACCATGAGTACAAGTAAAAACTGAAATGTTGTGAAGAGATAAAAATAAATAGTAATCCGAAGAAGCAAGGGAATTTGAGACTAGTCTCAAGTAAACAGACTTTGACCGGTGAGGAGTTGGATGTTGAATCCCACAGGGCGTCTTGTGGTTCAGTATTAAAACCAAAACGAGTGTTACTTCAGTTTAATGTGTCCTCTAGGAATCGTTTTGCTCTTCGAATAACTTGTACTTCATGCTCCTCTAATTGTTGTTGTTACTGGGCTTGGCTTATTTTTTTACCTCACATCTTCGACCTAGTTCAGTTCCTTTTCTTTTGCCCACTTCCTTCTTCAGCCCGAAAATTTGTATTGGAAATGACAAAAGTAACACTAAAAATATTAATCCGTGATCAAGTTAGAAAAAATTCTAACAAATTTTAATTCTTAATTTGGCTGTTCCACTTTGAAAAATCGCAAAAATCTTAAATCGTCTTAAAAGTTTTATGTCCTTTTTTTTTTTTTTTTTTTAAATTAGGTTATCCAGTTTTATTTCAGAATAATAAGCGAATTTTGCTTCCAAGCTTACCGAAGAAACGGAAGCTATGTGATTATTACTATTCTAGAAATTCTATCGTCAAGATTTTCTAGAATAGTAATTAAATCATTTGTTGTTGATGATACAGTTTATTACCATATTTTATTTACTGTTATTAACTTTGTTGAAACTTCCAATTCGATATTTTATTAGGTTTCTAGATGGTGAAAAAGGTTTTAATAATTTCCTTTTATTTAATTAAAACAAATTGGGAAAGAATTTAACCATCAAAGAAGCAACCCGTAATCTAGGAAAGGAAAACGACGCAGAACAGCAATTCCTTACACATTCAACATTTTAACTAGAAATTAATATAAATATTTAAAATATTTGTATCATTCTCTTTCAAATTTTAAATGCTCTTCTCCTTATAAAATTTATATAGCTGTTAAAGGTTTAATATATTTGATTATATTTTCATTCGACTCAAACATTATAAAGAAGTTTGTTTATTTGAGATAGTCGAGAGATCTTAGCTCTATATTCGGCCCCGACTGCCCACTAGAAAAATAAATATATAACTGACGATATTGGTCCTAATTAATTTAATATCCTTGAAAAATTGATTATTACTTAAATTGTTTTCCTTTAACTTATTGATGTGGAGAGCAGTACATTGACAATAAGTTCATTTCATTTTGACGTGCCATCCAAATTACAATAAACTCAAACAAGTAGTTTTCATGATAAGATTGTCCGCAAAAATTATGACCGACGACAGACATTAAATTAAAATAGACTGCCAATAAGTGTGGAACATATCTTCCTCGCATCTTATCACGTCCGTCACTTTATTTTATTGTTCTTATGATTTTACAAGCCATTATTGTCTAATTCATTTAATTGTTTCCCCCTTTTTTTAATGTCAAAATTTTTTTCAATTTTAAAATGAAGTGTGAAGAAATGTATGTTTGTGGGCATGTGGAAGAGAAAGAAATTAGCGCAAAAGGTTGAAACCTATATTGGGACCAACAATGGGCTAAGTATGACCGACCATCCAAATTTAATTAAAATGGAACTAGTATAGTTTATAAGATAGGTTGGTTCACCAAAATTGAGTGACAGACAGACCGACAAACAGACTCGAACCAAACATTATCCCTGATGTCTTAACGGAAGTAAAGAATACAAAATTGGACGCGAGGAAGCTATGCGCCGCTCTTATTGGTGGACTTTTTTTTATAAAGTCTTACCAACTTAAATTACCATTATCATCATTAAGAAAAATGGAAATATGTTTGGGTCCCGTTTCTGTTTCCCGGCCTATCCGTCGATTATTTAACGCCCATAATTTACCAACAAAAACTATACGTCCGATTTTTATGAAATTTGAATGGTATGTCGCGCACCACCACAAATCGCCCATAATAACTTAAATATTCTGCGAAATTTAATTTTGCTTCCGAGCTTACCGAAGGTACCGGAAGCTATGTGATTGTTATACAAAACGATCATTTTTTTATGTCTTCGATTTCCAAAAATTCCTAGAGAGAAATCCGTTTCAGATATCAGAGAACATTTTTGGATCTGTGTCTGTCTGTAGCTCAATTTTTTTTGAACCAACATAATATCTCGTACGATTATAATATTGGTTTTTTCCCATTTCTAATGAAATTTTGATGGTAGGTCATAATTAGCTCATTATTGTCCACATGCGCAAAAACAAACATTTATTTACACCTATATCTTTAAAAGAACTCATCTGATTTTTATGAAATTTAGATCGTTTGTTGAAATTAGCCCTTAGATAGCCCCAGGACAATTTTAATTTGGATGTTAGGTTATAATTAGCATAGATTGTTGTCCACATGCGCAAAAACAAACTTTACTCTTTAAAAGTACTCATCTGATTTTTATGAAATTTAGATCGTTTGTTGAAAGTAGCCCCTTAGGTAGCCCCTTAGTCTGTTCTCGTTACATTTTTTTTTTCAAAATTGGTACTTTAATTTATGTAAAAAATAAAAACAATCTTGACTGATATTTTTATAAAATAAGGGGGAAAAACAATGAAATAAATCAGAAAATATTGGGTTGTAAGAGCATAACAATAATAAAATATATTATAGGATACAATGAAGCTATGTGCCATACCAAGGGCAGACTATTTTGGTATTCATTTTGAATTGAAATATCAACTTCTTCTACTTTCTTCCACTATTCGTGCAGTGATAGGATGTCATGTGCCACACTATTGACATTTTTATACTATTGATAGAAATATGGAGTGTAAAAAAATGAGATATGATTGATAAAATTGTAGTTATGTTATGTACATATTGCAATACAATTGAAATTTTAAACTCCGACAGACTTGATATATATTTTGTTTAGCGAATAACCTCGCTTCATTCGCTTCAATATTCAAAATTTAGTAAATTTCCATCAAATTTTTGAACACGGAATTCTAATCTGGGAAATGGTGTGTAGGCATTCTTTTCTTTTCCTTCCGTTCTTTGAGATTATCAAAAGGAAATGTTTTGTGTTAAAAATAATCAAGGAAATGCATTTTCACCCAGGTAACATCTATGGTTGATGGTCCAAAATTTTAAGAATGGATATCTCAATTTGGACTTATTGAAGAGGAGAAATTATTTAATATATCTTAACCTTAAATTATTTTTAGCCTCAAAAACTCATTCATTAAAAAATAAATTAAATAAAGTGTAAAATACCAGGAAAAAAAGTAGATTCATATATAGAAAAATAAACAGGTCAAGTGCGTGCTAGTCAGCACACAGCGAGGGTCCGTAGGCCACACTTATAGTGTTTAACTGTAAAGTGTATAAACAGTGTTTATTTAAAAAGCTAAAAAGCTTACTTTGAACTATTCTAAGGGTCTGATATTCTCAAAACACACTCTGATAAAGTATTTTTTTTGCCACTGAACCGGACTACAACCATATAAATACACAGAAAAGACCATAATTATAAAAAACGTTTGGGAAAGTTGCCCAAAACGGGAAAGGCGGGCAAAACGGGATAGCAGGGCTTGTAGCGATACTAGTGCTGCTAGGGCGCACGAGAAGGGCTAAGTTGGTTCCCGGCCACTATTCTACCATTTTCAGTTGATTGCTTGTCGCAAGCAATTGTACTTTAGGTGTAGTGAATTTTTAAAGTTTTTAGTTAATATTTTTTCTAACATCAGTCTTTTTTCTGCTTCACAAAAACTCTCATTGGTCTTGTTCTTCAGAGGTTGCAATTCCGGTAAGTATTGCATTTTGTTGTATGGTTTTTAACGAACAATTTAGTGTGTAAAAATATACCTAGCGAGTATCAGTTCAGACCTCAGGCATGTTTGTTTTGAAAAACGTCACAGTCGGGCAAAACGGGATACTTTTTAATGCCCAAAACGGGATAGAGTTTTGTTGTATCCTGTTTTACCCAACCTCCGGATGAAGATGGAAAAGAAGAAGGATGCATCTTCTGCAACGCTCTCCATTTTGAATCAAAATCCGGAGAAGGCTGGATACAGTGCTCGAGTTGCCAAGGTTGGGCTCACGAAGCTTGCGCCAGACCGAATGAAGAAGATGACTCATTTTTGTTCTATGTGGAAATAGTCAGTCTTCCTTGGAGCTTTTTTCTGTAGATATAATTATTTTAATTTTGTTCTTAAAAATGTAACGTTAGCTTTTAAAATTAATCATAACTTCAGGTGAAGATTTTTTATTTATTTTTTTTAAATAATTTTAAGTTTTTCTAATGATCCATGTTCATTTGTTGTTCCTATTAATTTTGTTGTTAATATTAATGTTGCTCCGATTGGGCCTAGCTATTGTAAAATGGTTTAATTTACCTACATGTTGATTCATATTTCAAATAAAAAATATAGTGTTACGTATGTTCATTTATTTACCCAAATCTTTGACTTCTTTTACCAAAAATGTGTATAAAAAAACACAACCAAAGTGTAAGTAGATAGGTATACAATTTTTTTAAAAATAGTAAAGCTATTTTAAGTTTACATTCATTTAATTATTTTTAACAAAAACTAGGTAGTTTTTTATTTAAAAAAATATATTTAAGAAAAGATAAAAAAAAAAATCTCTATCTAGTCTTACCCAACTTAGGGAGGGTAAAACGGGATAGTGTAAGGCTTTAGAAAATCATTTTTTTAATGTGTTAATATTATTAACAAATTATGAATTATTTTTTTTATGTTGCTTTAATAAGTGCTTTATCCAATGGCGTTTTATTTATTTCATTTTTATTACACACAATTAAAAATAAACAAGAAAAACCACTAGCTATCCCGTTTTGGGGTACTTTCCCCTACTTCGTCAATAAAAAAAAAAATATATTTTTTTTTTTCGAAATTTCCAAAAAGGTATCTTTACTTTTGGTCGAAGAATGTTCAGGATTTTTTTCAGATTTTTTGCACTTCACATAGGCGAGATAGAGGGGAGGGGGACACGTTTCACACCTACTTCAAATTTGCCTACGCTCGTCCTATCAAAGTTATAACCAAAGAATTAAATATTTTTGTAATCAGCTCGACGTACCCTTTCATATGATACCCCTCACGGCGTCGAAAAAAAAAAAAAAAATAACCCTTAAGTTTTTTATCCCAATTTTTTTTAAAAATATTTTTTTTGTCGCTAAATTTTTAAAATATGTGGGTAGGTACAAGACACATACATGCCAAATTTGAAAGTGATCGGACGAAAGGTGTAGCCGTGAGAGCAGGCGACCGGACGGACGGACAGACACACGCAGGAAAATATAAGGGTCCTTGGTTTTGGTTACGGACCCTAATAATATAAATTTTATTTAAAATTGTCTAAAATGCTCAAGTACTCTGAAGATTTCATATAAATAGGAAGATAGAATTCAAAACGTTAAAGAACAATTTATTTGGAGAAAAGATTTTAAATTCATTACATTTTAAAAATAAAATAATTAGATGTTATAACCCTTTTACATTTTCTTTTTTTCGTCCTGATCTACTCATCATTAGGTTATTGCAGGACAGGGGATTGGCCAATTTACTCATCTGCTCGATGCGATCATCAGTGTGAAACATGTCCCACCTCTCTGTGGTCCAAACCAGATAGATCAGTGTTTAGATATTGGTTTCATTTAGACGAGTTGCAAGATCACTAACAACTTAGCTTTCCCAATTCATTCATAAATCAATGTAAAACTAAATGTTCGTTGGTTAAAGAACTCCTAATGAGACTATTAAATAGATTTATCTTAATATCTAATAAGTCAGTCACCTTATTAATATTGACGTTAGGGACATAGAGGTCTGACTGATGAACAGAACTTATCAAAGCTAGAAATATTGGTAAATATTCTCAAATTACAGGATTTAGGTTATAATCTACCACCTATTTAAGTGAATTAAACACACTATTTGGTACTAGAAAAGCATGCTATGATGTAAATTTATATATATATATATATATATATATATATATATATATATATATATATATATATATATATATATATATATATATATATATCGAATTGTGAGTTGATACAGCAAGTTCGTATGTTATCAATTGAGGATATCCCTACCGTCGATACTTGCTTGATCTGGAGATCACTGGACCGGTTTCGGCTAAACGCCATCATCAGCAGAGTCGAAGTCTCTCGTAGCACTCAACACACTTATCGAGTCTACATGAGAGAATGAAGTTGGAAAGGTGGAGATAGACGAAGATATATATACAAAAGAAGTAGGATATGGAAAAACCCGTGAGACGGGGGTGTCAGGTGCACAGACGGCGGAAAAACAAAGGGAAGAGTGTGCGAAGAAGAAGATGATGCAATGAAGGAAAGGTTGTGTAGAGGGACTGCTGATGATGGCGTTTAGCCGAAACCAGTCCAGTGATCTCCAGATCAAGCAAGTATCGACGGTAGGGATATCCTCAATTTATATATATATATATATATATATATATATATATATATATATATATATATATATATATATATATATATATATATATATATATCAAGGATCTTATATAAAGCGGATGTAATGTTAAGAAGGGGTTTAAGGCAAAAAAGTGACCCCATGAAGGTAAGAGAAATTGGAGAAAAAATCATACTGCGCATGCTCTACGACCTTTGAACTGGGACAAATTACCTTTTTTAAAAGGTTATAACCTGACACTTATAAACAAATTCTTGGAAACCTATAACCAAGAGGAAGGTAATTTGTCCCATTGGAGCTAATATTTTACATATCTTCATGGGGTCACTTTTTTGCCTCAACCCTCTATCCCCTTTATATAAGATCCTTGATATATATATATACTATATATATATATATATATATATATATATATATATATATATATATATATATATATATATATATATATATATATATATATATATATATATATATATATATATATATATATATATATATATATATATATATATATATATATATATATATATATATATATATATATATATATATATATATATATATATATATATATTGGGTAGTTGGATTGTAAACCTAGACCAGGCTGCACGCGTTTCTTTTTGCTCTCTTATTTCTTTAAGTTTTATTAGGCTCTTTAAATTATTTTTTGGCGAATTTTCGTACATTCTTAAAAAAAATAATTGTTGGTCATAAACAGCTATTCAGCAAACACACAGCACCATTTCTCTGCTAACTGTGAGTTTTTCTTAAATATCTCTAAATTTAATTCTCTTTTTCAAGGACTGATTTATTGTGAGTGTAAAGGATTTTATTACCTACAATTTGAATCTAATATTGAGAATATACACCGAACAGTTTCCCTTGCAGCCTGAAAAAGGTGCAAAGAATTTGAAGAATGCAGCTGAAGAATGTCAATCATTTCTTTGTGTGAGTAAGATTCTTGTGTAGATGTGGGCTACGGTTCTGTGTAGTGGTGAATGACTCATTGGCTAAACGAGTGGATTGAGAGGGGGATCCCCCTCTAGAGTGCATAGTATCTTAGAATCCCCACTCATACAAGTCGCATTGGTTTTACACTGTTTTTGTTTATAAACTGCTATCTTACTTCTGATATCCTTTTTAAATCAAATGTTACTCATATTTAAATAAT
This sequence comes from Gerris lacustris, assembly GCA_951217055.1. Taxonomy (NCBI): domain Eukaryota; kingdom Metazoa; phylum Arthropoda; class Insecta; order Hemiptera; family Gerridae; genus Gerris; species Gerris lacustris. Next base: position 50,093,722 of record OX578276.1, read on the forward strand.
AAGTAAACAAGGAGATTAAAATATAAACAACTGGTCAGCTAAAGTAAAATTATTATAAATACTGCAACTCAATTATAATAGTTGTTTTGAAATGTCTCAATCAATCAAGGAGCTTTTTGACAACTCTAGAAGTAAAAGGCCTCTGGACTCTAGTAGTCAGGACGGTATTTCACCCGGGAAAAAGATTGCTAGAACTAACATGGCAAAAGTAAGCGACATGGTTGCTTCAGACTTGTGTGACAATCAAATCAGCTGTAAATGAACTGAAATTGGCATCGAAAGAGGATCTTAATCAATTTAAAATGGAGGTGAAGAATGAAATAGATAGCCTGAAACAGGAGAACACGGCACTAAAAAATGAGACGGAAATTCTACGACTCAAGTTTTAGATATGAATCGAAGAATGGAAGTGTTTGATAATACATTGCGAGGAAATAATTTGATATTTCGTGGGCTTCAATATAATGCATCAGATAATTTTATAGAAGTAATAAGAGAATTTTGTGCAAATGTTCTAGACTGCAGAGAAGTCAGTATTAGCAAGGTGTACCCGATATGGAAAGCCAGGGCATTCTAAATGGTGCCGCCCAATACTTGCTAAGTTTAAAGATAGCTCTGACTTGTCGAATATTTTAAAAAATTGTGTTAAACTAAAAGGCACGGGATGTGTAGTTCACCGAGATTATACTAGCAACACCCAAATAAAGAGGAAAAAACTATTTACTCTACGTAAAGCTATACTTAAAGAGAATAGTAGTCTTAAAACAAACGTACGTCACGATTTCTTGCTTGTAGAAGAAGAAAAATTTAAACTGTCACAAAGCGGTGACTTATAATGGAGAAGAGCAGATGGAAAGATAAAAATTAAGTGAATTATCTGGTATAGGAATACAGGACATAACATCCTATCTTAATAATTCAGCTACAGGAGAGGAAATGGAAAAGCCAGGGACATCAGAATGACATAAGGAGTTGACCGGAAGTTGGAGGAGCTCTGAAGTAGGCAGTTCTAACAAGTCGACCACGAATACTCAAGAAAATATTTTATCTTTACCATCTGCAACTTCGAATGTAGTATCAAATATTGAAACAGAATCATACAACAAAATTAAAATTGTATCTTATAATATAAGTGGATTTAGATCTAAAATGAAAAATGTTGAATTTATAAATTATTTGATTAAATTTGATATAATATTGCTTGTTGAGACATACTTCATGGAAGAGGATTGTAAAAACTACGGAGGAATGCTGCTTAGTCATTTTAAGATAACATGGGTACCGGCAATTAAACTAAATAGGTTCGGTCGAGCCAGCGGAGGTATTGCCGTAGGGTTAAATAAGAAATCGGGTTTTTACCAAAATTGTAAAATTCAAAAGAACTAAGAATATTATTGTACAATTTCAAGAGCCGATTCCGGAATAAAGGCGTAGCATTCTTAAAAAATTCTGCCGGAATCCTATCGCAGCCAGGAGCTTTATTGTTTTTCGCCTTGGTTAAAACATACTCAAGTTCTTCTTCCTTGAATGGGCTTTCAAGCATTTGGTTCTGGTGGAGGGGTGAAGCGTAATGTACGAGTAAACTCACACTTTAAGGATTCAATAAACTCCTGAAGTGTTCTTCCCACTCTTCCGGTTTTATTACATCCGACATAGGAAACTTTGATTTCTTAAGAATACTAACATTTTGCCAGAAAGATTTCGTATCGGTTATAACAGATAAATTAATCGCTATTGAGTTGTAGTACTGCTTCTCTGTGTTCTTACATAACACTTTTGATTTTTTAATTGTTTATTTATTTATTGTTAAAGCTCTAAAAGTAGATATATATAAATATTATCCATATATGCTAATACGATTTATTAATTTATTATACAATGTAATTTTTATACATATATTAAAAAAAAAAAAAAAAAATATATCCAACTTCTGGCAGACGGCTTAAGCCTTATAAGATGTTTACTGAAATATTTTTATGTAATGCATTTTCGAATTATTTTTCTCTAATAAACATTATTATTATTATTATTATTATTATTATTATTATTATTATTATTATTATTATTATTATTATTATTATTATTATTATTATTATTATATATATATATATATATATATATATATATATATATATATATATATATATATATATAATATATATATACTATATATATATATATATATATATATATATATATATATATATATATATATATATATATATATATATAGTATATATATATATATATATAATATATATATATATATATATATATATAACAAATATGTTATGTAGGTAACTATATTTACACCTACCCAGATGGTTTGTAATAGTTAGGTGAAGGAAAGCAGACGCTGGATGGTACAATATTATGTCTGGTGAATGTGTGTGAGTGTTTAGTGTGTAGGTGTGTAGGGTCACATCTGGGTGGTAAGGACAGCAGATGCAACCCTCGCCATATTAAAATTTATACCCAACCTATGCCCTAAGACCTTTCGGCACATATATTATAATTTATATTGTATTCTTCATAAACATTGCAGAAGAAAATGTAAACGCAAAAAGAAGGTTTTTACTTAACCAATCCGGGATCCTTAACTCTATAGTTTAAAATTATACTTCTCGAGCAATTAGGGGAGTGTAAGATATATTTAAATTCGTGTATGTCAAGCAATTAAACAAATAACTTTATAAAAATTTTTAAATATACCTATTGAAACGCAGAATGATGTCCAACGACCCTTTTGCCCAGTATGACACCAAGAGACTCAGAATTACTTAATAATTGTCATAAATTGCTATGTGATTCACAAAGATTCGTCAGAACAAAAATAGCAGAAAAGGGTTAGGATCGACTCTCATCTATTGACTCTGGTTGAATGACTAATTCCATTTCAGGCAAGTTCAATCAATAATTTTGCAACACATTAATTCTAATTGATTCGAATTCTCTTGATATAAACCCAGAACCCAGTGTTATTCTGTTTTGAGTTTACGATAAATATTTTTTTTTTTATGAAAAAAGCTTTTGCATATTCTTGAACCGCTAAATTTTTCGTCCAGGATGTTAAATAATTTATAAACTAAAATTTAACTAAGTAATTACTAAGAATACTCTTCTTATACAAATGATGTATTCCATATATATATGGTTATTTACCGAAACCGCACAGGACCATTTCCGCACCTATGTTACACTCAAGGTAAAAATTTATATGCTACCAATACCGCACACTTCTTAAATTATAAATATTTTTAGCCTTATAATTTTATGTCTAAGAATATTGACACATACTCTTCCTAATATTATTAATATCATAAGATGCAATATTATTTTCTCCAGCAGCTACTTCTAATCTAATAATTTTTCTTGGTCTCTCAGTTAAATCAATCTCTGCTTTCTGTTTACATTTATTTTTTTATTTCTTGTATTTTTATGCTTGTGGCGGACATCTATTTGTCATAATGTATTGACACATGACAGATTAAATTTATACACACGTTTATTTTGTTACATCAATAAAGATACTTGGATTTGTGTAGGCGTGGAAAATACTTGACTTTATTTGTGTATAATATACGTTAAGACCATCTCTCCAAAGTGGTGACCCGCGACTTGTGAGTTAGAACAATCGAACGAGCATTCAAAATTCTACTCTTGTAAGTTTTATTTTTTGACACCTTATAAAATTATTGACATTTTTAAAAAAAAATTAAATTTAAAAAAAATATATTTTTAAAAACCTGAAAATGTTACCGCAACCAAACCCCGTTAATCCCAACGATACATCTTCAAGTTTCTCTCAAATCAATCAATCAGATGTAACGACGAACCAACCGTATTTAAATCGAGTATCTATCAAAATCCCACCCTTTTGGAAAACGAAGCCTCACCTTTGGTTTATTCAAATAGAATCCCAATTCAAAATTGCAGGAATTAAAGAAGACGAAACTAAATTCCACCATATCGTAGGAGCTTTGGAAATGGACATTTTAGACCATGTTTCGGACATTGTAGCCTCCCCTCCTCGAGATGGAGCATACGAAGCACTAAAAAAGCGCATTGTTAATTCATTCGCCGATTCGGAAGAAAGAAAGATTCGCCAACTGTTGACGAGCATAGAACTTGGTGATGATAAACCAAGCCTACTACTAAGACGTATGCGGGAGCTTGCTGGTTCTAAAGTAACTGACCAATTTTTACGTTCACTCTGGTTACAAAGATTACCTTCTCAAACTCAAGCGATTCTTTCTGTAAGTGATGATGAGACCGACCTTTTAAAACTTGCCGTACTCGCAGACAAAATAACAGAAGTTACTGGTAGTCAGGTGTGCACTGTCAACCATGCATCTAACAATGCACCTTCAACATCAAGAGATCCAACACCAATGCAATCAGAAGTATCTGCATTAACTAAACAAGTAAATGAACTTGCGGCAATCGTGCGTGGCCGTTACAATCCAAGATTTCGAAGTAGTTCTCGCTATCGATGTAACTCCCGAAGAAGATCAGCTTCAAGGAAGAGTACCAATGACGAGTCAGATATATGCTGGTACCATCAAGAATATGGATTTTGCTTGTCACAGTCTGTATGGATGGTAACATATTTTTTCAACACATTGCCACACTAATATATACCAGATTTTAAGGCCCTCAAATATCTATATTTGAAGTTCTCACATACCAAAATATCGTTTCCTCTAATTGACAAAACTATCATAATATTATTTTGTGTATTCCATTTCAATTTACACACGTGCACACAATAATTAGATTCAAACACATTCACAGACATTCAGCATACTAAATTATCTGCTATTAGCTTATCAGCTTCATTATTAATAAGACTTATTTATTTATGTGAATAAGCAATACATTATGTTATGTAAAGTATGCGGTACTGGACTTTTTCGGATTAGAAGGGATCCAGTGTCGGCTTCGTTTGAGCGGTAATGGAGCTATCACTTTTGTGCGGTTTTAGACTGTTTTCAAGGAAAGTGTGCGGTATTGGTACTTTACCATATATATATATATATATATATATATATATATATATATATATATATATATATATATATATATATATATATTTGATTTTATTTTTATTTGTTCGGTAATATCATAAATAATAATTAAATCTCGTCAAACTTAACAAAAAAAGTATTATTTATTTACTCATGAAATATTTAGTAGAACCAAAGTTATTAACAATTTTATAGGAAAAAAGAATCGATATGAGCACAAAACTACTTAGTCCAGTGTTTTCAATTTCTTAGGTGTTTCGAGTCGTAGTTACATTATATTATTATTAAATATTTCATCAATATTTACCATAAAAATAATTTATTCCCAGTGGGAAATTTAACCCGGCCTCTCACCGTCCGCGTTTAAGGCATAATTTTTGAGGAACTTGTCTTTTTCCTGGGAAAATGACTTATATGGTTAGATTTGTATTTAAATAGACTGAATTTTAAACAAAATCGGCCGAACCATTTTTGTAGCGACTGGGGTATGATTTTTCTTCTGAGCCATCCATCAAAATCTTAAAATAGAATTTTTGCACTATCACAATACTTCTTTTTATATAACACTTTGATATGAGAAAGTAGAAATGATTTAATAGTACATTACGCGTCGAGTGCGGAAAGTAGCATTTTGCATGCGAGTGTGGAGTTTGCACCCGAGCGACAGCGAGGGTAGTAAAACCACAGCAATGCAAAATGCCGTTTTCGCACGAGTTGCGTACCGTACTTTATCTACGATTGTTAGATTTAAATAATAAATACAGAAAAAATAAACTTGCTGTATGTAAGTTCGTATCTCTTCTCTTGATAAAGATGGCATTAATCTTGAGTTGTATTTTTTGCCGTATTAATTATTTCTGGAGGAGTATTATTCTCTACATTTTCGTCAAAGCCACTTGATTCATGCATTGTTTTTCACTAAAAACTCGATATAAACAGTTACTTTAATAAAAGAATAGCAAATTAGTTTTGTTAAATGAAAACAAACTTGCTAATCGTGCGTAAAGCTGAAGAATTCCTCTTCTTTACCGCGCTAGCGTGGTAAAGAAGAGGAATTCTTCAGAACTATGAGACGCGCATGCGCAATGAATACAAGTACGTAAATAATCACTTTCTAAGCATCTAAATAGAGATATAATGTTTATATTTCGTATCAATCGTAGATAAAATTTTTTAATCCAATGCTTCAAATATGAAATAAAGAAATTATGTTTACAACAATATTTCCTATCCCTTGCTTATTTACGTTTATACAGTTATTATAGCCATATATGTATACTGTTTACTTTTTCATGGGTTTTTCTTTAAAATAGTTAGTTTCGAACTAATTTGATAGCAATTACTTTTTTTTATATATTCTTACTACATGAAAACTCTTAAGGCGTATTATTAATTTTGCTTCCGAGCTAACGGAAGGTAACGGAAGCATTGTGTTCACTTTTGAGAACGAAAAACTTTTATGTCTCCGATATTAAAAATTCCAAGAAAGAAATCCGTTTCAGACATCAGGGAACATTTTTGGTCTCGTGTGCGTCTGTCGGTCTGTAGTGTGTCCGCAAATTTTGAAACGTCCGACGATAACTTGATTAATTCTTGACCGATTTTGATGAAATTTGATAGACATGTTCATTTTACCAATGTCCAGGACGAGTTCGTTGGGCAACGTTATCCGTCCAAGCGTTCTCGCGTAACGCTCACGTAAACGTGAACTTCAAATTTAAAATTGGAATTTTAGGCCGGGGAAAAAATCATAATTCATCTATTTAATAAGAAAACATTTTTTGTATAATGCATAAAATGAAAAAGTATCCAAACATTTGGCAATTCTGGTAAATGTAGAGATACAACTTTAATTTTATGTGTATAGAATAAAATAATAATAATTAAAATATAATTGTTTTTCTTTATTTGCTTTTAAATTTAATAAGTATCGTAAGGCGGTCAAACACGGTCAAAATGTTTGCGCAAACATTTTGACCGTGTATGGGGCTGTTTGATGTTTGCGCAAACATGATGTTCGACGTGTATGGCATAAATTTTCCCGACCTCAGGTTTGCGCAAAATGTTTGATCGTGTATGGGGGCCTTGAGACTACTAAAATAATTTGAACGATTATGAAAGGCAGCGGTCTCATGATGGCTTCCTGCACTTAGTATTGATATTAGTTTTAAGAGTAATTACTTAATTTTAATAATTGATTCTAGTTTGATTATGTAGCCAAGGGGGCGTGGGTGAAATGGAATTAGGGCTGAATATGGTAAGCTTCGTGAGCCCGAGGGAGTCTAACCTCACGCCCGGGAATTATATTATAATCTACACTTTTATAAATACTCTACATTGTTTTTAATTTATTCTTTTCACTAAGAATAATAGCTTTTTCGACGTGAAATTCCCTGCTGAACTTGGCTTATTCCATTAAGAAATTTCCAAACTAATAAATTAAGGTGCTAGAATTAGCCTTAATTTATTTCGACTGTGAAAAATTACATCGTTTACGTCATCACGTTTTTATTAGTGCGTGTAAAGGTCATTTGTATTTTCGAATAGGCCTGTCATAATTTTTATTTAAATTAAATTAAGTAATCAACAGTATGAATACAAAAAGACTAATAATATATAAGTGAGTATTTAGCAACGTCGGCTTTCAAATTAATTGTGTTTAAGTTAAAAACAAATAATATATATTTAAAAATAAATTATTAAAAAATAAAACAAGTTTAGAATGCTGATTATTTAAACAAAACAATAATAGCAATTAACACATTCAATGAAGTGAAACAAGAGATCTCCAGACTTATATAAACAACACGTGGTACTCTTTTACTTTAAAACCCCCCATGGGGAGGTGCTAAAGTAAAATAGGTAATATAGGGAAACATTTTACTTTAGCACCCCCCATGATAAAATATAAATAATGTAATAAATAATAAAATATAATACTTTGTCCCCTTTTTCGGGACAAGGGGGGGGGGGAAAAAAGGGGCCAGGGTGGGGAACAAATTTAATTTTGTGTAAAAGCAATGATGACGCAAGACTTACATTAACACTATCCAATGAATCAGTAGTTGGGGTGGGGGGGGGGGGGGGGGCAAAGTATAAGATGACGGATGGCGAAAGATTTTACTTTAACCCCCCCCCATAAAATCAGAGGGGGGTGCTAAAGTAAAAGAGACCAGATGGCGAAAGGTTTTACTTTAACACCCCCCTAAACAATCAGCGGGGGGTGTTAAACTAAAAGAGAACGGATAGGGAAAGATTTTACTTTAACACCCCCCTATATTAATAAGATGGGGGGTGTTAAACTAAAAGAGAACGGTTGGTGAAAGATTTTACTTTAACACCCCCCTAATAAATCAGACGGAACATCACACTTCTGTATTAGAAAGTTACGATATCTGTTAGCCTAACAAATAAACAAGATAAAGGGACATTTAGTCCAATGTATTTTGGGACAAAGGAACATCACACTTCTGTATTAGAAAGTTACGATATCTGTTAGCCTAACAAATAAACAAGATAAAGGGACATTTAGTTCAATGTATTTTAGGACAAAGGAACATCACACTTCTGTATTAGAAAGTTACGATATCTGTTAGCCTAACAAATAAACAAGATAAAGGGACATTTAGTCCAATGTATTTTGGGACAAAGGAACATCACACTTCTGTATTAGAAAGTTACGATATCTGCTAGCCTAACAAATAAACAAGATAAAGGGACATTTAGTCCAATGTATTTTGGGACAAAGGAACATCACACTTCTGTATTAGAAAGTTACGATATCTGTTAGCCTAACAAATAAACAAGATAAAGGGACATTTAGTCCAATGTATTTTGGGACAAAGGAACATCACACTTCTGTATTAGAAAGTTACGATATCTGCTAGCCTAACAAATAAACAAGATAAAGGGACATTTAGTCCAATGTATTTTGGGACAAAGGAACATCACACTTCTGTATTAGAAAGATACGATATCTGTTAGCCTAACAAATAAACAAGATAAAGGGACATTTAGTTCAATGTATTTTGGGACAAAGGAACATTACACTTCTGTATTAGAGAGTTACGATATCTGTTAGCCTAACAAATAAACAAGATAAAGGGACATTTAGTCCAATGTATTTTGGGACAAAGGAACATCACACTTCTGTATTAGAAAGTTACGATATCTGTTAGCCTAACAAATAAACAAGATAAAGGGACATTTAGTCCAATGTATTTTGGGACAAAGGAACATCACACTTCTGTATTAGAGAGTTACGATATCTGCTAGCCTAACAAATAAACAAGATAAAGGGACATTTAGTCCAATGTGTTTTGGGACAAAGGAATATCACACTAGTGTATTAGAAAGTGACGATATAGGAATATCACACCTATGGGAAACAAATTTTTAGAAATATAATATAGTATATCGTATTATAACATTTTGTGAGTGCTAGTTAAGGTACTGACTGATACCAATGTGTTGAGTTTTTTGAACTTATTTTAATTTTATATTTTTGCAATGGTTTAGTGAAATTTGTGAGATGACAGTTGTTGTTAAGGTGATGTCATATCGACGGTTTGGAAGAAGACCGTCACAAAACCGATTTTTTGAGAAAACCTTTTTTTTGTACCAAAACACTCCTAAGGAGTAGTACTTTTATGTAGAATATTGTCATATTTCTAGCACAAACACAGAACGCCAGAATGAGTGAAATGCCAGTCTGACATTAGAGAGTATTGTATTAGTATTATGGTCTAAACTGTAACTAATCAGTGTTCAACTTGGCATCTAAGTGGAAACGTTGCGTTTTTTTTAATAAACTGTCACAAAAGTGTTTCTTGCAGTCTTCATAATAAGGTAAGAAGACATTTATATCTCATTTTTGTTCAATAACGACACAAATGCTTTTATGACTATTTAACCCATAAAATATTTATTAAATGAATTGATCAAAACGTCATACGTGCGATATTATGACAATTTTGATCAAAACAATTATTTTTTTATTTTTTTAAAACAATTATTTTTTAAAAAAGTGACCCTCTTGCATACAATGTTATCTACATTTATATCATTTTGTAACAATATTATTATTTTATAACAGTTTTCCACTAAAATAAAGCTTTATTTAAATTAATAAATATAATTTTATAACAATTATTTTTTAGAATTGTCAACCGTAGATTAGTAACCTTTCGTCATTCACGAAATCGTTAACCCTACTACTTCTTATCTATGTGTTCTCCGTCGTATTCCCTATATTTATTTACCAATCGGAGTTTTAACCCTGCAGTGGTCGCGTGGGTGACTAGTGACTATTGTCATTCATGTGTATGTTATTTTGATTATAACTTTCTTATCAGTATTGGGGTGGAGTTGAGCACCCTCTAATCTAGTCTATTAATTGGAGGCAGTAGATTGTTCCGTGGGATACCTGGACTCCAGGCCTTGTGAAGGTGATGTTATTGTCAATTTAAGTTGTATGGAAGACAAAAGTTTAGCAGCAAAATGGAAATCAACCGAAATAAAAAAGGTTAAACTAACATCAGCTTATAAACAAAAACTGGACTCAATGGTAAAAAAGGACGCTTTAGTTCAATTAATAAGTAAAAAAAAATATTCCTTCATTTTATGAAAACATAAAAATTTATAACTTGTTTTATTTGTGTTTGAATTTTAATCATCATAATATTTTTTCTTTTTTTTTAACATTTTATACCTACCTGATATGTTTTATACTAAATTTATTTTTTTTAATAAGTAAGAAAAATACAAGCATAGCGTACAATACCTATGCATGATATACTGCTTATGCATTTGAATGTTTATTGCAGCAATGATTGTATAATTATTTATCGATTCCTTAATAAAGACTCAAAACTGTTTTTATTTTTTTAAATGTTTTATTTGTGTTTCAACTTATTTCAATTTGACTATTTTTACTTTTCATTGTCATGGCATTTTATGATCTCATTTTATTTTATTCAATCAATATTCAATTTAAATAAATTATAGAAATCAGTATTTATATTTTCCTATTTCTATCTTTATTTTTAATGTGTAACAACTTAAAAGATTGTGTGCCATAGAGTCCAAGGTAATTTGGAAAATCTAAATGTCATTATTATATAAATATGGAAAAGTGATATTATTTTTATGGGCACTAGTATAGACTAAGAACCTAAGTCAATTGATTTTCAGTATTATTATTTTTATATAGACTAAGAACCTAAGTCAATTGATTTTCAGTATTATTATTTTTATATAGACTAAGAACCTAAGTCAATTGATTTTCAGTATTATTATTTTTATATAGACTAAGAACCTAAGTCAATTGATTTTCAGTATTATAATTTTTGTCTTTATTTATTTAAGAAGAATTATATGAAACAAAAGAACATTTAAAAATAAGTTACTTGTCTAAATTAAATAGCCTTGTCACTTAGAGTTCCTATTTATTTCAACACTGAATTTACTAACTAAAGACAAAGACTGAATAGAATTGTGCCTGATCTCGTTTTATTAGACATGTTATATAGTTTATGTATGATTTTGATTTTTGTACTTTTAATTTTAGTAAATAAATGATGTTAATTTGTAAAATGTTTTACCAAATTATTATAAACCCTTATGTACTAATATGCAATTTGCTTACTCTTTTTTATGGAATATCGTCACAAGTACTGATTTTAATTGAAAAATTGCCTAAAAATTAAGCACTGAGCTTAATATGTAAAAAGTAGTAGTATGGCTAGGTTTTCTGAAGTATATAGAAGAAGTTATTATAATATAAAGCAAATCCAACAACCATAAGGTCAATAAATTCGACTTCAAAAATAGTAACTTTTTTCTTTTGCTTCTCCTGTAAAATTTGAAAACACGGTTTTGTGACAGTCTTCTTCCAAGCCGTCGATATGTATTTTTTTTTTATTTTTTGTGATTTTCTTTTTTTGTCAATTTGACATTTATTACAAAGTCTAGTGCATCATTTATTCGTGAAAATAAATTTTCTAAACTTTTTTTGTCGCTCAAAATAAGTCAAGTTAAAAAAAAAAAAAATCAAAAATGGAGAGCCTAAAAGGGATGAACACGAGGCAGGTGTTGAGTATTGTGGCTAAAAGCGAGGAAGATATATTAATTTTCTTTCAAGGTAAGAGAGTACGTAGTTAAAAATGTCGACATTGTAAAAACATGGTGTATTACCGTTTTTAATATTGTTTTATTTTTTTGTTAACAGTGATGGGGTTACTGCCCTCCGCTAGAGTGTGTCCTGAATGTCAGAGCAGGATGACACATAGAAGAGGCGCGTTGGTGGCGTTTGGAGGTGTTGCCGAAAAAACTGTAGGAAGTCTATGGGTTTTTTTTGCAACACCTGGTTCGCTAAATCCCACCTCTTACTTGATGACATCTTCTATTTGTCTTACCTGTGGACGCGTCAGACACACAAAGTGGAGGAGATCCAATTTGATCTTAAAAGAGAAGATGGTTCCACAGTTTCTACAAAAACCATCGTCGACTGGCAAAATTTTTTTAGAGAGGTCTGTGTCCGCCATTTTACAATAAACCCCATTATTATTGGCGGACCAGGCCACATTATTGAAATTGATGAAACCGTGATCAGTCGACGAAAATATCATAGAGGTCGTCCTGCGGTAGCCCAGTGGTATTTTGGAGGGGTAGAGCGAGGAAGTGGACGGTGCTTCATTGTTCCTGTGGAGAGACGCGACGCGGCGACTCTATTGGCAGTTTTGAGGGCTCATGTTATGCCGGGATCTACGATAATTTCTGACTGTTGGCGAGCCTACATTGATATCAATGAACTACCTGGTAATTTACTATTCTTTTCACGTTTACTTTATATTATTGACTTAATGACAAAAATGAGTAATAATTTGTGTTTTGAATTGTTACAGAAGGGTATAATCATTACACGGTGAACCACAGTCAGAATTTCGTCGATCCGGTAACAGGAGCCCACTCGAACACGATAGAATCGACATGGCAAAAATTCAAAGCTCGCCACAAGGAAGAATATGGCACTGCCCGAAGCCTATTCGCCTCTTACGTTTCTGATTTCCTCTGGAGGAAAGATCATCCAAAGGATGACCTCTTGTATGACTTATGGTGTGGGGTCAAACTGTGGAACCAGGAATTAGAAGCAGTAGCCCCTTGAAAAATTATAAAGAGAACAATATTTCTATTTACAGAAGATGTTCATTTAATTTGGTATGTGATTTTACCTTATTTTAGTCTTATTAGTACAGTCTTAGTACAGTGCCCTGAAACAGCCCCAGGAGTCTTAATGACTTTTGGAGAGATTATAACACATACACATACACATACATACACCTTTGGGACCTTCCTAGGGCCCACTATTGCTTAGAACCGAGGGGGGTGCTAAAGTAAAAAAGTGCCCAACACGTATATAAACAACGTTAACAACATAGTGGCTTAATTTGAAAGACACTACTAATCGAACAAAGTGATGAAGCCATCTCAAATCCTATAGGATTCACTCCTTTATATATTGGCAGTTCAGACACAGAAAAGTTTGTTGCTTCATCAATACTTGTGAACTTGAAATTCTATCGTGGGGGCACAACTAGCTCCACCTGTTGCAAGTTATAAAAGCTAATTAACTGGAAACGATCATTTAAAGAGAAACGTCTTAAAGCTATGTCACACTTACTGTTTACGGGACGGTCAGGCCACAGTCAAAATTGAACCATTTGAATGTGAGCTTTTGCTGTAGGAGCCTCGGGACATTCACATTCGTCCCAATCAAATCCTAGCCGAGTATATTGTGACTGTCCCTACGGGGACCGCAGTCAGACCGCGGTCTAGAGGTGGTTAGAGGGGGTCAGACCACAGTCAATATTAATTCAATGGATTTAAACGTGAGCTTAAGACATCGCAGTCAGACCGCCGCACACTTCTGACAATTCACTCACACTTAGGCCTAGGTCACAGTTGCTCTGTGTTTGTGATATTATACAAACCTTTTTACTTTCTCATATATGTAATAGAAAAGTATTGTGAAAATTTGAGATTTGAGATTTTGATGGATTTAGTTTTACGATCCACTGCGTCAAAAATTTTTTTTTTTTTTAAAAAAAAAACATCTATAATGGACAATTTAAAATGAACTAAATTAAGACATTTTCAACAATTACTCAGAACAGTTTAAAAAAAAAAAAATGTTTTTTTCATACTTTTATCGGAGTTTTTGGGGGTAACCCTCAAATGATAAGCTAATTTTTATAAAATGTTTAGTAATACATATATTTAACCATGAAGATCCGAAACAACTATTAAATAATTAAATGATAAAAATAACTTTTTACATACTACGTTTTTAAATTTTCTGTAAAAATCATAAATTTGAAACCCGTCAAAATGGAGATTGTAAATATGGGACATGTCAAAACAAATAAAATAGCTTGCGGAGTTTTTCCGAACTAACTTTCCATACAGCAAAATTTGCTGAAAACGAATTACATTCTGCTGAAAGATGGCTAAAAGTATTAAAATAATGCATTGTTATCGTGTTCTGAGCTATTCTAAACGTTTCAAATGTCTAGCTACTCGAGATGTTAGTTAAAAGTCGATTGCAAGATTTGTACTGGACAAACAAACAAACAAGAAAGCAAGCTAATAAAAACGTAGTAAAAATAGAAAACATTGGAAGAAAAAATAATTATGTCCATAGAAAAGTTTAGAACGAGTTGTATTAGATTTCTAATACAACTACTACTCTACTTCCTCTTTCTACTTTTTTTTCTTTTATAATAATTGTAGTAACATATTCAAAATTTCCTATTACATTTCTAAATTTTATGTTGTCGTTGTTAACTTACGAGTACAACGACGGTCAGCAGTACTTGTAGTCTATAATTGAAGCGAGCGTAAGTGAGCTTCTTACATTCAACAAAATATGCATCTTGTCTGTCTGTCAGCGTAAACATGATCTATAAATATAAAATTGAAATTTCAGAACGGGAAAAGATTCTATCATCACCTATTCGTTGAGACGAACATTTTTTCAAATACATTTGTTATTAAAATCAACAGCGATACCGCTATGAAGTGATAAAGATCGTTAAAACTATTAAAGCGGACCTAAACGTTTAAAATAGTCAATATGGTTGACAATAGAAATCCCATCCCCACTCTCTTCTCTTTTCCTCTCTCACTCACGCATGTGGCACGACACGACAAGTGACGCATATGTTTCTGTAACTTATGTAACTAGGTAGCACACCGCAGGATGAGGGATGCGCGACATGCCCCACTAGAAACTGTCTTGTCGACTGTGCCACGCGAGTCGTCACACGCTCCACGCGTCTCCCTCGATTTAGTATTTTTATTCTTTGTTTTCTTCCTTTTGCTTGTGCGTTTTTGCATGACTATATGACATTAACGGCTCCTATGGTTTTATCAGGTCAAGTGTGTGCTAGGCAGCACACTGCGAGGGTCCGTAGGCCACACTGTATAGTTTAAGTAGTACGCTATTGATGGTGTTTTTTAAAATGCTAAAAAGCTTACTTTGAACTATCCTATGGGCCTGATATTCTCAAAACACATAAGAAAACTTCTGATAAAGTATTTGTTTGCCACTGAACCGGACTACATCCATATAAATACATCGAAAAGAAAAGACGTAATTATAAAAAAACGTATTTTGTATATAAAAAATAAAATAATATTTTTTTTGAAATTTAAAAAAAAAGATACCACTTTACTTTTAGTCGAGGAATGTTCAGTTTCAGATTATTTGCACTTCACATAAGCGAGATAAAGGGGGGGGGGGGGGGGGGGGGAGGCACGTTTCACAACCATTTAAACTTGCCTACGCTCGCTCTATCCAAGCCTATAACCAAAGAATTATATATTTTTGTAATCAGCTCGACGTACCCTTTCATATGATACCCCTCACGGTGCAAAAATAAAAAAATGATAACTAAAATAAAAAAAGTTTTTTTACCCTAATTATTTTGAAAAATATATTTCTTAAGTCGCTATATTTTTAACATGTGTGGGTAGGTACAAGACATATACATGCCAAATTTCAAAGTCATCGGACGAAAGGTGTAGCTGTGAGAGCAGGCGACGGACGGACGGACAGACAGACACACGGAGGAAAATATAAGGGTCCTTAGTTTTGCCTACGGACCCTAATATTATGTGAAAACATATTTTGTGAGGAATTTCTTTCCGGGTGTCCTACCGGGTGTCCCGCGACACCAAACGCCTTTCTGTGATTTACGGATCGTCAATTAGAGGCTTTAAAGATAATATAAATACCAGTTAACAGTTAAATAAGTTAAAACGATCATAAAATTATGAAGAGCTAGAAAACTTTAAGCTTAAAACTTGAGCTAGAGATACTAATTTCGAATATTCATCGTTAACTAAAATGAAATATCTTGATGACTCGTCTTGATGTATGATGTGCAGATAAAAATATACACTGAGAAGGATGGGATTTCCAATCATGAGATGAGATGGAAAGAGCCTACAGCGTTACGAGATGTCTACTGATTTAACATCATTAGATTCCCTAAGCCTTGGAGGCTTCTTCATTCCCAACGTCAATATTTACACAACTAGAGTTTAACATTTATTGCAATTTTAAAACGGCATTAACTCAAGAGCATTAAAGAAATAAATATCTGAATAATGAACATGAAATTGAAATTAATAAATAAAATAAAATCAGGTACTCGCTGCTTAATAATATATATGTATAATATATTATATTGACTTTTTATATTTGTTTCGCCACTATTGATTAATAATTGGGCTCAGAGAGGTCTGAAGGTAGCTGTAATGAGGCAGCTTAATAAATAATATATAACACACACACTATATACAAGGTGGCGCAGGGCGGATGACAACATTTCAAATGGTTACCATGTGCTTAATAATAGAGCTAGGAGATTGAAATAAAGCAACATTTTGTAGCAAAAATGTGGAAGTTTATTGGACTAAAGTCAAATTTTCAAGTGTGGAAGATAATTTTCGATAAATTGTTGATTTAAACATTCTTATAGGCGCCCAGCGAAGTTGCGCATCAAATTCTCTAACATCTTGACAAGAATCCGAGCGATTTCATGGCATTGTCCTTCAACTCGGAAAGGGTACGTGGTTTGTCAACATAAACTTTGGCCTTTGGATATCCCCATAAGATAAAATCACACGGGCTGAGGTTGGGCGAGCGTGGCATCCATGGAACAACACCATTCCGGGAAATCACATGACCGAGAAAAATTTGACGGACGCGATCCATGGTGCAGTGGCTCCATCTTGTTGGAACCATATGTGGTCAGTATCCATTTCGTTATCCTTTGAATAGGGGGAAGAAAATACACTGCCAATTTGAGTGGACCATAGCTTCCTCGCGTCCCATCGCGTATACTTTAATGATTTTAGGCTTTCAAAATCCATTATTGTCTAATTTATTTAATTTCCCCGAATGAAGCCTGGTCACCTGATCTCGAGGTCCCTAGGCTCGCTGATAGAGAGGTGGGGGAACCAAGCCACCTCCTGTTCCCCTCGTCTATCTCCCTCCCCGCATTTTCTCCATAGTAAAAACTATTTAGTTTTAGGGATCTTTAACACTTTAACACTTCACAGCGGTGTCGCGTTTGATTTTATTAAAAAATGATATTTGAAAAAAATGTTTGTCTACTTAATAAAAGTTAGGTTTTTTCCCCGACCTGAAATTCCGATTTTAAATTTGAAGTTCACGTTTACGCGAGCGTTCCTGGGATAACGTCGTCCTGGGCATTGGTAACAAGTTGGCAAGAACATGTCTACCAAATTTCATCATAATCGGTCCACTTTTACTCAAGTTATCGTTACCCGTTTCACAGTTCGCGGACACACAGACCGACAGATAGACAGACAGAAAGACAGACACAGGACCAAAAATGTTCCCAGATGTCTGAAACGGATTTCTGTCTTGGAATTTTTAAAATCGGAGATATAAAATGTTTTCGTTCTCAAAAGTGAACGCAATGCTTCCATTACCTTCGATAAGCTCGGAAGCAAAAAATAAACAAATTTTTGTTACGTACAATAATTGTTAAAAGGTCACACACTTGATTGACATTTTTGGTATGTTATATATCTTGTAGTCGGAAACACTGAGCTTAATAAGTAATTTACGATGTTAATTAAAGCATTTAAACTACTTCAGGCCTATTCTATTTACTCAGTGATAGATGATGAAGTCATTCAAAACAATTATAACGTTGTGACAAAAGAAAGCCTACGGCAATGCTCAAATGCGTGGGCTAACTCATATATAGTAACGTTATATTAAAGGATTTCTAGTGTCAAGTTAAGCTAGCGGATTCCAGAAGGGATCAACTCAGTCACACTAGATATATGACGACATTAGACCCGACAGAATCAACAACAATAAACTGAGATTATACTAAAAACAAACAACGCATTAAATGAAATACTATGATACTTAGAAATTAAAACAAATGAAACGAAACGATCAACTTCTTTCTAAAAAAAAAAAAAAAATCCCAAGTGCTTTATACCATTTGACTTTTCTTTTTGTAGGGCTTCAAAGAATTCCTTGTAATTTAGATGTAAATCAACAGCTGTAACATTGTTTCCATTGTTATGTTTTGCTTTAAATAAAACATTTCATGAGTGGTATGTTTGCTTGTTATTACTTCTTTCTTTAAGTATTATTATTATTATTATTATTATTCTTTTACTTTGCATTAAAGTAGCATATTAAACTAAATCAAGTGCTGTTCAGGCAAATGGTACTTATCTGAATAATATAAGTTATACAGAGAGGAAGTTCTTACTTTCTTTTTGTATTGTATGTTGCTTAAAAATGCCACCTGCTCATTTACTTTTTAAGAACTTTTAGGAGAATTAAACCTCTATTTTTCATGTTTTCTTGTTTTTCTTATCCTTTTATTCTTCTTCTCTTTTTCTATTTATAGTTTATCATATCTGCTTTTTTCTCTCTTCTCCTCTTACTATTATTCTCTTCATTTATTTATTCTTCACACCTCTTATTTTCTCTCTCACCTTTTCTAAATCTTATTTTCTCTTCCTAATTTTGTGTTTATTCTTCTCCTACTTTTGTATTATTCCGCAATTCCTCTCAGTCTTCTTCTATTTATTCTTCTCCTGCTCTTATTTTCTTTCTCTTCTCCTCTTCCTGTTTTCGTATTTATTCTTTTCCTGCTCTTGTTTTTTTATTTATTTTCTCCTTTTACTCTTCTTCTGTTTGCTCTTCTCTATGTATTATTTTCACTCTCGTCTCATTTAACATTTATTTTCTCTCTCTCTTCTCCACTTACTTTTTTTCTATTTATTCTTTTCCTACTCTTTTTTTATTTCTCTTTTATTCTTAATCTTCTTCTCTTTGCTCTACACCTGGTCTTATTTTCTCTCTCTTACCCAACGCTCATAATTTGTCCCAACAAATTATCGATAAGATAACGATTTGATTTTTATCCTAATAAAGTTTTCATCCACAAATTGCATATGTTGTAGTTATAGATGATACCAAGTTAAAGTGTTGAGAAAGCTTATCACTGGGTATGGACGATAGACTGATTGATCACAATAATTTGTTAATGGTAAAAGAACCTTTCTAAAGCTTGCTCAGGCCAAGAGAAGGTGTAAATATCGGATTAGTTTGGCCCAATCAGGAAATTCCTTCGTTTAAACTACTGATTTGACGACTTCTGTCTCACAGGAAAGCGACATATTGAACGATAAGACGAAATAATCTCATTCGTATCACCTCTTTTTCATCTCAACTACATCGTGGAACTTGCGTGGGATGGCGTAAATTCTCAACCTACTTTTAAAATTAATGTCAGAAGAGAAAGAAAACAGAATTTCTACCATTTAATTCCCTTCTTTGAGAGTGTCAACATTGAATTATACACGCTTGTCAAATCCACTACATTTTTTTAAAACATGTATGTATTATGGTTGGTTCAACATTTTTATATCACATTATTAAATTAAATTTTCGTTAACTTTCCTACATAACTGAAAATGTAGAATTTTAGTAGAAGTATGCCAGAACCACAAAAATATTGCAACACACACACACACATATATATATATATATATATATATATATATATATATATATATATATATATATATATATATATATATTTATATATATATATATATATATATATATATATATATATATATATATATATATATATATATATATATATATATATATATATATATATATATATATAAACCTATAAACATATATATATTCATTTATATATATATAAATGAATAAGTTCTCGACCGTAAATATAAACAAAAACAAACAAAACTCAGGTTTCGGTCACAAAAATCGTCACTAGGACCCGTCACCGGTGCCACCGGTTTCGTCTTTTTTTGTGACCGAAACCTGAGTTTTGTTTGTTTTTGTATATATATATATATATATATATATATATATATATATATATATATATATATATATATATATATATATATATATATATATATATATATATATATATGTATTAAATGAAAATAGTTTAATAACCTAATGCGTCAGCAAATTAGTGTGGTCCGTAGTTTCCTCGCATCCTATCAGTACTTACATTCATGCCATGCCATTGCCATTTACAACCCATTATTGTCTAATTTCTTTAATTATTCTCCTCTTTTTATTTTAAAGCTGTCGAACTAATTTTGATTTTTTACATGAATAAAATTATCAATTTATCAATATTTAATGTGCTCTGGGGATTGAAATTAATTTGGTGGGATTCGCACGCTACTTTCGACAAACCATCCAAATTTCTTAAAAATTTTATGTTACTTAAAGATATAGGTGTTCATTGAAATTAGACAAGTAGTTTTTTGCGATTGTAAGTTCACAAAAATTGAACCAATCTCAGACAGACCAAGAGTCAGACGTGGGGCCAAAAATATTCTCTCAAGTCTAAAAGGGTGTTTTGAAATCGGAGAGAAAAATATTCGTTTTTCAGAACGATGACATAGCTTCTGTTACTGATAAGAGGTTATAATATAGATAGGTTATTAAATAAAATTAAAGACACGAGACACGATGTTAACATGATAGAACATAGCACATTTAATCATATTTTTTGTAACAGTGTTGACAAATTCTTATAATCTACCGAACAGGTAATCTTTATTTAGACAGTTACCCTCGGCAAGATCGGAAGCAAAATTATAACCAATATTCTGTAAACAAGTTCTTAGTCTTAGTAACTAAACCAATATCTGAAGATATCTTTTCTGACAGATCTGTTTACTAATATAAACGCTTAGCTAATTTAAAATCAAATACTCCAACGCAATACTCTTCAGTAGAGCGGGAAATCTGAATTTCTTGCCTGTAATTAAAATTATCTGTACATAACTGGTATCTCAATAGTTGCTGGGGAAGACCTGAAATCTTTGACAAGCTGAAGCTAGCTTAGACAAATTGATCTAAATTAAATATCATAGACCCTTCTGACATAAAAAATCTTACGCAAGAAGTAAGTATACTTATAGATTAATGCTATCTTAAAGTCTTTGTCACAATATGTACTAATGAAAAGTTTCTTTGAAGGATACCTTAGTATTCCGTACACATATTAAAACAAAACTAATCTAAAACAAACCTAGAATCTGCCGAATGAGGGTTATTCTATAGAACTTTCCGCTTTCCAATTAAAGAATCTAAAACTAAGAACGTATGCACATTTTTGAGCAGTAGGATTCTTATTTTTAACTGTCTCATTTCTCTCAGGATTTAGTTTATATTATTATGTTTTAAAAAGATTACCAATATAAAAAACAAACTAACCTCTCATTCATCTGAGCATTTTCTAGGGGTTGTATAGACTGAGAAATCCTATTCAATAACATACTTTAAAGGAGAAAAAAGCACATTGAATAAACTTGGTCAACCGTTCTCATCCTTATAGAGTCCGAAACCCTTTTTAAAATCTCCAGGTCACGATGAATGCTTTACCGCAACTCCATTCTCCTATATTACGAATAGACTGCACAAGACCTGCACCATGAATAAAAATTAAAAAATGTTGAAAAGCACGTGCTTTCACTGCACACAAAGGGTCCGTAGACAATTTATCAAATCAGACGGTTTCGTTAACCAACATTATTTTTTTTTTGCTATGTTTCAATATGGTAGACATTTAAAAGTTTTCCAAAAAACAAACGCCTTTTAATGCATTTCCTCTATTCCGAAGTGTCTAGCTCAAACCGTTCCAAAGCTAATAATAATTAAGACTTGGAAAAGGGGGGGGGGGGATTATTTTCTCAGCGAATATGTAACGTATGAAAAATTCATTAAAACTCGTTTATTGTCAAAGGAGCCAACTGATTTTAATTAGATTTTTCGTTAATTTGCTAAAAATAGTCTGCCAATTAGTGTGGCACATAGCTTCCTCGCGTCCTATTTCGTGTACCTTAATGATTTTATCCTTTTACAACCAATTATTGTCAAATTTATTTCATTTTTCTCCTGTTTTCGGATCGGTCAAACTTATTTTGATTTTTCACATGAATTAAAGTATCAATTTATCAATGTTTAAAAGGCGTAGATGGATGAAATTAATCTGGGGCTAACTGAGAGCTACTGTCGACAAACTATCCAAATTTCATAAAAATCAGATAAGTACTTTTGAAGATATAGGTGTAATTAAATGTATGTTTGTGCGCATGTTGAAGAGAAAAAAATGGATGCAGGAGGTTCTCACTTACATGGGACCAACAATGGGCTAATTATGACCTACCATCCAAATTTCAATAAAATAGGACCTGCAGTTTTTAAGCTATGTTGGTTCGCAATTATTGATGACAGACACGGAACCAAAAATATTCCCTATTGTCCGAAATGGATTTCTGTCTTTAATCGGAGTTTCTTCTTTCTTCAAAACGATGCTTCCGTTACCTTCGGTAAGCTCGGAAGCAAAATTAAACGTGGGGGGGGGGGGGGGGGAGACACATGTGAAAAATAGATAAAAGATGAAGTGATACAAAAACGAAATTAAATATACATTTGTAATTAGGGCGTGCTTCCTTTTCATTTATCACCCTACATGACACATTTACGTTAAAATAATGTTCCAAACCCTAAAACTACAACCCCTTGTTTTTGAGGGATGATTGTGTGGGGATTCCCTATATTTATCCTGAGTTTGGTACTTTCGGAGATCAGATGCGTTCACGACAGGCAGACAAACGCAGGCAGGATTTCGGCTTACCCTAAAAACTAAAAGGGAATTATAATCAAATTATGTTAGAAGCTATTTTCTTAGCGGCAACCTCTGAGAAGCTGCAACTATGCACGGTATTTAGGTACGTGGTATAAGGAGAAAATATGGAATATCCAAAATTTTTAAAAAAAGTGTATATTTTTAACCTGTTTTCTGTGATTCCTAATTCACCTGAAGTTACTGGCGGTCAGAAGAGTTTACATAAAAATTACTTAGTTACCATTAAAGAGTGATCAGAGAGAAATAGAGGATTCCTTTCTATAAAATTAAGCTTAGG
Source organism: Gerris lacustris (assembly GCA_951217055.1). Lineage (NCBI taxonomy): Eukaryota > Metazoa > Arthropoda > Insecta > Hemiptera > Gerridae > Gerris > Gerris lacustris. Next base: position 50,117,301 of record OX578276.1, read on the forward strand.
AGAGGCTCATTCCTAAGTCACTAATTTGGAGGCCTCCAAATTAGTGAGGCGACTGTACAAAGCGTTTATACAGTTATTTATTAGCAAGTAAAATTTTCAATTTATAAACCTGTAATTTGTCTTTACTAAAAACAAAGAGAGTCAAAGCCAAATTAACAACGAAAATCCTAAATGGACATTTAATGTTACTATAAAAATTACTTCTAAAAATGATAACATCTATTAAGATTTATTTACTATCTATTTCTCGAATTCACCTCGGAAGATAAGAGAAAATTATTTAGAAAATGTCACGGGTCAGTCAATTGAATCCTCATAATAATTTTAATCAATAGACATAGATAAGCATTAATTTTAACTTACTTAATCAATCCAATACTTGAGAAATTATTTGACTTATATTTATAGATGAGATTAGTACGGTGGGCCTTAAATCCAGCGATTAAGGTTTCGATTCCTGGCAGCAGGATCACATTTTTTCTCTCTCTTCTCTTTTTAATAATAATATTAATGGTTCAAATCAATAAATATTTACTGAAATAATCAAGACCCACTAAATTGTTACAGAAAAACAAAGTACAGTTACATAACATGCTTGTGGATTTAAAATCGAATCACATAACTCATTTAAGTTTTTAAAGTATATCATACATAAATATGTCAAATCATAATTCGGTTCCAGTGTGTGGTATAAAACTTAAATTTTGGTTGTATATTCCACGTGAGCTTTAAACTCGATTACATTTGTCAAATCTAAAGAAGTAATTATAGCTTAAGGGCAAACCTACACTGTTTTAACTTGTAAAACTTATTTGCATAGAAAGAGAAGAATTGAGACTTTCACTGGAATATACATGTCCTATATCAATGCAATCTAAATGGCCTTGATAAGAACCAAATTACCAATAATTATAATTATTTTCTTTCTTGTGAAGAGAAGCAAAATAATTTCTCGAATTAGATAAGAAATTAGTATTATATCTCACTTTTATAAGGTTATATTCCAAGTAGCATATTTTATCTGGGGGCACGGCAGTGCCCCCGTCAAGTCGAGCACAGCCATAAGTACCATCCTTAACTGGAACCAACTCACGGCAATTTGGACCCCCCCCCCTCTATTATCCTATTGAAGATACTTAGATATATAAAATTAATTTTAATTTAAAGTTCATGACAAACTGAACCAGAAATAAAAATTTCACACCTCTACTTATAGTAGTTCATAAGATATATGAGCCTAAAGTTTTGTTATTTCGTCACTCACTCACTCACTCATCATAATTCTAAGGCACTTCTAACAATCCTAGAAACTTAAAATTTGGAATATAGGTAGAGTTTAATGTACAAATAAAGGAAAAATTCAAAATTTTGCTAAAATCTGTTTCATTGGCCATATAAAGGCTATTAGAAAAACCACCTTTTAAAAATTAATAAAAAATTTAAAGAAATTAAAAATTGTGCTACTAGCGTAGTAGAGAACTTTAAAATTAAAGTATTATTTTACTCTTATTAATAGAATTTTGTATAAGAATATGTGAGGTTGGCACTGATATGACAGTATCGTTCGAGATAATTATTTAGTTCAACTTGAACACCCACTACGTTCCATACCTTGTCTTTGTGTTTCAAACCCTTTCTTCTAAACAATTCTTATTATTCCTTACTTACTTACTTAGTCGTGTCCTCTTCTACCGACTAGTGTAGAGGATTTACAAAGAGATTTCCAAGCAACCCTATCTCCCGCTAACCTTTTGGCTTGGGTCCAATGAATTTCACGCTTTTGTAGGGTATTTTTTATGTTGTCTTCCCAAGTAATTCTTCTCCTTCCTCGACATCTTCTTCCTTCAGGTCTGGCTTCGTAGCTCTGTTTTGGATACCGACTATAGTCCATCCCTTAATATGGCCGAACCATCTATATATCCCGGAATATGGTCAATATGGCCGAACCATCTTTACTGATTGGATTGTACCATATCTTTGACAGAGTTTATTTGTAACTTGTCTCTGAAGTGAAGGTTTGATTTCTTATTCGATCTCTCCTAGTCTTTCCTTCTACTTTCCGGAGATATCTCATATCTGCTGTTTGCAATCTTTGGCATTGTTCTTCTGTAAGGGCCCAACTTTCAGAAGAGTAGGTAAGAACAGGTACATACGTGTTCTTATATATAAGCATTTTTGTCTGCTTAGAAATTTCTTGTTCAAGGCTCCAAACAGTTTTCCAGCTGAAGATGTCCGAGCATTTATTTCATTGTTAATTTTCCCATCTGAACTGAATATGGTTCTTATTATTCCTACTACTCTATATTTACTAATATTTCTTTCATTATCTTTCTATTATATACTTATAAAAAGAAGTAAAATCCCAGCAAAAACACTTATGTAAAAAAATAAGTCAAGTCTCGCGTAAAAAGTTGTGAGATGTGAGATCATTGTAGTAGCCAAGTTTCCCTCGTCCAAGTAAGTTCTACTAGGTCTGATTTATCCAGTACAAGTAAATGATGTGACTGCCTTTTCTATTCTTTGTCCCTCACAAACACAAACATTTTCTTTTCCGTATTAATCTACATGTTATATTTAAAAAAAAATCTGAATTGGCAAATATGCAGCGCAAACTTATTAAACTACAACAAATCAAATAATAAATTTTAATTTTTAATGTTAGGGTCGCAGCAGTGGCGTATCCAGGGGGGGGGGGGGGCACAGGGGGCACGCCCCCCCCCCCCAGACGGGCCCAGACCCGATAGAGTAAAAAAAAAAAAAATTCCGTATTTTTTTTTTTTAAATACATATTTTTACATTCACCTCATCTTCAATTTCACCTCAGAAATGTATAAGAGCGCTGTTTTGAGGGGTCATATTTTCAAAATTTTCCTTCAAAAGGTTCTTCCCCGGACCCCCCGCCAAAGATCCCCCCACCCCAATAATTAACTGCAGACAACGCCCAACACTTACAGTACAGTAAGATATTGTACTGCAGTAAGCGTCAGCATAACATTTTCTACTGCTGGATACGCCACTGGGTCGCAGCACGAGGATACAAAATTGTATAAGACACTGCATCTAATTTTAGCCTCTTCGTACTGCGTATTTGCCAAGTCAGAAAATGTTTTTAAATTAAAACTTGTAGATTAATATGAAAAAGAAAATGCATGTTTCTGAGGGACAAAGAATAGAGAGGGGGACAGTCACACCATTTACTTGTACTGGATAAATCAGACTTAGTAGAACTTACTTGGACGAGGGAATCTTGGCTACACTTATGATCGCACAATTTTTTATGCGACTTGGCTTATTTTTTTTTACATAATAAGTGTTTTTGTTGGGATATGCTTACTTAAAATCGAATATTATACAATGTTATTAGTATAAATATTAAATCGAGCTTCTCAGAAATAAAATAATGGTCCGACAAATTTGAACAAAACCTTTGTCAAGCTGAATTTAAAGCATTAATTTTAAATTTCATAATACTGAATTCTAGTCCCAAAATGTATGATCATAATATATATCTATACAAATAATGTAACCCCACTAGGAGTTGAAAGGGGGTTGTTTATGAGGACCACTTACAAGGTGACAATTTTATTCTAATTTAATGACTCAGAAACAACCTATAATTATATCAACATCCTTTCTCGGTCCTTGCTACCTTTGGAGATGACAAGGCTATCCTATCCGTCTACGAAAACCCTCAAACAAAAAAATAAATTCACTACCTCCGGTAAGATCGGAAGAAAAAATTAAATATTTTGGACGAAGTGCTAAGATAATATTTAGTAAGTACAACATTTTTATTCAGTATTGTTTATTTTTAAGAATTAAAATACATAGTGTTTATTAAGGCTTAGAATATAATTGTGTATTTGCATCTGTGAAGTATCTATATCTATTTATCTGCTGTATTTCGACAGCAGACCCAGAGGTGGGCCCAGTGGGCGCCAGTAGGGCTACTGGCGATCTAGTCAGCGTAGAGAGAGCTGGCATCAGGGCCTATTTATTAACCTAAACTTTATTTATAGTTTATATTAACAAGTATTAAAAAATATAAATCATTGTTCTACCGTCAAAAAGTACTTTTTTTTAGCAGTCCTGAAAATGTAGTCTGAAGCTAAGACGCTAAGACGCAACAGTAGAATATGATTTTATGAACAAGAATTTATCCCTTTTTCTTCTAGTGTTGTGAACCACGTGATTTTAACACATAAAAATTTGATTTTATAAACTCGCAAAAAAGACATAATTTCTTTTGATAAAAGTTTTTAAATAATTTTTATTTTTAGGTAGGTCAATTAGGGTAAAAATAGTACAAGTTAACAACTCATAGTAGTTAGAACTGGCTATATTATATATATATACTATATATAAATGAATAAATTCTCGACTGACGACTGACTGCAGTCGTTGTTTAGATGTTTTACGGCCCCTGAAGAAGGTTTTAAGTAAAAAACGAAACGTCGGGATTGTAACATAGTGACGATTTTTGTGACCGAAACCTGAGTTTTGTTTGTTTCTATACTATATATATATTATATATATATATACTGGCTATAGGTACATAATCATGCCTAAAACATCATTACATATAGTTTACAAATTTTTTACACCAACTTAGTTTGAGTAAATGTGCCTAGTTCCAATCAGGATAATCTAAATTTTATTATTAATTTTCAATGTTTAAATAAGTTAAGTGTTCATTTTTATAAAAATCTTATTTACCAAATTTGTAAACTACATATGTAATGATTTTTTTTGTAATGGTTTTAGGCATGATTATGTCCCATAGGGGGATGAAATATAGCCAGTTCTAACTACTATGAGTTGTTAATTTGTACTATGTTTACCCTAATTGACCTACCTAAAAATTAGAATTTAATAAATAGGGACATCTACTATCTACTTACGAATAATTTTTACATATGACAAATAATAGATAAGGTTTAGTGACAAAATCAGTACTTTGCTGAACTAAATTATCACGAATAAACGGAGATACTTTTGAATGTTCTATAAGAACAATTATTAAACAATTATTAAGCTTGATAATAGCCCAAGTGGGGTTGAAATGTCGAAATTGAAAATTAAAACTTAGTTTTTATATTTATACTTTAAGACCAAGGAATGACCGTCAGAATAATTTAATAACGCTTAACTTAATCTATTAACAATTAAATTCAACGAGGTTTTAACAGTCTAAAACTATGTAATACTGTAACAGACTTACAAAGATGATCAACGCAAAGTCCTTGGGGCTAGGTAATTGTCATTTTGGGAAAGCCTTTCCTTTATAAAGTAAGGGCACTCCAAGAAATGAAATTTTCGAAACTTGAATCCATAACGGATTAACACCCAGCTTAAATCTCTTGACCTATAAGTTATATTATAAAGGAGGCTCCTCCGTGAAACGTTAACTCCTGCAAGAGATTTTATCTACGATTGAAACGAAATATAAACATTATATCTCTGTTTAGATGCGGGGAAAGTGATTCTTTTCGTAGCTGTAATCATTGCGCATGCGCCTTTCATAACCACCTTTCCTCGCCGTAAGGTGAGGAATTCCTCTTTTTTTCTGCCCTAGGTCGGAAAAAAGAGGAATTCTTTATTTTAACGCACGATTAGCGAGTTTGTTTACATTTAACAAAACTAATTTGCTGTTTGTTTAATTAAAGTAACTGTTTATATCGAGTTTTTAGTGAAAAACAATAAGTGATTATGACGAAAATGAGGAGAATAATATGCCTCTTGAAATAATTAATTCAATGAATTAATGTCATCTTAATCAAATGAGAAATACGAACTTACATACAGGAAGTTTATTTCTTTTTTCTGTATTTATTATTAAAATCCACAATCGTAGATAAAGTACGGTACGCAACTCTTTGCTCGTGTAGTTTTACTACCCTCGCTATCGCTCGGGTGCAAACACCACACTCACATGCAAAATGCTACATTCTGGCCTAGACGCGTAGTGTACTATTCTGAACTTTTACCCAAGAGGGGGGGGGGGGGGGGGGGGGAGTAATTATCCTTTTTTCATTAGGGTTTAAAATGTTGTGGTGAATCTCTTATCTTCACAAAATCAAAACATAAGCTTTGAGTTACAATAAACCTAGACATAAATTATCACATAAGTGAAAGAGTACAAAATTGTAGATTACTTTTTAGTAGTAAATGCTACTAAATGATCAATTAATCAGGCACAAACTCGAAGAAAAGTTTAGTACTAGTAGAATCGGTAAGATTTATAAAAAAAAATTATATCCTCTCTAGAAAAATGTACAGTTAAGCTTAGACTAATTATTTATCATCAAAATATCTCCCTACAAACAAATAAAGAGAGATTAGAATAAATTATGTACAGTAAAAACACACATCATTTAACCACATAATCCTATCCCAAAGGCTAACGAGTAGTAATTTTAAAATACTTAATTGGAGCTATGTTAGCTACTTCAATCTACTATTATTCACTTTGGAGTATTCTCGAATAGGCCAAACCAAATAGTACATTTGCGGTTTCCGCAAAACGTGTTTTGACCTTTCCATTGAAGTTAGCACGATTAGAAATTGTACAAATGTCCACATCACGAACGCATTCTAAAATAATTGTCTCTATGAATTTCAATGTAATTAAGAACAGTAATAATTGGGATAAATAAACCTGAAATTTCTTTAATTTTAACTCTTGATTCCTAATAAGGCATAAACAACCTCCATTTAGAAAAAATGCATTATTTTCTCCCTTTACGATCGACGTTTTGAAAGGAATAGGATTTTTTTCATTCGAGTGTATAGTCTAATTTCATAAAATAAAACTAAAGGCCCCCATACACGATCCAGAAAATCTGTTTAGAAAAAGAATCCGAAAAAATCTGTCCTCATCCGCATCCATTATTCAGATCAATTTTTCTGGACAGATGTTCCGAATTCGTTTTTCCAAACTCATTTTCCGAATCCGCTTCTTCTAAACTAATTTTCATGGTTACAAGTACAGTAAAACCATGGTAAAAATAAAAGATATATTTCTGTTGATGATATTATTCTTTTTATTTGTTTCTTTGGCACTTTACATTATAGGGAAATGTTCAAATTCGTTAATTTTGATAGAACACAATTTTAAGGCGCGCAGTTTTTAATGCACTGGGTGTATACTAAACATGCGGTACAAATTAAGGGGTATTTCTTTGGACTATTTCAAGCATAATAATACTTTGGACGATTTTTCGAAAAATCGTTTCATTTCGAAGATATAAAGATAAATGGTGGACTTTAACCGTAACGCTGTTTTGTAGGCTTATTGCGGATAAAATAATTCATATTGAAAAAGGATTGCACCAGCGGTAACTGATTTTATAAGATATGCAACTTTGGTCCAATTTTTGGTCGCATATCAATCGATTGTATCTTATTACATTTTTTGTTTGAGCTTACCGAAGGTAACGGAAGCTATGTGATCGTTCTGTAGAACGAAACATTTTATATCTCCGATTTCAAAAATTCCTAGACAGAAATCCGTTTCAGACATCAGGGATCGTTTTTGGTTCCGTGTCTGTCTGTCGGTCGTTCAGTCATTCAATTTTTGCGAACCAACATATCTTAAAAACTACACGTCCAGTCCAATTTTAATGAAATTTGCGTGGTAGGTCATGAGTAAGTAGCCCGTTGTTGGTCCCATATAGGTTTCAAGTTTCAACCTTCTGCGTTCATTTGTTTCTCTTCCACATGCGCACAAACATACAATAATTTACACCTATATATATAGCTTAAAAAGTACTTATCTGATTTGTATGAAACTTTTATAGTTTATCGAAAGTACCACGCAGATGGCCCCAGATTAATTTGAACCGTCTGCGCTCTTTTACGTTTGCCTTATTGATACTTTAATTCAAGTAAAAATAAAAACAATTTTGACAGATTAAAAAAACGTGGAAACAAATGAGAAAATAATGCGAGGAAGCTATGAGCAACACCAATTGGCAGTCTATTTTCAATTTCATTATTGTGTCGTGCACCATTTAAAAGGCTATTTGTACAATAAAGCGATGTCATTTGTTGACTTTTGGTATACGTACCTTGGTACCGATTTTTATATTTGTTCCAGGATTAAGTGGTAAAATCATCTATTTAATATTTTGTTTTGGGTTTATAAAGGTGGGGATAAACTTGAGCATTCACCTCAAATGATAAGGGTTCCCGTTCGGTGCGAGGGGTAGGGACGAACGACCACGCGCCGCATGAGCAAAAAGCCACCGCGTTTGAACGTGAAAACAGTCAGGAAGGTAATAATCAGTTAAACAATAGCAATGAGAATTGTTCCTAAATAATATAAATACATATGTCAGTAAAGAGAGGAAGAAGTTGACTCGACCCGAGTAGTTACCCCGTCGACACTCAGCATGTGCTCACTTTGATGTGGCGACAACGCTAGAATCGGGTTGAGGCAAACAGATGCATTCGGCTCGCCCTGTCCACATCTGAGCTAAACGGGGCAAACGCATAGGATTGTTATTTATAGTACAAATGTCAAAGTACAAGGAACCCATCATAATGTACATCGTTGAAAAGCTCTTTAATATTTCAGTAAAGGTTGTTTTGCATTATTTTGTAATATTTTTTTAATTTTTAAATTGAAAAAACTATTAGTCAAGTGTTTGTTAGATAGCACTACATCTTTGAAATGAAATGATTTTCGAAAAGTCATCTGAGGTATAATTATTCTTAAAATAGTCCAAAGAATAACCCCTTAATTTGTGGCCGGCTGTTTAATATATACACCCTGTATATATCCTAAGGATTATTTGTTTAAAACAACAGTTAACATTATGACATTGTTTTATTAATTGGATGAAATATAATAAATAAGGTAAGGACATTGTTAAAGGGAAGAAACGAGACCATATTCTTTTAAAGAATAGGCAATTTAAATAGCAATGAGCTGTTTATATTTCAATGGCATACGATTTAAAGGTAGGTACTTATCTTGTACGCCACTCTCTTGGGTGCGATCCTAACATTTTCTTGGTCACTTACGATAATATTTAAATATGCACTTAAAATTAATTAGTAGATACTGCTTTTAAATTATAATAATTTTATTTGAACCTATTATATACCATACGCCTTTCGAGTTTACGGCAGGCTACCATTATTTTTAACCAAATTGTTTAATTATTTTAAACCTAAAATAGATTTATAAATGAAGTTGAGCTTTGGGAGATATAGTCGTCAAAAGTGCAAAATTATGTAACCTCCTTTACTTCTCATTGCCCTTACCCTTACCTTTCTCTCTTGGCCTATTATCGTTTAAACTTTTAATTAATTTAAACGGGATGGGATAAAAGAAAAAGAAAGGTATTTGTTTCCCCCTTCACCCCCAGTGTCTTATCGCATCCTTGGGTGGAAATGATCTTTTATTAAAATATGCTTACATTCTTAAGAGGAGTCCTCAATTAAATATTAACTTCCGGCCTGGAAAATTAAACGCTTTCCTTAAGAGTTAAATATTTTTGTAATCTACTCATCAATACCTTTCATTTGATACCCCACTCAAAATTAAAAAAATAAAATTGAGCCACGTGAATTATCCGCCATTTTGAATTTGAACAGCTGATAATTTTGAGTTCGCTATATTTTTCCTGTGTACGCGTCAAAACGACATTTAAAACCGGGAAGTTTCATGTTTACATCTCTTTTGATTCAAAAGTTATTGGAACCATACAGAGTGACAGACAGAGACAGACAGAAAGACACAGACAGACAGACAGACACAGGAACGAAACTATAAGGGTTTCTGTTTTTGGTTTTACCAACGAAACCCTAAAAAGAAACATATCCTATGTCACTCGGGAATACTATAGCTTTTTATTCAGTGAAATTAGTTTTAGAATAGGATTACTAGTTCCATAGATTATCTCCTACAAATGTAGATATAGTAATAATAATAATAATTATATTTTAATAAAACAAAGCCATTCATTCGGGAATAGTGCGTAGCTTCCTATAAGTAAAAGAATTTTCCGAATCGGATTAGTAGTTGCAGAGATTTTCTCCAACAAACTAACATACAATCAATTTAACCATTTTTTGATGCAGTCCCCTTTAATTTTCAATTTAAGATATTTCTATGTAAGGTCTTCAGGGGTATAAAAACTAACTACGTTTTTTTGGCAATATTTCGTCCTTATTTTAGGGCATTTTCAAGCATAATACTTATTTCCAATTGTGCGAGAATTAAATTTATTAGTCAGAATTAGAAAGGGGATACATATTTCCATATCCCACTCTTAATTCTGTCATTAGGAAATTCCATAAAGTAAATTAAATTAAAATTCATTTCTCTCACACACAATTATATACATGAGTCATGAGCAAAGACTGAACTATAGAGTCATAGTTCAGGAAATATGTATCCCCTTTCTAATTGACTACCTGACTATTAAATTTAATTCTCGCACAATTGGAAATAAGTATTATGCTTGAAAATGTCCTAAAATAAGGACGAAATATTACCAAAAAAACGTAGTTGGTTTTTATACCCCTGAAGACCTTACATAGAAATATCCTAAATCAATTTAACTTTTTATTTAGTTTTGCATAAGTAAAAAAACTCCGAGCCTTCACCTTGATTTATTACAACCTACCGGATATGTTCATTCTACTTGAAGATTTTTTTTTTTTTTTTAAATATGGGTTACCTTTTTCGACGAATTTGTATAATTAAACATTTATTCAACAGTCATTTTTACTTGATAGAAACCAAAATACTGATTAATCACAGGAAAAAATATTACATCATAAAATAAAATAGACAACAGCAAAAGAAGAAAGTATAAATTTAAAAATAAAAAAAATGTATAATTTAACAGTAGTAGTAGTAGTGTAAATGACATTTATTAATGAAAGAAACATGAAACAAGAGCATAATTTTTAAGGAATAAATTGTAATACGCCGGTACTGGATGGATTGGGTCGTCTAAAACGCATTTTAAACAAGCATGTTTGATTCAACTCGCCCTCATGCCTCATGCTGATTCATGTGTTTGTTTCTGATGCGGAATCGGAATCACGCGGTCGCGCGGTCTGAAAGACGTCGATATACAGTTTTTACGGCTAATGGGTCGATTCGCTAACCCATTGTCACCCCCCAAAACCCTTTGGAAAGCCCTAACCTACAGGTTTTTTTTCTCAGGAACTAGATATTTCCAGGGAAAACTGCTAATATCGATAGATTTGTATTTAAATGGACTACATTTTAGAAATTTTATATAAAAATCGTCAAAACCGTTTTCGAGAATTTGTTTTAAGAGTTTTTGGGGTTTAGCACCCCAAATTTGAAGCTAAAATTAATTTTACTATTTCACCTCGGGGTATGATTTTTTTGAACATGTATGCGAAATTTCGTCAAAATCGGTTCAGCAGTTTAGGCTCCTCGCGTCTGCACAGACGACAGATGACAAACACATTTTTTAAAAGCTACTTTTTTTTTTAGATTCAAGGGATCTCAAAACGTGTAAATTCATCAAAATCACCAAATAGAATTTTCGCGCTATCACAATACTTTTCTTTATATGAGAAAGTAAAAGAAGTTTGGTGAGAAGCAAGAAAAGGCAGCAGAACGTTTAAATTAATGAGGGACCAACAATAGGAAAATTATGACCTACTATCCAAATTTAATTAAACTAGAGTTTTTAAGCAAAACATGTTATATATTGTTTTATATTTTTTGTTTTTTTAGACATGGACATACAGACAATAGACCAAAAATGTTCTCTGATGTCTAAAATAGATTTCTGTCTAGGATTTTTTTAATCTAGAGATAAAAAAATGTGTTTTTTCGAATGATCACAAATACTTCCGGTACCATGGTATTGCATTTTTTTTTTGTCTCGAAATAGATTCCGAAAAGCATTTTAAAATAATTTTTAAATTATACTTTTTCAATTTAAACTTTTTTTTGCAAATATTAGGGAACGGAAAAACTCAATTAAAAAGAATTTAATTTTAAAAGAATTACATTAAATTTTTTCTTTTTTTTACATTAATAGAAAAAAGTATACTCATCTGTATAGTTTTTTGTTGGTAAGTAAATATGTTTCTTTGTTACTTTTATTTTTATTACTCAAACTAGAGTCAAATTTTAAGGTTTTCATCACTCAAGCCGAAAGCTGCATAAAGTACTATTCAATGAATAAACAGGTCAAGTGTGTGCTAGTCAGCACACATCGAGGGTCCGTAGGCAACCCTGTATAGTTTAAGTAATACCCTATTGATGGTGCTTTTTAAAATGCTAAAAAGCTTACTTTGAACTATGCTATATGGGTCTGATATTGTCAAAACACATAAACAAACTTCTGATAAAGTGTTTCGTGCCAGTGAACCGGACAATGAACATATAAACAGATCGAAAAGTCGATAAGAGCATAAAAAACATATTTTGTCAATAAAAAAAAAAAAAATGAAATTTGAAAAAAGTTGGTCGAAGAATGTTCAGGAATATTTCCAGATTTTTTTGTAATTCACATAAGCGAGATAGAGGGGGGAGGGGCACTTTTCACACCCACTTCAAACTTGCCTAAGCTCGTCCTATCAAAGCTTATAACCAAAAATTATATATTATTGTAATCAGCTCGACGTACCCTTTTAAATGATACTCCATACGTGTACAAAAAAAAGTTAAACCCTTCAGTTTTTTACCCTTATTTTTTAAATAATTTTTTAAAGTCTATATATTTAAAATGTGTCTATATATTTAAAAATGCTATATATTTAAAATGTGTCTATATATTTAAAAATGCTATATTTTTAAAATGTGTGGGTAGACTCTATACACTTATATTCCAAATTTCAAAGTGATCGGACACAAAGTGTAGTCATGGGAGCAGGCGACAGACGGATGGACAGACAGACACACGCAGGAAAATATAAGGGTCCTTGGTTGGACCCTAAAAAAAAGATATACTCTCTGAAATCTTTTAGAGAAATATTTATAGACTATATTTATTGGACTGTAAATTTGCTCGGTTTGTTAGGTAAGTCTTATTGTACTTTACGACTAAAGTTTCGCTTAATATCCAAAGTATCTGTTGTCTTGTATAGATAGTTTACTGTACTGTCAGCTTCTTAGTCATGTAAATCGAGAGAGGACACAAGTTATCGATAAACTTCAATTTAGGGTCAAATGAAGTACTTTTTTTTAAACTCTTAACTTAGTTAATAAAACAAAAAAAATCTACAAAAGGTAATGTTTAGTTTCGATTTTTTCACAATTAAATCATCTAAGACCTAATAAAGTCATCGAAGCCAGACATATTAAAAAATAATCTGCCAATTAGTATAATTTCTCACGACCTATCACATTATTAAATGATTTTTGTTTTCGACTTATTATTGCCTAATTTATTTAATTCTTCCTCATTTTGTTTTTTTTTTTACATGAATTACATTTTTTCTGTATTTAGCAATATTTAAGGTGAATAGACAGTTAAATTGTTATAGACCATTCTTTGAGCTACTTTCGACAAACCGCCCAAGTATCTTTAATAGGAAATGATCACTTTTAAAAAATGATTGTGGGCATGCGAAAGAAAGCAGTGGTTTAAATAATTATAGGACCGACAATGTGCTTATTTTTTATTTTTTTATTTTTTTAAATTTATTAGAATATTAATTTAATTTAAATTTTATTAGAATATTACATTAGTACATGTTATAAGCAATGTAGATGTATAAATAATGTTAACAGTGACTCGTGATGACATGACATGAGAAATTCTCCAGCGACAGAACTAATAATATTTAGTCAATTAGCGCGGCCTCGTATATTTCTGCAGTTAGAAAAAAGTGTGTGCCAAGCTAATTGTTTAATGAGTCACGCGGTCTGTAACTGCTATTACTAAAATCTTTAGAAAAAAGCAAAGGAATCTTTTACAACTTTTAATTTACAATACACTATTTACACAAATGTAATGTTCTTATACTTAGTCGAAAAAGCCTAAAAGAAAATTTGTCCTTTTAAGCTCTTCCGTCAAATTCTCACAAAATCAAAAACAAGACTGACAAGTTCATAATAACAAAACAAAATAAATTCAATAATGCAAAATTAATTTTGATTCGCTGCTTTGACAGCAGCGACACTCCCCCCGGAATTCGGGCCAAGTGGCTTGTCCGAATTCATATATTCGACCTCTAATAATAAGATTACGCTTTGTGAGGGCCTTTTTAATTTAGAACCCCTACGAAAAATGGTAACCGAACGAACTACCCCATCATCCGAAGGTTGAACATCTTCCACCCGTGCAAGAGGCCAGGTATTACGAGGCGTTGCGGGGTCTTTTACGATCACAATATCCCCAATGCGCAAATTACTCTTACTTTTCATCCATTTTGCTGTTTGAAGTTCTTCTGATGCCTGAGGGTAGATTTTGGAATTCTTGTGTCTAGTGCAATAGATTTCTTAAAACGATAAACCAAGACCAACGAAGAGTCTTACGCGTCGTTATTATTTCTCTGGTCACAGTTGATCTTACTTCGGGTTCTTTAGCTTGATGATCATGCCGGACTGAGTTCTATGGTGATGATTTAGGTTCCTAGAACTACTTTACTGTTTGTCTAGAAGTACCTAGCTACCGGGTAATCTAGTTCTCGTTGCTTAGCTTCGCTGGTTCTTGTTTCCGAAACAGCAGCAGGCATTTCGACATCATTATATCTTCCGAGGTTCATACTCTGGCTTTACCAAAGACGAAGCTACTATGAACCTTTCCTCTATCATAAACAATTCTTAAATATAATGTAAAACAATATGGTGAAGTGGATGCATCACACAATAGAAGCAATTTAATATTCTCAATGGGCTTAGTATCCAGTGGTATAAAACATCTTGAAGCACTCTGCCACCTGTCCCGTGTACTTCTAAATGGGTCGGAAACTTCTTCATCCCAGCGGTCATTTGAGCCTTGATGTTCTCTCCACAAGTCTTTTAAGATATTTTTACCAATGAAAATAAAGGGTGCAAGAAATCCTAACGGATCGTGAGCACTGCATATAGTCGATAAAATTCCGCGACGAGTGAACGGCTTTGCTTCAACGGTGATACTGAACTGAAAGCTGTCATGCTCAACGGCCCATGCCACACCAAGAGGTCTTTCTATTGGCAGAATCCCTGATAAATCAAATTCTTTCAGCCTAGAGGCCCTATCTTCTGTCGGAATAATTGCTTTCACAACATCTGAACTCGATGAAAGAATTTCGATTTTGCAAAGATCCTGCAGTTCTTTTATAATTTCCGTGGCTTCCTCCACAGTTGGAACCGGTCCACACCCGTCATCCATGTAGAAGTTGCGTTTAATAAATTGAGCTTCCCGTAAGGAAACTTGGTTACCATGATTTTCCGTCGTCTTCCGCAGAGCAAAATTGGCGCATCCAGGTGAGGAGGAAGCTCCGAAGAGATGTACCTTCATACGATACTCTTTAGGTTTTAGTTGAGTATTCCCATCCTCCCACCACAAAAACCTCAACAGGTTTCTATCTTCTTCTGGAACCCTCACTTGAAGGAACATTCCTTCTATGTCTCCTACAAAGGCTACTTTCTCCTGTCGGAATCTCATAAGTATACCTACGACTGAATTTGTCAAATCAGGACTTGATAACAACACACTGTTCAGTGACAAACCTTTGTAGACAGCCGAACAGTCAAAGACTACGCGAATCTTTTCCAGCTTTCTCGGATGGTACACCCCATGGTGAGGAAGATACCACACACATCCTGGTTCCGTAGGAATATCTTCTGCTAACTCCGCATATCCGTTTTCTAATTGGTCATTCATGAATTTGATATAGTCTCTGCGGTACTTCTCCTTGACAGAATTTAGACTTCTTAAGGCCAAAACTTTGTTACAAGGAAACTTAATATCCTGATTCTTTAACGGCAACGGCATCTGATAATGCCTATCAGGAAGCTGTACTAGGCCAGATGACATCTTTTCAATAAATCGTCTGTCATTCACGGATTTTCCCAAGCCAAAGTTTTTCTCCTCTGGAGCCACATCCAAGTTAAATATGTTTATTATCTCTTTGATCGATATGCGACGGGAATTTTGCTCTCTAAACATATGGTTAGGTCTGGGACCTATTATTCCCCAACCAAGAACCGTTCGGAGTCCATAGGGCTCTTCATCTCCACCTCTAATCACTTCGAAAGGACACAACGCTTTAGGACAGTTACTTCCTATCAACAGGTCTATATCAGTGTCTTCTCGAATTGGTTGAAGATGTTGGGCAATTCGTTTCAGATGGGAAAAGTGGTTTGCCAAAGCTGGAGTTGGTATTTCATCAGCTGATCCCGGAATATAATTTCTCGTATATGTGGCAGCAGGAAGAGAAACTTCACTTTTTCCGTCGAAGCTGGTGACAATCAGGTCTGGTATCCGCAAGCTGGCGACTGATGTTTTCTTCAAAACAGTTGCGAGTTCTAATCTGGTAGCAATACCCTGCACTCCAAGCTCTTGTCTAAGGTTTTCAGATATGAAGCAAGAATCACTTCCGTCGTCCAGTAACGCATAAACCGTCCGTTTATGTCCTGGCCGGCTCCTGTGGTGAACATGTACAGGTACAATAAATGATGTAGTACCCACAAAATGATCTGTGGTGGCAGATCGAGTTGTTGCAGCGGGTTTGCAGTCGGCTTCATGTGGTTGTAAACTTGTGGGATGCAATTTTCCACATCCTTTTACACTACAAATAAGTCTGTTTTTACAGTATTTTGAAATATGAGCTCGTCCCAAGCAGGCCCAGCAAAGCCCATTTTTCTGGATGAACTCCCTTTTACTTTCCGTAGAAAGTATCGTGAACTCATTGCACACATCAATCAAGTGGGATGCTGAACAAAACATACATGAATCAGAGCTAGAACTAGTTTGTCTTATGCTATTAGAAGGTTCAGATAAACTTTCAGGTTCCGGGCCTTTTGTCTTAAAAACTTTCCTAGAACTTGATAATAAGTGACCGGGTTTAGTTCCAATACTCTTATCAGTGTTCCCAATCTCTGTATATTTATCCCCTTTCTTAGATGGCTCATCTGTATTAGTTTGATTTCTTAAGCCTTTAGCATGGGTTGAGCGTTTCATTTCCACATAAATACCCCCACCCTCGAGCTTAGGTGAATATACCGGATGGGATACCGAACGCGCCATTTTGTCAACAAATGATGCTAAATTACACACTGTCTCTTGTCCGTTTAAATGTTCTATTTCTGAAACCCATTTAAAAATATAATTTTGTGGTAGCCGAGAAACAATTTTTTTTAAACAAATTTTACTACTAATTTCATTTAAGGCTCCCCCAGTCAACACACGACAAGCAGTGTGTAGACTTTCAGAAAATTTTAAAATGGACTTAGGATCTGAGAGTTTCAAATTTGGACCATCCGTAAGCCTTTTTACCCACGCTTGTGTAATTTGGACAGGGTTTCCAAACCGCTTTTCTAATAAAGCGACTGAATCCTCATATGACAGGCCAAGATTAGTTTGGAGGAGTTCTAAAGCTTCCCCTTTCAGAAATTTTGTAAGGAAAACTCGTTTCTCATTTTCAGGGAGAATCCCATCTTCCAGGTGGGATCTTATTGTTTCTCTAAATAAGGGAAAGTTTAAACTATCCCCTTCATATTGAAGGGGTACTAAAGAATTTAACAATTGTACCTTGGCCATTAATAATAATGGATCCAAATTACGTTGTGAAGTCTGCTTTCTCTCCGTCGAATCGTATTTTGAAGACTCTCCAACAAGCGTTTCATCATCAGGTTTCGAGGCTGCCAAGAATGGTGACCGGTGACTGGTTTTCACAGGAGTGATAGATTTGGAAATCGGTGGATGGTTGGCCAAATTCGTTTCGTTTTCAGGAAGGGAGGAACCCGGAACTATGTTCAAAGCTTCTAGCAAGGCTTCAACTTCCTCTACTGCTTTCGCCTCTTGTAAGCTCTCCGACAGCACCGTATTGCAGACCGTCTGTTCTCTGATTTCTGCCTTCTTAGCCTTTGCCCCTTCGAGTTGCTTTTCTAGGGCAAGCACTTTCGCATTAACTTTAGCTTTCTCACTTTCGAGACGATCTTTATTCAAAGCAAGCGCAAGCTTAGCTTGGATCTTTAGGGAAGCAGCTGATTTTAAAGACGCTGATGTCAGGGCGGAAATACTGGACCGTGCACAAGAACGGGATTTAAACCTAGTCGAATCGCACTGACGTAAGGTCTCGCTTTGTCTCTCAATGAAAACCTGCAAATTTTCAATTTCGTTCTGAGTTTTGACGAGATATGGAGCTTCCTGGTCCATCAGTTCGGGTAACTTGTCAACGTGTCCCTGTAACTCGTTCTTAAGTCCTACGAGCTCGCTCAGGGCCGCTGATAAAATATCGTATAATCCAGGATTTTTCATATCACTCACAAGTTCCGAAATTTGCGATTTCTTGTCATCGATAATTGACAGCAATCTCTTGATCTGCTTCGCCACCTTAGTCAGGCTATAGTCCATGCCCTTTTCGGTTAGGTTTCGTTTTCGACCGCTAGTTCGAGGCTCTGCAGGGGGTGAAGACCTTCTTTGTTTCTTACCCATGTCAGTTTTCTAATTTTCGATTTTCAATTTTTTCTTTTCTTTTTTCCTGTCAAACTTTAAATGTCAAAAACTTAAATTTTCTTTTACTCTAACTGCTATTACTAAAATCTTTAGAAAAAAGCAAAGGAATCTTTTACAACTTTTAATTTACAATACACTATTTACACAAATGTAATGTTCTTATACTTAGTCGAAAAAGCCTAAAAGAAAATTTGTCCTTTTAAGCTCTTCCGTCAAATTCTCACAAAATCAAAAACAAGACTGACAAGTTCATAATAACAAAACAAAATAAATTCAATAATGCAAAATTAATTTTGATTCGCTGCTTTGACAGCAGCGACACTGCCGCGGATATTAAAGATAGATAGAGAGAATAGGTTTTGGACTAAAGGGTTAGGGGACTGAGATATAGAGTCATGGAATGTTATATAGATTGGTAGATCTATGTTTAAATAATATTAAGAAATGTATTTACTGTTATTGGACAACATTGTTTATAAAATATTGAGTTCATAATATAGTGATTATATTATGCAAAAAGAGATTGTATTAATAAAACTAAAATAAAATATATTATCTATTTATTGAACGAGCGTAGTACTTTTTTTTATATTTCAGAGACTTGGACTTTGAATAGTTTGTTTGTTTGTCTAACGATAACTGGCGTAAAAACTGATCGATTAGAACAAAATGCACATCTCATAATTTGTGACAACTGTACAGTTTATAAATTCCACACTAAATATTTTCAAGATGGCTAACTAAAAAAAAGTTATAGTCAGCACGACACTTTTTACATCGTTGAAAATGTCTTTAAAACTAGGAAAAAGGTAAATAACTATTAAAATTTCACATTTATTATTTTCAAGATAGCGGCCAATACGACGGACAACTAAGATAAAGTTTTTATCAGCATGACATGTTTTACTTTGTTTTAGATGTATTATAGAGTAGCCAAAGAGTAAATAATTATTAAAATTTCAAAGTAATATTTTTAAGATGGCGGCCAGTTTTGCGGACAACTGAAAAAAAGTTTTAGTCAATATGAGATATTTCACATGGTATTAAAGGCCTTTAAGAGTATAATAAGAGTAAAATACTATTATAATTTCACATTTAATATTTTCAGGATGACGGCCCATTAAATTAAAAGGACCACTAAAAAAAAGGTTTTAATCGGCATGGCATGTTATATTTAATGGTCTTTAAAAATAGAAAAATAATTCGTAACTATGAAAACTTTTAACTTTATATTTTTAAGATGGTAGACTATATGATGGATGACTGAAGAAAAATTGTGAGTCATCACATGTTATACATCGTTGAAAGGTATTGTAAAGCCGGTTGGGACTAGGACAATCTTCATTAATTAAAGTTATTGCAGGCTCGCTGCGTTTATCTGTCTAGACTCTAGACAGCTTGATCACATCATATTTGCCTTAGCCTGCAATCATTTTATTGAATAAAGATAATCTACAAATGCTGTTAACAGGTGAGCGTAGCCAGCCTGCAATAACTTTATTAAATTCAAATTATGTACAAATGCTGTAAACAGGTGAGCGTAGCCAGCCTGCAATAACTTTATTAAATTCAAATTATGTACAAATGCTGTATAAAAAGGCGAGCGTAGTGAGTCTGCCATAACATTATTAAATAAACAGGTCAAGAGTGTGCTAGTCAGCACACAGCGAGGGTCCGTAGGCAACCCTGTATAGTTTAAGTAGTACCCTATTGATGGTGTTTTTTAAATTACTAAAAAGCTTACTTTGAACTATCATATGTCTCATATTCTCAAAACACATAAAAAAACTTTTGATAAAGTATTTCGTGCCACTAAACCGGACGTTATAAAAAAACGTATTTTGTCAATAAAAAATTAAATAATATTTTTTTCGAAATTTCCAAAAAGTGATTTTACTTTTGGTCGAAGAATGTTCAGCAATTTTTTCAGATTTTTTGCACTCCACATAAGCGAGATAGAGGGGGGGGGGGGGGGGGGTGCACGTTTCACACCCACTTCAAACTTGCCTACGCTCGCCCTATCAAAGTTATAACCAAAGAATTATATATTTTTGTAATCAGCTCGACGTAGCCTTTCATATGATACCTTTCACGGTGTCGACAAAAAAAAAAAAAATTAACCCTTAAGTTTTTTTACCCTAATTGTTTTGGATTTTTTTTTTTTAATTCGCTATATTTTTAAAATATGTGGGCAGGTACAAAACACATACTGTCGCTGGCCGAATCTAGCCAGCGCGAATAGTTAATTAATTAATGAAATTTCTTTTAACGCAGGCGGAAAATCTACTTTAATCTGGTAAAAGAAATGTTACAGAATTTAAATTATAAAGAATGAAAAATATGTCACATTGACATCACTCAAAAATATAAAACAAAAATAAATAACTTGCGGGTTCTGCTAAGCCCGCAACATGGCTCCCCAAATGCTTGCATTTCAAGTTTGACATGGCTCCTCGTTGGGGAATCGAACGAGCAGCACTGTTTTATGAATGGGTCTGTCCAAAGTTGACCCATTAGAAAATCGTAGCGTCACCTTCCTGACTAGCCCATCTTGACCTGGATGAATTTTTACGACTCGTGCCATTGGCCAGGCACCTCTACCAACATTATCCTCCTTACTCAAAACAACATCACCTTCACTCAGGTTTTCTTCAGATTTTCTCCATTTTTTTCTCTCTTGCAGGCTTAGTACATATTCTTTCCTCCATCTGGACCAGAATTCATTGGCAAGAAACTGAATTCGCCGCCATCTTTTTCTTACGTAAGCGTCCCCTGAGCCAAAGCTTCCAGGTGGTGGAAGTAACGGTTTGGCATTCATCAAGATTGCATGGTTTGGTGTTAACGGTTCGATTGACTGAGGGTCCAATAAATTTGTCACTCCTAGAGGCCTATCATTAACTACCCTCTCACACTCTTTAAAGAAAGTCCTAAGCCCATCCTCAGTTAAAAGCCCTGGGTTTTGCAGTAGAATTACCTCCAGTACCCTTTTCACAGTTCCAATCTGCCGTTCAACCACCCCGTTCATGTGACTAGCTCTAGGTACATTGAACTTCCACAGAAACGAACAGAACTGTTCTGAAAGGTATTTGGTAATTCTATACTCATCAACCTCCTTAACACACTTTCTTAACTCTTCACAGGCCCCAACAAAGTTAGTACCTAAATCGGATCTTAAACTTGTAATAGGTCCCTTTGAAGCTAAAAACCTGCGCAGTGCATTTATAAAAGAATCGGTACTAAGTGAATCAGCTACATCTAAATATATTGCCCTACAAGCCAAACAAGTAAAAATTACCCCGTATCGTTTTAGCTGTTTCCTTCCTTCCTTAACCATATATGGTCCGAAGTAATCTACTGCCGAGTGAGTAAATGGTGCAGCAGGTTCTAACCTTTGAATGGGCAAATCGGCCATCTTTTGTACCTGGAAACGACTTCTAGTTCTTCGACAAATTACACATTTGGAAATCAAGCTCCTAACTACCGTCGAACACCTAGTTACCCAATAACCTGATCCTCTTAGTCGATTTATTGTCCCAGATCTCCCTAAATGATTGATATCGTGAACATGTTTTACTAACAATTTAGTTAAGTGGTGATCACCAGGTAATATGATAGGATGCCTTTGAGCTTGGTTAACCACTCCACTTAACTTTAACCTACCCCCTACTCTTAATATTCCTAACTCATCTAAAATAGGATTTAAAGCACCTATCCTACTCGTTCTCTTTAGTTTTAAAACAGGCATATTAGATTTAAATAACCTAAGTTCCTCCTTAAACGATTCTTTCTGAACTAATTTAAATATACAGAGATCGGCATTCTGAATTTCTTCCGCGGTTAATGGCCTAGTGTTAGCGCCACCCTGTATCCCTTTCCTTTCTTTTCCTTTAGACTTTAGAATTTTTAAGTATCGTAATACCCATGCTATTGAACTCCTGGCTCTCTTCCAGGAGCCATACCTCCCCAGACGAGATGAAAGACTTGCATATTCCGGCATAGCTGTTACCGTACAAACTTTAACTTCCGGATCTCCTTCTATAATTTCTATTTCTAAAACGTTGCTAACGTTCCAACATTCTTCCTTGCTCCAAAGAAACCTAGGACCCTCTAACCAACTGCTCTTTAATAACACATCTGCTGTTGGACCTCTTGATGCTATATCTGCCGGATTTTCTTTGGTAGAAACGTAACGCCAATTCTCAACATTGGTAAGCTCGCGTATTTCCTGAACCCTATTCGCGACAAATATTTGATATCTTCGTGTCTCATTCTTGATGTATCCTAAAACTACTTTACTATCTGTCCAATAGTGTAGTTCCACATTTTCAAATGTTAGCTCATCTCTAATAACTGTTCCTATTCTAGCTGCAACAACTGCGGCCGTTAACTCTAACCTAGGGATGGAAATCGGTTTTAAAGGACATACTCTAGCTTTGCCTATAATAAATGAACAGTGATACTCTCCTTCTTCATTAACTAACCGTAAATATGCTGCGACACCATAACCTAGTGAAGATGCATCTGAAAATACGTGCACTTGTATTGCTGTAACAGTTCCAAAATTTAATGGTTTGTAACTACGAGGTACGAAAATTCCATTTAACTTAGTAAGATTTGTACTCCACTCATTCCACCTTACTTGAAATCTTTCATCAACTTCATCATCCCAGCAATCTAAGTTTTGAGCTCTTAATTCTCTACAAATATCCTGCAAGATAGCTTTGCCTCGAAGTACATACGGAGCTACAAATCCTAACGGATCATGAACTGAGCATATTTCACTCAATATATTCCTTCTAGATAGAGGTTTATTCTTCACAGACACCTGAACCTTAAACACGTCCTTCTCAACATCCCACGGTACTCCTAAAATTTGTTCACCTGTTGGTAAAGAATGTTTCATAGGGTCAAACTCTTTAAATCCAGTCGCCCTTTCCTCTGGTGGAACACCGAGTAGAACCTCTTTATTACTTGAAATAATTTTGTGAAATCTAAATCCACCTAGACTACACATTAACCTTACGTCCTTTAATAACTGGATAGCCTCTGGAACATCATCTAAAGAAGCACAACCATCATCGACATAAAAGTCCCTTCTGATGAACTGGGCTGCTTTTGTGCCTATTGTAGCCTCGTTATCCTTGCCAGCTTGCTTCAGAGCAAAGTTACTGCATCCTGGTGACGATGTTGCACCAAATAGATGAACAGTCATTCGATATTCCCTGATAGGTGATGACGTATCCCCTCCTTCCCACCAGAGGAAACGCAGAAAATCCCTATCCTTTTCCCGCATGAAGACCTGGTGAAACATACCTTCTATGTCACCACAAATCGCAATAAGACCTTCTCGAAACCTCATTAATACTCCAATAATAGGACTTGTTAAGTCTGGACCTGATAGGAGCAATGAGTTTAGAGACACCCCTTGATAGACAGCTGAACAGTCAAAGACCACCCTAATTTTACCTGGCTTCCTAGGATGGTACACGCCATGATGAGGAATGTACCAGGTCCTTCCTATTGGTGCGTCTCCAACCGGCACTGGTTCAGCGTGTCCCCTTATAAACATATCTTCAACAAACTTGACGTAATCGACCTTATAATCCTGATTTTTTTCAAATTTAGATTTTAAACAGTACAGCCTTTTTAACGCTACAGATCTATTATTTGGCAGTTTTACAGAATCAGTCTTAAATGGCAGTGGCAACTCATAATGCTTATCTTCCCTATGTGTAAAGTTTTCTTGTAATATTTTCATGAACCTTTTATCTTCTACCGACATTGCAGATCTACGATCATCTAGAATCGTTTCAGGAAAATCTAAACACATCCACGGATTTATTAACTCTTGAGTTTGTGATACGTTTTGTTTACTACTAATTCTTAATGAAACCGAACAATTCCCCTCTTCGCTACTCTTTGGACCTATTATACCCCACCCTAAAGCTGACTGTACCCCATAAGGTTCGCCTTTTTTACCTTGTAGTACCTGCAGGGGACACAAAGCTTCCAGGCAGTTGTTACCTAAGAGTAGCCCTATGTCTAACTCCTTTCGAAGAGGTGAAATTTTCCCCTCAATTTCCTTTAAATGTTTATATTTCCTAGCAATATCGGGTGTAGGGATGTCTTCATACGTACATGGCATCTCTAATTGGCTAAATACTTTCCCTGTAACTTCTATTTCTTTCCCTGTTACACCTTTTACTATTATATCTTTAACCTTAAAGCAATCTATTAAAGTGGTACTAGTTAAAGTTTTAACCTTAAGTTGTGTCGCAATTTTTGATAGTTGCAATTCGTTCATTAACCCTTCTTTAATGAAGCACGAATCACTTCCGTCATCCAATAACCCATAGGTTTCAATTTTTAGTTCAGGATTATTTTTGTTAAATACAACAATAGGTACTATAAATGAGGTTGTCTCACCGCAGTCGCTTGTAGCTTGTAATGCTTTACTTGAACTAGGTTGTGGTTCCTGAGTCGTGATCTGACCACCTTTATCCTTATCATTATTATTAGAACCTGTATTGCCTGAATTAACATTACGCGCATTGACCTTAACCTCCCTACCTACGTTAGGCCTATCACTCTCCTCTCGGTGTAAACATGTAGGGTGTTTTTTAAAACATTTAGTGCACTTTAATCTTTGTATACAGCCCTTTGTTTTATGGGACCCCTCTAAACACCCAAAACAAAGTCCTTTCTCTTTCACGTAAGTGAATCTTTGATCTGTTGGCAATTTAAGAAAGGAAGGACATTTAGTTAAATCGTGCAGCTCTTCCTTACAGAAACTACACTTACAATTGGACTCTATTGACAACACCTTTGAGGAACTGGGACCACTAGTATAATTTATTTGATTATTAAATTTGTTTTCCTGATTCAATGTTTTAGTTTGTTTATTATTATTATAATTATTTTCCCTAAAACTCCTAAATTTATTATTTTTTTCTGTTTGAAACTTATCATCCTGCCGTAAACCACTATACACGGGATGCCTATGGACCTTTGCTAATCCCTCAACAAATCTAGCTAAATCTTTAATCGTTTCATTCCCGTTTAAATCTAGGGATCTTTTGATCCACGACTGTTGGTATTTATACGGAAGTCTTTCTACAATTTTTCTTAAACAAAATTTTGAATTAATTTCCCTAATTGAATCTTTATTTAGAACCTTGATTGCTGTATTAAGCGTGTCAGAAAACTTGGTAAATTCCCTATGATCTGTGAGACTTAACTTTGAGCCCTCAGTCAGTTTTCTAACCCATGCTTCAGTGATAGAGATTGGACTACCAAATCTTTCCTCTAATAGTTCAATAAGGTGTACATAAGACAAAGCCAAATTTCCTTCCACCACCCTTAATGCCTCACCCTCAAGGAATTTCCTAAGGAAAGTTTTCTTATAACTGTCAGGTAGCAGTCCGTCCTCTAAGTGGTTTCTTATTTCTTCTCTAAATATTGGGAATCTGTCACTATCCCCATTAAACTTATAAGGCTCAACTAAGCTTAATATATGCAATTTGTCTGACAATGAAGAAAAACTACTGTCATTAACATATGTTAGAGGTTTTACCTTTTCACTAGTTGGTTTATTCTTTACCTCTACCTTCCAATTGCGGCAAATAGACGAAGCTCTAGATGACTCAGCATACACCCTTGACCTCTTTGAACTTGCTTTTGAGCTCTTCAGCCTTCTTATCTCATCTTCTGCCTGCTCTAATTCCTGACGTGCCTTTTCTGCCTTTGCTAATAATTCTTCTGGAAATTTTGACGCCTTACTACTAGACCTGAAACTACTTGTGGTAGCAATATTTCCTGCAATTGATGTTCCAAGTAATCTAGCAATTTCATCGTCAATACCCGACATAATAATTTCATACTCCTTTATTACTGAGCTTTCTTTATTTACCTTCTGGCATTCGTCCTTTAACAAACTTAAATTTTCTCCCAAAAGTATCCTATTTCTCTCAATTTCTTTCAGGATCAATTTAAGCTGTAACCTTGATACCTCCGGTAGCGATGCTAGCCTTTCAAACTCAGCAGCCTTTTCATACAGAGATTTCTTG
The DNA here is from genome assembly GCA_951217055.1 of Gerris lacustris. Classification (NCBI taxonomy): domain Eukaryota; kingdom Metazoa; phylum Arthropoda; class Insecta; order Hemiptera; family Gerridae; genus Gerris; species Gerris lacustris. The sequence goes on from OX578276.1 coordinate 50,143,981, forward strand.
ATAGTTTTAAGTCTTTTCAGTATTCTTTCTTTAAGATATTCCAACCCAACCTCCGTCAGTTTTCTGCTACGAGGTGGAATATCGGGCAGTGACATATTTCTGTTATTAAAATAAAAATGGATAACTTACAATAGAAATCCAACCGATTATTCTTTGAGCCGTAACGAAATCACGAACCCGACCGACGTAAAAGAGCGGACGTGAACCGACAACCTGAGTAATTATTCGGAACCGAATAAAAACATTTCTTTTACTGTCGCTGGCCGAATCTAGCCAGCGCGAATAGTTAATTAATTAATGAAATTTCTTTTAACGCAGGCGGAAAATCTACTTTAATCTGGTAAAAGAAATGTTACAGAATTTAAATTATAAAGAATGAAAAATATGTCACATTGACATCACTCAAAAATATAAAACAAAAATAAATAACTTGCGGGTTCTGCTAAGCCCGCAACACATACCTACATGCCAAATTTCAAAGTGATCGGACGAAAGGTGTAGCCGTGAGAGCAGGCGAAAGGACGGACAGGCACACGCAGGAAAATATAAGGGTCCTTCGTTTTGCCTACGGACCCTAAAAATCAAATCAAACAATGTACTTATACAGGGTGTATACTAAACATGCAGCACAAATTAAGGGGGTTGATTCCTGGGACTTTTTTAAAGAATAATTACACCTTTGAAGGTTTTTCTAAAATAATTTTATTACAAAGATACAGGGCTTCCTAATAAAGACTTACGAATTCCATCTAAAATTCCATAAAGAAAAATAACGATGAAGAATAAAGGAGACAAATTTAATATTTTTTCTTTGAATTCATCTTAAACCTCAAAAAAAAAATCAGAAAAGAAACAATAATTGAAATTCAGTATTCAGTAGAGTATTACCGGTGAGTTTTTATAAATTTGAAGTTTTAAGAAGTTGGACTTGAATATTTCTTGTAAGAACACTAATTTCTGATAATCAATATAAAATCATTAAATTAATAATTAATATAAAAATGCCATTTTTCAAAAATGGTCGTATTTTCAACTTTTTTTTTTTTTTTTTTCTTCACCTTAGTTGTATCTATGTGCAAAATTTGGGGAAGATTGAATGACGGTAAGTGGTTCAAAATTGGGGTAATAGGTGTGCGATGAAACTTAAAAAGCAAATTAATTTGACACCATTTTGTTTTTGTTTTTGTTTTTTTTGGTTTCTGTATTCTTCACCTTAGTTGTATCTATGTGCAAAATTTGGGAAAGATTGAATCACGGTAAGTGGTTCAAAATTGGGGTAATAGGTGTGCGATGAAACTTAAAAAGCAAATAAATTTGACGCCATTTTTTTTTTTTTTTTTTTTTGGTTTCTGTATTCTTCACCTTAGTTGTTTCTATGTGCAAAATTTGGGGAAGATTGAATCACGGTAAGTGGTTCAAAATTGGGGAAACGGAAATGTGCGATGAAACTTACAAAGCAAAGTAATATAAGACCACTAAAAACACAATAGAAAGGCAAATATAAAATAATGCATTTGTGAAAAGTATGTCATCTTCCATAAATTACTACTTAACAGATGTGACCTAATTGCTACTTAGTGCAAAATCAGCTATCTCGCTGAGTTTCAGTCAGGTCAGGACATCAAATATTATACACTGAGGTGACTTAAATTTGTAACTTATCATAGCGTACACAGTTGAAAAAACCCAGTCAGAGATTGAATACGACAGAGCTGATTTTATCCAAATGTAGAGAAAAAAATTATGTTATCCGGTATATAATCATAACTCAATTTGTACATTTTTGGAGTTAGTTGATTTAATGATATATATAATATAATATGTTATAAAACAAAAATACCCTTTCATATGATACCCCTCACGGTGTCGAAAAAAAAAAATATTTAACCCTTAAGTTTTTTTACCCAAATCTTTTTGAAAAATATTTTTTTTAAGTCGCTATATTTTTGAATATGTTGAAGTCAGCACCTTTGTAATTATAATATAAATATAGTTGATGGATCTTTAGGTGTGAAAATTAAAACATTACTCCATTATTGTTTTCAGAGACGTTTCGACCTTACGACGAAAGGTGTAGCCGTGAGAGCAGGCGACTGGACGGACGGACAGACACACGCAGGAAAATATAAGGGTCCTTGGTTTTGCCTACGGACCCTAAAAATGATTATGTACTAATGCAAGGAATAGTATATTATGTTACAAGGCTGTAAAGTGAGTTTTTTCTTTACCGCGGCAATTACATTTACTGTCGAGCGAAGCGAGACAGTAAATATTGCCAAGGTAAAGAAAAAACACTTCAAAGTCGCGTAGCATAATATGCTATTTTTTCCGAGGTAGCAGACAATGAAAAAACATTAAATATTAATCACTAATCAATATATAATAATAACAAATATTAGTACATACTTAAGACTTAAAAAAAGAAACCTTAAAATGAGGTTGCACTATAAGAAAAGATAAATAAAACGCATTGACATCTAGCGGATTTTTATCGTACTAGAAGCATTTCTACAAAGACTGCAGCACTACTAACGGAAGTTTTGACAACTACCCACCGTAAAGAAAAAATCTTTTAGTGCCTAGGTAAAAGATTTTTTCTTTACAGCTAGGAGTAATGAAAAGATTTTTTAAGTCCACGTAATGAAAAAATGGATTTTAGCTATGTTTTTTAGGCTCTAAAGTTACTATTTCACAGCCTACCACGGAAAAAATAGTTTTTCTACCAGAGCTTGCAACCTTGTATGAAGTTTAGCTAAAGGATAAGATTTTAGTCAGCATGACATGCCATATATCGTTTTAAAGGTCTTAAAGAGTAGGAAAGAATATATGTTACTATTATTACAAAAGTTTTACAACAAATACATATGGCCAAAATGAAGGATTTAAGAAGTAATTTCATTCTTTAAAGGTTGTGGTCCCCTATAATATATTATACTTTTTTTTGTGATGGGTCGTGAGGGGTGAATTAAACATTACTTCATTTCTTAAAAATGGCTATATTTCGTCCCATTAGGGACATCATCAGGCCTGTTATATGCCTGTTGACTTAGCACATGGTTTTTAATATTGTTTTTCTTGTTATTTTTAAAGTTTTATTATGTTGTATGTCAAATTAGTAGTGGTTGGTGAATTATGAATATTATGACAAAATTTTTATATAAAAAAAATCTTTACTAATGTTTTATTTTGACTCCACCACTTAACCACATATAACAGGCCTGATGATGTCCCTAATGGGACGAAATATAGCCATTTTTAAGAAATGAAGTAATGTTTAATTCATCCCTCACGACCCATCACAAAAAAAATTATAGTAATTTCATACTTGTATGGCATATTATATAATAGTCCAGGAGATAGCGTGCAAAAAAGTGTCTGACTAACATCAAGCTAGAATTTTGTATACAAGTCAATCTTTCAGCGCCTTTTAAGAATATGTGGTCGGCTAAGTTCGTCTGCGGGACATAGCTTGGCAATAGGCGTTTGAAAAAAAAAAACCGGTGGAGAGCGGCCATGCCTCACCAATTATGTTGGACAATGTGATTTTCGTGAACCTGAGTACAGAGAGTTAGTAGACCAAAAATCAAGTTGATGTTAGCTTGTCCCTTGACAGGTGACCACGTTGATTTTTAGTAATATTTGAATAACTAATCTATCAAGTGTGAAAATAACATCAACTTGATTTTTGGTCTACTAACTAATTCTGTACTCAGGATCATGAAAATCACATTGTCCACCATAAGTGGTAAGACGTGGCCGCTCTCCACCGGTTTGTTTTTTTCAAACGCCTATTGCCAAGCTATGTCCCGCAGACGAACTTAGCCGACCACATATTCTCAAAAGGCGCTAAAAGATTGACTTGTATACAAAATTCTAGCTTGATGTTAGTCAGACATTTTTTTGCACGCTATCTCCTGGACTATAAATTAATTTAATGCTCTTTTCAGGTGGATTAAGAATGACAGTTTCTCATCGAAAAGTTATCCTGGTAGGCATATTGAAAACGTATAACGGATAGCTGATATAAGAGCACAATTTTACGCATGTTTATTATGCACCGCATCACTTGTATTTTATTACTTAAAATATGGAAGGATTTGTATCGGAAGGAGACTAGGTCACGGATAAATGAAACTTCTCTTTGCAGGATAAAGTTGGAAACATATTCGTCCAATTTACTGAGAATATAAGAGTAAACTTGTTCTTGTGTACCGTGTTTTTTTTTGGCTCTTAATATTGTCATATATCATTTGAAAGCCCCTTTTTGCACTTTGTGGCTTATTCTTAGATCTCCTAATTCTCCCCCCCCCCCTTCATATATTACACGATAATAAGGAATCGTGAGGGTTCACGATTACGTAGGTACTTATTTTATTGAACCCCCTGGTACTATTTACATTAGGACCGTGGGCACCCTTTTAAAAATTAGAAGGGGTGAGCCTTCTTAGATTTAATGTATTCCCCCTTGATAAACTATTCCTGGGGATCGTGTATCACCTTCAAAACATTACTATTAAATCAATTTTTTAAATTAACACTAACAGGAACGGCGTTGGCGTATATAATGTCAATTTATATTTATATAATTAAAGATATGTCTCTCCTAAACGCATATTACTTTTTAATGAGAAGTGAAAGAGTGTAATAAGAAATTACTGCATGCTGTTTTTAAATTATATTTCATCTTTTGGAATTATTGGGTAGGGATATGTAATTGAAGTGCCTTTGATAATTGAGGAGCTGGCGGGCTGTCAGTTCGATTAACGCATTCTGTAGAAAAAGCAAACGAAATCTCTTACCTTTAGAGTATAGACCTTGAATCAAACCTATTACAAGCATTTACATCTAATATAAATTTTAGAAATGATCAATAATCATTTTTGCGATTGATATAATATGTCAATATTACAATTTTAATTTTTTTTAAGGTAGCACCATTAAAGATGAAACTGCTTTTTAAGGATAGCCTCTTTGGTGTGTTTAAATTGTATATTAATAATTTTAAAGCTTATTAAATTTTATAAAGTATCTTAATCAATAAAATTAATCTGTAATGAGTAACCTCCTCTCTGATATGGGAACATTATATGGGACCCTCGGAATTTTGTTTTAACAGTTACATAAAAGCTATATTAAAAGGTAACTTGTCATTGCTGTAGCTTGAGACAATAAAATGACAATATATGTACGTGTTCGTCCATGTTAATAATTATATTTATGCTTATTTTGTCCATATAAAAATAAATAAGAAACTATATGAATTAGATGTATATATATTTGCCTATTTTACACATGAAAAGTATATTTACAGTCTTAAAAAAAATCAACATTAGGATTTTAATGGTTTTCGAGCTTTAGGTCTTTTTCTTAGTGAAAACTAAGAACTTATTGATAACGACTTTATTGATTCTATATTTTTACAAACCATTATTGTCTAATTTGTTTAATTGTTTCCCCCGTTTTTGCTTCCGAGCTTACCGAAGGTAACGGAAGCAACGTGAACGTTCTGAAGAACGAAAAATTATAAATTATTACTTGAGAAACAAGTAGGCGCAGTAGTTTGAAACTTTAATGGGACCAACAATAAGCTAATTGTGATCTACCATCCAAATTTCATTAAAATCGGACGTGTAGGTTTTAAGGTATGTTGGTACGCAAAAATGGAGCGACAAACCGAAGACAGACACGGAACCAAAAATATTCCCTGATGTGTGAAACGGTTTCTGTTTTGGGATTTTTGTAGAGATAAAAAGTTTTCGTTCTTCAAAAACGGGGGAAATAATTAAACAAATTAGACAATAATGGCTTGTAAAAATATAGAAAAAAAGTTTTGCTTCCGAGCTTACCGAAGGTAAAAGTAACCACCTCTAACCACCACTTCGGTAACCTATACAATCGTTCTGAAGAGTGGAAATATTTTATGTCTCCGATTACAAAAATCCCAAAACCGAAATCCGTTTCAAACATCAGGGAATATTTTTTTTTTCCGTGTCTGTCTGTCGGTCTGTCACTCAATTTTTGCGAACCAACGTATCTCCAGTTTCCTATATCTTCAAAAGTTATCTGATTTTTAGAAAATTGTGATGATTCGTCGAAAGTTGCCCGCAGACAGCCGTAGAATAATTTTTAACCGTCTGCGCTCTTTACATTTTGCTAAATTGATACGTTAATTCATGTAAAAAATCAAAACAATTTTGACAGTTTTAGGAAAACGGGGGAAAATTAAATAAATATGACAATAATAAGTTTTAATAAGTAGGTATGAGTAGTATGTATCAAATAGAACGCGAGGAAGCTATATGCCACACAAATTGGCAGAGTATTTTACTTGATTTAAAGTATCAATATAATAAAATAATATATGTTTAAAGTAGTATGTGAAAGAGAAACAAATAGGCGCAGAAGGTTGAAACTTATAAGGGACCAATAATGGGATTGTTATGAGTTATCTATGACGTAACATCCAAATATCATTAAAATCGGACTGTATTTTTTTAAAGATATGTTGGTTCACAAAAATTGAGCAAAAGACCGACAAACAGACAGTGAACCAAAATTTTTCCCTAATGTCTGAAACGGGGTATTTTTGAAATCGGAGACGTAAAATTTGTTTATACTTTAGAAAGATCACCTAGTTTTCGTTACTTTCGGTAAGCTTGAATGCAATGAAGAGGACAGAACAAGATGACCATGTGTTCATTGTTCATCCTAGTCACACAATTTTATAATTAACAATCTTATATCGTAAATAGTTAACTATAATAATGTTAATAGAATTAATGTTTAATCCTTTCCATTAAAATAAGGGACTTTTTGTTATGAGTGCATCACTAAGTTATTTATTGTTTTATTAAGTTTAATACTTTGTTTATAATCAAAAAAAGCTTTATCCGCTATTCTCCGCAAATCTCTATTTATGTTTTATAATTAACATTCAACTTAGATTAACTTTAACACCCGCTACCGTAGTTAGTTATAGATCTACTTATAATTATTTTAGTCATCCAAATCAGTCTATTTCGTCTATTTCATCATTAACCCCACATAACCATCCTAATCTATATTTTCTTCATATTATGTACAGGCCAGACGAAACTAAATACCTTTAATTAATGCACTAAATTAATAACACCAACATTATTGTAATTAAATAATTAAAGAATTTTATTTTTGACTGATCCTTAATACCCTATAACATTTTATTTATTAATAAATATGTAACTACATATTGTTTTTACTTAAAATGACTTAAATTAAATTTTAAATTAACAATTGAAATAAAATGCTTCTTAAATATTATTAATATTGGGAAGATTTATCTTTAAAAATTAATATGATGAAAACTAATAAAGAGGGATTTAGATAAATTCTTTGTGTACTAACTTTACTAAACTTGGAGTCGTTTCTCTGTTTTTGGAAAATATCTGAGAATATATAGAACTGATTTTATTTGATATATTAGCCAAAATTTTGCCTATTTGGATGAAACAGTTGATGTGATAAAGAAAACCCCTTATACAAATACTGAATCTTCCAATAGATTTACCTAATTACCAAAATGTGCCAATATAAACTCCAAACCAACCCATATATACAGCGTTAAATTGCATGAGTTGGTTGTGTCTATCTTAAGCCAATAATTGTTAACTAAAATTGGCGTATAAAGCTTTAATTTCGTGCCTAAAGCAAACATTTTGCTATATTTTATAAAATAACTTTAATTAAAGTAGTCTATTTTAAGAATTTTTGCTTCCGAAGCATTGAAATCATCCTAAAGAACTAACTTTTTAATTGTCCCTTAGTTAAAAAAAAAAAATATTAGACAGAAATTCATTCCAGACATCGAGAATCATTTTTGGTCTCATCAGTCTGTCGTTTAATATTTTTGCGAACCACTGCCATCTTAAAAATAACTAGTCCAATTTTGATGAAATTTGGGCGATAGGTCATAATTATCCCATTGTTGGTTCCATTATAATTTCAACCTTCTGTAATGTTTAAGATTGTATAAAAATAAGTTCCCATAGTGAATCAAGACCGGTTCAAACAACCACAATCCATTTCCCAGTGTGGTCACTGGAAACCCTACTGGGAATTTTCAGTGGATTTTCAACGCGAAGAAAAATAATTTACTGAGTATTTATAAAGGGGGATTGGTTTAATTGAAGATTCCTGATCTGTAAGAAGGTAGGGAGAGTGTATGATGTGCTACACTTATTGCAAGACAATTTCACATATCATCAGCATTTTGTATATCTTACGCTTTGGCGTAGTGTTCGACATTTTATAAAAAACCGCACGGCTAACTTAGTCGTTATGTTATTCTTTTACAGGTATGCTACGACCTGAAAAATACAAACCTATACCTTACGGTAGTTACACTTTGGATAAAGAAAATGAAATGAGTATTTATAAAGGGGGATTGGTTTAATTGAAGATACCTGATCTGTAAGAAGGTAAGGAGAGTGTATGATGAATAATGATGAGAAGAAGAACGTTGGATATCATCGATCTTGAGATAGCCATGGCTGATCAACAGGTGGGAATATCTAAGTGAGGATCAGTAGGACGATCTTAGGGATGGCGGGATTAATCCCGTAGAGCGTTGTCAACTAACCTGACTCCTGGGATGGTACTTGTTCGGGATGTCACCGAGGAATGAGCTTCTCTCTACTATGTTATAGCAACCTGTTGAGCACAACCCCCTCCTTGACTAAGGGGGGGGGGGAGGGAGATCCCCCGTGGGGGGAGGGGACACCCACGACCAACTTCCACCTCCCTCTGGACTAACTTTTATTCTTTGTGCTTTTTCCCCCTCGTATTTTTAAGGTTGGTACTATATATCATGGAACAAAGATCCGTGTCAGAGGGTGGTTTCATGGGCCCACTTTAAATCATCCTTAACTTTTGACTCCACAGTTTAAATGAAGAAAACTTGAATAAAAAACTTAAAAAAAAGAAATTCTTAACCACAGAAATTTTAAGCAGAGAATAGTAATTCAATGGCTCAAAAATTAACTTTTATCTTATGACCTTTAATTCTTATTAGGAATAAAGAAAGACGTCTTTCAGCTAAAAGTAACTTTACAATACAAAGCCGACTTATAACCACTATTGGTTATGCTCATCTTCATTGCCTCATTATCATTATAATTAAAACAATTATGTTATTAAATTTAATAGAAATACATATGTTCATATATTGCTTCCGAACTTACCAAAGGTAACGACAGTTATGTGATTTGATAAGAAGAACAACAATTTTTTATGTCTTCGATTTAAAGGACAGAAATCCTTTAAAAGATATCAGGGAACATTTTTTCATTTTTTCGCTCAATTTTTGTGAACAACATGTCTTCTCCTACTAGTCTGATTTTAATGATTTTTTTTATTTAATTTTTAATAAAACTTGGATGGTAGGTCATATTAGCCCATTATCTCTGCGATCCCTTGTTTCTCTTTCTCATACGCACAAACATACATTTATTTACACCTATATCTTTAAAAGTACTCATCTGATTTTTAAGAAGTTTGTAGTTGGTTGTTGTCAAATGTAGTCCACAGATGGTCCCATATTACAATTTTGACATATTAAAAAAAAAAATGAAAAATTGAAAAAATTAAATTGATTAGACAATAATGGTTTGTAAAAGCATAAAATTATTTAATTACGTTAAAGAGCGCTAGGAAGCTATTCACCCCACTAATTGGCAGACTATCTTATATATTTTTATAAATTTAATTAAGTATTTGCACTATTAAATTATATATATAATTAAATTTAATATACTATATAATATATGCCTTGTAAATAAATACAAAAGATCCAAATTTTAGCAAGGTGGGGAGTACAGTATAAGTGTAAAACACTCCAAAATAAAACTGCTGGAGATGTCCATCATAAAATTTAGTGAGATAAATTAGGGAATTTCAGCAGGTCTTTTGCTGTATATGAAGTGTTCCCAACCCTAGCCCTATCCTATTTGTGACTAGGCTAGAGCTTTATACTTTATCACAATCACAAACTAATTATTTGAATATTTTAAATTAGATTTAACAGGTACAATTTTAAATCTTACTAAATGTGCTAATTTCACTTAATTTTATTTTATAAAAGGTTAGGTAGACTGTTCGTTAAAAAAGAAGATAGGAAGAAAGAAATAAGAACAAAAAACATACTTCCTAAAGTATTTTTAAAACTATGCAGAAAGTCCGGTATATTTAATATTTGTTTTCTGTTCTTCCAACAATTGCACTGAGTCTTTTGTTGCAACTATTACTTTATTAATTTTAATATATATATATATTTATGTAAATTAATTAATTAATATATTTAAATCAAATTATAATTATTAACAACTACAGGAAACAACCATAAAAAATAATAATAATTATAAAAAATAATATTAATAAAAAAAATAATTATAATTTGATATAAATTAAAATTTAATCTTTCCGTAGTATGAATACTACCAAAATCGTAAAATATGAATTTTTAATTAATATAGTATTAGCGAAATTCAAAGAAAATTAAGCTATTGCAATGGCTTCAAAATTTTGTAATGCGAATGTTTGAAAAAATTTCTCCATGGAAATCCGTTTTAGACCATTCTGAATCAATTCTTAAAATTTAACACTTTTTTATGTATGTATATATATTATATATATGTATGTGTATATGTATGTATATATATTATATATATGTATGTGTATATGTATGTATGTATATATATGTATTTATGTATATATGTATGTATGTATACATGTATGTATGTATATATGTATGTATGTATATATGTATGTATATTGTATATATAAGTGTCACTCCAGACGATATCTCCCCTGAGAATGCACTTATAAATTTCAAACAAATTTTAAAATGTCAATAATATCAAAAGAAAGGATGAGTTCGTTGGCCAGAATTTTTTGAGTCCATTTAGGGGTCAAATTTTTACCATTTAGGGTCAAAAATAGCATAAAAATATGTTTTTTCCATTTTACCACCCTCTTATATGAAAATATGACAAACGTGTACATAACAATTACTGTACTCTTAAAGAGCTTTTCAACGACATGCATCTTGAAGGGTTTATACTATTTTGACTTTTGTACTCCGTACCTCTGTGTACCAACATTTATTTTTTCACTAATTCAAATTCTAAACCCAAATTTTCCTATATTATCATAAGACAATAATACGCAGATTTCTTTGAAAATTCGCTCATTATGTCAGGGTGCATGACTGGACTTTTTTCCGTTTTATTCACCTACTTTTATATTGTAATAGCCAGCCTGTGTGGTCAATGAAAACAAATTAAATACTATCTTTTAAGAAACAAGTCCAAAAGACTGCCTATTTTATAAATAGATCAAATGGGAATTTCGTTAACAAAAGATTTAGGAAAGGATCAAGGGATATAAACCCACAGAACATTTATGATATGCAGGCAGTGCATGTCTTTCGATTAATGGGTTTTACGTAGCGTAGTACGGGTCAGTGTAAAATAATAATAATATAAACTTATTTATTAAACACTTACTCATTACCGAAACTATATTAAATTAAATTAATTTTAATAAATTAATTTTTATAATTTTTCTTTGTGGTGAACCCTTTTTTTAAATTTGATTTGAGTATAGAAAACTATATATAATTATATATTTTCTTTGGGTCGTTTAGGGTTAAATAAAATGAGCTAATTTCTCCTTTTCTTTTCTCTAAGAACAACAGCTATATTTCGCCCTAACTAAGAGCTTCTTCAGGCTGTAACATAAAAAATCAAACCAAATTTTCGTATACATTTTTTTGTTTATATAAATGCAATGGTGAATAAATTGATTAAAAAAAAAAATAATAATAATAAAAAAATAAAACAGTTTTAACATAGCAACAATAAAATTAAAAATTAATGCCTGGTAATATTTCCTATGGCATTGTCTTATTTAGAATAAAGTTAGGGCGAAATATAGCTGTTGTTCTTAGAGAAAAGAAAAGGAGGAATTAGCTCATTTTATTTAACCCTAAACGACCCAAAGAAAATATATAATTATATATAATTATATTAATTTTTATGGTAATGTTCATAAGGCAGGAGAAATTACGATATTGTTCAGTATTTTTACACTTCTGTAGGCCTAAGCAAACCTACTATGTCATTAATATTTTTCTAACTAATTACAATTAAAATAAGGGAAAATTATTAATATCTGTACCTTAAGTCCTTTTAGGACTATATAAGTACTAAGCATACTAAATGGTAAGACTACAAATATCTAAATAAGAGTGAACTCTAGTCTAGAATATTAGGTACAATAAACGGTATGACTACAAATATCTAAATAAGAGTAAACTCTTCTCTAGAATTCTAGGCATAATAAACGGTAAGACGCACAGTATTCCTAGAATAAAAAAATAACCTCATGGGAAACATTTTCTTAATAATCAGAAGCAAAGGTGCGCCATTCCCAATTAACCAAATTATCTTTTAAATATTTTTAAATTGTAATAAATTGAAGAAGTTCTTACTGTCATGTCAAAACTTGTTAAATCTAAATGGAATAGATGATTACCACTATCATATTATTCTTTAGTAATTTCTAACTTATTTTAACTAACTTTGTATTAAATCTATATTATACATAAATTTCAAATTATAAAATGAGTACTTACAAAGAAAGCGAGACCTTACACGTTTTTAATCCCAAGGTTCTAGTAGATCAAGAATTTGTCCTGAGTTTCTTGGACAGCAACATCTAAAATTATAACAGAATTTGAATTAGTAAAATATTACATTACACTTTAAATCCTATACATTAACATCTTAAATCCTTGTTCGAGGTAGAAGGCTTATTTACATAATTTTTTTTTCTGTAAAAGAAGCTCCTCTCAGTATTTAACTTATACATGAATATAAAATTATTTATTAATATGCTTTCTATACTACTATAATACTTAAAATTAATTACAATTGTTTTTATCTGGATTGATAAATACACTTAGTATTATTTTTCAAACATATTTTTGTTTAATTTCAATGAGAGTATAAATTTATACTGTATCCTTTTTAAGGTTGTAAAATAGGCCAGTTTAACCAATCAAGATTTTTATTATGACCTTACAAATAATGAAGAAGTACTTATTATTTTAAATTTTTTTAGTTACAGGCTACTTTGTTGCTAAAAAGAAAAAAAATCTCGTAAATATCGATACATCGATTCATCTCGAAAACTATTGGGAATCGATACTTTGATTGCACATCAACTTTTTTCTTCATATGACCCAAAGAATCTTTATGAGGATTTTTCTTTTGTTGGTTCCCCCGTATATTTGTACTAAGGGTGTCTTCTTTTTATTTAACACCCCACTTGTATTTCTGTGAAAAAAATGGTTCAACCCCATGTTTATAAGAAATCATTTTGAGGGGCTTATATTTTTCCTGTGTTTTTATGGATACTTTCGGAGTATAGGAGCGTCAACGTCCTCAGACAGAAAGACACACGAACGCAGACATTATAAGGGTTATTAGTCTTATCTAAGGACCCTAAAACAAGCATGTGCAAAATATGTACTTACATAACGAGTGTTGAAATGTTCTAAAAAATGTGCTATTACATCAAATTTTTTATGATGAACATCTAAGAAATGGATTCTTAGAGGAGGATAACTGTATAATGTTCCATTACGGCCTTAAATTTTGAAATAATAAATACTCCTCTTAAACTTAGTGAGAGGATTCATTTTGGCGTAACCTACAACGTTTTTATTTATAAAAATTCTGAGAATAGGGGCGTTTTTAATCTTGTAAAGCATGTCAATTTAACGATTTATAGAAAATTGACGAATAACCCTTTCTTTTATACTTGAATTTCAAGATTTTATAATGCCAACATCGAGAAATTATATTGGCCTACAAAAATATTGGGGTATTTAGCGAGACCTACGCCCTCAACATGTCAAATTCATGATATTATGTAATTTATAAATTACTGGCTATTTGTTCCATATTTGCTAGATAAAAAATAGTCAAATGTTATGATTATACTACCCTGACCTATGCCCTAAACATGTCAATATATTGTTCAAAAATCAGGTGATAAAAAATATACATAGAATGGTGGCTAATTCGGGTGTGAAGAATTCATGGGGTCGATATGAAATGAAATGTTTCTAGTATCCAGAATCCCTTGGTTGTTATATCCTGAATTGGACCCTTGTCCTATTAGGAAGGAATTTTAGGCTTATCTTCCAACCCAATATCCTTATGAGTTCGTGTAACGAGTTAACACCCTACGCTAGGGATATTGGCAGTTTAGCCTAATATTTGGATCCTAACATTCTGTCTTGTTATGGTATAATGTTCACGTGGGAGAGAGCCATTTAAATCTTATGCCAATATGCAGTTAACGTTACTCCAGGGAGACTCTTTTTAACAATTTTAAAAATGGAAAATGAGGGTTATAAGCAATAAATTTATTAGTATTTATTGCAATATTAAAAAAATGGAAATTATAATATAGGAATACAAAATTCAAATTCATTTCGTTTTATTAAAGTTCATTATGGGATTAGTGGCACGTTCATTGTGGTGGTAATTTGTGGTATTAATACCACAATAATTTTCCCTAAAATGTATGCGGTAAAATGTGCATATTATAAGAGAATAGAAACAGACCCAAGAGATCTTAATATCTTGAAATCGCTGAAATGAATATATTTTTAAAAAACTAAGAACACAACTTAACAAATATTTTTTCATGAAAAAGGTTCATTAAAAAAATAAAAGAAAAGACTAACTAATAAATGAGCAGGAGTGATTAAAAATAAGTTAATCCACATCAAACTGTGACATATCTTTATATTAAACGTAAAATTATAAAAATGTTCCTTGTAGTTTTCAATTTCTTCACCAAGAATTCTTCTCCTTATCGCACGATTGTGAAACGCGCATGCGCAATGAATATAACTACGAAAAGAACCACTTTCTACGCATCTAAACTGAGATAAAATGTTTATATTTCATATCAATCGTATAGATAAAATATTATCTAGTTATTATATACACTATGAAACAACTCTAAATATAATAAGTAGTATATACCAAAAACATCTAATGAATTAATGCAAACAGTTTGGATCAAAGTTTCCAAGCGAACGACTTACAAATCAGTTAGCAATAAAACTATGGGTCCACATTCCAATCTGCTTGTATATTCTAAACTAAACTCGATTCCAAATATAGCCTTATGTACAGATCAGTAAATAGTTTCAAGCGTAGACTTGGAATAAAAATTAGCCTTTCAAGCAAGTCGAAGTTATAAGTAGTGTAGTAATGGATTTTCACAGATTAAACACGAAAACACAGATTAAGCTACGAAATTATACTTTCCTCTGAGAAAGCCTAAATGTCAAGCTACGTGTTAGTATTTTTATAAGAAGGGGGGGGGGGGGGGGGTATTTATGAAAGCACTTACAAAGTAAAGAAACGAAAGCGAAAACTTATTCTCGCAGGTTCATGGTTTGTATTAATACCATAACATAGTATTATTACATTTTTGTTTTCGAGCTTACCTAAGGTAATAGAACCATTGTGATTATGCTGAACAACCAATTTTTTGTCTAAAAATTCTAAATCCCAGGCCCGGACTGGCCCGCCGGCCGTCGGGCCGGTGCGCCTTTTAGAAAATCATGATCAACGCCTTCAACAAATTAAAAAAAAAGTTCAATAAAAAAAAAATTATTTTTGGGAGATAAAAATAAATATGAGAGATAAAACAATTAAGAGTTTAATTCGGAGTTAAAAATGTTATGAAACGGTATGGTTTAGAGCTCAGTTTGGTTTCCAAGTTAGGTGTCAATACCAATACCTATATAATTATATGCGTGCGTAAGTATATCCGAATAAAGATAACCGATTCTCCCTTCTTCATTTTGAACTGGTAGGGAGATCGCGGTTTAACTTAGATTCTAACTCTTTTCTTTCTTATCTAATTTAATTTATTTACCTTTAGGAAATTTTACCTTCCTTTGTAGTTGTTATCTTTTCTGCCCTTCCCTTAATTTTTGAATTGTTATCTCCTAATCAAATGAAAATATCTTAGCTTAGATCTGTACTGTTATAGCTCTCGTGCAAGGTGGTTGAAACTAAAAAATTGTGCTATTTTTATTTCTTATTGAATATTTTAGTTATTTTGAGTGTAACATTTAATTGTTTTACTGAAGAACTCATTTTTAAACAAGAATTCGATCTTCAATTAGCAATGGAAATCTAGAAGCTCTTCTATTGATGCAGTCGGAAAGAGAATTACTCACAGCGATTGACAATGAAGTAATTATAAACGAACTTTGTGGGCGAAGTGAAGAAATGAAACGACTATTGTCCTTCTAGTTTTGCTTCTAAAATGTTAATAACACTATACCTACTCTGAACCAGATTATAAATTATTCCTATTGTAAGATGTAAGCTATGTAGTCACTGACTCTAGCTCAATATAGTAATCTAATCGTATGTCGTATTTCTTTAATTTAATTCATTTCAGATTACCAAATTTTTCCAATTTAGCCTACAAATAAATAAAATATGTGTATAAATACTCAATACCTGATTATTGTTGTTTTTTAGTTACATACCTCTCTGTAGAACTTCAATTTGCAAGTTAGCATGGACATATAAATGTCTCATATGTAATTAATATCGTTAGTTCATACAGGCTGTATTTTCCAATGCAAAAAGTTAAAAAAACGAGTTTTTGATAGACAAAATTTAATAAATATGAGGCCCCCCCTCCCTCCCGAACCACCAGGCCCCAATATGCGCCTTTTGGCAAGCCAAGGTGTGCGCCTTTTTGGAGGACCCAGTCCGGGCCTGCTAAATCCTATCAATTTCTTTCGCGCAGAATTTTTAGACGTCAAGCCACATTTTTCGGTCACATGTCTGTCCGTCGGTCTGTCAACCAATATTTTTGCAAACCACCATTACTTTCACAAATTGCTCGAAATTTTGATGGAAGGTCATATTCAATTGTCAATTAGATTGTTACTCCCTTTTGCGTCCTCTTTTAACTTCAAAGGGTTCTGAGCTCATATTCGCATTTAAAATTTTCATTTAGTTTTCCTCGAGGTCATATTTACCAAGCTGACAATCATTTTTAGTATTACTATATCTCCAGTATTGCAGCATCTAGCTGAAGCCAAAACACTATAATAAGCTTGCTTATAATCTTATAGTTTTAGAAATGTGATCTCTCTCTCTCTCTAAAAATAATTATTTCTTTTAGTATAAATTTGCAAAGATAAAAATAAAAAAAATATATACTAGTTATGGTTATTAGTTATTAATTTTGTATTTGACTGTTTAAAGGCCAAGATAATCACCGATTACATCTTGTTAGGTTTAACTTTTAGACAGGTTACCTGTCAGGATGAATTTGAAAGCCGTCTCCTAACCTGATATGTACTTCATTAACTCTTCTACATCAGAGTATTATCTGGGGATTGCCTTGAACTATTTTGTATTAATTATATTGTTAATTAATAATATAGCGAACGTCCCTACATTGAAAAATGTCCAATAGGTACTTCTGCTAATATTTATGCTTTAATTTCTGCTGCATAAATGAGATGAATATTTATTTAAATGATAGCGTAAGTAAAAATAAACTATTTAAATTTATAATCCATTTACCAAATGTAGTATTAAATTGCTAAGCGATTCCATTTTAAATCATTTATAACAACAAAATTTCAAGATAAAAATAACTTTTTATATCCTACGTTTTTAAATTTTCTATTGAATCGTATGTAATGTTGATAATATAATTGTTATTGTTATATAATATATAATGTTAGTGAAAAAAAAAAAATAGTGCCGAATTTATTTTCTTCACATAAATGACAACCATCTAGAGAGCTGATCTTAAATCTATAAAAGGACAAATCTTTTTACAACGGATCTCCCCAACACCAAATCTAAACAATGCCATCGATATATTTGAAATAATATAATCGATATATTTCCTGTTTTGCTGTCATTCAATGTTTATCTCTTATTTATAAAAATCACAAATTTGAAACCCGTCAAAATGAAGATTGTAAATACGGGACATGGCAAAACAAATAAAATAACTTGCGGATTTTTTCCGAACTAACTTTCCATACAGTAAAATTTGCTGAAACGAATTAAATTCTGCTGAAAGAGGGCTAAAATTATTAAAATAATGCATTGTCATCGTGTTCTGAGCTATTCTAAAAGTTTCAAATGTCTAGCTACTCGGGATGTTAGTTAAAAATCGATTGCAAGATCGGTACCGGACAAACAAACAAACAAGAAAGCAAGCTAATAAAAACGTAGTAATAAAAATACTACCTGTGAAAACAGAGAGGTATTTTACATAGGATATGACAAACCTTGCCCCGAAAAGAAATCTATAAACTAATTTAACTCTAAATTTAGACCATTCTGAAAAATAGTGAAAAGAATAGTCTACCAATTAATGTGGCACATAACTGTTATGTTTATGGAATGTTAAACGTGCGCAAGCGGTTTAGGGTTGAAATATAATACAGGACCAAAAGTGGTCTAATTAATCCTATTATTTTTATTCTTTAACGTATAATTGCATTTAACACGATTAAGCGTGAAAACAAATTTCATATTTTTATAATAATAAATTAAATTCCGGTCAAATATCATAAGATTTAAAATTTCCTTTTAAATTTTATTTTTAGTCCTTAGGTCAATTCTAGCAGCAAGGTCTGTGGTCCTCTTTAATTAGATGTACAAAAAATCCTCTCATTCATCTCACTAATTAAGGTAATAACAATTAAGACAGTCCTTGCAGTGGTCAGTACGCCATTTGACGCTCTATTTTTTTTTTTTTACAAAAACTCAATCATAGCTCAAAAAAATTACATATTATCTGATATTGTTAGGGTACTCAAATTAAAGGGGAATAAATGAAGAAGTTTTATTAAAATCTTTTCAACGGTATCTCTTTTTCAGCTCTATCATCATTATTTTAGGAGCAACGATCGATTTTTTTAGAGTAAAATGGTTGCACCGTGGAAAAAAAAATACAATGCCAATTAGAGTGGCACATAGCTTCCTCGCGTCCTATCGCATATGTACGAGTAAATTTAATGATTTTAGGCTTTTAAAATCCATTATTGTCTAATTTATTTAAATAAATAAAGCCATTAAATAAATAATGCGAATAAAGCCTGGTTTCCTGGTCTCGAGGTCCCTAGGCTCGCTGTGCTACTGAAGAGATAGGTCATATAGAGAGAGGTGGGGGAACCAAGCCACCTCATATTCCCCTTGTCTATATCCCTCCCCACGTTCTCTCCATAATAATAACTATTTAGTTTTAGCGATCTCTAAATCTTCATAGTGGTGTCATTGTTGGTATTATTAAAAATTGTATTTGAAAAGTATAAATTTTAAGTTTGTCTCATTGAATAGATGAAGTTAAATTTTTAACCTGGGCATTGGTAAAATAAACATACCTATCTACCAAATTTCATCAAAATCGGTTCACTTTTACTCAAGTTATATCGTCACACGTTTCACACAGTTCGAGGACACACAGACTGACAGACACGAGACCAAAAATGTTCCCTGATGTCCAAAACGGATTTCTCTCTGAAAATTTTTAATATCGGAGACATAAAATTTTTTCGTTCTCAAAAGGTACACAATGCTTCCGTTACCTTCGGTAAGCTCGGAAGCAATAAAAAATATTGAGAATTGACCCATGGTATATAATATAGTGTTTCTTGTTGCAAAGGATGGGTAGAATCTGCCCTCTTCGTTTGTTGCATCTTCAACCAAACACCCTGTATTAACTTTAACACTTGTCTGGAACACAATTATGAGGAAAAGACGTATTGCAGGTAAACTTAATTATTATTTATTAGTTAGGTCCATTATGAAGACACTCAGTTTTGCGATAATTCTTTCCCCCTAGGCAATTTTTAATCTGATGGGCTATAAAATTACGTCTTGTTTTAAAAGATCATTCATTACATTTGAATATTACAGATTCTTGTAGTCTTCGCCAGTAAATTAGGTAATGTCGATAGACTCAACTACTCAAGAATTGAAAACTACAAGGACCAGATTAACCATTAATTTTACTTTTACTAATTATGATATGTCACAGTTTGATGTGTATTAACTTATTTTTAATTATGACTGCTCTTTTATTATTTAGCCTAATATTCTTCCTAACAACGTCCTGTTGCCCTATATGTTGTATGGTCTTTGTCGCCTTGATCCATGAATTATGTTAAAACTTTATTTAATAAGAAAGGATTAGTAAACTATCCACCCTTCGGTAATATTAACACTTTTGTTGGCTCCACTGTATAATGAGTGCTTTCCTCACAAACTTTTTACTGCGTGCACCCTTTAAATACGCGTGAATAACAAATGATGTAAAAGCCTACTCTCCCTTTATCGGAAATTAAACTTTTTGTTCCCATAAAAAGCAGGGAGGGCTAATTTTCTCTGATAAAGATGCGACGACAGAAGTGCTTCGTGGCTTAAAGCACAGCCAAAAACATTTTGGTTCGATTTCTATTGGAATATCCTTTTGACAGATGAAAGAACTGTATTGAAAAGTAAAGAGATTATGTCAAAAAAGTATAAATTTGGCTTTTTAGCTGTCATTTTTCTTACACTACCATTGTGTGGCCCTACATTGGGCCCTGTAGGTGCCTTTAGATGATATTGGGTATAATTTCTAAATAATTAACTGACATAGATCCTAAAAGTGTTTTTCTCCAATGTGTGATAGCGACTCATGAAAGAGGTTGTAGTACAATGAACATTCAATGTATTCACAAAAAATTGTAATTGAAACAATTGACCGGTTTCATTTAAAAATGTTTTAAGTGAAAACGTTGTTTGGTTATTGAACTTCACCTCTTTCATGATAACTTATATGATTTATTAGCTAATAATTAACACAATGGGCAACTTTAAAATTATTTACTTTTATAATATATAATATCGATGGAGTTATTTTGTTACAATATTCCAAAGGAATGGACTATTTCACATTTATTATCAGTAAAAATTGATAATACTGTCTCTGTATATTTTATGTGTCATGAGGTTAGGATGAAGCACGGCTCTTGTGATATATGTATCTGTCCTTTATCTACTTTTTCCCCCTAACATTATATTTTAGTTTGAGCGGATTGATAAATGAAGTGTGAATTATCTCTCTATCCAATCCCCCCTCCCTTGAGGGTCTTTAGTTAATGAATTGCATGACAATAATGAATGAGCTGGAAAATTATATCACCAAGCCAAAGGGCTAGGATAAAAAATTGTAATCACTATTTTGCGTATTTAACAAAAGCGTAGTAAGGATTAATGTCAGCTTATGGTGTTAAATAAAATATGAAGGAAGTATGGGTAGAGTAAACCTTTGTGTATTCCGTAAAAAATATAATGAAATTTAGTTAAATTACACAGAATATACCTTTTATTGTTTCCGAGCTTACCGGAAATAACAGAAGCTCGCCGTTCTGAAGAATGAAATTTGTTTTATGTCTCCAATATCAAAAATTCCAAGACAGAAATCCTGAGTCTCTTTGCCGTTCAATTTTTGCGAACCAACTTATCTTAAAAACTTCTCATCTTATTTTAATGAAATTTGGATGGTGGATCATAAGCCTATTGTTGGTTCCATATAAGTTTCAACCTTCTGTGACCATCAGTTTCTCTCCCACATTCGCACAAACATACATTTATTTACATCTACATCGTCAAAAGTACTAATCTGATTTGAAAATTTAGATGGTTTGTCAAAATTAGCTCGCTGATAGCTTCTCATTTTTTTTTTTTTTTACTTTTCCTCAATACCTACCTATAGCAGGAACAGTATTGTTTTCACCCAATTTTTTTCGAGATTTCAACGGAATTATCCGTTTTGGGTGTTTTTAAGACCTCCTGAGTGGTTTTCAGCATGACTTCTGTATGTATGTATGTATGTGTGTGTGTATGTATGTATGTGTGTATGTTATCATCGTAGCACCCAAGGTATTTAACCTAGAGAGTTGAAACTTGGCAAAAAAATCAGTCCTTACCTGTAGTGGTGCCGCCCGGAAAATCAACTTTTTCTGCCATCTTGAACCAAGTTTGCTTCCAAATTTTTATTGGTCCTGATCGATTGAAATTTGGCACGAATGTACCTCTCTGTATGACAAACAAGCCCACCAAATTTCATTTTGATATTGGCCGCCATTTTGAAGTTATCAATTTTTGAATTTTAAAACATTGATGGTTAATAATACCGAAAGTATTATTAAATTTTTGACACATAGCATATCGTTGGAACCGGAAAAAATTAAGAAACAAATACAAAAATACCTGATGGAATTCCATTAATTAGTTTAAAAGCTATAAGCGAATGTAATTATATATTATGATGACGTCAAAGTTTGTTTACATACCTGCCAAAATTCATATATGTAATTAAATAAATAAAAATAATGTGTTAATTATTTTTGGAAAAATGATAATAAAAAATCAGTTAGTACAAACGGCCACCCGTCCAAGTACTGACCACGCCCAATGCTGCTTCATCCTGCTGCTTCGCAGCAGGAGAGGCCACTTTGGTGGCCTCCGAAGTGAGGAAAAGTTCCGATTTTTTTTTTTTTTAATAAGTATTTCCATAATTGAGTAGACTATGGTGATTAGATGAGAAAACTCAGTTTAATTTGGTAAATCTTAGTCATAGCAAAATGGTTGCACTGTAATTTTGCAATCGATTTGGAATCATTCCTACTTAATACTTTCTTTTGGTATCTTCTACATAATAATAATTATCATCTGTGGTGTAACAACTAGCCGACTGCTGAGGCCTGCTAAAAATATCTTCTACATCTATATTTTTAATTAAGGAAACAGCGAGACTAGCATAAATAATACGACAATAAGAAACCAGTAACAAAATTGACACAATACTTTCAAGAGGCAGACGTGTGCATATATTACTCTTGATTTTTCGATAAAATCCGTTTCATAGTGAATTTAAGTCTAACATTTCCTTTTTGCTTCTTCACGAGCGTGTCGCATCATAGTGTAAACTTGAAGTAACAACGAGACAGATTGTTGGATTTTACTGAAAAATCAAGAATTTTGATTTAAAAAAGAAAG
Organism: Gerris lacustris; assembly: GCA_951217055.1. NCBI lineage: Eukaryota > Metazoa > Arthropoda > Insecta > Hemiptera > Gerridae > Gerris > Gerris lacustris. The sequence continues at coordinate 50,167,146 of OX578276.1, forward strand.
AATAGTTAAGCTTCAGAAGCCTTTCTACGGTTAAAATATACTACTAACTTTATTTCAAAACAGTTAGCTCCTTAAGGTTCTGATGCCCCAAATTGAAAAAGTGGCCCTAAATAGTTTTGTAGAATAGTTTAAAATTTTGCTTTTATGCTCTGTAATTTATGATTAATCTACTTATAAAGATTTATCAATCGTCTTACAATACCATTTCATTATCAGCCTTGACAGCAGAGAAAGGGTTAACCCATTCACCATTTTCACTGGTCATATAACTGGTTAATTGTATGGCCTAAGAAGAATTCCCTCGATGGTTTGAATTCGAATTATAGGATGAGAAACAAGCTGCAACTCAAGAGAATCCGAGTGGCCAGAAGTGAAGGTAGAGGAACCAGTGGGAAAAAAGAAAACAACAAGTAGATAAATTCGTATTCACATCCCTCTACGAGATTCTAATTCTTTTATTGTGTTTTAGATAACATATTCTCCGTGGCTCAATGAGGAATGTCTTCCTTGAACGACCTGAACCTTACGAATCGACAGCCTTAAACGACCAGAACCTAAAGAATAGACAGGTGAGGATGCGATAAACTACACCTTATATTAGGAGGTCCACATCTTAAGAAGTAGTCTTCATGCCTGAACTTAGTAAGCAGCTAGAATAATGGGGGACACTTTTAGATCTTTAACAGCACCACAAAAAATCACAGGGAAGTACTTGTATCTAAGAACTTTTTAGGGTTTCGTAGATTATTAAGCATATACGTTATTATATTCTGAAATATCATTTTTATATTTCCCCATCCTGCTGTACATGAAAATAAAAAATAAATAAATTTAGGAGGAAGGTGCAGAAAATTAAACAAAACATTAAAGGGTCCCTGGTTCGATCCCTCGGGGGGTCACAATGTTTTTTTATCAGTAATGACAAGGAAGTAAATTAAATTTTCATTGCCTTGGGAGGGTTATAGTGTGGTTGGGAGGGGCGATTTTTTGGGATATATTTTAACTCATAAAACCAATAAGGAATGCTAAATTTAAATCAGTTTATATGTATTTGCAAGAATTACTTCAAAATTTTAGGACTAGCCATTATAGGATGTTTGAGAGGATTTTTTTTTTGGTATATTTTAGCTTATTAAACCAATAAAGAATAAAACCTACTCATCAGCAGCAGCTTTCATTTGATACCCCCTCAGAGTAAGGGAGGGGTAGAGGGAACAATACTAAAGAATCTGGGTCTAAAAAAGTGGTTTATTATGCTCTCCCCCGATACTAAACCTCCCAAGTGGCAGTTTTGTGAAACAATATCGATATCTCGATATTGTATATTTAAAAAATATTTTTTAAAAAATTAAAAGAAACTAATACAAATATTTGAGGTTACCTCATTTCAGCGAATTGTGCATATTAAATTTTTATCTTCCCTAAATTTTTCCTATGTGTGGGTCAAACAGTTATTTCACATTTCGCCAGTATTTCAAATTTCAACTTTTTAGCTTAAACGGTTCGGTAGATATGATTCATATGAACTCTTTGGGTCATATGATATGAACCAAAGAGTTCATCCGTCGGATGGACAGACCCATCACCCTCGGGTTTATAGAAGGATCTACGAACCCTAAATACTAAAACTTAATACTGTTATTACTATATAAGATAAAACAACCAGTGAGGCCACAGAATAAATTGAACAAAATTGCATTCATATTAAGTGAAAGAAGAATGACTTTTTAGCGACCAGTTTTTCGTTAGAAGATCTAAGATAATAGAAAACTTTCACATCCTTAGGTCTACCCCCATTACAGTCTACGTATCCCTTAGGTCTACCTCCACACCGTAAAGTAGAAGAGGATTCGAATGTAGTAAGTAATACCAATGATTTGGAATCATCTTAATGTTAGTGAATCTAAATTTAATGGTTAGATAGACGCTATTATCCTCACCTTTAAAATATGAGGTGAGACTATAGTATACTCTAGTTCTCTTACAGCTTCAGAAAGAGTTATCAAATATTTATCTTTTTTTTATTTTATAAACTCAAACTATGGTAATGACCATAATCATCTGTTTTGAATGGAAAATAAACGGAATGGAAGCGATTGATATCAAGAAACTTAAAAAGAAATACTGTAAATATAAAGTGAATTTGTGGGACTGAGATCTTTCAAAAACTATTAATACCTAAGATCACCACTAGATTCCCTGTTACTACATAGACAATGATACTACGACTAGAAAGCCACTGCGTTTTTGTTATTTTTTTCCTTGTTCTTGTCGGTATCAATTGAAAAGATGTTAACTTTCTCTATTTACACTATAGTTAGGGGAAGGATGTAGGTTTGTATAGCAGGTATTATATTGTGTGAATAATAAACATGGCACCTTTTGTTTTGTTTATAACAAGGGTCGCTTCTTAGTGACGTGAAATTATTAACAACGACTTCCTTCTTAATTGAACCGCAGCTCCACACAATGCTACCTATAATAACATGTTTTAACCTCCCCGACTTTGGACTAATCTTGTACATGTGTATTGTCTTAGATACAATTAAAATTATACGTATAAGCGCTGTAGTTGAGTCATCTACGCCTGGTAATAGCTTACAATGATTAGAATATAGTTTGAGTATTAAAAAAAAAATGTTTAATAAACGAATACTTAATGATATGTAGAGAAGCGATAATAATGATTATCTTCTTTTGGTCTCACGCGAAAGTATTAACTCACATTAGACTATATCAACCATTTCACGCATTTGCGTGATAACAATTAGTAGAAGAAATGCCTTAATTCTCTCTAAGCATTGAATCAAAAATAAATTTTACTTTCAAAACATTGCACTCAAATAGCCTCTTACCTTGGTGTAATCACAGATATTACAAATATTGCACACACTATCATAAAAAGCGACTTAACAGGTTTTAAGGCCCTGTGAATTCAGAGCCTAAACTATTGATTGTAATTTGATAAAATGTGGTAAAGATATTCAGTTTTTGATAATTTGTTTTTACTAAAAATTTCTGAATTCCCTAAAACCGATAAACTGTGTTTATCGGTTATTAATGTTTACAAAAATGGACTTGACAATAATAGTACATTACGCGTCGAGTGCCGAAAGTAGCATTTTGCATGCGAGTGTGGAGTTTGCACCCGAGCGACAGCGAGGGTAGTAAAACCACACGAGCAATGCAAAATGCCGTTTTCGCACGAGTTGCGTACCGTACTTTATCTACGATTGTTAGATTTAAATAATAAATACAGAAAAAAATAAACTTGCTGTATCGTTCGTATCTCTTCTCTTGATAAAGATGGCATTAATCTTGAGTTGTATTTTTTGCCGAATTAATTATTTCTGGAGGAGTATTATTGTCTACATTTTCGTCAAAGCCACTTGATTCAATCATTGTTTTTCACTAAAAACTCGATATAAACAGTTACTTTATCTTAATAAAAGAATAGCGAATTAGTTTTGTTAAATGTTAACAAACTCGCTAATCGTGCGTAAAGCTGAAGAATTCCTCTTCTTTACCGCGCTAGCGCGGTAAAGAAGAGGAATTCTTCAGAACTATGAGACGCGCATGCGCAATGAATACAAGTACGTAAATAATCACTTTCTACGCATTTAAACAGAGATATAATGTTTATATTTCGTATCAATCGTAGATAAAATCGTTTATTTAAATATAGATTATTTAGAACAATACAATTTTATTTCAGGCCTCAAGATGCCCAGGAATAAAAGAAGTATATCCATTTATTTTTTTTTTTTTAAATATTAAAATTTGTTTAAATAATCCCTCTAGTCTAGACTAATATAATAAAGAATGAAATAAAAGGGATCAAGTGAAGAATACAAAACTAAAACTTGGAAGAACAATTTAACTTGAATCATTCCTCACCTCAATATGAGTAATGGTCAAGATAACTGTTGTTAAACCGACTTCTGGATTTCTAGATAATACTTTTTTAAAAGATGTTTTTCTTCTTGTAAGTGTTCCTTTCTTCAATTCTATATTGTCCCGTTGAATGTAATATTATAGAAGGATGTAACCTTTGATCTTGGTTCTTTACTCAGGGCAGTAGACCGCCTGTTGGTACCGTCTCAGTTAGATTGAGCCGTAGTTGTCGTGACAGCCGCAAGGCATCGCCATCACTAACCTGTTCAAAGTAATCTTCTTGTTTTCTCCATATTTCCTTCACTAATTACTCGTTTCTCTATTGTCTCCACCGTTTACAATACCGTTTTTTTTTTTATAAAGTAATATCTAGCCGTTTTAAAAGTTATAAATTTTGATTGACGATAAAATTTATTTATTATTTTTAAATTATGAACTGACTTTTAAACTTTTGATCTTTCTTTAGCATATTGTTTTCGTAGACTTGCATTGAATGTACTCGTATTGAATATAGTTTTTAATAACAAAGCTTTAAAAAATAGGTTTCTTATAAAAGGGTTCACGTGAAAATTGCTGGAGATAGCCGAGTTTAAAAACCGTTAAGACGAGATAAGGCATTGTGAGGTCTGGAGTCTGGAGCACGACCACACAGGGTCAGGGATCGACATGCTTTGACCTCACAACTAAAACGACACCAATATTTTCAATTAAAACGCCATATTGTAGGTAGGAGCCGTAAGAGTATTCGTGACTGTCGATAATAAAGAATGCCCATAGATATTGGCATATTGTGGTGCTCTACTATTGAATGCCTTTTCCTCAGCTTTATCTTAGTTATTTAAAAAGGTACTCGTTTTATACGTTATTTCACATTCACTTGTTTCACTATTCTTTAGGTAATTCCAATTCCCAAGTATCTATACGTTATTGGTTTTTATATTTAGATGGTTTACATCTTGCGTGAAGCAAGCTAAGTTAATAATTCACTGGTTTAAGAAGGAATATGAAAAAGGTGTAGAACTCTGGGGTTGCACCAAACCTTCCAATTCCTATCGCATCCATTCTCTCCAATCCAAAAATCCTAAAGAAAAATAGCTGAAGCCCCCTTTTATATTTCAAATCTCATCCTTCATAATGTTCTCAAAGTATCCTTTGTCCCTAAATTAGCCATTTTCTGATACAAATCCTTCCATAACTCCCTTTCTGACCATGTCCATCCACTAGTCCACAGTCTGTTTTCCCGGTCCATTCTAGACAATCCTTCTAGATTCTAGACGACTGATGAGGCAGTGGCCACGTGACCTCTTATACAACTAATGATATTTATTTTAATTTAATGAATTCATGAAAAATAGGGCTCAAGTAAAATGTCATAGTGACAAAATACCTTCTAGTTATAAATTAAAAGATTTGTAATGAACTCTCATTATTCTTTAACCCACTATATTCTTTCAGGATAATACGAATATTTTTTAATTTTTTGAATAAAATAAAATAAGTAAAAATAAAATGTTGAATTGGTGTAGAACATTGAGAGTTAATATTGAACTAACAATAGGCTAATTGTGACCTACCATCCATATTTCATTGACATTGGACGAGTAGTTTTAACGATAGACAGACTGACACAAGACCAAAAATATTCCCAAATGTCTGAAACAGACAATCTAACTACCTAACTAAAGTATCTACTTTTGAGAATGTAGGTGTTAATAATTTTTTTTATTTTAAAAAAAGACTGACAGAAACTAGACCTAAAATGATCTCTCATGTCTGAATTGGAAGTCTGTCAAATTTGTTTATGTGTCCGAATTAATCAATTCCTAGACATAACAAAATTATTGAACATTGCTTCAACTACCTTCAGTAAACTTAAAAAATAAATAAATAAATATTGACTTTAATTATGATCCATTTCTAATAAAAGGGAGCATAATTAACATACATGTGCAAGATATATCAGCTCTCGAGCTATCCTCCGATATAACATCCCAAATTACATGAGTGTTACTACAGCGAATTTAAATACCAATTAAAGTCGCTTTTAAAATTCAGGTTTCAGGATAATGACATTCAAAGATTCAGATGAATGACAGAAGTAGCAGCAAAAATAAATCAAGAAAAATGTTTGTTAAAACATGATATTATTAGATTATGATATTATTAGATTGCCAATTATCTAAAGTCTTGTAAGAAGGTAAATAAAAATGTTATTTCAAATTTTCATGCAGAAGAACTTAACCTAAATAAATATAGGTTAGTTTTATGTTTCCTTTATGTGTTATTTTAAATAAAGGTACGGATTTACGAGAATCGGCACACGGATGTTGTTTAGTTGACTAATTGGAGTAACCCGGAAGAACTGGCAATAAACAGGAGATTTTCAGCGCTGCCGGACGCGTTTCATGTCTTTCGGAAAGCGATGGTTGGAACGCAAGTCGTAAATTCGTCACGGTCCTTGTCCGAAACTATAGTGACACAGGGTTTGACTCACTACTCTATTAATCTTCCTGCATACTTTCTTTCGCCACTGTATATAGTTATGTAATCTATATAAATATATAATGAATAATTAGAGGTCGATTCATCTGACCTTTCCGTTACTTGATACACACAACAATAAAGGAGATGTAAGCGTGCGAAACAGGAAAATCCCTGTTATAGTATTACATAATTACTTTCTTCGTTGTATCTTTACAAAAACAAGACACTGATTGTTCTGCCTAACATTTTATAACAAACAAAATTTAGTTGGCTACTATAATAGATATCCAATAGAATTTTATTTTGTTCTTTGTGCTTAAAAAAATATGAAAAAATCGGTCCGAGACAAATCAGACAAACTTTCTCATATTGCTGATTTTTTGGGGGTAGCACCGTCAAATTTGGGGCAAAAATTAATTTCTCGATTTTTCCTCGGAGTATGATTATGATTATTTTGAACATTTATGCCATATTTCTTTAAAATTGGCCCAGTAGTTTATGCTCCACGTGTCAGCGCACAGCTGACAGAGAGACATTTTATAAAAACAACACATTTTTGTACTCAGGGACCTCAAAACGTGTAAATCCATTAAAATCTCAAAATCGAATTTTCGCTACATCATAATACTTTCTCTTTATATGAGAAAGTAAAAAAAAAAATGTATAAGGCATAGCTTCCTTGGTATTTCCAATGATGTTATACTTTTAAATCCCCCTCATAATTGTGTAATTAATTTAATCACCGACGGTTTTAAATCATTAAGGAACTATCTGTAGGTTAATTTGACCAACCATCCAATTTTATTTAAATCATATATTTACTTTTAAAGTTGTTAAACAAAAAGTGCGCACGTGGAAAAGAAACCAATGAGCACAAAAGCTTGGAACTGATGTATACTTATAAATATGACCTAACATTAAAATACAAGTAGTTTATAAGGTGTGTAGGTTCGTAAATGTTGTGGACAGACAGACACTGATGAAAATGATCCCTGTTGTCTCAAACAAATTTCTGTTTTGGAATTTTTGAATTCGGAGACTTGATAAATGTTCGTTTCTTAGAATGATCACATTGCTTCCCTTAAATTCTGTTTTAAATATTCAAGGAATAAAACGCATTAACGCACTGTGAAGATAATGATTTTACAAACCTGAACAAGGAGTTGTAAAAAAGGTCAATAAATAGCGAGTGTGAAAGTGCCAAAGTAGTAGGTATAGAAGCGTGATTTTTACAAACAGATATACTGTCTTTCAGCATTGGATATCTTAAAGATTAAAAGTGATTCATTCAAACCTCTACTTATAAAAATTAATAGATTGAGGAAGATAAAATATATCTAAAGTTTAGTAATTTTAACTTTAGTTATAGATTACATATCATTTGAGAGATAATCATTCCAAGACATAAAACTTTCGTTGAATAAAAACGCAAAATCTTTGTTGATTTAAAGATATTAGTTTAGTTACTATAGGTTGAATTCACATGATCTACGTTTAAGATGCGAAAATTGTGTTCACCTTAATTTCGTAGATTGCGGTGTAGAGATATTCTTTAACACATAGTTAAAAATTCTCTTTACCATCATTGTAACTACGGATATAACTTATATCGAATCTGTGGATCAAACCTTATGAATTCATTTTTGAAAATAGATTTTAAAGCTAAAAGATCTATTTAGAAAACTTCTTTGGCAATATTTTGTGTTAAAATGCTATGACACGTTACAAGACATACTGACTTTCTGGAGTGAAGGACGGCGTATTTATACCAGCTTTGTGGAACGTAGATTATACCTGGATTCCCCGGGGGATCCTTGTTTCAGGTTAATCCTTTGTTGGGATGACACAATTGGTCTGGTGCTGCCTTCGTCGGTGTTCCTTTGTACAACAGATAGAGAAACTATTATGATTACCTACTATCCAACCATTTTAATAATTTGATTAAATTTCTCTAAATTCATTTCAGATATCTAGGCACTTGAAGTGGCCAATGACAAGTTATTACAATCTTTATCTTTCTTCTGAGCTCTGCTTCTACATTACTTAGGTTTTAAAGGAGCATGAATGCTCTCAGGAGTACCTACATAGAATAGGGAAGAGAGCCACTGTGGAGTTTAGAGTCTGTAGAGCCCGCGAAATATCCCGTTCAACAAAGTGCTTGAGAGTAAACAGATAAAGTAGCTTTGGAGGTGAAACCCAACATAAAGAGGGATGGAAAGGAAAAAATGGTCATGGAAAGGAAAAATGGTGTGAGTTGTGTTTTATGATCCAAGTGGAAAGTTATAAAATGGCTATGGTGGACCTCGAGGAGTGTATAAGAGAAAGGGAGTGTTGATAAATGGAACGGCAAGAGGACCTCCAAACTCAAACCTCTGTACAATATAATTTGTAATAGTAGTCCACAGGCCACCATAAGAAGTGAGTCGCTGATTGATAAAGTTTTCTTACCTTATGGAATCGCTTATTTATGCCGTGTCCACCGATGAATTGGGTATATGGCAACTGGGGGCTGGGCCATTTCTTTTTTGTTGACATGCCAAACTTGCCCTTCTGCGGGAACAATGAAAAGTGATAGATAAAGTTTTGATTTTCACAGGATCGTTTAATTAAATTATTTCAAAAACAGTGGTAAAGGTGGCCACCGATACGAGTGGGCCGTTTTCTTTTCAACGTCCTCGCAGAGCGATATGTTTGGGGCGGTGGCCACCCCAAACGGCCCACTCTTATCGGTGGCCACGTGTACCACTGTTTTTGAAATAATTTAATTAAACGATCCTGTGAAAATCAAAAGTTTATCTATCTCTTATCAATGTTCCCGCAGAAGGGCAAGTTTGGCATGTCAACAAAAAAGAAATGGCCCAGCCCCCAGTTGCCATATACCCAATTCATAGGTGGACACGGCATAAATAAGCGATTCCATAAGGTAAGAAAACTTTATCAATCAGCGACTCACTTCTTATGGTGGCCTGTGGACTATAGTCTTTATTATATAAATTATAAAACTACAACAGTCCAATACCCACAAAGAATACAAATAAATAAATGTGCTTCCGGTGAAATTTGCGTCAAGGGACAAATGGTTTGAAGTCCTTGGATTTCAAAACCTTAAAAGTGGATTTCAAAGTCTTGGTGACGCGGATTTCATCAGAAATACAAGATATGTTTTACAAGACAACCCGTGGAAATCTTCGTACACAGTTAAAAATACAAACCGATTTCAATCAGTTTGATGAAACCTAATCACAACTAAATTAGTCGAAACTGGTTTAAATTGATCATTGCTATTAGACAATACAGTGATCAATTTAACTCTTTGAGTAATATGCACCTTGGATTCAGTGGCGATCCTGGGTTGAAAGTTCTGGGGGGGGGCTAAAGCCCCCATGTTTTGCGGGTTTAGTATACATTTTAATATACCAGGAAGAACTCATTTGTATATGTTATATGTTGTTGCAGTCCTTCCCAGAGGCAATTCTATGCAATTTTTTCGTGAGGCTAAACAATTAAATTCATTCAAGAATGTTATAATTGCCATTGAACTGGGACTGGGAAGTTCTATTGTAAGTATAGTTGGAGGCTTATTTAAACAGTCTCCTATGATATTTACCATATCATCACAGAAGAAAGTATTGGTCTTAAAATAATAATAATAATTTTAACATGAGGATAACAAAAGCATTGGTTTAAAAACTGTATAGGTTTTAAAAATGTATAAATTGTCAGAAACAATATTATATTTATAGATAACAAAAATGTTAAAATTAACATGGACGTCGACAGCAGTGCATTAGGTGAAATTTTATTTTAATTTTTTTTCATAAAATTAATTAAACTACTTTTTTACATTAAAGTATTTTTAAAAGAATTTTAAGTTTTAAATTAAATCAAATTATTATTATTATTAAAAATGGGAAATAGACAGAGAATAATAGACCCCAGCACCAAGACTCAAACCACGGGCCTCTATATTTCCGTTACAGTGCTCTGAGCAACGAAGAAATTTTAATACAAACTTAAAAATAGTATATTGTAAAATAATAAAAGGTGTGTACCTAATCATGGTAGATTAAATAGATCAGGTAATAGCAGTTATGCAATATTACTTCACATCTATAATAAACTGTGTCATTTATTCAATAGTTGTGAAAAACATGTTTTCTTAGGGTGGCCATAATATAAAGTTTGGGAAGGTGGTCGAGCTATTGTACCCCCCCAACGAAAGTGGGGGGCCCTAGCAAAAATTTGGATAAAGTTTAAATTTGATAAAGAAAAGCTTTAGATTAAGTTTTCGGGCATCATTGGTAAAACTGCAACTGCACTATTTGGCCCACCAATTTCGTACTTTTCGATTTACTTAATTTTTTTAAAATGTTCCTTTTTACAGAATTTCTCTTTTTTACAGTATCTCCGTACAAAAACGATTCCGGTTCTAGCATCTCAAAAAATCAGAATTTTATTTATTTTATTTATTTATTTATTTTTTTATATACGCAAAGTGTCACGTTTAATGTGGCAATGATAGAAGGTCAAAAAATTCTAAGCTTAACCTAAACTAACCATAACCTTTCATAATTTTCCCTAAAATAAATAAAAATTATTTAAGTTAAAATATCACGGGGAAGTACTTGCGTCCCAAGTACTTTTTAGGGTTTTGTAGATGATAAGCATACCCGTTATATAATAAATTTTTACCGTAATATATTTTTTTCTCTGACCTCAAGGGTCCCAGGTTCGATCCCGCGGGGGGTCACAATGTTTTTTATCGGTAATAACGACAAGATAAATTACATTTTTTCGGAAATTTTCATCGACCCACCATAAGGTATAACCATGAATTATTTCGAAATTTTAGGACCAGGCGTTATATAGTGGTTGGGGGGGGATATCTTTGGGTATATTTTGATTAATTTAACCAATAAGGAATGCAAAATTTAAAAAGCAAATATATATTTGTAACTTAAGATACAGCAGCTTTCATTTAATACCTACTCGAAACTTTAAAAAAATATAAATTTCTGAGTTTACCAATTTTTGCGACTTGCGCATGCGCATATTTAATTTTTTACTTCTGTATATTTTTCCTGTATTTGGGTCAAAAAGTTGCACCAGCCATCAGTGTTTTAAATTTCAGCACTTTAGCTAAAACGGTTCGAGCCCTATGAACCATAGAGCGACGGACAGACGGATACATCACCCCCGGCATTAGGGTTTGAAGAAGTATCTTCAAAACCCTAAAAAATAAGAAATCGTTTTTGTAATGTAAAAACGAACAGTCTGGGAAAAAAAAAAAAAAAACAAAAAAAAAAAACAAAAAAAAACTATAATTAAATCGGATATTTAGAAATAGGTGGGGAATATAATGCAAATTTACCCCATACAATAAATTGCATATTCGTAATCATTTTGAAAAGTGGAGGGGGAGGAAACACTAGGTCTTCACACAAAATATTTGTAATAACTGGTAACAGGTTTTGGCTACTTAATAGCCATCTTCAGATTCTAGACTGGTTGTTCACTGTTCACAGCAACATGGATTACCAAAATGACACACAATTGATAAATCACCTATTAATGACAAAATATGGGTTGATAAGTAAAAACGGTTTAAATATTTCAATTAGATAATTTATTTTAATCAATCCATATTATTGTTGAAGTCATTCTATATTAGACTAGCTACTTTTCTTGATTTATCCTACTTACTTCTTTTCTTTTAAGCAGAAGAATAAATCTTTAATACTTTTAGTAATTTGTTAGTAAAAATATAAATAAATATTTTATATTGCGTGCATTATTCATTCAGAAGTTATGTATGTTATGAACATGTGTTTTGTATTTTGTTGTTATAGCTTCAGTTTGTTATTCACAATTGTTATTATTCCCAAGCTTCATATTTGATTTATTTATCAACATTAATTTTAGTTAATACATATGTTATCTTATTAATATAACACATAGTAATTAACTATGTTATATTAATAAAGATAGTATTTTAGCAGTTTCATTTTTCTGCCGCCCGTAGATAAAATATTGTATGCAACAGCAACAAGGCAGCAAAGGAAACATTTCTGCCTCGTTTATTCATAGCCTGTCCTTGCAATCGGCTCGGAAGCTAATCAGTACTTCGGATACTACTTCGGAAAAAAATTATAATAATAAAAAAAAAAATATATATTTCTTAAAAAAAATTTAAAGGTGGGCTAATTTTCTTTCGGGGGCTAATTTTCTTTCGGGGGCTAATTTTCTTCCAGGGGGGGCTAATTTTCTCCCAGGGGGGGCTATAGCCCCCCCTGCCCCCCCCCCTAGGATCGCCACTGCTTGGATTTTCTCCCTTCCATTGCCACAGTGATCTCTATGTATAAAAGAGTAAGAAACCAAGGTTAAATTCTCTGCCAATTAGTGTAGCACATAACTTCCTCGCGTTCAATTTTGTATACATATGTTCTATTTTGTGTAAAACCTAACCTTTGGTAAGCTTGGAAGCAAAAAATCCAACCATGGTGACATAGTTTGTTGCTTTTAATCGTATTAACAAGAAGTGACTTATCTATATCTATATATTATAAAAATCCAAATACCACTGACTCATCTCTGGAACCACAGGACCAATGACCATGTATTTGTTATAGGTTGGTTCCTCATAACCCTTAGATAATCGCAAATAAATACTTTCACGATCCACTATTGTGATTCAAGATGTCGGTCATTTATATGCAAATTTTGTCATGGCGCTATCTCCAAAACCAATTGTAATTAAATATTTATATTTGAAATTTACCATCCTTTTACGATATAAACCACATTAGTGAAATTAATGTCTAATCGGCAATTTTAATTTAAAATAGCGGTCATGTATATGAAAATTTGTCATGACGTTATCTTCGGAACCAATTGCACTAGAAACGTAAACACACATACACATTTTAAATGATTTAACAGAAATAACCATATTTACCTGTAACTGGTCGTAATTGTTTTCAATTTTTCGAATTTTAATACCAACAATTTTTGAAAATTTATTGATTAATCGGTTTTGTAAAACTAATGACTGATTTAAATTATTATACTGTCATCGGAAATATATGCCGTCTTGGAAATACTAGCTACCTAAGGTAGTTGGGAAGAGGTTTAAATACAGATTACAAGATTTGGCCCTGACATAAACATTGTAAGCTAATTATTTACTGCTTCAAGCTATAAGATTGGTTTCCACCACTTTATTTTTACTTTTAAATTAACCTCGCTATTCTAAATTTTTGGACCGAAGTTCCTTATGGCATATTACATCGTCTGGAGCCCTTCGGATTCACTCCCGAATCCGAAAAAAGAAATTACCGTCACGAAATCGACTGATGACGATAACTTACGTATAAGTTAACCGATTTAGTTTAACTTTGGTACACATGTTCATTTTACCAATGCTCAGATGAGTTCGTTGGACAACATTATCCCAAGCGTTCGCACGTAAGCTCCAATTGTAAAACTGGAATTTTTGAACGGGAAAAAAATTCTAACTTCATATATTCAACACCGACACCGCTATGAAGTACTAAAGATCGCTTAACTTTTAAAGCGGGTCTAAACGTTTAAAATAGAGAAAACGACGTTTTTACTGATAACTTACGTTCTAACGTAACGATTTTAATACTACAAGCAAAAGTTTTTGTGTAGTGAAGTGATATATTTTATCATATTTTAAATGGAGCAGTCCGGGGCGTGGGGGCTTTAGGGATGAGTCCTGTTCCCTCACAACTCGGCTCTTTGCTACAATCATCCTATTTAACTATAAACTCATCATGATTAACTATTTTATCAATATTCAATACATATTAATTGCAAGACGCTCGTTTCAATGATAAAAAGAAATGCTTTTCTTTTAATTTTGCCTTAACTCCGCTAAGTACAAACAGTTAGTTACTTTTAATTTTGTCTCTTTTCTAATTCCGCCAAGTATAAGTAGTTAGCAACGTATACTTAGCAGTGTAATTTTATAATTTATATTTTATGAAAAGCTTAAAGAACTTTGTTCCCGTGTCCTGGGACTCCACACATATTGTTTATTTTTTTATTTAGTCGACATGCACAGTTTATATTTAATATTTCTGATAGTAGTTTCATTGTATAAAAAATTTACGTATGCAATGAAATTTTGAGAACATAGTATTGATGAATTAATTTATTTTCGATTTGCAATGAATAACCTCTTATAGATTAACAATGAAAAAATTAAAAATTCCCTGAAGAAGAGCAATTATTCTAACTCCTTTATTTAATTTTTGTTCTTTAAACACTGCATACAAAATAAAAAAAAAATAAAAAAATGTTTTGTTCTTGTTCACAAAAGATTTTCTAAACATTTAATTTTTCATTATCGAACTAAGAAAGACTGTTTTGAATTTTTAAAACAAGTTTCTTAATGCATTTAAAAGTGAAATGAATTTCGTCAAAACATTTTGTTAAAGGCTGCTTTTAGATCACTTATATATGCTATTGGCATATAGCTTTTTTCTTTTCAAACATTCTATTTAGAGAGAGAGAGTTAAATATTATGTTACTTGAAAGCGTTGGTTTTAAAATATAAGTAGGTGCTCAGTCTAAGACGTAACACAAAGACTGCGTTTAAGTCTCTCAATGGAATTAAACTCAAAATATTCTAGCTAATATAAAGGAACAAATCTTATTTGAGCTTCAATAATCTAAAATTGTCATCTCAAATAGAGGATTACATATTGATTTGTAATTCATAGACAACGGTATTAACCATATAATTTATTTATATTAATAACTAAAATCTAGTTACAAACATTATTATAAGGTAAGGAGTTACAAGCGTAGGTGTAAGAAGATATTTCTAGAGCTTTCATAACACTTTTAGGATTTAGTGAATTTGATTGTAGGGGGAATTCTCCAGCTTATAATGCGCGGAGGTGTATGAATAGGAACTGGAGATTTGCCATTTCAGTTACCTCGTCAATTTGGAAAATCATAATTTGGAATTACATAATATTTTAACAGCTTTTATTGAAGCGAGCGTAGTGAGCTTCCTACATTAAACAAAAAAATTTGCGAACGAAATATGCTCCGTGTATGTGTCTCCGAAACGTACGACGATAAATTGAGTAATAGTTGACAGATTTCGATGAAATTTAGTACACATGTTCATTTTACTAATGCTCAGGACGAGTTTGTTGGACAACGTTGTCTGCCCAAGCGTTCGCGCGCAACGCTCGCTTAAACGTGCACTTCAAAATTAAAATTGGAATTTTAGGACGGGGAAAACATCTAGCTTTATCTATTCGACGACAATCAGCAATCTGAGAGAAACATTTTTTCAAATAATATTTTTTAGAAAATTAACAGTAACATCGCTATAAATTAATAAAGATCGTTAAAACTATTAAAGCGGACCTAAACGTTTAAAATAGAGAAAACAACTTTTTACCGATATCATACGTTCTATCGGACGATTTTAAAAAAACTTCATATGCATCGTCTAATGCACAATTGAAACAGGCATGTAAAACTTCAACTTAATACATGCAGTAGTTTTTGTGTAGCGAAGTGAAACATTTTATAATAATTGAAGTGGAATGGCTGGGACGTGTAGAAGAGTTAAGGAATAGTAGAATAACCCTTCTCTTCCACTGTAAGGCTCTCTATTACTAGCATATTTTTTAAATATCAACTCATCATGATAAACTAACTAATATTTATTCCATTACGCTTGCTTCAATGATAGAGCCACGCTTCCTAGTTTATATTTAAGAAAATATCTAATTTTGTACCTTAATTTACTTTCCTGATGTTTGTATGGCCTCAAAGGATGAAACCTTCTGGTTAGTAAAAATTATCTCAACATAAACCGTTATGTAAAAAATAAGCCAAAAGTTGTGAGATCGTAGGTTTAACCAAGTCTTCCCCTTTCCGAGTAAGTTCTACTTGTACTAATCCATCCAGTACATGTAAATGATGTTTGTCTGTCAGTCTATCTATCTAATTGCTGTCCCTCAAACTCAAACATTTTGCCTTCCCAAATCACTTTTAATTTAACACATTTTCTGACTTGACAATTACGCATCACAAAGGGGTAAACAGATTGCTGATTTTCCCTATGGTCTATATTAAGATCTTTTTTAAATACAATGTCATACAGTGTCATATACAACTTTGTACCCTCGTCCTCGTGCTGCGTAATTGCCAAGTCAGAAAATGTTTTTTAATTTTAACCGGTGATTTGGAAAACTAATGTTTGAGTTAGTGAGGGACAGAGAATAGAGAGGTGGGACAGACATTCAACATTATTTTCTTGTACTGGATGGATTAGTTCTAGTAGAACATACTCGAACAGGGGGAGGGAGATTTGACTAAACCTATGATTCACAACTTTTTACAGAGACTTGGCCTGTTTTTTTACATAATTGGTTTAGTTAGGATTTAACTTTATTTTAAAGTAATTTATCGTTTCGTAGCCTCTTGTTCTGTTTGAACATATAAATATTTACATGCTGTATAATACATAATAATATAAGAAAAGATAGATTACATAGAACAGATAAGAATAAGGAATAAAGAATATAATAGGAAATAAATAGTAATAGGGAATAATAATCATGTTTTAAAAGAAGGGGGTTGAAACGCAAAGGTAAGGTATGGAATGTCTTCAAATTATAGTATATTATGTTACTAGGCTGTGAAGGGAGTTTTTCTTTATCGCGGCAATTACATTTACTGTCGAGTGAAGCGAGACAGTAAATGTAATTGCCAAATGTAATTGTGCGTAGAAAAAACACTTCACAGTCGCGTAGCATATGCTATTTTTTCCGAGGTAGCAGACAATGATAAAACATTAAATATTAATCACTAATCAATATATAATAATAACAAATATTAGTACATACTTAAGACTTAAAAAAAGAAACCTTAAAAAGAGGTTACACTATAAGAAAAGATAAATAAAACGCATTGACATCTAGCGGATTTTAATCGTACTAGAAGCATTTCTACAAAGACTGCAGCGGCACTAACACTAACGGAAGTTTTGACAACTACCCGGCGGAAAATAAAAATCTTTTAGTTCCTAGGACGTAAAAGATTTTTTCTTTACAGCTAGGAGTAATGAAAAGATTTTTTAAGTCCACGTAATGAAAAAATGGATTTTAGCTATGTTTTTAGGCTCTAAAGTTACTATTTCACAGCCTACCACGGAAAAAATTAATTTATTATTATCTGCTGTACAAGTGCGGACGAACGGGTTGTGTATGTTTACAATCTTCGAGCTCAATGCCCTATAAAGCTCAACCACACTTATTCCAATATTATATCTTCTTAATGAGAGTAAAATAATACTTTAGCTTTGATGTTCTTTTTTGCGCTAGTTATAATTTTTAAACATATTGAATAGGTGTTAGCGAATTTTCGAAGAAAATTAAGCTATTGCAATGGCTTCAAAATTTTTGAAAATTTTCTCCATGGAAATCCGTTTTAGACCATTCTGAATCGATTCCTAAAATTTAACACTTTTATGTATGTATGTATGTATATATGTGTCACTCCAGACGATATCTCCCCTTAGGATGCTCTTAAAAATTTCAAACAAATTTTAAAATGTCAATAACATCAAAAGAATGGATGAGTTCGTTAGCCAGAATTTTTTGAATGAATTTAGGGGCTAAACTTTAACAATATAGGGTAAAAAATAGCATAAAAATGTATTTTTTACCCCCCTTTTATACGAAAAAAAAATGACAAAAGTGCGTACATAACAACAATTACTGTACTCTTAAAGAGCTTTCACACGACATGCATCTTGAAGGGTATATATTTATATACTATTTTGACTTTTGTACCCCGTACCCCTTTAGTAATTATAATTGGTACAAAACTAAACCAAATATATATATATTTGTAATCAGGGCGTCATCCTCTTTCATTTAACATCCCACATGACGCATTTCCATTCAAAATAAATTTCAACCTCTTAAACTTTAACCTCTAGTTTTTGAGGGGTAATTTTTTAGGGCTTCCCTGAAAATTACCAGAGGTTGTTTTATTACCCATATCATAACTGTAAAGATTCGAAATTTGTTGGGTTCTTTCAAAGATTAGGTGTGTTACAGACAAATAAGCGCAGGAATTAGGAAAAAAATGTTTTCCAAATAGACACACAAGTAACGAATGAGCACTAATAGATAAAAAATGGTGTACACGTCTATTTCAAATTATCTTGAACATCCAAAGTCATCATAAATCAAGTCAGATACTACCTAATTACATAGCATATTAAGAAGGATCGAAAACCTGTGTTTTGGATGACTTCGATTGTTTTAGACAGGGAATTTTCATCAGAAGAACATTTTGGCTATCAGTGTAAACATGAATTCATAGGTTCATTAACTTAACAGCCATCCATTAGAGACGGGGAATCAGTGTCATATTCCAACTTATTTGAGAGTTTTAAAGTCACGCCTACTACTTTAACCTTTAAACTTCAATAAACTTCCTAATTAATTCCTTACAATTAAAATAGGTTTTGACTTAAAACTCTACATAAATAACTTGATGAATAATGTAAAAGATGGCTTGTAATTACACCTATGCAATCGCAGAATCGAATAAGAAAAGATATTTTAAAACTCCTTTAAAGAAACTTGGTTTTAAAAAATGGTTTATTCATTGTACCTGTTGATTTTTTTATGAAACAGAAATGTAATTATTTTCAATTTTATATATTTTTAGAAGTATAATGCACCTTTTAGAAATTAAATTTACAATAACTTGAATCGTGAAGGGATGTGAGATATTTATATGTTTAAAATAATCATCAAAGAAAAGGTCGAACAAATACTTTCTTTAAATTATTTGTTATACAGTAAATTGATATAATTAGTTACAATTATTTTTTAAATATTCTCGTAGCTTGAAATGACTGTAAAATAATTAAGAACAAGCGTTATTATACATATACTAGCTGGATTCCCGTGCTTCCGTACGGAGTGTTTGTATTTTTTTAAACAATTAATTAGTTTATTAAACTACTGCCAAGAAAAATTACTATTATTTTGCTAAGTGAGAATATCTAGATGTCCTCCATTGATAGAAATAAAAATATACATATAGATTTATAGATATAATTTGCAAAATTCCCTAATATGTAACTGATTCTGTAATGTAACTACTGAAGAAGTTTTTAAATGTATTATACTTGTTTCTAGGGACAATTTCGGTTTTTATATTTCTAAATTTCTAGTATTTATTTTGATTTTTACTGGTTTTTAGAATTAATAATTTAAGAATTAAAAATAATGGAGTTCAGTCGTTCGTGAGACGAGAAAAGAGAAAAATAGTTTTGATTCTTAGCCTAGACTTAAAAACCCTAGAAGTGGCCTGAATACAATATTACTTATAGTCCAGGAGATAGCGTGCAAAAAAGTGTCTGACTAACATCAAGCTAGAATTTTGTATACAAGTCAATCTTTTAGCGCCTTTTAAGAATATGTGGTCAGCTAAGTTCGTCTGCGGGACATAGCTTGGCAGTAGGCGTTTGAAAAAACAAACAGGTGGAGAGCGGCCATGTCTCACCAAGTATGGTGGACAATGTGATTTTCATGATCCTGAGTACAGAATTAGTTAGTAGACCAAAAATCAAGTCGATGTTATTTTCACACTTGATAGGTTAGTTATCCAAAATTACTAAAAATCAACGTCGGTCACCTGTCAACGGACAAACTAACATCAACTTGATTTAGGGGTGATTAAGTGATACACTTTTTAAAATTAAAAAAGAAGATATTTCATCCCTTTATTGGGATATCTTCAAACCTTGTAGAATACATACTCATTATTAAAATAATAATTTTAACCAATATAACAAAAATAAAAGAAACATATCATGACTTCATACATGATATGTTTCTTTTATTTTTGTTATATTGGTTAAAATTATTATTTTAATAATGAGTATGTATTCTACCGTAACTAATCAGGCAGTATTTCCTGATCCAATCCACTTTTTTGTTAATTTGCCTCTTTTTCCCCCTTAGGGATTAAATTTTCATTTTAGCTTGCACCAATATTATTATTTGAGTTTCAAATATGTGTATGGCAGCTTTCTTGAATAAAAATAGTCGATTTGAAAACCCTTTCATAAAAGATGTTTAATGCTATAAAAGGAAGTTATCTTCTAAATTTGATAATTCTGATGCAATTTGTTCCGGAAATATCGACATGTATATTTTGTATATAAATTACTAATATCTTGAATCAAGATGGTGATAAAGAAATATTTTTTGCAATTTCGAATCAAGATGGCACATAAAAGTACTTCTTAGCGAGCACCTAGGTCCTGATAGAAACTTGCCTACAAAATTGCAAGGTCCTAGGTGTAATGGTTCTAGGGATATCGAGATGAGTCAGTCAGTGGGTAAGTGAGTAGTATATGTATGTTATATAAATAGATTGAGGTCCTAAAATATATAGGGTAGGAGTACTATAAGTGGATTCGGAAACACAAACCAGGTCAACCGAGAAGTAATCGGTGCGTTCAGAAAGACCAACCAAAACTGTCGACCACATTCGTGAACTTTCAGTTGCTGCATCAATCAGATGGGGCAGTACAGAAAACACAGTGTGTCACGGTATGGAAAATACATTGGGTTTTATGGTCATGTATTTGGACCCATGGCCATAAAATCTAAAGTTGAATGCTTCATCACAGAGCAAGGAATGTAGTTTCTAAAAATGAGTTGATGCGCGAGAGTATGCAATGTGGGGAAAAGGTTTAAATTAATATGAAACCTCTGTGAGCTTACTCTCTTAAACATTATGAAACATATATATTAATTAAATAAGGTATTTTAATTCAATATCACTATTTATATGAGTAAGTGTTGCCCAAGTTTGTCGAACTGATATTTTTAATATTAAGACAAAATCAAAAATGTTCCTCTCTGAGCTCAAACATTTTGCTGTCACATAATAATTAGACCGAAGCAGTGGCGTACACAGGGGGGGGGGCCCAAGGGGCCCTGGCCCCCCCCCCCGAAATGATTACATACCTAAGACCCGCCATACACTTCAAACCAAAAAACACAGTAATGACAGATGGATTCGAATTGGCTGTAAATATTTTCCAATAAAAGGAATTAATTAAGTATTATCTTATGGTGTGTATACACTTAATCACCCCAAATAAGCTCGGCCCGGATTTGCCGATAGAATTAAATTCATTCAACATTATACCGGCCCGATTGTCGGCTGGGCCCGGATTTTGCCGATGGAATTGAATTTATTAAACACTATACCGGCCCGACTGTCGGCTGGGCCCGGATTTTGCCGATGGAATTAAATTTGTTAAACACTATACCGGCCCGATTGTCGGCTGGGCCCGGATTTTGCCGATGGAATTGATTTTATTAAACACTATACCGGCCCGATTGTCGGCTGGGCCCGGATTTTGCCGATGGAATTGAATTTATTAAACACTATACCGGCCCGACTGTCGGCTGGGCCCGGATTTTGCCGATGGAATTAAATTTATTAAACATACCGGCCCGACTGTCGGCTGGGCCCGGATTTTGCCGATGGAATTAAATTTATTAAACACTATACCGGCCCGGCTGTCGGCTGGATCCGGATTTTGCCGATGGAATTAAATTTATTAAACACTATACCGGCCCGACTGTCGGCTGGGCCCGGATTTTGCCAATGGAATTGAATTTGTTAAACACTATACCGGCCCGATTGTCGGCTGGGCCCGGATTTTGCCGATGGAATTGAATTTATTAAACACTGAAACTAAAACTATTAAACACTATAGCGGCCCGATTTTGGCTGGACCGAGATTTTTGCTGATGGAATTAGATTCATTGAATTAAATTAGGATGCATGAAATAAATCGGCTCATTTGCCGACAAGGCCTTGATTTTTGCCAGTGGAACTAAAAACATTAAACTTGATCGACCCGATTTCGGCTGGGCCCGATTTTTCGCGAATTGAATTCAATGATTTTTTTGTGGTTTTAGTCCAGTTCAATAGCATAGGTTCATAGGTTGCATTATAGGACAGCTTCAATTCATTAAGAATCCTAATGCAATGAATTGAATTTGGATTCGTAAAAATAGACTGCGCGATTGACAGCTAGGCCCGGTTTTTTTGCTATAGAATTAAGTGCATTGAACTTACGAACGATTAGGATGAGTACAATGAATCGGCCTGATTGCTAGTAGGCCCGATTTTGTCGATGGAAATTATGCATCAAAATAAATTGGGATGCGTTCAATAATAGACCCGATTGCCGGCTCGGCCTAGGTGTTAAGCACATTAAATTAAATGAGGCCCGAGTCAACTCGAACTTTTGCCGATGAAATTAAATTAATTGAATTAAAATATGCACACTAGACTGGCTTAAACGGGAAAATGAGGGTTGTGGATTTCAGTAGCAAATTTTTGTTTTGGACCAGGATTGTGTGTAGAACGCTACGTGGGTCCTCTTGTCTATGCGGCATTCCCCTCTTGCTGACTCAGGTCGGACTAGTGTTCGTCGACATGTAGTGGGAAAACAGAGGCAATATAATCAAATCGGTTTATCATTTTGTGAAAAAACTGATTCATATTACATAGTAATAGTACATTTAAATCTAAAAACTCAAAAAGCGTTCAGAAAACATTTGATGTTAAATGTCCCATGTATTTACCCAGCGAATGAGCGAATGATTCTTTTGTTTTGCAATAGGTATTTAATTTTCTTAGAGAAGAATTCTCTTCTAGATAAAAATTTGAAATTCGTATGTGCTCCAAATCCACGTTTGCTTTTGCAGTATGGATCACGTTTTGCTTCCGAGCTTACGAAAGGAAACGGAAGTTATGTGTTATGTGACAGTTCTGAAGAACGAACAGTTTTTATGTCTCCGATTTCAAAAATTCCAAGACAGAAATCTGTTCAACATCAGGGTACAGTTTGGGTCCCGTGTCCGCTTGTCCTTCAATTTTTGCGAACCAACATATCTTAAAAGCTATTCGTCCAATTTTATTGAAATTTTGATGGTAGGTCATAATTAGCCAGGTTATAACATTGCTGGTCCCGTATAAGTTTCAATCTTCTGCACCTATTTATTTCTCTTCCACATTCGCACAGACATACATTTATTTACACCTATATCTTCAAAAGTAATCATCTGATTTTTATGAAATTTTAATGGTTTGTTTAAAGTAGCCCGCAGATAACCCAAGAATAATTTCAACCGTCTGCGCTCTTAAAATATTGATACTTTATTCATGTTAAATTTACTCAATTTTCCCTCCTTTTTTAAATTAGTCAAAATTGGTTTGATTTTTACATGATTTAAAGTATCAATTTACCAAAATTTAAACAGCGCAGACAGTTAAAATTAATCTGTGAGCTTCTATCAGATATGTTTTATTAAATCAGATAAATATTTTTGAAGATAAGGTGTAAATAAATCTATGTGTGTGCTCATGTGGAAGAGAAATGGTGGCAGGTGGAGAAATGTAGTGGAGGGAAATGGGACTAAAAGATTGGACCTTATATAGGGCCAACAATGGACTTTTTATATGCTAATTAACTGCCATCCGAATTTCATTAAAATCGAAAGAGTAGTTTTTAAGAATTGTTCGCCATGATTGAGCGAGAGACAGACTAACAGCCAGAAACGGGATCAAAAATGTTTGATAACTGGAACAGATTTCTGTCTTGGAATTATTGGAATCGGAGACATAATCGTTCTTTAGAACGATCACATCACATAGTGAGGTGTTACCTTATAGGATTTTAATTTAATTAAATATGAGGTTAGAAATTGAAATTAGAGTGTTGAAAAGGGGGAGAAATTACAATTATAATAAATTATGGGGTATGCTAAACCCGCATATAAGTTAAATTAGGTCGGGCCCCCCCCCGAAAAAATTTTCTGTGTACGCTACTGGACCGAAGGGTAGGTCCGATAACGTGCAATCTTACGATGTCAATAAAATTAAGAGGTATGAAAAGCACGGATTGATGAAGCCAAAGATAAATTGGACCAACATTCATTAAGTAAGAACTACTATATAATGAATCAATGCATCGATTGATTACGTTTGATGATCTGATGTTCCATCAAGATGTCTCATCAGATTGTAAAAGGTAAAACGGATAAAGAACGAAACATATTACTTCCTAATTACATATGATTACGTCTTCAAATTCTTCCATACCATTATGGACGACGGGGAGAGATTTTTAAACTTTCGCATCTTGACAAATGATTTCCATGTACAATCCTTCTTATTAAGTTTAGACTGATTTAAACTAAATTATTGTTTAATTTGTTTCAATCTCAAATAAAAAAAAGTTATTAACTTCCTATGTTTTTTTAAAGTTTAGTTTAATTTCTTTCCTTTAATCTTTAATAAAATCTTTGTTAATAGTTAGCAAACCACTATTATAATTATAATTTAAAAACAAACAGAAATAAAAAATAAAAAAATAAATAATAACAATAAAAGTATTTAATATTAATATGTAGGCATGCTCGTATACTTGTAATATATAAACTTTTTAATTGTTAACACTCTATTCTGAAAAATGCATTGAGGAAGTGAAGTTTTACTTCATTTATTTATAATCGTAAAAAGTTTTTTTTTTATTCACATGTTGCATCGTGCTTTGAATAGGTTTGAACTCTTAAAAAAAGTTCCTTCTGAAAAGTTCCTGTGGGATCAGAGAGAGAAAGTTTTTTTCGAAGCAATAAAAATCATTGAAGTAATTTATTATCAGGATTCTAATTTAGTGGTAAGAACCAGGAGATAACAGTGTTGATGGGATAGAAAAAAATAGTGTTTGTAGATTTGTGACTTAGAACATGGATTTGTTATTATTTTTTCAGGTAGTTCTTTTTTTAAAAAATACAGGTATATCTTTTTTTTTTTATCTCTTACAATATGATTCAACACTGAATATAAGTTTTTAGTAATTATACGTAAGATTTAAATTTCGATGACATGTAAACGTTTCTTTAAAAATATTCAATTATAAAGTTCTCATGAAGTTCAATTTTTTCTGGTTTAATTTAAAACAGTTTTTGAATCATGTTTTTAAACTCCGGTTCACCTGATAAAAGATTCATAGAAATTTGAATATACGTACTCTTCTAATTTAATTTCATTTAAAACATAAATATTCCCATTGGTTTAATAAAAAAATAAGATTTAGAGCTTTTTATAGAAAATAAAAATGTTTAGTGTGAAAATAAATGCATTTAGTGTTTTCATTCCGACAGGTTAGTTGAATATTTATAGGCTTTACATATAAGTTGAGATTAATAGTTGGCTGAAAAAAAGGAGTAATTATTTTTATTTAATTTTATCGATTGTTTACAATTTAAATCTTTAATAATTTATATCGTCTAATAAAATCGTTTCTAAAAATGTCTAATGCAATCATTGAATTTTAATTTAAGAAGAAGACCAAAAACAATTACTTCAATGCCTTATGGTGGCTTATAGCCACCAGAGCTGGAACCACTGAGCTAAACCAAAATTGTCTACCATTCTTGAAGTAGATAGTTATTAATAATATTATATTAAATGTATATTAATAATAATTATTTGCAATCCTTATGCTAGTAATTCTAACCTTCAAGAAATAGAAAAAAAACTTAGTAATCAATTGATATTACTATATTATATCCTTACTAGCCAGATTTCTGATCATTATTAAGCCTGGTTTACACGGGTAGAGTAAACAGGAGAGTAGAGAAGCGAGTAGAGTAACTCTACCCGTATATAAACCCGAAAAAACGCTACGTAGAGTAGAGTGGCGAGTAGAGTAACTATAGTAGTAGCTGGTAGAGTAGAGTACTATACCACATGCAGTAAAGTGAACTTTACTCTACTTCCCCTACCACAGCTCCCACTCTACTAGCATCACCACTTTACCCGTGTAAACGTTATCAATAGAAAGTACCAGGCTTAAATCCAGGTTTACACGGGTAGAGTAAACAGGAGAGTAGAGTAGTGAGTAGAGTGTACTTTACTTCCTACTCTACCAATTTTTATTTTGGAGCGTTTACACATAAGCTAGTAGTAAGTATAGTAAAAAAGAAGAAATGATTGCACAACTATGTATAAACTAAAACTAAACTCTACTTGCAAGTTGCTGTTGAAAACGTTTATACGGGTAGAGTGGTGAAGCTAGTAGAGTGGGAGCTGTGGTGGGGGAAGTTGAGTAGAGTCCACTTTACTGCATGCGGTATAGTACTCTACTCTACCGGCTACTAGCTACTCTACTCTATGGAGCGTTTTTTTCGGGTTTCTACGGGTAGAGTTACTCTACTCTCCTGTTTACTCTACCAACCAATTAAACCAGGCTTTAAGGAGCGTGTTATTATTTTTTTTTTTTAAATTTGCAGATTTCTTCCAATCGTAAAGAAAATGTTTATTCTAACAAGCGACTATCCAACAGCTAATGGATAGCATTAAGACCGAAATGAGAGCTTGTAACATCATAAATGAGTTTTAGTTCAATAATCAAACAACGCTTCACACAAAATTATTTTTAGTAGCACAATTGAACAGTTTCGGCTGTTCTAATGTAGCCTTCTTTAGATAATCTAAAAACATAGTAACACACATAAAACTTAAGGTATACAATAAGGTAAGCACGTAAGTCTAAAAATCTAAGGGATGTGATAGAAAAATTATTAACAAAAGGCCATATCAGAATATTCTAAATATGAATATTTAGCAGTATTTAGGTTTACTATAAGCGAATACGTTTTGCTTATCCTTCACATAACTAGTTTTAAAAAGTCTGGTTTAGAGTGGCACAAAGCTTCCTCGCATCCTATCACAAAAAGAATGGTCACAACGTAATCGACATCTCCTGTCGTTTGACAACAAACTAAACAACAATAAAACTAGACTTTTGAGGGTCAGAATCATTTATAATCAATTTTAAATAAGATGCCCCCCCCCCTTAGCGATTTTGCCTTATTACATCATGTCCATAGGCTTATAGATTAACTAATGTTAAGTATCTGAATATATTATAAAAATAGCTACTTAACTACCTTCCTTTTTTTAAGCCGGAAGAATTGTCAGATAGATTTTGCCGGAGCCTATTACTTCCTTAATTATGAGAATCCGTTTTAAAATTAGAAAAACACCAAAAGGAAAACTCACTAAAATCACTGTCATTGTTTTGTTTACCTTCATTACATAATCAAGCTGTGATTGCTTAAAATAGCCAAGCATGAGAATACTAAATGAAAATTGAGGTACTTTTTGATATGTTATTGCTCTCTGAGAAGACAATGGTTTCAGCTACGAAAGCAAAAAACTAATCATTATTGGAATGATGAAAGTTGATAAAACGTAATTAACAATTCGCATGAGATTTCTAATGCAAATTGATTTCATTACTTTTGGTTTTTTTTTTAATACTAACTTTTCTGTGTATTGCAAGCAATTATTAACTTAGAATTCTTGTATACATATTTATGAAATAGTAAGATAATAGTTCTTAAGTTTTACTTTTGTATTTACCTATTTATATTTTAATAACTCCTTTATTTTTTACTACGTTTTTATTAGCTTGCTTTCTTGTTTGTTTGTCCAGTACAAATCTTGCAATCAATTTTTAACTAACTTCCCGAGTAGCTAGGCATTTGAAACTTTTAGAACAGCTCAGAACACGATGACAATGCATTATTTTAATACTTTTAGCCATCTTTCAGCAGAATTTAATTTGTTTTCAGCAAATTTTGCTGTATGGAAAGTTAGTTCGGAAAAAATCCGTAAGTTATTTTATTTGTTTTGACATATCCGATATTTACAATCTTCATTTTAACGGGTTTCAAATTTATGACTTATGAAAGAAAATTTAAAAACGTAGTATATAAAAAGTTCTCTTTATCTTGAAATTATTTACTCTTATTGTCCTCTGGCGAATCTTTGGCGAAATCTGGCTAATTTATTTAAAGATAATTGCAATAAATTATTTTGATTAAGATCATGAAGTGTTTAAATTGGACGAAGAGAATTGTCGCGGCGAGAATTGTGAAGCCATATTTACTAGGATCGGGTACTAGGCTACGTGTAGTGTTGTACTGCCCTGCCCTGCTATGCGCCTTAATTCATGCGGTTTTGTATATTTCTGCGGCTGAAAAAAACAACTGTGCTATCCTGCTCTGTGTCACCTGCGTCTCAATGAGCACCCGGGTTTATTGCCTATCATATTCAATCTTCCACCTTTTTTTAGATCTCTCAAAATTGTTTTGATTTTTTTTTTTTTTTTTTCATCAATAAAATATTCTATTTATCAATATGTAATGAGCGGAGGTGGTTGAAATTATTATGGATGAGTGGGCTATTTTCGACAAATCATCAACATTTATTAAAAATAAAATGTGTTAAAAAAATTAATTTTTGTGCGCATGTTAAAGTGAAACCAAAAGGCGCAGAAGATTGAAACTTATTTTGAACCAACAAAACAATAGCCTTATTATGACCTACCATCCAAATTTTATTTAAATTGAACGAGTAGCTTTTATGATATTATGTTGGTTCGGAAAAATGTTGAACGACGGTCTAAAACAGATTTTTGTTCTTCACAACGATCACAAGGCTTCCGTTACCTTTGATAAGCTCGGAAGCAGAAAAAAAGTTGAACTCTTTCTCACGGCGCATTTGTTAAATAATTTATGTTCGTATATGTTCGTGCTGGCGGGTGCCAAATACGTTATTTCACAATTTGCTCACTTGTTCCAATTTAATTGATTACTTGAATTTAACACGGTTGTTCATATGTATTCAGAAATGCAAGACGTGCATTTATACGGTCGTGCATATGATTATACTTTAATACGAGAATGATTAGTACGTCGAGGCATTTCTAAAACGTGTTTTCAAATTTTATCTTTTCAAATGTTAAAGATTCCGTCAGCAATGGATGGCAGAAGAGGTTCAATTGCATGGCCTTCAAGGTAATTTGTCTCTCATGCCATGAGTAGCCTATGAGACTCATGGGCTACTTACTATGGGGTCACTTAAAGAGCTTGGTTTGGGGTTTGGCTTGGACACCCATTAATATTCTGTTAGAATATTAATTACTTCGATAAGTCAAATAAGTTTTTCACATAATTTCTAGAAATGCCCTGGCTTTTTAGAAGAGTTTGCAGTTAATTTTTATCAGAAGCGTACTACGTTTTTTAAAAAGAGGAATGGAGGAAATTTAAAAATCTCTTTTTGCTTTACAACTATACAGAGATAAAACTTTATGAAGACAAGAATGAAGACTTAAATGGTTGGGTAGCTGTTATTTTTTAAAATGTAAAATACAATTTTTTACCAGCTGTTATAATCTTGATAAATCTTAAAAGAAGACCTATCAGTCATCTAAAAGATTAATTATATTTGATGAAGAGCTCCATCTTTTGAAGAACATGTAGTGTCAATATACAGTGATTAGTTTATCAACACATCAAGTGACAGGTGCTAAAGACTTAGAAGTGGTTGAACAAAACATCTACATATTATATGACTTGTGCCTTCTTGAAGACACAAGACAAGTTTAAAGAACTAGAAGAATAACCGCATTCTTAAAACAAGTGAGAGTTGTCATTCAGACAACAAGGGCAAGCACTAAAATATTCATTGAATGCATTCTTCTTGAACCAAATGATTTAGACATTCCGTCTTAGAAAAAAGAACCGTTTCTTTAGGAGGTAGGTTCGCTTACACAACTAGAAACATAATAAGGAGTTTGGTGTCGCTTTTAAAAGATAAATAAGCAAAAAGTTGTTCTAAACTTTGACATTAGTCCAAACTATTACAGTCCCCTTACAATTTAGGAGCTAAGCAACTTAAAGGTGCAGAATTTTTTTTATATAATATGAATGATCTACATAATATTCAGCGTGACAATCCAATAATATTGCGTTCCCTTTCAAACCCTTTTTCATATCTGAATGTAATAAATACCAGTGGAAATTCAAAATATCATATTTTAAAATTTAGTATATCGCTTACAGATTGCTCAATAACCAGTTCTACAATAAAGAAATAGTATATTATGTTACTAGGCTGTGAAGTGAGTTTTTTCTTTACCGCGGCAATTACATTTACTGTCGAGCGAAGCGAGACAGTAAATATTGCCAAGGTAAAGAAAAAACACTTTACAGTCGCGTAGCATATGCTATTTTTTCCGAGGTAGCAGACAATGAAAAAACATTAAATATTAATGAATAATCAATATAATAATAAAAAATATTAGTACATACTTCATATTTAAAAAAAAAAAAACCTTAAAAAGAGGTTACACTATAAGAAAAGATAAATAAAACGCATTGACATCTAGCGGAATTAAATCGTACTAAGCATTTCTACAAAGACTGCAGCGGTACTAACGGAAGTTTTGACAACTACCCGCCGGAAAATAAAAATCTTTTAGTTCCTAGGACGTAAAAGATTTTTTCTTTACAGCTAGGAGTAATGAAAATATTTTTTAAGTCCACGTAATGAAAAAATGGATTTTAGCTATGTTTTTTAGGCTCTAAAGTTACTATTTCACAGCCTACCACGGAAAAAAAATTTATTTACTGAAAAAGTAGAAACTTTAATGAATAAAAAAAGGATTCTCGATTTTGCCTACATAAAATCAAAATCTTAAGAAAGAGTCGCAAGACTAGGCTAAATTGTTTTATACATTTTTGAAACAACTCAGTACTGCAGATGAAACCAGAATAACAATTTACAAGCCTAAAATCGAATTGCATAATAAGCATCAAATAACACAATTGATATGCCTAAGCTATGCAGATTACGGCATTTAGCTAAACTTGTGTTTGGTGCAACGACTGCTTCCTTAAATTACCCTGCATATTGTAAAACGAACACCCAGGTTCATTTAAGACAGAAAAATGGATCTAATCATTTTAGAGGAAAATAACCGTGCTTTGAGAAGTCTAGACAGAAATCCAGTTACTATAATTTTCCTTGATTTTCCGCTCTTCTGGTTTCTTTAAAAAGTGAGGTCAATTTTCTACACCTTTCTTTGCTTGTGTATAATATTGTTAACTCCACATCAAAAGAAATATTTAAAATGTTTCGTTGATATTTGTTTAAATAAAATAAAAAAGCAAATATTTCATACTGGTGGTGATGAGACTCCACCCACGGTTTTCCATTCACATCAAATGAGTAGCTATTTAAGTGATGTGGCATCTATCTCGTTGCGTATGCCATTTATACAGTTTATAAATAGATAGAGTGGCACTTCAACTCCGTGTGAATGACACCAGCATCAACATATAGCTGTATAAGCCGTTAGCATGTCTAAGCATTTCATGGGCTGTTCCGTCACAGATTATTATACACATAATGTACAAATGCTAAAGTAATTCTGTAGAAGAACAAAAACATAAATCTTCAAAGAAGAAATTATTTAATCTTTAACGAGGCGGGCAATAGATGATATTTATTATAAAAGTCATAGTAATATTTTAAGAATGTGTACTTCATTAAAAGTTAAAAATAATTTAATCGTTAGCTATGGTTTCTTTTAAGTACCGTGTAGTGAAAGTACATTATTTTATCATTGAAGTAAAATATATTATAAAGTTATACTGTTGTATATTTTCTTCAAATATATTAACTTAAGAGACATATCAATGCATCAAAGAAGGAGATAGATTGAAAAGATGACTTAAGACATATGTAAACACGCCTTCTGTACATAAGATGCTTGTGTATACATGAAAGTTTATCTATTATAGGTTTATTAATATAGTATCGGTTTATTTTAATGGACAATGGAATGTATGTGTTGTTTATGTTAAATTAATAGTGGTGGCTCGAGGGGGAGGCTATTAAGGAACACGTGCACAGCGAGTCAGGTAGAGGGGCAGTGGTCCGTGGGACTGTCCGTCTTGCGTCTTAATGTGGGTCGGATACTTGCTTGCATTCCAAGCGATCCTCTCTAGAAAACTATAAAGACGTGGTATAAGACAAAAGGAGCAGGTTGCATACTATGACCATCTTCTACTTAACACTCCAGGCTATGGTCTCACACCTCACTATTAGACTTCTCGCTCACATTACAATGTATGTACCGTCATACATCAGGAACAACCACGACTTGAACAAACCCCAATTAAATGCAACAACCCAGACTTGATGGACAGACATTATCATTTTCAAGAGTAAAATATGATAAACCCTCAAACTTCTTATAAACAAAGTAATGACTATTCTCTAACAAAACAAGAATAGAAACAAATTGAAATTACAGGTCTCAATAAATATTGCACTTTGTACGTCCTTCCAAATAGAATGAACAGTAATATTTACCACAACTAACATCAATACATGAAGTTATCTCTGTTGTAGATTTTACAAGATGAACTGAACATGACCCAATTTATAGAACAATTTGAGGAGTAAACTTTATTATGGGGGCTCGATTGACCCGTGAAGGAGAGCAGTTAGCTATCCCATCAATAAAGGTGGAGATACACATGCCTGTAGCTTGAACAAAAACATGCTAGCTACTTGCACGTGTATATGTTAAATGGCATGCCTGTAGCTGGCAAGCAAGCAGATAAAAACTTAATAAAAATCCTTAGCATGCCAGTTACTGGCAAATACCCTCATTTGGCATGCAAACTACTTCCCCAATTTGACGGCATGTGTATGTCCGCCTTAAAGATAATAATTAGCATCGGGCGTGGTCACAACTTAAATGGATACCACAGATCAATGTCAATGTCAACCCAGCATTATTTATAAACAAATGGGGAGCTTTTCGAGTGAGTTAGCGTCAACAGGTTTTGGGCTGTATAACCAAGATCAGACTCTCTCATGGAAACTTGGTGCGTAGGCTTCGCGGGTAGATGTACAACAGTGGAGTATGTCTTGTTGTTGCTTCAAGTAAACATCGCGATGCACCACACCC
The DNA here is from genome assembly GCA_951217055.1 of Gerris lacustris. Taxonomy (NCBI): domain Eukaryota; kingdom Metazoa; phylum Arthropoda; class Insecta; order Hemiptera; family Gerridae; genus Gerris; species Gerris lacustris. The sequence continues at coordinate 50,200,471 of OX578276.1, forward strand.
CTGATGATGCTTCCAGTAGTGGAAGCGAAACGTCGGACTTCAACTCCTTCGTGACGCGGATTTCACCAAAACCAAGCTGTTTATTACTCTAGGTAGTTCGATAGATATTGATGATCCCAGAGAAGTGAGACTTGGTCCATCACTTCACACATACATAAATATGTGAAGAGTTAACACACGGGTTTGTTCAATCCGTGTGTTAGGCGCAAAACCTCCCCGGAAAAGTAACAAAAAACTTGATTATTTATTATCAAGTTGCAAGAAAACAATGTTTTACAGAATTATTATCTCTCTGCAGATTTATTTATTTACGAGCTATTATAATAGTGCAAAAAGAAGGCAATAGCAACTAACTCTTAAAAAATAAATATATTCACGGGAAAATAAACTGAAGAAAAGAAACACCATCAGTTTGATTTCTTTTTAAGTAATAATTTTATAAAAATAGCTGCTTTTATGTGAAATATTATGATTTGGGAGAAGTATTTGTCCGTGTCGTAAGACAATGTAATTATTTAAGGACTATTTGTTATGGGAAATTTCTGTCTCGGTAGAGTTATTGTATATATCCTCTTTTTTTCAAAGATTCTTCTCACCTGGACATTTAATGTTACCTATTGTTTATCTCCTCCTCTTTTTTGAGCAACATGTATTAGGATTCCTTACATTCGTGCATTGAGTCACTCAGCTGCTTACTGGAAATGATTTTATTGTACGCAATAAATTTTGGTGATTCGTACTTTGTACAAAATCAATAATCCAGACAATAAGGGCATTTCTACTCCTGAAAATGTATTAGGTATTGACGTCCAAGAACAAAGTAAAAAAAAATTCGCATCGCTGATACACAGTTCATTAATGATCGAAAAAGGTACCTAATTTTTCATTATCTACTTTAAGTTTTTAATTTTAACGTTAATAGACAAGACGTTAAAGAAATTACCTATATGTGTTAATATTTCTCCAGAATAGATTTATTATTACAAAATAGATAGTATTTTTATTTTTCCTCTTGACTTTTAATCAGTAATTTATTACAGGACAGGGGATCCAACCATTTTATTCACCTATAAAGCACCTGATTAGAAGTAGAGATAATTAGAGTAAAAGGAAGGAATACCCTCCCCCCCCCCCAAAAAAAAGGAACTCAAAAACGGTTCAAGATTTTTATTGTAAGAAACATGACTACACTTTCTCCCTTTATATATTGCTCACATAAAAAAGTAAACATACTCTAAGACTATTATAAACATTTAATAATAATAAATACTTGTTAACAATTTAAATTGTAATTTGACTTATCCGATTTATAAGCATCCTACAGAAACCTACATACATAAAGTAAAGAAATAAAAGCATCAAAGGCGCTCTGAATATTTAATACTCTTAATTGGGATGATATAAAATTCGTCCTTAAAGTAATCGAAACCCACATTGCTTCGAAAATAGGATAATATATAAGCTGATTAGGACTGATGGAATATGACCTGGTTCATAAGCATAAGCACGTAATTCCTTTAATGAATACACGAAATTAATTCAATCGACAACAGGATAAAAATTATCAGATCAATAAAATACAAAACTCTAGGAAAAATAAAATGGTTGTTTGTCCAATTACGACAATCAAATGAATGTAAACCGGTTTTATACGTTAAATTATATTTCTTACTACAAGTTTTATCAAATAAAATAAGAATAATTCTCAAGAGCTTTTTTCCATATTTGTATAATAATTTTTGGATCAAACATATTTATGCTAAAATAGCTGATTCTGGTTCACAAATTAGCAACAAGAGATCTAATAGATCTATTGTTGCTAGAGATCTTTAGACATCTAATAGATATTTAGATCTCTAAAGATCTAATGGAACGATGGTTCCCACATCATCACCCTCTCATTGTACATTATCATTATAAATAAAAATGTAATCAATTTATTTTTAAATGTAAACAAATTTCACAATCCCTTTACCTATTCACCCCTTCAATTTATTGCCCTTAAGTTTAAATGGAAATAATGATCATTTTAGTTCATAACTTCCTCTACTGAATTCATCCTAAGGCCCGATTCACACACGAGTGGCGTATGGCACTGGCGTGGCGATGGCGTGGCTCTGGCGAGGATCGGTCATGGTGGACCCCCTCTGCCACGCCAGTGGGGGTAAATAAATTATAATAATTATTGTTGCATAAAATAAACTCATAGAAACATAAAACGTACAAATAGTCAAACATTCAATCTTGGAGAATCTGTGAAATTGTGAAGTTATATGAGAGTAAGATAATAAGTAATATTTATGCAAGAAAAACTGATTGACCGTGTTTGGGATACTCAGAAATAAGTCTTTATTCCGAGTTTACCGAAGGTAACTGCACAATGCTTCAGTTCTCATCATTGTGAAAGAGAGTTCTTTTTCGTCAATAATATCATCGGATTTTTGGTCCCATGTCTGGCGGTCAATCTATTTAGTCGTTCAACATTTTTGCAAAGCATCATTTGGCTCAAACCCAAACATCAAAAATAAAAAAAAGGTTTTACCCTGCGCCAAATTGTTCTATACCCTCCTTGCAGTAATTAGTAAAAAGTTGCATGACCCAGAGCATCGGGTTTGCAAGGGAGGGGGGTAAAAAGAAGGTAAATGTTATTTTTCAATCGTTTTTTCGCAAATATTTCGAAAAATATGAGGTCTAACGCAAACTTAGCTATATTTAAAATTAATCTGCATAAAAATTTAAATAAAAATTGTCCTATAATTTTTGTGCTTAAGTTAACGATTACGGAGATATTATGGAGGAGTTAAATTATCATTATTTTACCAGTTTGCTTAGAATTTCTTGATGTCACTTTAACAACAAATGTTCGATATTCATATTTGTTGCCCAGTAGCGTTGGGTTTAAATTGTAGATTATTTTTTTATACAACAAAGTTGCGTAACAACTTCATATTTTTCGACGCTCTGGGTCGAAGAAAAGAAGGGTATAGAATAATTTGGCGCGAGGTACCACGTTTTTATTTGGATATTTGGGTTTTAAGCTATTTTTATTGTACTACATATTTTATCTAAAAAACAAGTCTTCCGATTTTGATCAAATTTTGTTGGTAGGTCAAAATTAAGGGAAGGGATTGGTAGGATTTTGAATTTATAGACAAAAAAAATCGTTCTTCATGATGATCAGAATCCTTCCATTAATTTTGTTAAGCATGGGAACAAATTTGATTAAAAAACATGAGTTTTTTCGTACTTCACTTTCATAAAAGAGACAAAGTGTGATGAAAGGTTAAAAGTTCAGAAGAAAAATAGTATAATCTCAACCATTTTATGATAACAACAACTGTTAATAACGTGTTAGAAACTTTTAACAATAAAATGGTTTATTAAAAACGCATAGTTGCAGCTTGAAAGGAAGGTTTGACGTTAAAAAAAATTGTATTTTCCACTTCACAATTCAAACTGCATAAAAATTCATGTGATTCTATTCGTGACATTTTTCTGAAAGTGCAGTTTCGCCAGGTGAAAATAAAGAGAGAAACGATGAGACAACTAGGCTATAACTGTAGATGACTAATGTCCCATCTCTAGTTTCTATTATTACTTATCTTAGGTAGTTTTAAAAAAGAAGAAATCACTTTGTATAATATAATAGATAGATAATTGATACGATTGCTGGTTTTTCTTTAAATCTTGATTTCATTATACGTCTCTTAAAAAGTGAGTCGAATCTGGCACTATAAAGAAACAAGGGTTTTGTTCAAGAAAGAACGGAGAGCCAGATTGGTATCTGTGAAACAGTAAATCTCTCAAGAGTGGAAAAACTTTCTCAAAGAAGACGGATTTCAACAAACTAAGAGTAGACACCAACCTTTCAAGTAATTCCTAATACTTGTTGCAAACCGGAAGCTGCGAGTTTGTCTTTTTTAGAAGTTATTTCAGTCACGTTTATTTAAGAACTTAAGAGTTAAGTTTTTGACAATATATTACTTACGCTAAATTATATTTCGTACAAATGAGTTAGTTACCAAAGATAAAATATATTCTTAGGTTTAAAATTCCATTTACCAGAAACGTAACAGCAACATATTGGTGTTTGTTTTGATGCATCTTATAAATATATTTTCGCGTGACAAGAACGGCTTCTTTTGCATGATCTAAAATGAGACCAATAAAAGTGTTAATAGTAATAAAAATAAAAATAAAATATTTCTTTATTGCACTAAAAGTAAATAGAAGGGACATTGTGGAAACCTTGAAGTATGATCGCCACGCGATGCCTAATAAAATTATCATTTAAACAATTAATTTTACCATCAGTTCAATTATAGAGCAGTTCGATGAATTGTTTTTACTTCAGTATATTAAAATAGAAGTCGACAAATCTTGTTTTGCATGCAACGAAGCATGTTTATTATCTTAACTTATATATCTTTCGTCGTATTAATGTTCTACCCACACATTTGCTTTCATAATCTGAAATTTCAATTTCTCATTGTTTTATTCTGTTGCACAAATCGCTACAATTTTTCTTAAGTAAAAAAATCATAATAATTAAGGAATATACTTTTGTGGGATTGTTTGCCATAAATAAATTCAAATAGGGCACAATTTGGGGGGTAGGTTTTGTGTCCAGGCGTCGCGGTGAATCCTTAAGAAGAAGAATGTAGTTTGGTGAGTGAAAACAATTATGGGTTTAAAGAGTAGTAGGAGCTGAAGAAATTAAATTAATGGGAGAGGGCTTGACAAGGGACACCACCAACAAAAGGGTGTACATTTGGAAAGTTCCCTGACTAACAACCAGAAGCCAGCTCGTCCGTCAGGTGGCAAGATCGTCTCACCTGTGTTAAGATTACCTGACTGTCAAGAGTAGCCACAGAAAACATCGAAAGCTTTCAGTCGGCTATATAGACTACAGGCCAAGCCACATTAACCCCTTGGATTACAATACAGGACGGTATAAATACGGAAAGGCGTGTTGTGTGTTTGATACAGATTGACTGGGTCACACCGAGATCATTCCAAACCAGGGCAACATACTTGAAAAGAAACAATGCATTGAACAATGTGACAACAAAGTCAGGGGAAAGTCAATATCTAATTTTAATTTACTTTTTTTTTCTAAACAACAACCATCTACCGATTTGATAATGCATAAGAGATCTGGTGTGACACGATTAAATAAACAGCTTAAATCAAGAACTAATATATAATGTGTGTGTGAGTATATGTATATGTACAGTGTGTCCCCGGATAGACACATGAATAGGTGAATTAGACTAACATTTTTTTAATTGAAACGTCATCTTCTGGGGATCAACCCTGCTTGAATAGAAACTAATTTAAACTAATTTTATCATAATTTTAGTTTAGAAAAATCTAGTGTGTCTTGGAAATAAAAAAATAAAATCAAATGTTTTTCAAACAAAGAAAAACAGTAAGAATACAAATTTTTAAAACCCTCCGCCTACTTTGATATATTGCATCATTTAGCATTTTTTTTTAATTGTTGAAGATATTGAATAATTTCGTTAAGAAAAGTTCTTACAAAATTGATAAATTATGCAAGTGCAAAAAAGTTTTAGTTTCATTTTATTCGGCTGTTAACATTTAGATAATTATTAAGAAATAAGAATAATAAAAATAATTCACGATTAAATTTAATTTCATACTAACATAACAATATTCACAGTGATATTTTCGAAGTTTGAAATCTATTTTATGTCACAAACACCACTATAATTATTAGTTTTAACAGCACACTAGGCAAAATACAAAATTTTTAAGTAGGCGGAGGGACTTAAAAATGTTGTATTCTTACTAAGTTTTTCTCTCTGAACAACGTTTTGTCTCCTAGAGCAGGGGTGCCCAACCTACGGCCCGCAGGCCGGGTCCGGCCCGCGAGCCGATTTTATGTGGCCCGCCGTGTTGCCATAAAAACGAAGAATATACAAGCATTCAGAGAATCTAAAATATATTAATTTCCTAATGCCGAACAGCCCAGCTGATTTTGCCCAGCAACATTGGAATATGGGGAAAACGGAGATCTGTTGCCATTCTACAGCCCCTTGCCCAATGAAGATTTCAAAAACTTAAAAATGTTTGCTCGTACCATGTTCTCAGTGTTTGGCTCGACCTATATTTGCGAACAAACATTTCCAAAAATGAATTACATTAAATCAAAATTCCGGTCTTCCCTCACAGATGAACACTTAAAATCGTTATTAATGATTGGTACAACCATGTTTGAGCCTAAGTGGAAAGACATTTTAAGTACAAGTGCAAAGCAGTTTCAACCATCTCACTGAAGCTAAGTTACATACAAACTTGATATTTTGATTAATATCTTTGTAAAATGAAAGACTAAATTTTTTGTAATTCATACTGTTATTGTCGTATTTTTATACGTCGTGTGGTTAATTACAATCATTTTAATACATATTTGAGTGTTTTATTTTCTGCAAAGTAAAACTAGGCTAGTAACAGAAAAAAACTTTATTAACATGGTGTTTCAGCTAAAACCAAAACGGAAAATTAACCTTCTAGGAAGCATAAACGTGTTTTATGAGGGTAAAAATCCCTGTCCTAGAGGAAAAACACTTAACTAGTGATTAAAATATCTTTTTTGTAAATTTTCCAAGACATACTTGATGATATACTTGAACATTATGACATACAGTGGCGTATCCAGCGGCTAGGTCTGGAGGGGGCACATTCTAAGTCAGATTAGATGGTGGGGGGGGGGGGGGGGGTATTCGTAGTGGTAACAAGGTAACTACTCATTTCAACAAAGCAGCTGTCTCCCCCCACCCCCAAAAGAAGTGCCACTAACAAACAAAAAAAATCTCCGCGCGCCAAGTAACAACAACTGTTTTAGAACGTATTCGCTAGAAAATGTTATGCTGATGCTTACTGCAGTGCAACATCTTACTGTAAGTTATGGGCGTCGTCTGCAGTTAATTTATGGGGGGGGGGGGGATTTAAAAGGGGGGTCCGGGGGTCCTTCCCCGGAAAATTTTGAAAATATGACCTCTCATAACAGTCCTGTTATGCATTTCTGAGATGAAATTGAATATGAGGTGAATGTAAAAAATATGTATTAAAAAAAATACGGCGGTATTTTTTTTTACTCTATTGGGTCTGGGCCCGTCTGGGGGCACGTGCCCCCTGTGCCCCCCCCCCCTGAATACGCCACTGATGACATAAATTAGTTTCCATTCAAGAAGGGGTGAATCCCTGAATATGAAATATCAATTCAAAGAATGTTATCTTTTTCACCTATTCATGCGTCGATCCGGGGACAAACTGTATATATTAAAAATAATTGTGTTAAATTTGATTCGGTGAGATTAAAATACCTAAAGTAATTTGAATACTCAATAACCTTTAAGTAATTTGTAAATATAATTTCCCACGGAAAATATTTTTGTTAAAAAAAATTAAAATTTATAATAATTTATCACCATTAAATGTAATGCTTTACTATATCCGATTTATGATATAATTAATAATAGAATTCACAATGGATTATTTTAAGAATATTATATTTTATGTTGCTAAAAATCCTATTATTTGTTCGTTAATAATCGTTAAATAAAGCAACAAAAAAATTTTTTTTAATGGATTCCCACATTCTTCTTTCTTTGTGATTAGAGAGACGTCAATGAATGATTTTTTTTATTCTATCTAATATAGTCCCATAAATAATAATAAAAAAAATTCTTCAAAAGTTAATTACATCGTAACGACCTCAGCTCAATTACAAGAAAAATAACATCGTATTAATGCATCACCTAATCATCGATAAACAAACAGTGAATGTTGCATGAATAAATTAGCTTTGAAAAAAAAAAATGTTTAAGACAAAAAGATTAGTATCTTTGTTCGAGCTATTTTCAAAAATTGTTTGATGAGAAAAAAGAAAAGATGCTTTTGAAAAGTATAAAAGAAAGAAGTCGGGACAGTGAGGCGTCGAGGAGCCTAAAAGAAGCGAAAGTCTTTTTGAAGATTATTCTTCGACTTGATTCGAGAGTTACCGAAGACTACCGAAGATTCTATATCCGTTGACGTAGTATATTATAGAGAGAAGCTCCATGCCCTATTCCAACGAGAAACTCAAAGCAAAGGCTCCAATTAGAAAACAATAAATCATTTTGTTCAGCCGGTTCACAGTTAAGAGACATAAAGGATTTATATCCTAGTTTATCTGTTTTTAGAATCAAAACCGTAAATCTAACAATTATCGTTGCTTGTTGTTATTCTATTTTTTTTTTTTTTTTAAATATTTTAGTCTTGATTAAACTGGTTTTTCAAATGGATTCAATATGGTTCTAGATGGTGTGATTATAAAAGCGTTGCTGTGTATAGGATGATTTGTACCATATTGTTATCAAGTTGTTACAGGTTGTTATGGTAAGGTTTTGTTTGGTAATATAGGTCAAGACGAAGGACTTTATCTATTACCAGTTGTTTTGATCTATTCCTTTCCACACGCTATTTATTATTACATTATTTAATCCAAACTTATTAAAGATAGGTCCGACAAACTTGATTAAAATGTATTTAAGTACTATGATATACTGAATTTATAAGTCATAATACTCTAATTAAATTAATTTATTATTAAACATATTTATTAGCAACAGATAGTTGTTTACATTTCGGTTTCGAATCCAGCAGGAGTTTATTTTAAAAGCTTTTATTTAAATTGCAATGTTTGTATGTATTTATGTTCGGTTAAAATCTTGCAACTAAATTTTAAAGCAGTTATCCTGAACCTATTAAACTGAAATTTTGCATATACGTTCAGTTTGGATGACAATGCATGGTTAGGTAAGTTACGTCATTCTAAATCCAATATGGCGGACAGCACATGATGACGGAATAGTTATTTTTTAAGCACGCCCATGATATAGGTATCAAATGAAAGGGTTTGCTGAGAAGAATACGAATAAAAGCTTGTTTTTAAAAATGTGTTTTAAATAAAATTATTACAAGCTTTTATTTAACTTGCAATGTTTGTATGTATGTTCGGGTCAAATCTTTAAGCAACCTCAATCTCAACCGATTGAATTGAAATTTTGCATACACGTTTAGTTTGGATGACAATGTATGGTTAGCTAAGTGACGCCATTCTAAATCCAACATGGTGGACAGCCTAAGATGGTGGACAAATTATTTCGTTGACTCAGACCGCATAAACGCTTGTTTTTAAAAAAAATTTTTACCCTTAGTTTTTTATAATAACTCGGAAATTAAATTTTCCCTTAGAAAACGTGTTATATGGTTAAATTGGTAATTGCACTGACTAAATTTGAGAGTTTTATAATCCAAACCTTTGGAAACGTTTTTGAGATATTATTATTTTTCAGGGTTTTTGGGATGAACTAATTTTAGAGCTGAAATTAATTTCTCGATTTCGCCTCGGGATTTTTCTAAACTTTTATGACAAATTTCATTGAAATCTCCATCGACTCAGTAGTTAGGCTTAACGCTACTGCTCATGACAGACATTTTTAATTAGGGGGCCTTAAATGTCAAAATTCATCAAAATCTATTGAAATTCTCTATATTTATTCTACGCGTATGAGTAAGTCAAAAATACCCACTGGACTTTACTATTTAGAAATTCATATTTTACCATTTTGGTAGTATTCATATTACAGAAAGATTAAATTTTAATTTAAATCAAATTATAATTATTATTAACTACGGGAAACAGACAGAGAAAAATAGACTCCCGCGCTGGAGTCTATTTTTCTCTGTCTGTTTCCCGTAGTTAATAATAATTATAATTTGATTTATACTATTTAGTAAAAATGATGTATTGTGTGTATAGTATAGTTCATGATATTTAAAACTTACTTATTTTTAAAATAATAATCGTCATGGATACAGAGAAAAGGGTGTAATAAGTAATAAATGTGTTTATGTCCTCATGTATTATTAAATAAAATTATTTAAAATGATTAAAATCCATGGCTGGAATGAATTTAAAGTCAGTATTAATTAGTTTATCAGAATAAAGAAAGCTTAAACGACAAAATTTTAAAAAATCTTTTAGTGAAAATAAATTAAGACAAAGTATTGCTTTTTCTTTTTTTACATTCCCAAAATATTTATATAAATAAATATTATATAATTTAAGTAAACTCCTATAGTGGATAAACTTGCTTTGAAATGGTTTCTAGCTTTATTTCAATTTGCTTCTAGATGTAGTAATTAATAAAGGTTTGTTTTTTTACCTCATAAGCTTTAAATTTATGTCACCTAAACCAGTAGCGCACCCAGGATTTTTTTTTGGGAGGGGCACAGATTAAAAAAAAGGGGGGGGGAGAGAGGATGTAATGTGGGCTTAGCATAATCACAGAAAATTAATAAGTGTAGTTTTCTTTGTTCCTAAATTACTTATCAAGGACGGATCTAGCCAATTTTTAAGGGGGGTGGGCTCTCTTTTAGGGGGGTCCGGGGGTCCTCCCCCGGGAAAATTTTTATAGTTTAAGTTACTTGAAAACGTCTTTTTTGCCTATTCTAAGAGCATCTAAAATGTTATTTTATACAAATAAATTTAAGATTTTTATGAACGGGACATGAAGACCGGGGTATTTTATTTAAAAAAAAAAATTATATACGAATAATACTTTATTATTAAAAGTTGTACATTATATAATAGATTAGTGTTTTATTTTAGTAGCCAGAAAAATAAATTGGTACATTTGAAAAATATTTTAGTTACGTGAATTAACAAAAAAAAATAAGTACGCCAAATGTTTTCAGTTCAACAGAAATTAGCTGATAGTATTAGGTTAAAAATAAATATACAAAAAATAGTCTTCTTTGCCTTAGATCGGGTATCTCTAATTTGTAAAATCTTATTCTACAATTGAACCCGTTTCTAAATTAATTAATATTAATTATTCGATAATTAAAAACTATTAAAATGACTGCTACTAACTATTCTTTTTAAACGCCAAAAAAAAACAATATGTTAGGCAAAACTAGGTATGTAATTACTTACTATATTTATTACCCTACCATGTGCTGCGGAATTGCATACTTTAATGTTAAGTCTTGGGCTTCGGGGGCACGTTTTTTTAGACACCAAAAAAAAAATATGTCTGGAAAAACTAGGTATATAATTACTTATATACTGATTTTTTTTACTATAACAACACTATTACTTTAAAATGTGCTGCGGAATTGCATACTTAAATTTCAGGTCATGGGCTTTGGGGGGGGGGGGGGGGGGGCACGTGCCCCCCGTGCCCCCCCCTGGGTGCGCCACTGACCTAAACACATTAGTGCTAATAAAAATGTTACTGAATTGCAATAAACAATTAATTTAAAATTAAGTTAATTTTTAAAGTAAACTAATTTCACATAATGACAAGACAACTTCGTGCACTACTCTGAATTTACTCGTAAATTAGAATAAAAGATAAAAGAGGTGGACATAATAAAGGATTTTAAAGAGCACGATTTTCCATTACTTATATACTTCCGACTAATAGCAAGTAAGCTACATAGGATAAGCTGTTTCATCTACCTTGCTAGATTAACTTAGATACGCTTTGCTTAACTTATCACGTAACTTAGACATGAGATAAAACTTAGATATAATCGATCCTCTATCAGGAACGATATAAGTCAATCAGTTCAAATAACACCATCATCCATAACTCTAAACCTAACACGATATTAAAACCTATTTACTTTTGAACTTATGGTTCAAAATGAATTATTGTTTCATTAAATACATAGCCTACTGACATTTATTATAAAGGTACAGCTTAAACGCTTTCTCATTTAAACTATATAGAACCTTATTTGTAATTAAATACGGTTGATAAGGATAAATATAAAGCCGAGTGGTATCGTATACACTGGAAACCACTATTAGCACACCGAATCCAAGAAAGCTGGAACACGTTTTAATTTAATGATTACTTGTCCGTACCACATTAATCTACTCGTATATTTATAACATTTAAATTTTTGTCTATACATTGATCATAATGACAAAATTTGTGAAGTTAAATAAGAGCGTTTAATATTTACTGGATCTTTATGCCACATTCAGAGAAGCGGGCAATTTAATATTAACGTACATATTTACTACGGCTTAGTATGGCTCCCCACTTCCTAGTCTTTAAATGCTTAATTAATGGCTGGGAAGTGGAGCCATACTAAACTGTAGCAACTGTGTACGTTAATATTAAATTACCCGCTTCTCTGAATGTGGCATAAAGATCCAGTAAATGTTACACAAATAGGTACGATGAGTTTACCCAAGAGCTAGAACCCTAGGAGTAGTTTCATTGCGTTCGGACTACAAAAGAGCATTTAAGTGAGTTTATTTCACGTCATTTTAAAGAACAATTCAAAAGTTATTGCTATAACTACACTATTTAAGTGACATTCTTTAAATGGCAGGGCCAATTATTAGTCCGACTTGATAAATTACCTTCGAACCCTTTGAGTGTACCTACTGAGAAATGATCAAATAATCGAGAAGAAAGTAATATAAAAGGGGGGAAGTACAGGTAAGAGCTCTTCACCGTAAACCTAGGGATATGATTCCCAGAAGTTATTTGCTTATGGTAATTGAATTTTCTTCTACAAAAATACTAATAATTTAAACTTTTCCTAATATTCAAATATTTACAAACAATAACTAATTATTTAACACACTTTCTTCTGTGACTATTAGGCGGTTTACAGACTCAGAGATGCGTCTTCGAAGTTCAGCTAGACAAATAAATGTTTGATTTGTCTGAAAGACAAATTTAACGATATAACAAAGACATACTATGATCATAAAGAGAAATATAATTGATCCGGTCTAGAGGCCGGTACGTCTTAAGGTCACGTAGTTCAGGTAGATTAATGGATGTGTGATTTAATCTGACACAAATACAAGGATAACATATAATCGTAAAGCGAAATATATTTAAGAGAAAACCAAATGATTGAATACGAACAGTTTAAAATCTATTATTTGGTATTGGGTGTGATATTATATTTGATATTTCATTATTTTCTCAAATTAATTGTGGAATTTAAAATCTATTTGATATAATAATTTGAATTTGGGAAATTCAATTTTTGTTTAATGTTTGAAACACTGAATTTAGTAAGCACTTATGATTAAATTTTGATTTAATGTTTCACTTGAAAATGTAATATAATATTAGATTATAAAGTGCGAAACAGAATGTTAGGGCAAGGGATAGAGAAGAAAATGAATGTGGTCTGGTTTTGAGAAAATTATTTTTTTGTCAGGGTATGATATTGGAAACCTAAAACCCTTGTTTTCATTTGATGTTAAAAACCTGAGGTTTGCATCCGCAGGTAAATTCGTATAAATGACAACGGCTAAAATCAGTAATTCTATTGCTGTCAGCTTTGAAGTTACTAACTATGTTGTTGTTCCTAAACCTAAAGTTGATACGCATTGTAATTAGACTCAGTTGTTTAAAATAGAAATGTATCTTTCTAATCCCATAGGACATTTTCTAATGAGAATATTCGATGGTGTTGCGCCAAAAGGGCCAATCTGAAAAAATCCACAAGGGCCAATCTGCAACTAATATCACGTTTGTTTTTTTATTTATAATTAATAAAATAAATTTGGTTATTTTTACTTATTAATTAGGTATCCAAGTATATTTTAAATGAATAAAAATATAAATAAGACATTCAAATATCAATTTTTCATTATAGCTTTTCAAGTTTTAGAATTCAAATACAAAATACAGATTGGCCCTTTTGGCGCAACACCATCGATTATATAGTCGGCATATATTATAAAATAATAATAATTATTTTATAAATTGATCATTTGTGCACATAATATAATAATATAATACGACCATATTATAATATACCTACTTAAAATAATATATAGAACAGTAATTAATAAACTAAATATAGATTAGGAATTAATGATGAGGATAAAGGTCAATAAACTCAGGTTGAAATTACTTAAAAATCGTATTTACCTATTTATTTATTATGAACTTAAATTATTGTGATATTCCTTTGTCCCAAAGTACATTGGACTAAATATCCTTTATCCAAAATAGTTATTTGGTCAGTCATTTATATTCTAAAAAAAAACGAGGGTTAGGGGAGTAACAATCTAAAGAAGTACCAAATGAGAATGCAATGAAGTTTCAATTCATTCAGTTTAAAAATGACAAAATAATTCTAGAATTACGCTAGATAATTAAAAATAATTAGATCATAGCCAAACGAAATAAGGACACCTTCAAAAGTTGCCAAATTTAAGACAAAAAACAAATTGATATAATATATCAAATAGTATCTGGATAATCGTTTTAATTTCCTGGGCAGTTTGTTGAATGGTAAAACTTTTTTCTAGATTTAAGGATAAAACTAATCACATTTTCACATCACGTTTTTCCGGCCAGTATTTTTTCTCTATATTTGTGACAACCTACGTTCACGATAAGAGTAAAGAAAATAAAAATACACTTTATCATGAACCTTTAACTTTCAAAATAAGTTTATTTCAAAAACTGTTAAACTTTTGTTATGAAACAGGTTTTCAAAACTCAATTCTCCTTAAATTACATACCTTTTATATTTTTTTAGATTAGTTTTAATATACTATCAATTTCATTTTTAAAGGGACTTTTTAGGATTAAAGATGAAAAAAATTAAAAGATTTTAAAACAATTTCAATTAACTTTTAAAATATGCGGTAATATAAATATATATATATATTATCTTCTTTTTTTTAAACAATTCTTAATTTAAAGAAAAAATAAAAATGAGATCAATTTCAAGGTGTGTGTTCTCACACAATAAAGGGTACCTTTTTTTGGGGTAAAATAATAATAAATTATCTATAGCGGCTATTAACAGTGTCATTACATGTCATATTATACGGTTTCATTAACGAAACGTTTCTTCATGGATAAACAATTATCTATTTCAATAATAATATTTGATAACCATAAAAATTCTTGTTTTTACACGCTTATCATTGCCGGTAATATAATTATAATAATTTCTTATATTTTTAATGGAATTTTAAGTAAGAAAACAGTTTGATCAAATTAGGATCCACTATCGGCATTATTCAGAGAGGACTATTATTTCCTTCGTATAAGGGCATAAGAAGAGTATTTTGGAAAGTTTACACCTAGGAGGTAAAAAAGGGGAATGGGAAAATAGTATATTATGTTACTAGGCTGTGAAGTGAGTTTTTTCTTTACCGCGGCAATTACATTTACTGTCGAGCGAAGCGAGACAGTAAATATTGCCAAGGTAAAGAAAAAATACTTCACAGTCGCGTAGCATATGCTATTTTTTCCGAGGTAGCAGACAATGAAAAAACATTAAATATTAATCACTAATCAATATATAATAATAACAAATATTAGTACAAACTTAAGACTTAAATAAAGAAACCTTAAAAAGAGGTAACACTATAAGAAAAGATAAATAAAACGCATTGACATCTAGCGGATTTTAATCGTACTAGAAGCATTTCTACAAAGACTGCAGCGGTACTAACGGAAGTTTTGACAACTACCCGCCGGAAAAAAAATCTTTTAGTTCCTAGGACGTAAAAGATTTTTTCTTTACAGCTAGGAGTAATGAAAAGATTTTTTAAGTCCACGAAATGAAAAAATGGATTTTAGCTATGTTTTTTAGGCTCTAAAGTTACTATTTCACAGCCTACCACGGAAAAAGTTCATTTCGAGCAAAAAAAGGGCGAGATAGAGGAAGAAAGGGGTAATCAAGCCCAGCTCAAACTTCTGATCCTAAACTGTCGTTTAGGACATAAGCGCCAACAAAGAAGGGATTTTTAAAAATTTTAACCATATGGGGGGGGGGAGAGATACTTTTGGGGGACTATAATTTAGGGTAATCAGCCCAAAACAAACCAAGAATTTTTAATTTAAAATTTTATGTATGGAAATATTTTTCTTAGAATGGTAGAAACCCATAGAAGATATATTTCTAAATTTAATCGTGAAAGGGGTTTAAGGAAATTTAAGAAAAAATAAAACAATAATTAAGCCTGTCTCAATGCCCATTATACGAGGTTATAAAAAAATCTTAAAATTATCTTTGTGTATGAAAAACAATTAAAAAGGAATTATATATGCTTTTTAAACAGTGGTGAAGCTTAGAAACTACACAACTATAGGAGGTAAAAGGTTACCACTTTTAGTAAGTACTGAAGGACTTTTTAGAGAATGATATGTGGTCCCTCCAGTAGCTCTTTATCACCATATTTTTTCACACGGTGTTCGGGTTGTTACAGTTCATTTTGTACCAGGTATAGTACGTTAGGGGTGGGTACTGTAGTATGGTTCCAGTACCACTGTACCAGGAAGGAAAGAACGGTCTGATTAGGAGTGTTTTTAGGGTCGGTAGTTGGTGGGATTGGTTAAATCAGAGGATTTTGTACTTAGAATAAGAGGCAGTGAGAGGCAGTATGTAAGTTCCAAGTGAGTCTTCGGTCTAAATGAAGCCCTAAGTACCGCACTTGATTCGAAATTGGAAGTTGGTGATGATACAAATAGACTGGTGGACAAGTAGCTCTTCGCAGAGTGAATGTAACATGTTCACTTTTTTCTCTATTGAATTTAATTCGCCATTTTTTGGACCAGTTCTCAATAGATAGAAGATGTTCTTGCAGAATATCAGAGGCATGGTTAGGATCTGGATTTACAGAAAGGACTGCTTTGTCATCGGCAAAAGAGGAAATGGATGTGGAAGGATGTTCTGGAATGTCAGCTGTATAAATAGTATATAAGATGGGCCCCAGAATGCTGCCTTGAGGTACACCTGCTAGAATATTAAAAGAATCGGAGTGAGAGGCACCTTGTCGAACTACAAAATGCCTGTCATTAAGATGTCGTTTAGATTTTACAACGTATTATCGGAAGGGTTATTTTGCTATCTTTGCCCCCCTTTAGGGGGA
Organism: Gerris lacustris; assembly: GCA_951217055.1. Taxonomy (NCBI): domain Eukaryota; kingdom Metazoa; phylum Arthropoda; class Insecta; order Hemiptera; family Gerridae; genus Gerris; species Gerris lacustris. Next base: position 50,217,428 of record OX578276.1, read on the forward strand.
AAAATATTGGAGATAGAAAAAATAGTTTCAAGTAAAAGTTTATTATTTTTCACCGTAGAATACAAATATGCTATCAAAAATATACATTCCAATTTAAAATTTTGAAGTTGGGTGGCCTGGGGGCAAAGTGGGTGGTTGCCCCTAGTGGGCGATTGCATGAAAACAAACTTCCCTTTGCATAGTAGAGATCCCCCAAGTTTCATTCATTTATCTCAAACCGTTTAAAAGTTAAAAGGGGGGGGGGGAGACTTTTGGACCACCCTGTATACAGCCAGGGAAAAACAAAAATACAATATAATAATGAAGAATCGGAAGAAATTTCAATACTACAAGGAGTTTTACAGGGCGAAAGATTATCACCTTTATTATTTAATCTATTTGTAAGCGATATCGACTGTTTTTTTAAGGAGAGAGGTTACGAAGATGTAAGTATAGACGGTCAAACGAATATATCAATTTTAGCCTTCGCGGACGACCTCACTATAATCTCAGACTCTAAATAAAGTTAAATAAAGCACTTAACATCCTCAACCAATATTGTCAAATAAATTATTTAACAGTTAATATATCAAAAACCAAGGTACTGACAGTATCAAAGGGTAAATTGTCTCAAAAACGTCCTAAATGTAACTATAAAAATACAGTATTAGAGGAAGTGACTAGTTTAAAATATTTAGGCGTTTTCGTTACTAACAGAGGAGTGTTTGAGGAGGCTACAAAACAGGTAGTAGCTCGTAGCAGGGCCGTAGCTGGGGTTGTAAGGGAAACGCTCGCCAAAGCTTCTAATCGCTCTTTTAATGCGGTAAAACAAGTGTTTCATGCAACCGTACTTGGAACCCTACTATACGCTTAACCTATCTGAGCGCTCCGTTATACAGATCAACTTGAATCAGCTGAGAATTATTTTTTTAAAAACTACTTTTCCTTAAAATCCAACACACCACACTACATAATCAGACAAGAATTTAACTTAGAACACGTATCTTCAAAAATTTTCCGTCAACTTTTAACTTTCATCCACAAAATTCACAATTCAGAAAACTCTAGTATACTAAGAAAGTGCTTGAACCGTTTAGTTTTCTTAGACTCGGTAGATGGGAACTTTGCTAAATATAATTGGGTTTCCCAAGTTAAGAAACATTTTAAAACAATCGATGTAGCTCCTGAAATAGTATTCGGCTCAGCTTATAGTAAAAGTTTCATTGAAAGCACAGTATTAGCTTATTCCTTAAAACTAAAACACGAAGATCTTCAAAAAATACAAAGAACGTCATACTCTAGCTTATATCGAGTCCTATATTCATTTCACTTTACTGATTCCAACTATTTGAATACAGAACCTCTTCTCCCCTTCGCCATTCAACGGGTTCTAGCTCAGCCTCGGACTGCTGGATACAATCGTTTAAAACTAATAATAAGGGGAATCTTATATATAACAAAATTTGTCGAAATATGTTCAGTGTGCAATCGAGGGGAATTAGAGACGCTGGCTTATATCTTCCGTAGGTGTCCAATTTACGAGTCACAAAGAACTGAATTCTGAACGCATCTTATTAGTGTAGAGTGGTCAGATGATACTAATTTAGCCTCCATACTTGGGTTCAATCACAAAAAGCAAGCCGAAATTTTTTTTTCCTTTTTAATAAACATGTTAAAAATACGCTCATTTATTCTAAACGAATAAAATTAGCTATGTTTTAATTATTAGTAACTATATATTATATTGTATTATTTCGTTATTATATTAGGTACATATATCTATATTTAAACAAACACCGCCTTTATTTACAAAATGAGCTTTAATTATATTATTAACTAGCTTTCACCCCGCGCTCTGCGCGGGGCTAATGCTAGGTATTAGTGGCTAAGTTTCCTATAATCATGTAGGCTTAGCAATTAAATTAAATTCCTAAATAGTTTTGTTTCCAAAGCCTTGTAGGAATAAAATCAGGACTATATTACACATCATTAATTCCATCTTACTACGTTTTTATTAGCTTGCAATCTTGTTTGTTTGTTTGTTTGTCCGGTACAAATCTGGCAATCGATTTCTAACTAACTTCCCGAATAGCTAGACATTTGAAACTTTTAGCATAGCTCAGAACACGATGACAATGCACTACTTTAATACTTTTAGCCATCTTTCAGCAGAATTTAATTAGTTTTCAGCAAATTTTGCTGTGCGGAAAGTTAGTTCGGAAAATAGTATATTATGTTACAAGGCTGTGAAGTGAGTTTTTTCTTTACCGCGGCAATTACATTTACTGTCGAGCGAAGCGAGACAGTAAATATTGCCAAGGTAAAGAAAAAACACTTCAAAGTCGCGTAGCATATGTTATTTTTTCCGAGGTAGCAGACAATGAAAAAACATTAAATATTAATCACTAATCAATATATAATAATAAGAAATATTAGTACATACTTAAGACTTAAAAAAAGAAACCTTAAAATGAGGTTACACTATAAGAAAAGATAAACAAAACGCATTGACATCTAGCGGATTTTTATCGTACTAGAAGCATTTCTACAAAGCCTGCAGCACTACTAACGGAAGTTTTGACAACTACCCGACGTAAAGAAAAAATCTTTTAGTGCCTAGGACGTAAAAGATTTTTTCTTTACAGCTAGGAGTAATGAAAAAATGGATTTTAGCTATGTTTTTTAGGCTCTAAAGTTACTATTTCACAGCCTACCACGGAAAAAAGTTATTTTATTTGTTTTGCCATATCCAATATTTACGCAATCTTCATTTTGACGGGTCTCAAATTTGTGATAGATAAACATTGAATGACAGCAAAACAGGAAATAAAGATTATATTATTTATCGATTACATTATTTCAAATATATCGATGACATGCTTTAGATTTGGTGTTGGGGAGATCCGTTGTAAGATTTATCCTTTTATAGGTTTATGAACAGCTCTCTGGATGGTTGTCATTTATGTGAAGTAAATAAATTCGGAACTATTTTTTTTCACTAACATTATCTATATATATAAAATTAAAGTTTTGTCTGTACATTGGTCAGAATTGAAAATTTTTTGGATACTTTTTCATTTTAGACATTCCAAAAACCGAATCCGGCCTTAACTTTTTTCGTGTATGTATGTGGGTATGTATGTGTGTCTGTCGCCCCAGTCAGACTTTATAGGCGCAAAACTGGCTGAATGAAATCGATCGGTGAGCGCAAACATGTTGCGCAATTTGTAGGCTTGGTTTCATCTAAAAATATTGAGTAGAACCAATGTTATTAACAATTTTATAAAAAAAAAAGTATATAAAACATAACCTAAAAAAAATTGTTTGACCCGCCGTAAACAAACCCCACAGACTCGCTATTATATTATTACTTTACTAAACTATTATTATATACTTCTAGACCACCTAGAGACTTGCGTTTTTTGCGTTTGATCGGAAATTGGCCCAAGACCATTAAAAAAATCCGAAAAGATAAAAAAATATATCCCCCCCCCCTAAAAAATTAAAGATGGCGGACGCACTATAAAGTTTTTTTAGAGGCTTATTGTGACTAAACGGTAAGTTGTATCGACAAGCTGATTGCGCCAGCGGTAACTAATTTTAAAAGATCTACTAATTTGGTCCTATTACTTTTTGTCGTAATTTCATCGGTTCTACCTTAAGTAGAGCTAAATTTTATTTTTTTAAAAAAGAAATTTCACTTTGAGCGCTTATGGCGTCCGCAATTGTTGACCTATTTAATTTCTGATTGGAGTGCTTAAACCTCACACTAATGATCTTTAAATCGAGTATTTATTATTGTATTAATTGTTTCTAGAACTAGAGTTATTAAATGTTTGCTGGTGCAACTGCCGTATTGAATGAAGAGGCTGGTAATTAAATAATGCACCATCATTGTTGATGATTGTTCGATGACGTCCCAGTCTAATTGGTTTTTTTCTAAAGTTTTTTTTTCTTATTCATTATACCTTTTTTTTTTAGCATTAATGATGTATAATATAGTCCTGATTTTATTCCTAGAAGACTTTAGAAACAAAACTATTTAGGAATTTAATTTAATTGCTAGGCCTACATGATTATAGGAAACATAGCCACTAATACCTAGCATGAGCCCCTAGGTGAAAGCTAGTATATTATATAACAATAACAATTATCAAAATTACATACGATTCAACAGAAAATTTAAAAACGTAGTATATGAAAAGTTCTTTTAGCGAATTTTCAAAGAAAATTACGCTATTGCAATGGCTTCAAAATTTTTGTAATGCGAATTTTTGAAAAATTTTTCCATGGAAATCCGTTTTAGACCATTCTGAATCGATTCCTAAAATTTAACACTTTTTTTATGTATGTATGTATATATGTATGTACATATGTATGTATATATGTATGTATATATGTATGTATATATGTATGTATATATGTATGTATATATGTATATATGTGTCACTTCAGACGATATCTCCCCTTAGGATGCACTTAAAAATTTCAAACAAATTTTAAAATGTCAATAATATCAAAAGAAAGGATGAGTTCGTTGGCCAGAATTTTTGGAGTACATTTAGGGGTCAAATTTTGACCATATAGGGTCAAAAAACGTTTTTTTCCATTTTACCCCCCTTTTATGTGAAAATATGATAAAAGTGTAAATAACAACAATTACTGTACTCTTAAAGAGCTTTCCAACGACATGCATCTTGAAGGGTAAATACTATTTTGACTTTTGTACCCCGTACCCCTGTGTACCAATTTTTTTTTTTCACCCGAGCAAATTCTAAACCAAAATTTTCCTATATTATCATAAGCCAATAAAACGCAGATTTCTTTGAAAATTCGCTCATTAAGTCATGGTGCATGACTGGACTTTTTATCTTGAAATTATTAAAAATAATTTAAGTAAATATTTAATAACTCTAGTTCTAGAAACCATTAATAAAAATAATAAATACTCGATTTAACGAGCATCAGTGTGAGGTTTAAGCACTCCAATCAGAAATTAAATTGGTCAACAATTGCGGACGCCATAAGCGCTCAAAGTGAAATTTATTTTTAAAAAAATAAACTTCTATTTAAAAAAAGCTCTATTTAAGGTAGAACCGATGAAATTAAGACAAAAAGTCATAGGACCAAATTTGTAGATCTTTTAAAATTGGTTACCGCTGGCGCAATCAGCTTGTCGAGTCAACTTACCGTTTAGCCACAATAAGCCTCTAAAAAACTTTAAAGTGCGTCTGCCATCTTTAATTTTTTAGCAGTGGGGGGATATATTTTTTTAACGTTTCTGATTTTTTCAATGGAGTTAAGCCAATTTCCGACCAAACGCAAAAAACCGAAAGTCTCTAAGTGGTCTAGAAGTATATAATAATAGTAGTAAAATAATAATATAATAGCGAGTCTGTGGGGTTTGTTTACAGCGGGTCAACAATTTTTTTTAGGTTATGTTTTATATACTTTTTTTTATAAAATTGTTAATAACATTGGTTCTACTCAATATTTTTAGATGAAACCAAGGCTACAAATTGCGCAACATGTTTGCGCTCACCCTTGAAACAAAATTAATCGATTTTATTTTGCCAGTTTTGCGCCTATAAAGTCTGACTGGGGCGACAGACACACATGCATACCCACATACATACCCACATACATACACGAAAAAAGTTAAGGCCGGATTCGGTTTTTGGAATGTCTAAAATGAAAAAGTATCCAAAAAATGTTCAATTCTGACCACTTTACAGACAAAACTTTAATTTGATATATACAGATATCTGTAGCTTATTCCTTCAATGTTTATATTTTCTTTTTATATAGAAGCGAATGTTTTTTTATAATTTACTGTAACCCCTTTGTATAAAGTCTATCCTTTAAATACAAATATTATTTCATTCATTCATTCAGGTAAAATTCGGGAACAAGGTTCGACTACTCCTGTCAGAGAGGATGTAAAATTAAAGTAGTTATACAGGGTGGTCCAAAAGTCCCCCCCCCCCCGCTCTTAACTTTTGAACGGTTTGAGATAAATTAATGAAACTTAAAGGATCTCTACCATGCAAAGGGAAGTTTTTTTTCATGCAATCGCCCACTAGGGGCAACCTCCTACTTTGCCCCCAGGCCACCCAACTTCAAAATTTCAAATTGGAGAGTATATTTTTGATATTATATTTGGATTCTGCTGTGAAAACTAATAAACTTTTACTTGTAACTTTTTTTTCTATTCCTAATATTTTACCCCCTATAGGGGGGCAAAGATAGCAAAATAACCCTTCCGATAATACGTTGTAAAATCTAAACGGTTAGAGATAAATTAATGAAACTTAAGGGATCCGTAGCATGTAAAGGGAAGTTTGCTTTCATGCAATCGCGCAGTAGTCCAGTCACGAGGGGAAGTCCACCGTGCGTTTGGTGCAGGAAATGATTTTATTTTTTTTTGTCCTCAGGCATGATTAGGAGGTGTCAAATCCAAACCTCTAAATCCTCAAAAAGAACCTAAAAGACCTCTAAATCATGGCGGATAACTTTTTGTGGGCTAAAAACCACGATTATTTTGCACATTTTTCGGGTTTTCGCTTATAACTTGAAAACGGCTGGTCCTGTCGACAAAATAGTTCTATTCAAAATTAAAGAGCAAAAAATGTCCTTTCAAATGCACTAGTCAAAATTATTTCTACCGGTTCTACATAACTTTGAAAATTGCTAAAATTTTCCAAAATCGAAAAAAACTCATATTTTTAAGCTTTTAAATATTGAACTCCTTTGTAATGTCGGTCTAAGGCTTTTAAAACTTCTCCAAAAGTCTTAAATCGCTTTTAGAAAGGTGCGGTTGGGTCGAGGGAATGTTTCGGGGGAGGGGGGGAGTTTGTGAGGGGGGGGGGGGGGGAGGGGGTGAAGTAAGTAACGGAAAAAATATTCAATTATTGCAGCGTAAAACGCATTCCATTCACGACTTTTGCTGTCAAATTTATTTTGATGAGAGGAAGGGGGGGGGGGGATAGGACTTTAGGAACCTAGTACCGGCCCAACATTTAAAAATACCTGAGAGAAAATAAATACAAACAAATCAGTTTCAGACCATTCTAAAACCAAATCCGAAAAAAACATAGATATATCTTTGTGTATGTTTGTATGCATATATTTGTGTGTTCGACAAAATATTGTGTTCACCAGCCAGGCTTACTTAAATTCTAAACTTATTTGCGTGCGCTTCCTATTTATTCGATGTAGCTTTCGGTCTATAGATGAGCATCAATTTGAAGAAGATGAATTGGAAAGCGCGGTATAATTAAAATTGACTTTAACGCTAGTTCTAAGGGCATCCCCTGTAATTACATACCAATATGTAATACTTCTTAATCTGATTTGCTTATTTTACAGGTAATTCTGTTGTTTGTGCATTTGTCGTATATATTTGCTGAAGAACGTCTAGAAATAAGTATAATCGTTTGTATATTTGTGACAGCGATCTCAGTGAAGGTGAAGTGATAATCTTTTAAGAGACAATTGTTTAAGAAAGAGGATAAAAACCTTGTTAGAGAGCAGCAAGCAACAAAGGTCAAAACATTATCTACTGTGCTTGCGAACTCGACTCGTTTAAAAATTGATGCTTTCAATTTTAAATAAAAATATTTTTTATGTGGGAAATTGTTCTCAGACGAATTTAAACAAAGACTCTACAGGAAGCCAGATGATAAAATGTTCGACATCCACAAGGTGATGAACCTCGAGGTGAAAGAGAGAATTATGAATTATTTCTCTCCACAGCTCAGGATTCACTGTTCTCTAGTGGAGAGATAACCTTCTATAGTCCTAAAATGTAAAATTCGAAAAAAACTACTCATAGAATTAGATAAATTATGTAATAACTATTATTTATGTATTATTATGTTTATTCAACAAAGCTATTTAAAAATAAAAAAAAAATGACATCAGCATCAGCGTTGGCGAGGTGATGAATGCTCAACAGATAGTTGATCATTTGAGTGGAACAGAGCTAATATCCTGTAGAATTATTTTGATAAATTCGAGGTTCGTTACCTTGTGGATGTAAAACATTTCATCATCTGGCTTCCTGTAGAGTCGTAGTTTAGATTCTTATGAGAACAATTTCCCACTGAAAAAAAAACACATCCCTTTAAAATTGAAAGCATAAATTTTTGAACGAGTCAAGTTCGCAGGCACAGTTAATATTAAAAAACCGCTGGTGATTGGATTTCCTTTGTTGCTTGCTGCTCTCTAACAAAGTTTTTTACTCCTCTTTCTTTAATAATTGTCTCTCTAAAAGTTATCACTTCACCTTCACTGAGATAGCTGTCACAAATAAACAAACGATTATACTTATTTTTAGACGTTAGATATGGGAGCGTCTATGGAGGTCATCTTAAGGAAAAATTATGAAGTCTCTCCACGTAAAATTAACTTATTAATAGCCAAAGCAGCTTTCAGCCTTTATAAAGGCTGCTTATAGAGATCGACATAAGACTTTTGAGTTTTATGTCGATCTCTGACATAAAGTAGACCCTGGGGGGTCACCTTTCACGGTTTTTACTTCTACTATGTAACTCTATTTCTTCTATATTTCGGCACTGATGATGACCTTATGAAGGCTGAAAGCTGCTTTGGCTATTAAAAAGTTAATTTTACGTGGAGAGACTTTTCCAATTTTTCTATTTTTAGACGTTCTTCAGCAAATATATATGAAAAATGAACAAACAACAGAATTACCTATAAAATTAGCAAAGCAGATTAAGAAGTAATATTGGTATGTAATTACAGGGGATGCCCTTAGAACTAGTGTTAAAGTCAATTTTAATTATACTGCGCTTTCCAATTCATCTTCTTCAAATTGATGCTCATCTATAGACCGAAAGCTACATCGAATAAATAGGAAGCGCACGCAAATAAGTTTAGAATTAAAGTAAGCCTGGCTGGTGAACACACAAATATATGCATACAAACATACACAAAGATATATCTATGTTTTTTTCGGATTTGGTTTTAAAATGGTCTGAAACTGATTTGTTTGTATTTATTTTCTCTCAGGTATTTTTAAATGTTGGGCCGGTACTAGGTTCCTAAACCTCCTATCCCCCCCCCCCCCTTCCTCTCATCAAAATAAATTTGACAGCAAAGGTCGTGAATGGACTGCGTTTTACGCTGCAATAATTGAATATTTTTTCCGTTACTTACTTCACCCCCTCCCCCCCCCCCCCCCTCACAAACTCCCCCCTCCCCCGAAACATTCCCTCGACCCAACCGCACCTTTCTAAAAGCGATTTAAGACTTTTGGAGAAGTTTTAAAAGCCTTAGACCGACATTACAAAGGAGTTCAATATTTCAAAGCTTAAAAATATGAGTTTTTTTCGATTTTGGAAAATTTTAGCAATTTTCAAAGTTCTGTAGAACCGGTGGAAATTGGAGTAGAAATAATTTTGACTAGTGCATTTGAAAGGACATTTTGTGTTCTTTAATTTTGAATGGAACTATTTTGTCGACAAGACCAGCCGTTTTCAATTTATAAGCGAAAAACCGAAAAATGTGCAAAATAATCGTGGTTTTTAGCCCACAAAAAGTTATCCGCCCTGATTTGGAGGTCGCAAATTTGGATTTGACACCTCCTAATCATGCCTGAGGACACAAAAAAATAAAATCATTTCCTGCACCAAAAGGACGGTGGACCCCCTTTTTGAACCTCTCGTGCCGGACTACAGTAGAGGCAACCACCCATTTTGCCCCCAGGCCACCTAACTTAAAAATTTTAACCTGGAGTGTAGTAGTAGTGAGTATACTTTTGGTAGCAAATTTTGATTCTACGGCGAAAAATAAAAATATTTTACTTCTAACTATTTTTTCTATCTTCAATATTTTGCCCCCTATAGGGGGGCAAAGGTATAAAAATGGTAGATTTCAGCGCCTGGGGGCAAAATGGTGTTTGCCCCTTGTACGCGAATGGATGAATACACTCTTTCCTTTACATGGTAGGTACAGATCCCCCCGCAAGTTCCATTACTTTATTTCAGACCGTTTAGATTTTATAACGATCTAAGTGTTATTTTTTTACTATTTCGGAAGGGATATTTTGCTATCTTAGCCCCCCTGTAGGGAGAAAAATATTGGAGATAGAAAAAATAGTTGCAAGTAAAAGTTTATTATTTTTAACCGTATAATCCAAATATGCTATCACAAATATACGCTCCAATTTGAAATTTTGAAGTTGGGTGGCCTGGGGGCAAAGTGGGTGGTTGCCCCTCGTGGGCGATATGATAAAAACAAACTTCCCTTTGCATGGTAGAGATCCCCCAAGTTTCATAAATTTATCTCAAACCGTTCAAAAGTTAAGAGGGGGGGGGGGAGACTTTTGAACCACCCTGTAAATTGTTGATGAAGTCGACATGAGCCTTTATCGTCCATCAATCACTACAAACAGTTGTAAAATCTATTTGGCCAGCCCAACCGGCCCTTAGACCTTTCACTGCGGATTATTATCATTATTATATACTATAAAAATAAAATCACAATTTAAAATTTTTTTCTTTAAAGTTTTGACTGTATACAAATTATGATTTTACTAGATGAGTATAATAACAGCTATAAAGCCCTAAGAGTCTCTCTTACGTAAATAATTTACCCAAGCACAGGTTTATGACCAAAAACAATTTACAAAGTAATATGGTAAATTTGAAACGCTTTACGAATCTTCCGACCCAGTTAAGGTAGGTTGAAGGTTAGGTACTTACAATCGTTATTTTTTTTTTTTTTATAAAAGTTCTTTTTTTCAGTCTAAATATTTTAGTATTTGTTGGCTTTGAGTAAAGAAACGTTGAACATTTGGTTGATAAATAAATAGTAAGCAAAATATATAAAGGAGTCAATTGATCCACAGAAAGCCGTATCTCTCTACTATAGGTTATCACTAACATAGATAAATAGGCTAAAAATGGATAAGAATTTTACAACAGTAAACAGTGCTGTAGTACACTACACAACTGTCTGAACTCAGCGTCTCTACTCTCAAATCCTGTAACTCAGGTTAGCTTTTTATAAGATATTATAATAATTTAACTTGGTCAAATTATTTCCATACACCATTTTTATGTAATAACTAGCAAATCCCGGCAGACTTTGTCCTGCCTGTGTAAAATTATTTACCTCTGTACATTTAAATAATAATCCAGTAACTTTGTCGCCTGAAATTATGGGGTGTATGCGTCAAATCCGGTAGTTCTGATTTTTTGCAGACTTGTGTATGATGTTGGCCTAGTGAATAATCCAAGTTTGTGACCTCGGGCGCCGAACGCAACTTTGTCACAAATTGAAAAAATCGTAATTTTTTCAAATTTTGGTGATTATAACCCTAAAGGACTAGTTTTTGAAAAAACTTTTTAAAAAGTTTTTAAAGCAGACTAAATTAGCTACAATACGATACTAGAACTGTCTCTGTAGACCCAATAGTTTCCGAGATTAAGCCTTTCAAAGTTTATAATTTTTTTCGAACTTCGAAATGTTTGCAATATTTTAGATACACGTGTTTAACCTTCTGTAAGTTTTTTTTTTTTTTTTCATTTCAGTTGTTGACTGGCCTGCTGCCCATAACGTGAGTGCCGTTTGAACTCAAAATCTACAGAATGTCTGATCCCAGTCCCAGCGTGGGTTTGTGTTTTATGTGTACGGAGACTTTAAGTGAAGGTCAAGTGCGCATAGTGAAGGAAAGAGGTGTAAAAAACCGTTTTTGCGTCGAGCATTTCCCTTAAGAACATAGAAAATCAGCGTTTGAATGAGATATCTGAGATATATGTGCACAGTGCTTGTCAGATAAAATACAACAATCCGAAGTTGATCAAAGCAGCTGTTAGCAGTGGAAAATCAAATATTACGCCATCAAGGGCCACGAGATCAGTCTCTGAGCAGTTCAAAAGTTGCGAAGGTCGAAAAAAATGATAAACTTTGAAAGGCTTAATCTCGGAAACTATTGGGACTACAAGGACAGTTCTAGTATCATATTGAAGCAAATTTAGTCTACTTTAAAAACGTCCTAAAAAAAGGTTTTTAAAAAACTAGTCCTTTAGGGTTATAATCGCCAAAATTTGAAAAATAACGATTTTTTCGCGGTTTTTTTTTTCGATTTTTGACAAAGTTGCGTTCGGCGCTCGAGGTCACAAACTTGGATCATTTATTAGGCCAACATCATAAACAAGTCTGCAAAAAATCAGAACTACCGGATTTGACGCATGATGTGATGTATAAAGTTACTGGACTATAAGGGTGAATCTGTAATCTAGAATCTACTCGAATATTCTTTTAAGAATAATGAAAGATAGCTTATACTGAAGAGATTCTATAATTTTTATTGGTGTAAACAGATAATGAACTATATACGAGTATATAGTTTTATTGATAATTCATTTATTATAATTAATTCATTCATTAATTTTTTTTTATTAATAATTCACATGAATGAACAATATTATTTACTATTCCATTCGAATATTAAACTTAAAATAAATTTAATGCTAATTATTAGCAAAACGCGAGTGGATAAACAATATTTTTCGTTTTATAATTATTTCGTGTTTAGATCCCTACAGCACTGTGCCTGCTCTGGAGCAAGCAACATATAGTTGACCATGCAAAAAACATGGAGTCTAATTTTTAATTAAAAAGAATTTTTCGGCTGCTTTTTCATTTTCAACCATTACTGTACTCTTAAAGAGCTTTCCAACGCCATGCATCATGAAGGTTATATACAATTTTGACTTTTGTACCCCATACCGGCCATACCCTGTACCCCTGTGTACGAAATTTAAATTATTTTAATTTAAATTTCGAAATAATAAAAACCTTCTCCATGATATAATGTATTGAACAAAACAAATAATTTTTTTACCACTTAAACCAGAGCTTAAAACATTGATACCATTTGTACCCAAAATCGGCTTTGGAATTAACAAAAAAATATTGCAAGAAGCTTCTAATCCCCTAGCATTATTTGTAGAAGTTCTGAAAGAATCAGAAGATTCTTGAAATAATCAATATTTAAACCTTTTAAATTTATCAAATGACCCCCAATAGACCCCTTTTACATTTCCATACACTCCCAAGGGGTCCTCCTGGACCCAGTTGGGAACCCCTGAGCTAGAGGAATACAAATAAAGAAATATAAACACTGGGCAAGAGAAACTGTGGCTCTGCTACTGCGCCTCGCGGGGCTCGTGGTACGTGCCTCGTGGGACGTGTCGCGCATGTCCCAACTTGCGGTGCACACACGGGTCATGTCGCGCCACTCGTGCCTCAATTTGCGCAAGGCCTTTATAGAAATAATATTATACGTCTCTCCAAGACTTCTTCATCCTATTTTACTCGACGCATCAATTACTACTCGCTTTTATTAAGTTTCACTTGTCTGTCAGGAGCATATCTTGTAATTTACATTTGACCCACTTCAAAATCAGTAAACGCCTGTAAATTTGGCAGATATATGTTCCGGAAGTCAATACAATAATCATAATCAGTCCAAAATCGACACTATAGGTGGACTAATCAATCAATTTCCAGATTTTCCTGGATACATTTTAATAGAGACATTCAAATTTGAGAAAAGAAAAAAACCAAATATGACGGCGACCACTAAAGAGAAAAGCGCTGGGTTTTTGCCATTTTTTGTTAGCGCTCTACTCTCTTATCTTTGGTGGCACATGCATATACTGTGATCCCTTGTAGTACCATGGCTGCAAACATAAAAAAATCTCCTTTTGAGTAAACGTGTTATATAAGCGTTTTCCTGAATATTATATTAAAATCATTAAATCGAGGATATTTTAAGACGTGGAACGATATAGCTTGTGCTTCTTAGGAATAGCGTAGTAATATTTAACTAATAGCTAAAGCGTGTGCGTATTTGTTTCAGAAGCTGAAGCTAATTATTTTAAGATCGAATTCAAATATTCTATCGACTCAAGCTACAAAATGAAGACAATGTGGGTCTGGTTTTTTATTGCTCAAGTAATTTACTGTTCACATTATGCACAAAGTTATTACATGACTACGTCGACAACACCACGACCACTACCGTTACCGTTAATTACCAGATTGTTTTCAAAAACAGGTGAAGTTTCCTTGGAAGAAGTGTCGCACTTTTCCGAAAGGGTCCGGATTAAGATGGGTCAACTTAGCCCTACGCCTTTCCTTCTGGCTGAGCGACTAATCAATCAAGTTCTGTTCGCAGCCCAGATGGATAATCTGACTTTCAGCTCGGGACTTTACTTAGATAAAGATAATGATCAACAAAAATCTCTACATTGAAGTATCTCTACGTTGTAAGGCTGGAAACTGGAGAGACCAAATTTATTATAAAAATAATAAAGCTTACCCTAATTTACGGGTGTATGTATACAATATTAGATATGCTACTTACTTAGATATATTATTTACACAATTATTATTTCATTTTTTGTTATTTTTTTTTATGGTTAGTGGTGGTACCCTTTTTTATTTTTTATGTATTTGTATAGGTGGATCCTCTTAAAGGTAAAATTCAAATAAAAACAGTTACTTAAGGTGGCGACGTTTCGACCTGTCCGGTCATTATCAAGCCTGAAAACGATATTTTAATTTAGCATTATGGAATAATAATTTTTGTTATTTTTTATCTTTAATATTATTTTCCCCCTTAGTCCTCATTGCTTTTATTATTGTGTAAGATGTGAACTTATGATGTGAATATGTGGACGATATACTCCAATGTGTAAATTATATATTTTTCCTTTTCATAGTATGTTTTCATTTTAACATTTTTCTTTATTTTTTACATTTTACAATAAAGTTACTTCTTAAATCAAAGTTTTTCCGTTTCTTACCTTCTATGTATAAAAAAAGCCCCCACTAATCACAAATTAGCCCACTTCCTGAATAGAAAGAGGCTTGAGACATAATGGTAGTATTGGATGAGGTATATAGAAAAATTAGCTTAAATAGTTTTAAATTTCTACTCCTATGGAGATGGGGTTAGAGGGATGGTGTAAAATAAAGTTACGAAGTATGCTTTTAAGTACATTCAAAGAATCAGTATTAAAACCTATATCCGTTAACTAAATTCAACCCCTTAAACTTTAACCCCTTGGTTTTGATGGTTTTTTGGGCTCTTATTGTTCCTGTATTTCTTACACAGGAAAAATAGATTCGGAGATGGGGTGCGTTATAACGACAGACAGACAAAATTATAAGGGCCCTCGGTTTTTCTTATGGACTCTATAAAAGCAACTTAGAAAAAAAATTCAAATATGGGTAAGGCTTCTTTAAGTTCTCACGCTTTACGAAACCTCTAGACTCCAAAACCTAGCAGCCACTCACAGGCATATTCGAGATACTACCACTTGACATCAGATTCCATGTTTTGTTAGTAAGAAAAATACATTTTATTATTTTGTTCGTTGATTTTTTAAAAAAATAAAATAATGCCCAGTAAATATTACTTACCTTGATAATTTTATAGGTTATATGTATATTAAGCTTTGAAATAAGAAAAAAATAAAGATTATTACTCTAAAACGTCTATGAAAATTATGAAATAATCGGTTTGGATCCTTCATTCTAACCACTTTTTGAAGTTAGTGCACAGCGCTAGAGTTCTAGTAATGTCCTTATTATTGTGAATTTAAACAATGTTTGGCCTGTGCGTGTAATAAAAAAATGTATAAATATGCCATCTTGATCTCAAAATGTAAAAAAAATATACTTTTTTTTTTTTTCAAAAACTCCAATTCATTTTTATGTATAAAAGAAAAGTTCAAAATTTCAGTCTAAGATTATAGATTATGTTGGCTTTGAGTAGGAAATGTTATAAGAAAGTTAGTTGATAATGATACAGATTAAGAAAGATTACTGGAGATTTGGACTTATTTACAAGCAGCCATACACCTGTACAGACATCTTATCAGTAACTATAGATAGATAAGAAAACAAGGCTATGAATTTAATTACAGAGAACAGTGTTGTGCAACTGCCTGATCTCAGCGTGTCTACTCTATTCCTCTTTCAGGTTAGTTTACTACACTTCTTGATAACAGATATAATAACCATTACACTAGGACAGGATCGAGAAAGCTTCTTAGATTTATAAAAGGGCCCTTATAACATCTACCTTCTTTCCGTTCGTCTGTAAGTCAGTGGCGTATCCAGGGGGGGGGGGGGGGGGGCACAGGGGGCACGTGCCCCCCCCCCCCCCCAGAACCAATAGAGTAAGAAAAAAAAGATACCGCCGTATTTTTTTTTAATACTTATTTTTTACATTCACCTCATATTCAATTGTTACACCTCAGAAACAGGGGCGGATCCAGGGGGGGCGAGGGGGGCGACCGCCCAGGGCCCCGCGCCATAGAAAATTAAAATAAAATACTTATACTTTACAGGCAAATTTGTAGTTCATAGTGAAGATTGTCCGCGGGGCCCCGTGCCATGAACAAAACATGAAATATTAGAATTAAAAAATTCAGTCAAATTTAGTTTATATAGAAGAGCCTAATACCTAACTACCTTTTCGCGGGGCCCCTGGCTATAAAAAAGTCAAATAAATAAGTTATAAAATATAGATTAATATTTTTTTATGTTTAAGATAGCTATCGGGGCCCCGCTCCATATAAAATTAAGTGAGTTAACGTCCTAGTGTTTTCTCACTCTCCCCCTTTTCAAAATGATGACGATTTTGTTATATATTCTGTGGGGTAAATCTTCATTATGTGTCCCACCTATATCTAAACGTCCAATTTAATTCTTTTTTTTCAAACTGTTCCTTTTTACATTACAAAAACGATTTCGGTTGTAGCATCTCGATATATTCAATTTTTTTTAATTTTAGGGAAAAGTATGGAAGGTTATGGTAAGTTTAGGTTGAGTTTAGTACTTTTTGACCTGACCCCTGACCTAAAGGCCCGTTTACACGGTGATAGTTCTTCCGCGATAGAACTATCATGTCAGTCTACGTCATACAACTATTGCCGAAGTGTGCAGTCTACAGGGTGAGAGTTAAAATATACGTCAAAAACTTGTTGTCTTGCACTCAACGTTACATCCACATCCTACATTTTTGACTTGGATACGGAAATAAAGCATTAAATATATTATAATGTGACATTATAACACACACACAGCAAAAGAAATATTCATATTGTCGAAAAAAACAAAATCTGATATCTAATGTGAAGCAAGCTATCATATTTGTTACTAGAAGCTAAAAACCATAAAAACATTTTGCGCCGGAAAGTTATAGTCATGTTATAGTTGAACTCAACAACAGGTTATAATAAATAATTAACAATAATAGTTTTTATTAACCGTATCAGTTTTAAGTTATGTTTCTTCTTCTTTAGCAAATTTTCATTGGAGTAATTTTCTAATGTGCCTATTATAGTGCCATATTTCATTTTTTCTTTCATTATTAAAAAGAAATATTTTTTTGATCAAAATTATTTCACTCCCTTTCAAGAAAATAGTGAGAAAGAGAGCTCGTACTTCACCAATTGTTAAGTTCTGCAAAAACACTAAAAACGTTAGTGTGAACACAGACTCCTCGAAAATGAAAAGAAAAACTTTCTTTAGCCAGAATTCAGTAATAAATCGTGAATATACATTTCTAAAGAATTTCATTAATGTAAAAGAGTACTTACTGTAATTCATGTTAAAAAATCAAAACAATTTTGACTGAATTTTGATGTAAGAAACGGTGGAAAATTAAATAAATTTACAACCATACGAAATTGGCAGTCTATTTCTCCTTTATTTATTTTTATTTTTTATAACAATAAAGGGAATAATGCAGCTTTTATGAAATTTAAGTGAGCTGTTTTGTTGATTTCAAAGATTAATGTGATAATATTGACTCCACTCTTCATTTCCAATCCAAGTCTTGGAAAATGAACAAGTAGTTCCCGTTTCTTGCTTCCTACAAATACTTAAATGTTACCTTTATACAGAAAAAAATGATTTACTACATTTTACAATTTATTTATTTATTAATTACTATTATACAGATAAATACTAAAAAAGTAACGCATAACACTATTCAGTTAACTCATACCATGTTCACCAGTTATAAGTTATAACCTTCTCTTAGTGTTGAGGTTCAATTGTAACCTATTATCTAGAATTGTAACCTCCCGGCGCAAAACTTTTTCGTGGTATTTAGCATTTAGTTATTTGTTGCCTTTAAATCTGTTATCACGTGATAAAAAAGTATAAGCCAATCAGCATCCAGTAGCTAGCGTGGTAGTTCATTAAATCTGCCGCGTGAGTTCTCTGACTGCTGTGATAGAACACTCAACTATCTCGTAAGACGAGATAGTGTGATGGCAGATAGTTCTATCGTGACAAAATCTATCACGTAGTCTACACGGTGATAGTCGATGCGATAGTTGCTGTCGTGACCGCAACTATCCCGCCAACTATCACCATGTAAACGGGCCTTAAAAATGACAAATCTGGGACAATCTGGGGCAAATGTGGGATATAATAAAATTATATCCCACTCAATAATTAAAAAAATAAAAATTTTGAACCAAAATTTGACTTCTTAACTCCCGGAGATATCATTGGGCCACAGAGAAGTATATTAATGCATCTTTTCTTCATTTTTAGTACCTTTCCATACGGGGTAGCGGGATTTTTTTTTTTGGTTTTGTGTTATTTCGGGGGTAAAATTGACGTCATTTTGGAATATATGTATTTCTCAATATATATGTATTTGTGATCTACATTTCAATACCCTTAAAATGATACCCTACCCACAAATTACAAAAAATATTGAGTTGTGAAGTTCACAACTTTTTTCAGTTTTGTGGGTAAAAAAGTTTCCTAATATCATCTTTATGGGTGGTTCTCAAACTATAGGCAATTTTCATGCCCACACTCTTCAAATTACACATAGTGCTATAATTTTATTTTATTTTTTAGATAAATTATTTCTACCATAAATATGCAAATTAAAATTAAATGTAAATATGCTTTAACAACGTTTTTAATAATATTCGGCTATAAAAATATGTTAAGAAGTGGTAAAACTGTAATTACCATGGAAGTCCAGAAATAGGATTTTAACTTTTTTTTGTTAATATATTTACCTTAAATAAGTGTATGGATAAAATTTATAAATACATGCATTCAATACTAGTGAATAGCTAATAAAACGCAATATTTAATTTAAAAAAAATATTGTATTAATTTTCAGAGCATTTTGACTTGTGTCCTTTTGTTATTTGTCATTAGTCATTACCAGAGACCTTCAAATGCCTTTTTGCCATGGCGCCATACTAAAATGCCACATTTTGCCTATTTTTGGCTAAAAAGCCACATTTTGCCGATTTTCGGTAAAATGCCACACTTAGTGCCACATTTTGCCTTATTTGGGCCAAGTTCTGAGAAAAAAATAGAAATACATATTATAATATTTTAAGGTAACTACAACCCATAAAACCAGGTAAGATACGCCCTTGCAGGGCAGGATTCCAAGGTGCTGAGGATTCTAATGAGAATAGAATGCAACCTGCCACGCGAGATGGCGCCACCCGCTGGGTGGCACTACCCGGTCCACCATCCCACTGGCTAGCCGCCACCTGCAGGTGGCGCCACCCGGTTAGCCCATTGTTTTCAATTGAACCCGTCCGACGTTGCCACCCAAGCCTCTGCTACTCAGCCCCCACTTCTTCAATCAAATCTAGGGGAAATAAAATCAGGGGGTAACTGCATCCCTCATACAAGTGTCTTTACTGGTCAAACTATTCTTCAATATTCTAAGCAATTCGTTGAAACTTCCACGCGACATTCGGCAACTTTTAATGTCCTCTTGACGCGAGGTACACTGTATGAAACAAACGAGTATCCTTTTTATCTGAAATTATTCGTTGAACTCAAAAACGCCTTTTTTCCTTCTTCTTTCACAAACATAATGATATGCATGCACAGTTCCATTTCTCGACTGCCCGAAAAAAATAAAAACTTGGGTGGCGCAAGACAGGTGTTGGAAGCAAGTGGGATCAACAGGTGGCGCCACCTGGGTGGTTCTACCCAGGTGGCAAAGAGTGTCACTACCCTAAGGATTAAGAGCCATTAGCTCTAGCTCGTCACTGGTCAATGTGGGTCATTGTAGGGTATTGAAAATACCTGTAAATTGTAATAAAGTAGTTAATATGACCCAAGTTGCACGATTTAATATCCCTTTGACTATGGAAAGGGGGGGGGGGGGGGGGGCGTTGGAAAGTTGAAAAATAAATGCCACATTAGCTAAAATAAATGCCACATTTGGCCAAAATAAGTGCCATATTGCCACACTTTTTAGTGCCACATTTCGTAAAAATAAATGCTACATTTTGAAGGTCTCTGGTCATTACCAACAATTTAAACAAAGCTCGAAATAAAAACAAATCGTAGAGAAATTTAGTGTAAGGAATATTTTTTTTCCGTGGTAGGCTGTGAAATAGTAACTTTAGAGCCTAAAAGACATAGCTAAAATCCATTTTTTCATTACGTGGACTTGAAAAATCTTTTACGTCCTAGGAACTAAAAGATTTTTTATGTCCGGCGGGTAGTTGTCAAAACTTCCGTTAGTACCGCTGCAGTCTTTGTAGAAATGCTTCTAGTACGATTAAAATCCGCTAGATGTCAATGCGTTTTATTTATCTTTTCTTATAGTGTAACCTCTTTTTAAGGTTTCTTTTTTTAAGTCTTAAGTATGTACTAATATTTCTTATTATTATATATTGATTAGTGATTAATATTTAATGTTTTTTCATTGTCTGCTACCTCGGAAAAAATAGCATATGCTACGCGACTGTGAAGTGTTTTTTATTTACCTTGGCAATATTTACTGTCTCGCTTCGCTCGACAGTAAATGTAATTGCCGCGGTAAAGAAAAAACTCACTTCACAGCCTAGTAACATAATATACTATTTTTCTCCCTCATCGAAAGTCTTTTGGCATGCCTGCTGATAATAAAAGGCAGTGAGTTTCATGTTATTCAACGTCGGTCTGCTTCTACCATCAAAAGAAATCACGTGTTCTGGTATGTACCTTTTTAATTGAAATTACCATGGTTGTTTATAACACAGGTTATAATTGATTGTGAACGATTTTGTTCCTGTGATTTATTAGCAAAATACTGCCTGTTTACATTATGTCAACAAAATATTTTATAAAGACATTTTTAAAGTAAATAATTTACTTACAATTTTGAAATGTAATTACCATGTCTTCAAATAGTTGTAATTACCTTTTAATTTTTAAAAACCACGGTAGTTAAAGTTTTACCACTTCTTAACATATTTTTATAGCCGAATACTATTAAAAACGTTGTTAAAGCATATTTACATTTAATTTTAACTTGCATATTTATGGTAGAAATAATTTATCTAAAAAATAAAATAAAATTATAGCACTATGTGCAATTTGAAGAGTGTAGACATGAAAATTGCCTGTAGTCTGAGAACCAACCTTATAATAATCGTTATAATAATATATCATATTAATTTATAATCCTCTATACCCACGTTAATCTTTGTAGTTTTAGTGTAACACGTGAGGGGGTAAACACAGTGGCCTAGCTATCTTCAGTGCCTAGTAAAACAACCAAGACAACGCCTAAGCAAGCAAAAAGGGATGATACCCCCAACAAAAACCTAACCGCGAAAAAATGGCCAAGTTCCAGACCCCCACCCAAAAAGTTAGCCTATCAAAGTTGTAATGTCTCCATTGTGGCTAAGTCTGCTTATTCTATGGTCCATAACCTCATTTCACTCCTACTTTCCTTAGCAACTGCTCTATTATTTTTATTGCTTAATACTTAGTCATATTCTGAATGATGCAAAAAAAAAATTGTTGGTAATATGTGCATTCACAAAGAAGTTTCGTGGGTGATGGGAAGGAGAGAACTCAGAAATAAAGAAAAAGTTCCCCCCCTCTCAAAAATGTCAGCCTATCAAATTAAAGATATCTAAATTGCAGTCAAGTCAGGTTTAAGCCTCATTGACAAACTGACCTAGTATTAAGCAATTTAAAGCAGTTTTACTTATAAAAATAAGAGTGAAGTGAGTTATTGACTGTAATAAGAGCTGACTTGGATTCAATGTAGGTATCATAACTTTATAACTTTGATAGTTTTGGAGGGGGTCTGGAACTTGACCCTTTTTTAAGTAACTAATGTTTCAAATTACTATGTTTCAGTTATTTGGTACTATTACAGCAAAACATCTATATTGATTGACAAGCAACAGAATGAAGAAAATATGGGTCTGGTTTTTTAGTGCTCAAGTAATTTTCGGTTCATATTACGCGCAAAGTCAGTTCAATTGGATGACGCTAGGGGCAACAACAAAGCCACCACCAAGGACATATTATGTTTCAAGCACAACTACAACAGAACAACCATCAACTGTCATACCATCTTTAACAGCAGACGCAGTTTCCAAGCAAGAAGTGTCACAATTTTCCGATAGGGTTCGTATTAAAATGGACCAACTTAAGCCCGTAGCTTACCTATTGGCTGAGCAACTTATCAATCAAGTTCTGTTCGAAGCCCAGATGGGAAATCTCACATACAGCTCGCGTCTTAACTTAGATGTTGAACGACGAACATCTCGACATTGAAGTCGTCAGCCAAAAGATTCATGGAATGTTTAGGATTTATGTCAATCCATATATACTTATAGTCCAGGAGAATGCTTGCAAAAAAATGTCTGCCTAACATCAAGCTAGAATTAACAAGTTAATCTTTTACTGACTTTTAAGGATATATGGACGGCTAAGTTCGTCTGTGGGACATAGCTTGGCAATAGGCATTTGAAAAAATCAAACCGGCGGAGAGCGGCCACGTCCCACCAATAATGGTGGACAATGTGATTTCTGTGATCCTGAGAACAAAATTAGTTAGTAGACAAAAAATCAAGTTGATGTTACTATCACTTTATAGGTTAGTTAGTCAAATATTACTCCAAATCGAAGTAGTCACCTATCAAGTGACAGGTATTAGTAGTCTACTGACTAATTTTGTACTCAGGATCACGAAAATCACATTGTCCACCGTAATTGGTGGGTCATGGCCGCTCTCCACCGGTTTGTTTTTTTCAAAAGCCTATTGCCAAGCTATAGGCAGATGAACTTAGCCGACCACATATCCTTAAAAGGCTCTAAAACAGGGGTTCCCAACCTTTTTCCTTTTATCGACCCCTTTTAAAAAAAAAATTCTTCATCGACCCCCTTGCATTTTTCCATTAATATACAGCATACAACATTAGCAGAATACTAATAATTGCACTTAAAAATCTTAAAGATAACAATTTGTGCTAAGAACTTGGACAAAAAAATTAGAAAAAGTGGTTTATATAAAATTTCATATAACAGATATAAACTTGATTTCAGGTATAAACTTGATTTCAGGTATATCGATATTGTAATTGGAAAATAGTTCAATTTTGCTTCCGAGCTTACCGAAGGTAACGGAAGCATTGTGTTCACTTTTGAGAACGAAAAACTTTTATGCCTCCGATTTTAAAAATTCCAAGACAGAAATCCGTTTCAGACATCAGGGATCATTTTTGGTCTCGTGTCTGTCTGTCTGTCTGTCGGTCTGTGTGTCCGCGAATTATGAAACGTGCGACGATAACTTAAGTAAATGTCGACCGATTTTGATGAAATTTGGTAGACGTGTTCATTTTATTAATGCCCAGGACGAGTTCGTTGGACAACGTTATCCGTCCAAGCGTTCACGAGCAAGGCTCGTGTAAACGTGAACTTCAAATTTAAATTTGGAATTTTAGGTCGGCAAATAAATCTAACTTTATCTATTCAATGAGACAAACATTTTTTTCAAATACAATTTTTTAGTAAAACCAACTGCAACACCGCTATGAAGTGTTAAAGATCGCTAAAACTATTAATAATTTTTACACAATAAACAATATAACAATCATTTTAATGTTAATATAACAATAAAGTACATGATAGGATGCGAGGAAGCTATGTGCCACACTAATTGGCAGTCTATTTATTAATGTGGTCATTTTGCGATATATTGATAATTTTTTTTAAATATTTGGCCTGAAATCGCCTATTATTGTATAGTCACTATAGCTAACATAACCTATCTTCTTTTAATTTTTTTTAAATGTTGAGTGTAAATTTTCAAAACCAATATATTTATGTTCACCAGCATTGTTTACAGAAGTTGACGACTTAAGAAATTATTTTACTTCAGCTTAATTTATCAACGTCCCCCAATTCCCAATAGACCCATGGAATATTATAGACCCCTTTTAAATTTCCATAGACCCCCAAGGGGTCCACCTGGACCCCGTTGGGAACCCCTGCTCTAAAAGATTAACTTGTACACAAAATTCTAGCTTGTTTCTTTGCACGCCATCCCCTAAACTAGTAGGAGTTGATAATGACAGCATTTTTAATTGTTTTCATTGCATCATCAGAATATTTTACCAAATCATATAATAGTCTAATAATAAGTCCATTAAAATTATATTTAATTTACTCTAAATATTTTCTCACCGTTTCTTACCTTATAAGAGCAACCCCTCAACTATCATAAATTTCCCTTCTTCCTGAATAGGTAGAGGGTAAATACATTGTATGGTTATTCAATATGAGGTGCTAATAAATGCTGGATATATAGGAGGTGCTGAATATATAAAATATATAAGCATAAATTATTTTGGATTATGACTCATAAAGGGGAAAAATGGGTGAAAAAGATGCAACCTGCAATCTTCTTTGCCCATGTAACCTTCTTCTTTAGACGTAATCCCCCCCCCCCCCCTAAAAGTCCTGCAACTAAAGGAGAATTTTGTACAAACGGAAACAGGAGTAGTATGCTATTGGACATGACTTTTGAATGTTAAATCTTGTAAAATTTGAATATATAAATAATAAAAAATGTATATATTGAATTTATATTGTTTATCGAGCCAGAGTAGATGAGTAAAGTGGCTGTATAGCTCATTATTAATTCTTCCATTACCCTTATAGGTAATTGAAATTTAGTATGGGTATAAAGCAAAGACAAAGGAGGTCAACCTATAAATGTGTATAAAAACTATCTCTTATCTATTAATATAAATATAAAATGAGTATCTATAGATAGAAAAACTTATTTCGTTTATTTTATTGCAATAAATGTTTAAGTCGCAAGTTAAGACAGAAAATTAAAACAAAAGAAAAAAAAATGAATATTAGTTTAAGATGGTGGTAACCATCATTTTATAAATATTGTGTGAGTCTCGTACGTAAGTTTTCACGGGCATGCATCATTCTTAAATCATGCATTTATTAAAATCCGTACATTAGTAGTAAATGTATCAAATAAGATGAACCAACTTAAGCCCGTAGCATAACGTTTGGCTGAGCAACTTATTAATCAAGTTCTGTTCGAAGCCCAGATAGGAAATCTGACGTAAATATAATCCTATAAATTTAATCACTATAAATCTAATCTCCTAATAAATATAATCACAAGAGCTCAGGTCTGGCGATCTTGGAGGCAACTGAATATCCCCATTTTTACTGATGAGACTGTTTATTAAGGGCTGGCAGAGGTCTCTCCAATATTTAAGGTTTGACATTTTTTTTGCTTATTACTAATTTCCACTTTTTAGGGTTTTGTAAATACTTTTCAAAACCCTTATGCTGAGGGTGATGTGTCCGTCTATCTGCCGCTCTTTGGTTCATAGGGCCCGAACCGTTTACGCTTAAGAGCTGAAATTTAAAACACAGGCAAAACTTTTTGATCCAACCAGAGGAAAAATTTACACAAGTTAAAAATTAAATATGCGCATGCGCAATTCACAAAAATGTGGTAAACTCATTTTTTTAAAAAAACAAATAGAGTGGCGTATTAAATGAAAGCTGCTGAAGATTAGGTTACAAATATATATAAGGTTTCTTAAATTTTGTATGCTTTATTGGTTTTATAAGTTAAAATATACCCAAAAAAATTCCCCACCCCCCAACATCTATATAACGGCTGGTCTTAAATCTCTGAAATCATTCATGGTTATATCTTATGGTAGGGCATTGAACATTTCCTGAAAAAATATAATTTATCTCTTCGTTATTACGTATTAAAAACATTGGGACCCCCCGGGTTTCGAACCATGGACCCCTGAGGTCGAAGAAAAAAAATCATAATTATATAACGCTTAATCGTCTACGAAACCCTAAAAAGTACTTCCCTGTGATTTTTGCTCTTAACATTATTTGCAATAAATTTAAAATAAAATGTTGACGTACGTTTTTGAAATACCTAAAAACAAGGCGTTCACCTGCCTCACTCTTCATAGTAAATGTTATTGGGGTTGATTTTAGGAGGCATGGTTTACTTTAAAGGTGTTATAGATAAGTATGTATTTAAGAATTCTTTTCTGTTTCTGTTACATTTGGTAAGCTTGAAAGCAAAATAACATAATATAATATGGGTAGAGAGAAAAAGAGTCATTTAAGAGAAGATTTAATTAGTAATTATAAGGACATAGTGTATGATATTCAAATAATTAAATTAATTAAAATACGAACTATGCACCATATGACATAATATTATCAAATCTGGGGCATCTCACATAAGAAAGATTAATTGGACATGATACGTCTCTCTAATGGGATTTACTGGGTGAGGAGTGTTGTCCTTAGTTGATGAGTGGTCAGAGTCAGAGGCTTAAGGTCATGGGACGGAAGGATGAAAGGCCGGTAATGCAAGGGCAAGGGTGCTGAGAGAAAGGTCCTGATGATGGTCAGGAAGTGGGAAGACATGGACTGCAGGTGGAAGGAATGTCTTAGAGAGGGGCTAAAGTATGCCGCGTCAAGAGCCGAGGCTATAAGAGCACCTACTCCCCTCCACTCAATCCAGTCTCCTCCGCGATCTCACTATATCCAACATCATCATGCCCAGGATTTTCGTAAGTCAAAAAATATTATAAATATATAGTATTTAATAATAATACATCAATAGAATAACATAAAAAAGTGCTGAACTCAAAATTAACATATTCGTAATTTTACTATACCCTTATTAAAAAAAAACCTGAAGTCCTAAGCCCTTGATCTACATCCTTCACGTAATTGATAAACTATTTCTACTCCAAAAATCCATTTTAATAATAAAAAAAATATATAAATAATAAATAATTACAAAATAAAAATAACCTTTTATATACTGTGTTTTTAAATTTTCTGTTGAATCATATGTATAATGTTGATAATGTAATTGCGATTGTTATAATATAATGTTAGTGAAAAAAAAATTGTTCCGAATTTATTTACTTCACATAAATGACAACCATCTAAAGAGCAGATCTTAAACCTATAAAAGGACAAATCTTAGTACAACGGCTCTCGCCAACACCGAATCTAAACCGTGACATTGATATGCCCCCGTGTAGAGACAGTAAGAGAAGAAAAAGAAAAATGTGTACAAGTAAAGAAGTACAGATGCAGAAAAATTAAACCAATACCTAGGACACAAGTGTAAACAAACCTGGTTGTCACACGTCAATTAATTTATTTCTTTGTTTACTATTCCTTTTTCGCTGCCATTCAATGTTAATCTCTTAATAAAAAATCACAAATTTGAAACCCGTCAAAATGAAGATTGTAAATATGGGACATGTCAAAACAAATAAAATCACTTGCGGATTATTTCCGAAATAACTTTCCATACAACAAAATTTGCTGAAAACGAATTAAATTCTGCTGAAAGATGGCTAAAAGTATTAAAATATTGCATTATCATGTTGATCTGAGCTATTCTAAAAGTTTCAAATGTCTAGCTACTCGGGAAGATAGTTAAAAATCGATTGCAAGATTTGTACTGGACAAACAAACAAGAAAGCAAGCTAATAAAAACGTAGTAAAAAGATAAAGTATTAAGGCTCTACCGCCCTTTGAGGTTAGGAAAAACAGTAAAATTAAAATTATACTAGTTCTAAGCAAGATATCAAAAATCTAATCACAGGCTTCATTCCTAATTTTAATTCTGCACAATTTGAGCCCTATTTCAACTTCCTATGATAAATAGTACAGGCGCCATTTTAATACAACGAGTTTTCACTGCTATAATCGTTGTATTAGTTCGTTGTAGAAGTTGAAATAGGGCTCAAATTGTGCAGAATTAAAATTAGAAATGAAGCCTGTGATTAGATTTTTGATATCTTGCTTAGAACCAATAAAAATTTTAATTTAATGATTTTCCTAACCTCAAAGAGCGGTAGAGCCTTAAGCATTGATTTGTTTAGTTCAGTATACCCAATTTGGTTATTGAACTAAATTAGAAATAGCTTATTATGATCCTCAAACGTTTACGATGTTCTAAATTCTTATCATAGTAGAGTTTTGTATTAATTAATAGTGTTTAATTCAAAGTTATTTTTTCTTTATCCTTAAAACAAATGAAAATCCCATTTCTAGTTTAAATTTCATTCATTTAAAATATTCATTGAATTAGGTATCCTAAACGCTAAATAACATCGTTAACCTACATCTTTGATGCAATTCTTCAACATATTTTTATTAACAGTTTTTTAAACTATAAAATAAATATTAACTAAAACTATTATGTTTAATAGTTAGTAAATGGTTTAATATGGTTGTAAATGTATTTGGAACATTATTATTATTTAAGTCTATTATATCTCTCCTATTTGTGGAATAAATTTAAAATTTATTCTCAAATTACCAATTAAACATTTTTGTGATGCCTTTAAAACTTTATACTGACCATTTTATATTAAAAAAAACGCTTAAGCAGCACAATGTCTGGGCTTATAGTCAAAAGTTACCACAATGACCTCCTTTTTATTTTTATGGTTTTACAAATAAACAAAAAATGTAATAAATCGTCAAACAACAAAATAATTTTATTAATCTCTAAAAATCTGTATTTAAATTTCTAACCAAATCTTAATCAAATATTAGATACAAGCGTCCACTGAAAAATATATTATACATATATTTTAAAAGTTCTCAATGAAAATAAAAGAAATGTTGCTTTATAAATGGGGGAATAATATAACTATTGGATTTCTGTTAATTAAAACACATTGAATGCATTATTAATAAACCAAATATTAAGAAATTAATTGGTGTGATAGAATGAAGGCAATGTGTTGAATTATAAAATGTAACGTTTGAAATATTTTAACTTAGTCTTTGAAGTATGTATAATAAATTATTGTAATATGATGAATATATATAATATACATACATACATACATATATATATATATATATATATATATATATATATATATATATATATATATATATATATAATTTGGCTCGCATGATATTTGATCTTTCATTATTATTATAATTGATAATTAATTTATTTTAAATTTTTATTACTTTAAATAAATTATTGTGACCAGATGAATAACTAAATACATTAAGATACAATTTATTTGAGCAATAATATAATCTACGGGTTTAATCTCATCATTGTTAAATTATTAATGTTTTAAATTGTATTGATAATTAAAACGTATATTATTTATTTTCAATCATTTTTAGAACACCTCTAGAACCATAAAAAAATGCAATTTTTAGACCGGGCTGTTGGCCTCTTCACCATCATCAGTACCTACAATGAACAAATTTATTATGGATAAAGTAATTCAAGTAATAGAATAAGTTACTGTTATAGTGTTACTTTGATTAGTTCTTTAATTGATTACTTAGTGCTACTATCAATGATGACACTGATGATGGCCGAAAGGCTCTTAAAATAAGTTTTTTTAGTTCTTTAATTGATTACTTAGAGCTACTTAGAGCTGTTCATTGATGACACTGATGATGACCGAAAGTAGGCTCTGAAAATAAGTTTTTATTTTTGCGTTTACTTGCGTTCGTTTTTGTCTTACTATTGATTTTAATTACATTTCTATTCTTTTCCTCTATGCTTATTTCAATCCATGCATACTTTTAATTACTGTAAATATAAAAGTATTATTGTCTAAATAGATAATTTTATTAGTCAATATAATGTGTGAGTGGAAGAAGGGATCATGTTACTTTATATTTTTATTTCTGTTATACTTTATCGACAAAATAGCTTATTCTTTCTTCTACATTCAAATTTATCAAATTTTGCATTTTATGTTTGATTCATTAGTACAAAATCTCTCCTTTTTCCTTCTTGGTAACTTGGTTTACATACAATTTATTGTGAACTCCCCTTCTAAAAAATAGAGAAAATATTTATGAAAAAAAAAAAAAAAGAAAAAAAAGTTTAAGCTCTTAATTAAACAATAAAATACAGGTAATTCTAAAAAGATTCCTTTTTGGTCAATTTCTTTTATATATTTACACTTGTATATAATATTTCACTTATTATAATGTTGAATAACGAGTTATAATCTCGTAAAAGGTCATTTCTCAGGTAACTTTCTACAGGTGGTCAGTTAAAGTGAGTTAATCTTTGATAATGGGAAGACTGTATTAGATACCAGGTTCAGGTTATGTTCAAGGTACTCGCATAGTGGATTCACTGCTATATTCCTGTTCCGGAAACAAATACTTGTCATAATGCCGGAATTAAATGATAAAAAAAACTAACTTTTTAATTCAAGGAATGTTGCATCTTTTCATTGTTACCTGTCAAGTAATACCGGCATTATCTTAACTAATTAATAATAAAAAATGAAATTGTAAAAAAAATGGAAACCATTTCCTTCCTCATTTCACGTAAAATGATAAAAAGCTGAAACATATATTTTTTATTTATTTATTTTAAAGTAATATTAACTATTTATAAATGATTTACACAATTGAGTATTATCTTTAATGATTTTATATTAATTTACTTGCTTATTAAAATATATTTATTAAACAATTCACCTTTTCATACGCATACATAACAACATAATATATATTTTTATTAACTTAACCTATGTTTTCTTTTTTACACGTAGTTCTTTAATATACAAAGAAAGTTTTGTAATGGTGCAAAAATTTCGATTGATTTATTCATTTTAAGGTCTCTACTATCAATAATTTTATAGTCACTTCTGTTAACGGTATGATTTTTTTTACGATGTTCGAGAAGTTAAGTTCAATCAGTTACGAAATACTAATATATTTGCAGAAATATATGCATACAAATTAGAATTAATGTCTTGTCCAGACTGTTGAACCGAACAGAAGAAACGAGCAGAGCACTGGTCTCTGCGCATACCTATAGTCTTAGATACGCAGCGCACTCGGCTGTCTGAACGAGGCTTAAGATTTTAATTATCGGTTTAAAATAAACAAAAAAA
Source organism: Gerris lacustris (assembly GCA_951217055.1). Taxonomy (NCBI): domain Eukaryota; kingdom Metazoa; phylum Arthropoda; class Insecta; order Hemiptera; family Gerridae; genus Gerris; species Gerris lacustris. The sequence goes on from OX578276.1 coordinate 50,248,684, forward strand.
TTTACAAATCGCTATATTTTAACCTAGTATTATTATTTATTTATAGCTTTAAACCAAAATCTTTTAACCTTTCAGCATTATATCACTGACGATTATGGATGAACTAGAGTTATTTTAATAAATGTTTATGATGAAAAAAGGTCAAACTCATGTCTTATGAGTTCTTACACTGAAATCCAACATAAAGTAGACTCACATTTCGCTACTTCATTTATTAAAATAACTCTAATTCTTAACTAAACTTCTAATTGGAAGTGATGATTGCAAAATTAGAATTTTAGCCATGTCTAGACTGCCAAGCCTCTTTCTATTAGCCTTGAAAAGGACAAAGAACTAGATTTTTTTTCGGATTTTTTAATTTTTACTTTATTTCTACAATAAACTCTAGCTATATACAAAATTTCAAGTTTCTAGGGTAGTCAGAAGTTCCTTAGAATTATGATAGTGAGTGACAAAATAACAAAACTTTAGGCTTATATGCATATCTTATGAATTACTATGGGGTGGAGGTGTGAAATGTTTATTTCTGGTTCAGTTTGTCATGAACTTTAATTTGAAATTAATTTTATATATCTAAGTATCTTCAATAGGATAATAGAGGGGGTCCAAATTGCCCTGAGTTGGTCCAGTAAAGGATGGTATGGCTGTGCTCGACTTGACCGGGGCACTGCCGTACCCCCAGATTTATAATAGGTATGTCCAAAGGTGTATAGTTTTTTTTAGATTATTATTATTTTGTTTTTATTTACTATTATATTACGTTATTTCAATTATTTGTTTCTCTTAAGAATTCTTTTATTTTTTAATTTATTACTTTTAACTTTAATAAAAAAAAGGGTATAGATCTTGTAATAAATAACAATCAGGTCAACGCGTTTGACGGAGAATTACCCATTCATGAAGCGATTAATTTCTCAATACATTCAGAACACATTCTACGTACTTCCAACGTTTAACTAAACAGGCCAACCACAAAAATATAACAAAAAAAAACATGTAATAAATTACCCCCAAAAATTAATTTTTGAAAAATATATATACATAGTCGAACCTCGAATTTTAACCAAATTGATTTTTTCGTTTGATTTACGTCTCAATAATAACATCATTAGGCTATTACAAGAAGCGTTAGCAGCCAATTTACATATCAACTAGACGTACATAATCACTAGTGTGAAACACTCCCCTCTCCGATATTCCTGCCAGATTAGTGCCTAATATTGCTAGAGGAAACACGAAACTTGTGTAAAAAACGAAAAGTACATTTTCATTCAAAACCTTTACAAAAAAAATAACACTAAACTATTTTCAAGTTCTCTGGGGCACGGCAGTGCCACTGCCTAGTCGGGCACAGCCGTGCTATCCTTTACTGGAATCAACTAATGGCCCTTTGGAACCCCCTCCATTATATTATTAAAGATACTAAATAAAATAATTAGTGGTCATTACAAGCAAAGTCTCACGTAAAAAGTAGTGAGATTATTGTTTTAAGTAAGTCTCCCTCTGCCCAAGTAAGCTCTACTAGGTCTAATTTATCCAGTACAAGTAAATGATATCGTTTTTCTGTCCCTCTCTCTATTCTCTGTCCCCCACAAACTCAAAAATTTTCTCTCCCAAATCAATTTACATTTTTAATTATAGATTTTTATACAGTATACGATACTGCATAACAATGCAGTTTCCACTGTGTATTCAACTTTTTATTCTCATGCTGCGAAATTGCCTAGTCAGAAAGTGTTTTTAATTTTAAACATGTAAATTGATTTGAGAACGAAAATGTTTGAGTTTGTGAGGGACAGAGAATAGAGAGAGGGACAGAAAAACAATATAATTTACTTATACTGCATAAATTAGACCTATTAGAACTTTTTTGGACAGGAAGAGACTTGATTAAACCAATGATCTCACAACTTTTTAAGCGAGACTTGGCTTATTTTTTTACATAAACGTTTTTGTTGGGATTTATTTTATATACAGACTAATAACTGCCTAGAAGGAATTTACAAAACTAAATTCTTTTTTTTGTGGGCAAAAGGCAATAGGTCGTTAAACTTTCAAAACGAATACGAATGGAGCCCACAGGAATAAATAAAATAATGGGACGAAAAAAATCATACGGTTGATTTATTGAAAAAAAAGAGAAACAGAAAAATGTAATTCAAATAAGACCTAACCCCACGCACGAGTGGAAATAGTGTTAGACTTCAAGTGATCAGGTGAAATCCGGATCCTCATTTTTACTCAGAGAATAAAATAAATGAATAAATAAATACAAAGGATTCCTTTTAAAGTTTGTTAAAATTTCTTTTACTTAAAGAAATTATTTTATTACGGGAAGGTAATTTTAGGTTGTTTTATTTATTACTTGCTGCTTAGATGGATTGAATGCTAAAAAAAAAAAAAAAAAAAAAATCTTTTATTCAAAATATAAAAGGTATTTGACTCTCTAAGCGATACGCGTGATTAGTTTTTGCAATTTCAAATGCAAAGGTTTTCACTTAAAAATAGTTAGCATTTTGAAAATGCTAAAAGCCACTAAAACAGCTTATCCCAGTTAAGGAATAAAACTTCTAACTTTTAATGTGGTTAAGCTAATTACTAGAAATACCTAAATATGTTTATTTAAAAAAATATATACATAGTCTTAGTAAATAAAATTGAAAAAAAAACAACAAAATTGTTATGTTAATTCTCTAATTTAATAGTTTTAATTATTTCAACAGGTTAATTAAACCGAGCATTAATAATGAACTGGTCTTTGACAATAAACTGCTCCAACCAACTGGTCTTTGAAAATAAACTGACCAACCAACTGGTCTTTGACAATAAACTGGTCCAACCAACTGGTTTTTGACAATAAACTGACTAATCAACTGGTCTTTGACAATAAACTGACCAACCAACTGGTCTTTGACAATAAACTGGTCTAACCAACTGGTGTTTGACAATAAACTGATCAACCAACTGGTCTTTGACAATAAACTGGTCCAACCAACTGGTCTTTGAAAATAAACTGTCAAAATTACCGGACACTGACAATATATTGGACAAGTTAGCTTTTTCAGCATATACTTCTAAGATAAGCATGAAGAGACAAAGTTATTGTGTGCTTACTGTAACAATTTGAGAGGTATACTCTCTATTATTATATTTCCTGCATCTGAAAGACTTTCTGATAGACTTTAAAGAATACATGACTCACACCGCAATTCCTCTCTTCTTAATATATATATATATATATATATATATATATATATATATATATATATATATATATATATATATATATATATATATATATATATATATATATATATATATATATATATATATATATATATATATATATATATATATAAAGTATAGCATTATCATAATCAGCTGTTCCTTTTTGGTTCCAAGTAGTGTTCTACATGATTATATAAACACGCAGATGAGTCCTGTTTACTCTTCCCGTCTTGATGCTTTCACGCATCAAGATCATGAGTCATATATTTCGTGTCATAAACAAAAGAGAGTTTATTCAGAGAAATAACTGTTCATGTGGATTCAGGATTCTCTATTTTCTTCTTTTACTCATGACATTAGGAATTTCCTTAGGAACTTTTTAATAATGAAATTTTAAGTTGAAGCATCTTTAGAAATACAATCGTATTTTGATTAGTATTAAGAGAAAAACGAATGAGTGTCAACATTACTTTCATAATATTATCTACAAAATAAATAATGACTTTATCCTTTTACGTATGTAATAACCTTAAAGCAACACCCTTATCTGCATTTTTTGCATTACTTTACTCAATAAATGAACTCAGCAATTAAAATACTGGTTAAACCAACCTTTTACTTAGCCATAAGAGAAGGAAAAGAATTGACCAAGAAATATCTTTAGACTTTAGCAACATCGAAAGAAAATTTCCCTTAAGACTATAATGTGCTGAGTTCATGAAATAGACACGAAACTATCTCCAATTTTTATGCTTGTGGTTAAGATAGGCCACTACGTTGGAGATAGTTTAAAAGAATAAAAGTTTTTTCTTTGTTTAAAAATGAGACACATGCTCCCTTCACTTGGCACAATGATAAGCATTGCACAAACATCTTCTTCATATCATTGCCTTATATTTTTTAAGGTTTTACGCTTCAAGAAACTCGTTAATTTATTAACACGTAGCTTTTTATTGTAACATCATTACTAATTATACAATTGTTGATGATTTATTTGTGATAAGAAAATAATAAAGAGTCATGCACGTCTCTAATAACTCGCGTTCATAACTTTCCTTCTGAGAGAATAACTTTTCCTTATGTGTTTCCTGCAAGTGAAAAAAGGATTTTTTTTTTTTTTTTTTTTAAATAAATTAAAAAAAAATATCGTATTTCCATCTTTAATTAGATTTAACACAATTAAATAAAATAACTGACATATCTTAACGAGTTTGATTACAAGAAATTTAATATTCGCAGTGAAATCTAATATTTAAACTGGCCTTAATTACGATTAAATCATAAGTTTAAAGAAATTCAAACTTATTCAATTAGTTTATACATCTTAATAAAACTATCATTAGAAACAATTAATAAGAAGGTTATTCTTAGAAGTAGGTCTTATAATAACTTATTTAAAGAAGAATACCATTCTAAAGCAATTATTTTTTTCTCGGTTGCCACTCCAAAATTGGGTCAGTAAGCAATTAAGATTCGATTACATTAATTCCTCATCTTATTTACCTAGCCCTCTTGAGGGACGTCTATGGTAGAACCTAAATGATAGGAAGCAATGTCCGCAGAGGGCTAAAATTAATATGGAACCATCTGTGATTTACTAGTGACATACCATCAAAATATCACAAATATCCAACATTAGTTTGACAAACAGTCAGAAAGCATGTTAAACACTAGATCCAAAATGTTCCCTCAAGCCATTTTCTTGGAATTTTCTTATCACCTTCGGTAATAACATAAACAAAAAATCTCTACTATGTTTATATATACTCCTAGTATGCTTATTACATTTAATTATAAGTAATAATCGTATGACGTTAATAGTTACTAGAGTCAATTTTTATAGTGATGAATCAAAGTAGAAACATAGAAAGAAAGTTTTATACACCTTAAGCATCCAGCACTCCTATATTGATTTAAGAGTGAAAATTATAAGGGGTACATTAGCGCATTGTTTTAACTGGTTAAGTGATTTTTTATGAGGATGACCAATAATAATAGCGGCAAGTTTTTAATTCTTTAGCTGATCGAATGGAAGAGAAAAGAACGATGAAAGTTCCAGTCATCTCACTCTAAGCAATTCCATGTGTTACCAACTGTAAAAGTGTTTGTGTCGACACTATTTTAGTAAATTAGGCTCATTGTTTATAACTAGTTTTACAGATTTTTAACTGGGTAGATTACCCATATAGAATAATCAATAATAATCTTCGAGTTCATTAACCAATAGTATTTTTACGTTTTATATTGTCAGTGTTTATAGACATGCATAAGCTTATAATAAAAGAAAAGTTCCATTCTATACTGCTATAAGTAGCACATAAAAGTAATCTTGATCTTAAATCGTAGAATAATATCAAATGATTGGCTCTCAAAGGCGCAGTCAATTTAAGAGAAA